>CM032659.1:14000102-14061347 GCA_019095985.1 Streblospio benedicti
CCGCTCTAACGGCTCGAGGGGGGAGGGGGCGGGTTTTTAATATTGCCTCTCTAAAGAGAGAGGCGTTGGGGGGGTTTGTCGACCTCTACGACTCTAAAAAGCGTACTACGTAATATACGCTCGACCATTCTTTATAGGTCTTCACCGTCTCGTTAAACTCTCTAACTACATTACCGAAGTACATGTCTAACGGCTCGAGCGGGGAGTTGGGATACGGAACCATAGCGTCGTCTAAAATCGCTAGGGCGGTCAACGTTTTATTAAACGCTATTTCGTAACGCTTTCGGACGTTAGCTAACACGCTCAGGAGAGCCTCTCTATCGGGGTCGCATCGGTGGGGCGCGGACGTCGGTCATGGCTAATGCGTGCGCGCGTGTGACGGCGGTCTCTGGCTACTACGGGCGAGACGTGCTGAGCAGTCTAATCCCGGCGTCCTAGCTTCTCTCGTTTCGTAGGGATTATCGCGGCCCGGCGGCTATTCGTACGGGCCGCCACCCGCTCGGGCGTGCGTGATTAATTGCTTCTCACGTATAGCCCCGCTCGCGTGTCGCGAGCTAGCTTCTCGATCGGCTCCGCCCGATCGGCGCTCGCGCCCGTATAGCGGCTCGCGTGATTGCGTAGCGCTTTCTAGCGCGCGTATAGCCCGCTTCGCGTGTCGACCGACTTCTCACGTATAGCTCTTTCGCCCGATCTAAGCCGCGCGGCGACGCCGTCACCGCTCGGTCGGCGTGATTAATTGCTTCTCACGTATAGCCCCTCGCGTGTCGCGTGTCGTGCGCTAGCGACTCGGCCGCCCGCTTCGGCGCGTGATCGCGCTTCTCACGTATAGCCCGCTCCAGCCGTCCGCTTCGTCGGCGTGATTAATGGCTTCTCACGTATAGCCCCGCTCGCGTGTCGCGTGCGCTAGCGACTCGACCCGATCCGGCGCTCCGACGCCCGCTCGGTCGGCGGCTCCGACGACCCCGGGGCTTTATCGAACGCGGGGTATCGCGGTACCGTATTACGAAATAGCGATTATACCGACGACCCCGGGGGCTTTATGAAATAGCGCTCCGACGACCCCGGGGCTTTATCGAACGCGGGGTATCGCGGTACCGTATTACGAAATAGCGATTATACCGACGACCCGGGGCTAGCGAATTAGCGCTCCGACGACCCGGGGCTTTTATAGCGCTCCGACGATCCCGGGGCTTTATCGAACGCGGGGTATCGCGGTACCGTCTTACGAAATAGCGATTATACCGACGACCCCGGGGGCTTTATGACCCGGCCGACCGGCGATCGCTAGCGTCCCGGCTTCCGTATCGCTACCGACTCGAATTATACCGCGACCGAGCGTAGGGGGATCGCGCTCGCGGTGTCCCGGGGCTTCGACGAAATAGCGATCCGACGATCCCCGCGCGCTCCTCCCCGGCCGACCCGCGATCGCTAGCGATCCGGCGCCTTAGCTCCCTTCTCGGACCGACCCTTGGACCGCCCTCCTCCGCCCCCGCGCTCGATCCCCGGCCGACCCGCGATCGCTAGCGCCTTCCTACTACGCTCCCCGTCTTGGACCGACCCGCGCTCCGCCACCGCCGCCGCCGCCACCTGCTCGGCCGGGCGTGATTAATAGCTTCTCACGTATAGCCCCCCCCGGCTGAGGAATTTCTTTGGAATGTTAATGGCTTCTCACGCGTAGCCCTTAATTGCTTCTCACGTAGCTCCCAAAAAAACACGGTTTCAAGAAACAGCCTTGATGAAAAAGCTCTGATTCATACGTATGTACGTTCGCCGTAGCAAAGCATGTGATGGAGGATGCGTCAGCCACGAGCGTTGAGTTACAGGTAAATAAAACTCGCTCCCGTGTTAATGAAGGGAAAATTGCCGTATTTTGACACAATATTTATATGGTTTAAATTTATTATTTATCCTATTTATGAATTAGAACTCATTATATATACACTCGCCCACAACATACTCGATGGAGATGAGATTATGATAGATAGTAAAGATACACAAGCTCGTTAGTTTGACCATATTGTGGCATTATTTTCCAATGTGCACCTAAGTCAAACTCGGCTATTATAAGCCGTAAAGTATCAGAAAATGTCCAAGGATATGAATGGATTGAACGCCTATTACTACTGATTGACCAATCCTAATTTTACATTAATAGGGCAGATAATAACGGAAATAACAGCCAAAAAACTATATGTATGGTGGTTGATTTCCGTCAGCAAACTATATAAATCTACCAAGATCGTCTTTCTAAACAAAATCCGTGTCTTGGCAGCTGTATCTGCAATAGAACTCTTATAAGTTATTCCTGTGTGCAAGCTGTAGTAATAATGTTACATTTCACCAATCCTTCAAATGAAAGTTAATTTGGAAACTAAAATAAAGATATTAGGACTCAAGGATCCACCTGCTATTCTTCACTTTCCAGTTGCGCAGAAGTCATGCGCAGTGGTCTGTTTTATCATCTCTAGCTGTAACAAACGTTCCATATGACTTCCGGTACATGTTAAAATCCCATTTGAAAAATTATTTCATGCCATTTCACGGATATTAAGAATTGTATGGAAAATTCGTGGCTGTTACATTGATAAACTTTGGAAATGTATATAAAAATGTCTATTTGAGGTGTGAATTCATCAGAATATTGTGTTTTCCAAGTTTTGCTGCGGAACCGGGTCGTCTGTCATGTTTGTTTACAATCAGTATTTCCCTGTCGTTTAGACCTAAAATCGTAGCTTTTGTGCGATGAACGTTTAGCGCACC
This sequence comes from Streblospio benedicti, assembly GCA_019095985.1. Taxonomy (NCBI): domain Eukaryota; kingdom Metazoa; phylum Annelida; class Polychaeta; order Spionida; family Spionidae; genus Streblospio; species Streblospio benedicti. The sequence continues at coordinate 14,002,863 of CM032659.1, forward strand.
TGCCAATGCCACTGCGCATGCCGTTCTGCGCAACTGGAAAATGAAGAATGCAGTATCACTTTATTTTTGATGAGTGGGGTCATGTTAGTCTAGATTTATAGATCAACCAAACACCTATGGGATCGTTCACAAATTACGTCAGCCAAAATTTGACCATTTTTGACCCCCCCTCGTCAGCTTTCGTCAGCTTTCGATGACCCCCCGCGGCTGACGTCAGCATTTTATTCGCTTGTCCAGGTCATCTGAATAATTATTTTAAATTGCTTTTTTGTATATTTTTTTCATATGATTATTTTATCAATTTGTCAGTGCTCATGATGCACTTAAATTGAAACATGCAGAGAGTGAATGAAAAAATAAGAAAATGATCCTTAAAAGGAAGCTACTACTGGGTTCTGGTAAAGACAAGATCAAATATTTTTGTTCTCAGAACCATTTTTTTTACTTGACTTGCAGACGTTTTTCTCATGTATCATGAGCGTCAACAGTGCTACTGGCTGCTGAATCTCAGTTAACGCGACCATGTAGGTCATGTAATGCAAGTTGGAGCAGGTTCACGGGAATCTCTGTGCCTGTGTCGCGGTTGAGGTTGGGCCTGTCACGGTGGATGTGTAGTATTACATTATGTGTAGTATTACACATCCACCTTGACAGGTCCAACCTCAACAGCGACGCAGGCAGAGAGATTCCCGCGAACCTGCTCCAACTTGCCTCGGTGAATTTTACCTTTTTAATGTATCACTTTTTTGTGCATAATGCACTCTTTTTTTCTAGAAGTTGTAGCAGTTGTAGCTGTCTACAGTTTTTTATTTTTATTTTATTTCCCTGGAATTTTGTATATTTTTCAAATGCTGTTTTAGTAAAATTGGGATAAAAGCTGACGTCAGCCTGTGGCGAACCCCCCCCCTTGTCAGCTTTCGTCAGCTTTCGCTGACCCCCCCCTGCTAGCTGACGTAATTTGTGAACGATCCCTATAGATATTTCTTAACCCGTGTGTTGACAGCTCCATTTGTTATTATTTTCTGGTAAGGTATGGCTGTTTGCATGCTCTAGTAATATCATCAGATTTTTATAATTCGTTTGAGAGAAAGTTATCCCGAAAATTAGAAGGAAGCACTTTTTGTGAGCAACCACCTGCTAGTCAGTATTTCGAATTCGGCCGAAGTTAAAAGTAAGAAGATTAGCACAATTTTAATACAAGACTCTTGGGTAGAAAGTTGGCAATTTCTCTCTATTTACTAAAGGGAACGAGAATCTTACCTGCAATCGGGCCAAAGTACAGCACGTCACGAAACCGTGGTTTCGTGTATGGTTGAGAAGTATTTGCAGTATTCACCCAGTGTTGTCACATGAATATAAACCTGTGTTTTGCTATTTGGAATTATTAGTTCATATTATGATTAAACAATTTGGCTTTTTGAAATAACTTCTTTTCTAATGTGTTTTCCCCAAGTTTGCTTGTGGATACAATTATATTCTTCTCTCTCTTCTATGGCAAGTAAGCTCCTACCCACTATATTGACATAGCTTGAAGACACATATCTTCCATTTGACTATATAAAGTGGCACAGACGGGACTCGAACTCACAACCCCAGTTTGCAAGGCCGGACACAAAGCAACAGGCCCAACCTCCAAAGAATGTTGTGAAAAGATCAAAGTCTGTAACATATGAATATGATAAGGCACATCGTACCAAAAAATGACTGATATTGTGGTGATGAAAAATGCCTGTTTTATTCTTAATGACTATGCCTGGTGACCCATGATTATTGAGTGTTCATTTTAATGCAGGACGCAATTAGGAGGACCCACCCATTGGCCTACTACTTCTCAGGATATAGATTAGATGAATAAAATATTGATTGATGAAACCTATATTTTGTTGTCAATTGAAAACACTGAAAATGTTTCTGAAATCCACCAGATTGCACCAAATTGAGGCAAATTTTTAAAAAATTTCTGGGAGGGCAAGCCCCTAGACCCCCTAGTGGGCGCTGCGCCTTCGGCGTCAGCGCTTTTATAGGTTCTAACAAAGTCTCACTCATTTCAAATGTCAAAAGTTGACAGCCCTGCGTATGAGCATGTGCGAACGTGCATCAACCAATCTTGTTATGACACAAATTTCCTCCACGGTGAGCATTTTGCATGGATTCTTGACATGAATCTAGAACTGTTTTGTGAGAGCAATGCAGACTTCAATTTCTATGGAATAACTTACCACTCTGATTTTTCTGGCCTCGTACTCTTGATCCCCAATTCGATGATCTCGTACTCAATCATATTCCCGAGGCAGACTGTCCTGTTTCATGTGGGCGTTATATGCCGCAATCATCCCGCCACCAAAACCCACACTAAACCCAGAGCAACAAACGGCACAATGTTCACCGTGGATGACACCAGCTACCTGGCCAATTTAACCAATAGCCCTTCTATTGAAGGTTACACCAGCCGATTCTACCAGTGCAGTGATTTGACGTTCATTTTAGACCACCACGTATGTGACGGGGAAGTCGACTGTCCTGGTGGAGACGATGAAATAGGTTGCGTTCATAGTTGCTCAACCAATTTTGAGCAGGGCACGAATGCGACGTTAAATCTCATAGACTGTCCGAGGCATTTGTGTTTGCTGGAAAATCACTATGTTCCGTGCCTTGCCAAAGGCTGTATTCCGGCGTCTAAGCTCTGTGACTGTCACTTGGACTGCGCTGATGGTTCTGACGAGGCTGACAATTTTTGTTTTATCCGTCATAAGTCGTGCGACATGTTTAATCCTATATTGAATGTTACTGAGCATGTTGAGCTGTATGAGCTAATAGACTTTTGTTACTCATCGCTACCTCCTATGGAAGTATACGCTGCATGTTTGGCGCAAAGGGACAGGTGTAATTTTCGTTTTGAAGCGATGTCATTGCATAAGCTGTGCGATGGGAAGGAGGATTGCTCTGACGGAGAAGATGAACAGGTGGATTGTCAATCTATCTCAATATCTCCATCATTTCGTTGTTGCAAGGAGAAAAAAAATCATCAACTTTGTTCATCTATTAGATGGCAACGTGGAATGCCCAAGAACTCTTGATGATGAACTTCCTAAGTTATTTGGTATTTGTCCACAATCTTGCTCTTGTAAAGGATTTTCAGTCGTTTGCTCTAATATGGTCCAAAGCCTTCCAACATACAGCCGAGCTGTAACCATTTTGAATGTGAACATGAACATCACTAAATTACTTTGGCTAGTGCAGACAGTCAAATTCATAATAAAGTTGAAGATATCTAACTGTTCTCTTAGCAACCTTTCCCCTATGACTGTGGACCACTTAAGGATTCTTGATTTAGCAGACAATCACATCAAACAGATTCATCAAAACTATTTTAAGGGCCTCAATATTATGTGTACTTGAACTTAGCAAACAATCCACTGTGTCTACCATCATGGAATGTTTTCAACAACTTGGACTCCTTAAGTCACTTGGTTCTCTCCTTTCATGACGACACTAAATGCATTCCATTCAAACAGGATACGGATTTTCCTGATCTTCAACAGATTAGTGTTAGTCACTGGGAGATATGTTGCTACTTCCCGGATATCTATTGTCATGATTTTAGTGATATAAATAGTGCAGCTGGGTGCAGTTTCATCATAAACAGTAACTCTGTGAGAGCAGCTGGCTTCTCTCAACTCATACTTGTTGCTGTTCTCAACTTCTGTGCATTTTATGCAGTACTGAAAGCTCAAAAAAAAAGGAAAAGCTTTTGAAAGAACTAAATTGCACATTATGTGTTGCTGATGGTTTTATGATAGTCTATTTCATACTAGTATTTACTGCAGATTTCCTGTGGCTGAATGTAGGACAAATTGCAGTATTTTGGAGGAAGTCATGGCTCTGTATATATTGCTGCGGGAGTGCAGTTATTTTCGGTTGAATTGTCTCAGATCTTATCATTAGGTATAAAATTCTACAGCTGTATCAGAATAATGCAGCTTACAAATGTTCATCTTTCGAGTGTATATTTCATTGCAGTGTTACTGGTTGGCATTGCGCTGTCCATTTTTGATTCCTCTGTTTTCAATGGTAATTTGTCCCTTCTCGAGTACAACTCTATCGTGTTCAATCGTTTCTCAGCAGATGCCTTCCAACTATGCTATTATTATGGCAAGTAAGTGCGTTATGTTCCAAGCATGCTACCATTTCGTTGATGTATTTGCCATTCATTTCATAAATAATGTACAAAAGAGCGTGGCAGGGCGCAACACACAACACGCGCCTATCACCACCTGCATACTTAATTTCTTCTTGATGACCCTTGCAAATACATTTTCGAACATGACAATTTTCATCCTGTGTCTGCTGTCTATGTCAAATCTCTCAGTCATTATTACTGTGGAAACTATGATGGTTTTCTTGCTTCTCCCAATGACAGCTTTACTCAACCCTGCTGCCATATTGAGGATCTTTCTCAAGAATGATCGCAAGTTGGACATTTATATTAACAATGCTATTGAATTATTGAAGCCAAAAACCACCATCACAAGATTAATAAAATGGTAAAAGATTGATGCACGGCTCCGAATCTGACTCCAATAAAACATGAGGTTTTAAGAACCAATACATTTATTGTACTGTCGAATTCACTATACACGTACTAGTATACACATTTTGACACAAAGAGAGAATTTATTCTTTTTTGTGGCTATTTAATTTGTGGTTTTCATCTATAAATTATTTTGCAGCTATTTAATTTCACGGATTTCAAAAATGTGATAATTTTGCAAGAAAATGTCAGTATAATCAGCAGTAAATATAAAACAGATTTAAGTGCTAGCAAATTGTTGTTTTTTTATATATGCTCTTACACATTGACGCTATGCACAAATATTGTGAATTGAATTTTATGCACATCACATCTTGAACATGGTATTATGGAGCTAAGACCAACATGTACTATACTTATATAGTCTTATGTATGTATGCTTTACTTTTTCTAAGCAACTTAAATGTCTTAATAACAGAACGTAATAGTCAACAAATTTGGATAAATTTAACAAAAGAAATAATTGTCTTAATTTTCAGTTATTCAAATGCATGTTTAGAAGTCCACAAACAATGATGTTGATACCTTTGTTGTCAATAGTATGTAGAATGGATACGTATAAAGATGTCACTTATGATTACAGTAAATGTTCAAATTCGTGATGAAAAAAGTATTTGCGGACGGACATTAAATAGTATTTTCGTTTTGTGGACATTAGTTTTAATAAATTAAGAATAGATCAAGATGTTTTTATTGTGACAAAACTTAAACATTTTACTTTAATGTTTTGCAGTTTTACAGTAAAGCTCAAAAAAGGAATTTTTTATTATTTTCAAATTCTCTGATTAAATCATCTGCAAATATTTCAAGTTTAACAATATTAGCTAATAGTATCAATTATGTACATACTAATAAGTCTATCAGAAAAAAACAACAAGTAAATTAAGTCATTTCTTTTATTATCCAATAAATATTGACTTCCCTATACATAAGATATATCCATTACTAGTTAGCAATGAAAGGCTAAATACAAATGCTTACCCCATTCAAAATTCCGAAGAAAGCAATTTTGTTGATTCAAATAAAAACAGCCATTGTAGATAATAATTATCATCCGACTCACAAATCCCTAACAATAATACTTTGGCAAACTTTTGATGTCTGTTACTAAGAGTTAAATCGTATGGTAAAAATTATCCAGGACTTTTAAAATCATTTTCTTTATACATGAACATCACTGTTCAAATAAAATTGATTGAACTGTCTAATATACTTTGTAAAATGGAAGACTAAAAAATTAATACATAATACTAAAAATATTTAATACATAATATTGATAAGCGTTGTGATAAATAAGTCTTTCAGAAAAAATCTAAATCAGAGAGGAAAATTGAACAAAAAACAAATTCAAATGTGATTCATGTTATGAAGTAATAAACAACATCGATGCTCAAAGAGAACACATCAAATTTTGTTTTTGCAAAATACACAAATAAACTCTTACAACGATCCCTTTAAACAAGTACAATGTACCTGTGACCTAAGACAAACAGAGAAGAATACCATTAAATTACATCACTTTAGAATCATAATGCAAAAATTAAAACTGAACAATCAACACATCTGTTGGAATTACATCATACATTTTCTTCATAATAGATATGAAAACCATTTTCAACATTTCAACAAATAACCTGGAATAACAAAATTCAAGATCACATGCACAAGTTCTGTCCTGTTCAGTTACTTCATGTCTTGTCATTTATTTTGGCAATTAGCTCAAAACATAAGTTTTACATTCTGTCTTTTCATGCTTTTGAAATGGAAGTCATGTATACCAGTTCATTGAAATTCTACGGACACATTTTTAGCAAATTCAACATCAACACGCTTTATAAACTGTATAAATATACCTGCTCATAAAAAACATGCATATTTAAATTGTCATTTGAAATGTAATTTTTTTTCTAACGAAAAGAAAACCTTAAAATAATTGTCGCATATTACCAACAAGGTTGTCACATAAGCGCTCTCATAGTGCTCAAATATCCATTAATTTCCATTTTCACACATGAACCACACACGGATTCCTTTAAAAACATTGACAATATCAAACATTTATACGATATTTACTATATAACAAACATACCAGTTACATACTTAACTTTGCTTTGTACAATTGGAAGCTATAATTCTAATTTACTTAAACTACCATTTCTACTCTAAGACCAAAACACTCCATTAACATTTGGGTTTACAATTACTATTGTATAACGGAGCAGATTTTTTGCTTTCTACCTCATTAATATTTTAGACAAACCTAATCTTGTATATTAAAATGGTACTATGGTAATGCTGCATGTTATATATTCAGAACAATTACAATGCAATTCATAGTACATTTCTAAACACAAGTCTCATGTTAAAATTATTATGTTATTCAACAAATTTTCAAGCAGGAAGACACTAATATGAAGGTATCATCATTATTATTTTTCAAAACACTATGTTCCTATATATATATATATATATATATATATATATATATATATATATATATATATATATATATATATATATATATATATATATATATATATATATATATATATATATATATCACATATATATATATATATATATATATATATATATATATATATATATATATATATATATATATATTATAAATACATCAATTCAATAAAAATCTACAAAACAAATGCAACTAAACATATGCACCATTAAATCAAAAATATATTTCATTTGCCTGAAATAAACAAGAACTGTTATTCGTTTGTCATTCTTAGGTTTTTTAAAGTTTAAATTTCTAAATGTCTAATCATGCTTTATGGGAAAAATCATTGAAAAGAATTTGGCACTTCCATCACAATTACATTTCTTAAAAAAAAAACTGATGTGTTGTTTTATGTTTAATAAATCTTTAAAAATAATTTATATTGCGAACAGTAAACTGCAGTTGTAAAATTTTCAAGATATAAAAAAAAAAATGATTTAAAGCCAAATTTTCAACATCGGCAACATTCAGTGTTTAATACTTGAACAACAAAATAACAACAAAAGAACAAAAACCAGCAAGTTCATAAGTTACTGCAAAAAGTATAAAACAAATATACTGTGTTATATAACATTGCACCAGAGGAAATGGTACCGTGCAAAAATGTGACATCACTACACGTCACCTGTGATCTCTAATACTGATTGTGTTGGATAAACAGAAAATAAAACATCAACAAACTCATTGAACTCTTATTTCACTAACTCTTCTCATGCTGTGGTTTCAGCCATGATCAGCCACATTCTCAGCTTTTATGGCCGTTTGTAATGGGGTTTTTAGTTTTCCTGTCTCAGCTAATCCTCCAATGAATACCCTTACTAGGTTTCCCTGAAAAGTTCCTATGTATTCTTATCAGAAGGAAATATGGCACCCAAGGCAGAACCCTGGAAACCCCTTTGAGCACGTACCTGATGATGACTGTAGTTCTTACACAACATACCCGTGTATTTGTAGATATAAGAGTTTGAAGTATTAAATCTGTGATCCAAATATATCGATGTAGCAAACTGAACACAATGAGGACATATTGTATATTACAATCCACTTACTAAATTATATCTTAATGGCAAACAAATTTGAAATTATATTTCAAAATAAGCACAGTTAACAAGGTTACATTTCATGACTCAAAGAGAAAGCTCCATAGAATAAAGCAAGAACTTACGGTACGTTAGGGAACCACTGAGAAGAGTTTGACTATGTGTAAACTGAAAAACTTTGTACACTTATTTCTACAAGCTGAAAGCATTTACATGTATAAGCACGCACAAAATTCGCAAAACCGTTCATACTTTATACATGAAAATTTGGTTGAAACTGCCATAGATATGAAATCAGTATTACAACAAAAATGTCTGTCCATATTCATGGTTGTGTACTTCATATCCATATATATTTTAAAGCTATTTAAATTTTAATATTTGAACAGCAGCAAATATGCAACACTATTTTTTTATAGTGTGTTTAGTTAAGCAGATCTATGTTGCATATAATTCTTAGTCTAGACAAATTATTCAATTAAAAATATCACAACATAATGATGAAAGTATTATACAGAAAACTGTATCACAAGAAGAATAGGAAGTTTTAAAACAGAGCAAAGTATATTTTGTACATAGAACTTTTGCTGGGATTATACGTTAGTAATTAGATAGAACAAAACAGTCATAAAAGACAATTGAAAAAGCACATTACTCGTATGTGTATATCTATCATGCAGAATTTAAGTTCTTTAAGAATTCTAAAAGCCAATAAACATGAATAGGAACAAAAATCATAAATTTAAAGCAACTATGTCTACTTATAGATGTTGCCATCAAGAAGAAATCGAAAACATTTGTAAGAAACACTTACAACACCATATTTAACATCTAATATCAGGTAATTTGTTGTAGTTAGTGCATGTAAGTTCTCTCAATTAATGCTGTTTGGAGTTTAAGACTCTATTCTATAGATCTTCACTCAGTAGGTTAGATAGCTCTTGTAAATTGCGGAAAAGAATGGGACAGTCACACTTCTACTAGGAATCGTGAAAAAAACACACAACGTGACAATAGTGCATTTCAATATCAATACATATATATCATAACAACTTCCCTACAATTGTGATAGCTGCAGACAACTTGATGAATATATTCATCTTATGGGTGTCAACATAATATAATACTGCAAATGTATAAAAACATACGGTGTTATATAGAACCAATTAAAAACAAACATCCTGGTAAAGAAGATGATTGTCATACACATACACACATCTTAGTTTTGCATCACCCATTCCTAATCATAAAATTATCATAAAATCAAGCTCGCTTTACCCTTGCAAGCATCATTACAGTCATGTACCTTTGCTTTCTTTTACTTCCTTCAGCACCAGATTTGAATACACAGCATTTGCCAAATCGTGTACCAAAAAAATTTACCTTTGAAGGATCAGTGGCTTCAATACTTTTAACTCTTATAAACTTTGGCTTTTAGTGTTATTGAAAACATGGGGGAAAATAGTTCTCATTACCTGAAACACTAGAACTTGACTACAGCTAGCACATTTCATATGAAAATAACTCGAGTATTAGGTCGTTAAGATGTGATAAAATGCACCTTCAACATAAAAAAACATCCCAAAGTAAAAAAAAAATCAAAGCTATAACTTGAAAATATGTTGTTCAAATAGCACTCAATCTAAAAACACACAGCATGATAACATATTCTCTTTATAGCCTTACAGCTTTTGATATGAGATGACTTGGAAAACGGCCGAATGCTGCACGTGGGGCAGTGTGAGACAGGACCAGAATTATGCATGATGATCACAAGTCAGCCAATTAGGCTCGCAAATTGTAACTACAAAATGTTTTTGAGACTGATTTGCCATCAATAGGTTCTATAAAGCTCAATGTTCACTGGTTGCTACACCAAATCCAGAGCGTTGGGGTGGGCACTCTGCCGTAGCCTGGACTGGCCAGTGTACCTACGAGTTAACTTCCAGGTGCACCAAATATTCTTGAAGATCATGTATTTTCAAAGCACCCATTCCTACAATAGAAGATAGTTTCCACTATACTTCGTACTCCTCGCCCTAATAATGCTATTTGCCGCTAGCGTGGGTTGGTCGCAGTTACTGCTGCTGCTCCTCATCCCCCTCTGAGTTGAGGAATGCGATATTGATGTAGGAGAGTTCGTAGCAGCAGGTGCGCTGCTTGCCTGAGCGCATGGACAGGTACTTGCCGTACGGGTTGTAGTGGTAGTGATAGCGCCGGAAGCCCGCCTCCTCCAGCGCCAGCAGGATGTTGTACTGCGCCTCAAAGTCCTCCTTCCTTGACGGACGGTTTATCACGTACACCTGACCACACACAGACAGAATATTACTAAGTAGCGCATATGTCATGTTATACTATTTTGGAAAGCTCAAGACATGTATGTCATGCTGGTATCATATTTTCGATGATATGTCAACTAATGATCCATTCATTCATCTCCAAGTCAAGCTATCCTGGATTTACACCCCGATTGTGATTCAGCCAAAAACTGAATACTTTCGCAGTATCTACTATAGAAGAACCTTCAATTAAGATCACCTTTATACAGAGACCACTTCTTTAACTAGATCAAAAGTGTTCAAAGAACACTGCGTCGCTAGAACGACGTTGACTTATGGGCAATTAAGATATATACTGAAATAATGTATACTTTACAATCAAGAAATTTATGAATTTGAGGAGAAAACATCAGAATGAATCACAATCAATATATCCAGCAAAAAGATATTTGTGTTGCCATACAATATTACTGAATAACAAGATGATAATCAATATCAGTTTCAAATCCAATAATCAATTTTGCTACTTGGTTGGAATATATTGATTTTTTTTCTTGCTGGCTAAGTGCATTGAATATCATTAAAAATGTCATAAAAGCGCTTCTAGAAAGCAAAATATAATTGGCAGAGTTAAAAAAATCGAATCACTTCGGTATCGCCTCAAACCTCATAGTTGTGTAAAGTTTGAACGAAATCGATTCATCGGTACGCCTGCTAGCTTGTCCAGAGACATACATACATACATACAAACATACATAGTTAGTTAGTTACAAACGAACCAAACACAATGCTTGCTTCAGCAGCTGAGCTGAAGCGACGCAATAAGACCATCTCTCATGGTCGCGAACCTTCATTAAGAAACCACCTCTATAGAGACTACTTGTGGTCAGTTCCTCGGATTGTCGTAATAGAAAAGATCTACTGTAATATTTAAGACAGAGTAGAACCTCTCTATTGATTTGGGCTATATTCCCACTTCCCACTAGTTTTTAGAACACATTTCCCCCTTCACACCTATTTTTTTGCCATTTCCCACTTCACACTAAAAAGCCACCAGAACCCTCATAAATATGTTTATCACTTGAATCTTATTTTTATATTATACACCCACCAAGTGAGGTATTTAGACATAAGTATGATAAACGAAATAAATCAAATTAAAAAAATTCGATTACCTCTGACGTGTGGATTTCGAACACGAGCTGTTTGACATTGCGCAGAACGCCCTCTTTGAGCATCGTGCGGAAACACGTCCACTCGTTGTACTCTATGTCAATCTTCAGCACTTCCAATGTATGCTGAAAAACAGCCACAGATCTAGCAACCTACTGCAGTGGTCTACATGAGCACTCATCTGCTGGTCCAAGTATCAAACCAGCAAAAACAAGTAAGAATTATTACTTCAGGACGGCCATTTTTTCTCAAAGCCCTAATGTATCGAACATGCCGAACGAGGAATATTTTCAATGAACTGGTAAACTATTTGTGATACTAGTTTAGGCTTACTTTTGGCTTTATTCAAAGCTGCAACAGTAGCACAATTTGCTACATTAGTCATTATAGAGTTATGGCAAGCTTCTTAGTGTCCTTGATAGCAAAAATTCAAACAATTTTCTTATTGATATTCTTATGTTAATTGAATGAGCTTCTTAAAAGATTACCTAGTATCCTGCCTTACTAAAAATGCAGCCAGCCAGCCAGCCAGGAAGGCAGACACATAGGCAAACAGATAGACTAGCAGACAGCCAGATACACAGACATGCACACACACACACACACACACATAAAAACCATCAGGCAGACACAGATACGCGGCCAGCCATCCCATTGCTCACATCGAGGTGCCCGGCCTTGCTGAGGATGCTGCCCAGAGTCTCAAGTCTCCAGCCCTCGGCGTTCACTGTGTTGGCTGCTCCCAGTCCCAGCTGGTAGAACCACACCGCCTCCGAGTGCTTGTGGTCGCCCTGACCCATGCTGCAGCAGCAAAAGTACAATAAACATTCAACCAATGGCCCACAATCATGTACAAGCCCACACTGAAATCGGAACCCTATAAAAGTGTTCTCAATAAAGAAGTGGCCTCTTCATGAAGACTTGCAACTGCAAGAAATGGTCTTATTACCCAGGTGGTCTCTTTATAGAGGTAGTGTTTTGTAAGTAGAGAAATTTAAAGAAATCTTCTTAATGAATACATACATGTACCACTTTAACACTGTTTTAGGTAATAAATACATCAATACGTACCTTGGATCAAAAGCATGAACTTTGCAATCGAACTGAGCTGCCATTGCATCGTCAAACGTAAAGTCATTGTTGATGCTGGGAAAATAAATAGAATTAAGAGTCATTGTTTACCCAAAACATAGACTAAATAGTATATTCTATGTAAACATTGCTCGAATCATCAAAAAAAGTAGGCGAGACACAATTTACAGGCTAAAACACTTTTTACTAACAAAAAAAGGCATTTTAAAGACGTTTTTCAAAGATATTCTTGCAAGCAAAAATAACATCTGGCAAGAAAATTCACAGCTATCACATTCCCCAGGACAAAATAAGACATTTTAAGGATCCGAGAACACCCTGATAAAAAATGTTGCACACCCAAATGAGTAGACGAGACAGTCGGACTTGGGTTCGTACGGCGCCGACACACAGATGTCCCAGCCTCCATCTCCTGTGTTTCCCATCCGCATCATGCTGGCACAGTTCACATGGTACCGGGTCACGAGGCTGAAACCGAACACAGCTAACTGATTTAACATCAAGAGGCTCCTATATCAGCGTTCACAAGTTTTACACGGTGAAATTCCCTACTTTTTCCCAGCTGAACGACGTTTTTCAAGGTGATTTTTGTTTGCACTAATTGAATTCCCACACCAGCATTGACAGTTTTTGAACATAAAAAAAAATGGAGTTCAGATGGTCTTACAAGGGTGCATTGTATTCCACTCACTTGTAGAATCTCTCCTCGGCCTCGTATTCGCTGACGTCATCGATCGTGCGGTTCCGCCCGTCTGATGCCGGTGTCACGAACGCCTCCTGCCGGTACTCGGGGAGGAACGTGATGCCAGGAAAACGCCGGCGCACGGAGTCAGACGACATGCCTGCAACACGGCCGACGCCGCACAGCGAGTACATGTAAACATGCTTATTTACAGTTGCAAAACCCCACTGCAACTTTACAGTACTGATATCGTCAGAAGGATACAGAATAAACGTAACTTCAGGCAAGTTAAGAAGGAAGCCGTACTTTGCAGAAGCACCAGAACGTTTTTTCATTCGTAACAGTTGCAACAATGAGAAGAAATAGGAGAAAAATGTAAGGAATTGTAGTGTAATTCTTTTTCTGTATCCTTCTGACAGTATCAGTACTGTACGTTCACGTCAGGTCATTGGCTTCTTTGTCACATGCCAGTTTGATGCAAATACGCATTCGTGTAAAAGTTTACTCCTAGATCGATAATTTTTCAACCTAAAAACCCATAAGCGTTGGAAAGGTCATATACTGTTTTACGTGATGGATATAAGATGGTGATGGAGTGAGATAATAGCAAGTAACCTATATGGAGCAGAGACTAACACATCTGAACGTTAAATTTATACCGTTCCATACAAAGAAAATGGGACTTTCTCTTGCTAGAAGCATCAAAGTAGAGCCTAGTTAACACATGCATATTTGTACATGCTTGTCATGCAGCATTTTGTCTTCAAGCGTTTTAATTGAATCGAGCCCAAAAAATTCTTGAAAAGAATATTAAAAAAAAAATGATGGTATATTCATTCATAAACAACTGTGAGTTTGCATTTACTACATTTTCCTTGACTTCTAATGTGGTTACTCAATACTCATAAGCGCTTATTAATAAACAGAATTCACAACACATGATTTCTTAATACATTAAAATAATAAGAGTTGGTTGCAGCAGTAAAACAAATAAACAAATCAAATATGTTCCGGACACGCAAATGATATTTCTGACTGAACAATAGAACATAAAAATAATTATGTTGAAGATTCTGAATGATAAGCTGAGAATATGAATCCATGTAAGAGCCCTGTATATAACGTCCACGTTGCGAGATGACCGTAATCATAGTTTATGAAATGATTGGAACAGTTCAGATTATTCTTATTGTTTGGCATAACAACATCAACAAAATAGTATTTCATAAGCTACTTCAAATTAAGAAATCAAAAAATCAAACTACCGGTATTAGCAATTGGGACTGTGAAAATACTTTTAACGAAGAGCACTATTGAAAATGCTGAAGTGGGTGGGTATGGGAAAATTGTCCAACAGAGATACAAAAAGGGCAGGCAGGCGTTTATTAAAGTAGCCCTTAAAAACATGGATTGCTGAATAGAATCAACCCCGCAGGGTGTTTATTCAAATACATGTACGCTTGATAAATCAGCATTTTATGGTATATCTTGACAGTTGTTATTGTAATGATTGTCTATCAGCAAAATGTTCACAGCTTTGTGTTAAAATAAAAAACATGAAGAAGCTACGTTAGACTCCAAATGTTACGGAACATGTCACAGAGACTTGACGTCATATGATAATCTTGTGAAAAGACTTGCTCTAGCCTTGTGACAACATGTTTTATACAAATTTAGTAAAAGACATACACTTCTTATAGATCTCACAGTGATCTCATTTGAATACTTACCATTGAACCATTTAGGGTCGGCTGGGGCCATTTCTTCCAGCTCTTGTTTGCTGAACACATTGCTGAGACGCATGCCTGAAAGACATGCCGGGTTAGTGTGGGGACGATGCACTACTCTAGCTTTATCCGGAAGCAGACGGCGAAGATCCAGGACTTTAAAACAGGGCCTCACGGAGTAAGAATTCTATTACGAATGAGCAAGCAAATGCAAAAAACCCATGTAAGAGGTAGATTTTGGGGTGGGACAAGAGGGCATGTACTGACTGCCGACACTGGATCTGCCCATCATCCTAACACCAGCTTGTAGCTAGGCTCTGACACATCGGAACATGCTGTAGCATTCAGAAGAGTGAAAAAAAGTCATTCTTTTTACAGGTTAGTCTGCTTTTTAGTAGCTATAGTAGAAATTTATAATCTCGATATTGCTTACATATATCGGACATTTTCGATTATCTCGACGTCAGTTTCATTTCCTTTAATCATATTGTGTACATACAATGTAGATCAATCAGTCATCTTGAATATTTCTATCTAGAGCATTTTACTGCTGCTTCGAGATGGCCAGTTTCTACTGTATATCTACATTTGGCTTAATCTTGGTAATGCAGCAAAGACTCCAGCGTCATTGTTGTGAAGAAACTGATCAGATTTGACACCATTTACAGAGAAAGATTCAACTATCAAATATCTGTTTAGAAGACATGTTTAAAAGCCCACAT
The DNA here is from genome assembly GCA_019095985.1 of Streblospio benedicti. Lineage (NCBI taxonomy): Eukaryota > Metazoa > Annelida > Polychaeta > Spionida > Spionidae > Streblospio > Streblospio benedicti. Next base: position 14,018,687 of record CM032659.1, read on the forward strand.
ACACAGATGCTGATGTCTTTGGTAATATAGAATAATAGAGAACAAATGCATGGAACATGCTGAAAATTCTTGGCTTTGCCAGTAAGCTGCTTCTAAGTGTAACAAAAAACAACACACACTTCCGGTGAAAAGATTATGAATCATTATGATATGAATACTTGAAAAGCTCAAATTATTTTCCGGTACTTTACACACAAAATATTAAAAGGATGAGCAGAGATAATAAATAATTTCCTTCGCGAACCATCCAACATTTGGTTATCTCATCTATTTTCACTATAATATACCATTTTGGAAGGTAATGTCTCTGAAAAAAGAAAATTCTTATCTGCTGTTGTTTTTTGTTACATCTAGATGCAGTTCACTAATGACCCTTATCAAAATAAACTGTAATAAACAGCTCAATTGGTGCCAGTCAGCCTTTTATATGCAGTCAGATTATCAGTAGAATGATGCAAAAGACAAAGCTGTAGATTAATGATGTGAACATCTTGGTCGTACTACAATAGGCCAGTGTCACTCTTTTCTCATGCAAGGGCTACCTCCATCAGACTAGTCACTCCAAATGTCACATCCACATATTGGTATTTTCAAAACAGTCATAATCCAAGTATACACCCACAGTAAAAAATATCTCATTGTTAATGGCCAATTTCTATACAGTAATGTCCTCAACAACGGAAGAGTGAACAATGGAAAAACTGAAAAACTGACCTTTTCTCATGCTTTACCTATTACTAATGTAACTAAATCATGGGGTAAACAACGGAAATCCTCTACAATGGAAGGATTTGTGACTGCAAATTGAGTTCCGTTGTTGAGGACATACACTGTATTTAGTATGTAAGGCACAAAAGTCAAGAGTTTACTCAATATAGGAAACTATGGAGTTTACTAAATAATTATCCGATCATGTTTAAGTTCTTATAATTGTTGAAGAAGGATTTGAGAAGTATACTGACATTGTAAATGACAATGATGAAATTAAACAAGTTGTATGCTATATACATAACAGACCATTATGTATTGTGTAATGTCTTACCACCTAGAAATGCTGATGTTACAAGTTATAGATAGTGATGAAGGAAAAACATGTAAAAATTGAGATTACAATATACGTACAAATTCAACAGCTAAAATAGAGGTGAAAAGCACTTTCTTCTGCCAATGAGTGTAAAATAATTTCAAATTTCCCTGTTTACTAAATGTACGTACAAAATGTATCCAAGACAACACATGTTCTGATGGATGGATATTCCCATTAATATATGAAAATTAAAAGAATTTTTGTATACATATACCATTATACCTTCAATGAAACCTCCATTCATCAATATCATTGATATTGTGTGTAGCACTCACACAAGACCTAAAGCCAGGGGCCCCCACCATTTGGGGGGCCCCCAGATTTTTGAAAAATTTTACGCGCGCAATTTTTGACGCGAAAGCCCCAAATAATAAGACGACCCTCATCAAAATTTGGGGGGCCCCATGTTTTGGAAAAATTTTACGCGTGCAATTTTTGATGCGAAAGCCCCAAATAATCAGGTGAGTACACATTCTAATGCCCTAAATAATATGAGGCCCCTAGTACATTTCTTTTTGGTCCCAGATAATGCAACACAGATTGCATTTTAAATCTTTGACATAAAAGCACCAAATCAAGAGGCCCCTAACATATATTTGCCAATGAAATGAGGCATCTGGGGCCCAAACTTATATTTAAACTGGCACACACCCAAATGCTCAGAACTTATGGGGCCCCTGGTACATTTCTTTTGGGCCCTAGATATTGCAACGCGGATTACATTTCAAATGTTTGACGTAAAAGCACCAAATCAAGAGGCCCCTAACATATAATTTCCAATGAAATGGGGGATTTGGGGCCCCAACTTACATTTAAACTGGCACACACCCAAATGCTCAAAACTTATGGGGCCCCTGGTACATTTCTTTTGGGCTCCAGATCTTGCAACCTGGATTGCATTTCAAATGTTTGACGTAAAAGCACCAAATCAAGAGGCCCCTAACATATAATTTCCGATGAAATGGGGGATCTGGGGCCCCAACTTACATTTAAACTGGCACACACCCAAATGCTCAAAACTTATGGGGCCCCTGGTACATTTCTTTTGGGCTCCAGATCTTGCAACCTGGATTGCATTTCAAATGTTTGACGTAAAAGCAAGCAAATCAAAAGGCCCCTAAGATATATTTGCCAATGAAATGAGGCACCTGGGGCCCCAACTTACATTTAAACTGGCACACACCCAAATGCTCAGAACTTATGGGGCCCCTGGTACATTTCTTTTGGGCCCCAGATATCGCAATGCGGATTACATTTCAAATGTTTGACTTAATTCATCAAGAGGCCCCTAACATATATTTTCCAATGAAATGGGGGATCTGGGGCCCCAACTTGCATTTAAACTGGCACACACCAAAATGCTCTAAATAAATGGGGCCCCTGGTAAATTTCTTTTTGGCCCCAGAGATATTGCCTCAGTTAGTTACAAGCATTTAAGTGGTAATCCTGCAATTAAACCAGTTTAAAGGCAGTAATGAAATGCTTATTGATTGGTAATATGTATTTATATCTGTGCATTTGATGTTATTTGAACAATTTGGTCACTATTACTGACATAATATATGATTTTGTTAATCTCATAATGTGACATTACAAGGGACCCCTAGATTATATTGAGAAACATAACTTGAAAACTATGTTTAAATTATGAAAAAGAAATTCACAAATATCTTCTTTTTTTCAATAAAATGTAAGGGTAGATTCTTTGTTCAAGTGTGGTAAAGTAAATTTAAGTGTTTCAAGTTTAATCAACAACTTGTTTGCATCTCTGAAATGTCTCATCTCAACTTCTCTAATTCAATGACTCCAACTGCTAACAAGCCACTATCACAACAATAGGTTTCTTACCCTTTTGTTCAAAGGCTTAACAAGGCCACTAGTTGCTAAGAGCTGACCATTTAATTATCCCAAAGTGCTTGAATTGTTGTGGTACAACAGTTATTGAAAGGGTGAAGGAGTCAGTTATTATGGTTTAATTGAGGGATATTTTTTTATTTCATTGATGTTATTGTTTGCCTCTATGTTCTAACCTTTTTGTTATCATAATTTTCACAGATGTAATTTAGTGTGTACCATGGTTGATAAAATGTTGGTTTCATTTGTCTTGAAATAGTCAACAAAGTACTGTCTTTATTTAGGGTCCAGTAACTAGTTATTCTTTGTTCTATATGACCTTTGTAATTTAGTGTGTACCATGGTTGATGAAGTACTGGTTTCCTTTGTCTTGTACAAGAAAGTTCTGTCTTTGTTTAGGTCAAGTAAATAATGTTGTTCTTTGTTATATGACCTTTGCTCTGTGCCCCTCATTATAAATGCCAGTTACATTGAGTGGTGCAGCCAATGTGAAGGTTTACAAATCACATGTACCATAGGATGAAGGACCTAGAAATCAATTTCATTTAAGCAAATACAATAATCAGGTACTAAAGAGGATATTAGAACTTTATCTTTCCACAAAGGGAGTGCCAAAGAATTTGTAATTGCTTTTTATGTAAATATGTGTATTATGTGAGAACCATTTGCAATTATCAAAGTGAATATTTATCTATATTTTTCTATATTTTATATGCTGAGAATTGAGATTATGGTGTGTTATGTGATGTGTTATGTGAGAGTTTTAGTAGAAACAGTAATTTTATGTTCTACATGTATGCCATGTGCTTACAATTGAATAATATAGAGTATATTGAATGTGTAGTGATGTTATTCTCAGGATATTATGTATCCTAATAGGAATTAGTCATTTTCATTGTAGATCACCAATTCAGTAATGTAAATGAAGGATAGTAGAGCTAACAATTAAAATGCTTTTCCTCTTTATTCTCTTGAATTGAAAGTAATTAAAAAAATAGACATATTTAATGGTGTCACGACGACAAAATGTGCGCCGCGACGTGGATTAGATAAAAAAGGGCCCCACTTCGAATCTTACGAACCAAGAAAGAACACAAAAACCATTAAAGCAAATATTTTATTTAAAGCTTCCAACGACCCTTTATAGCCGCACTGACTTCACCAAATTCAGTCTATGATCTTTAACTAAAACTAACTAAAAGTTGGAAAAATAGTATGCAGTGTATGTTAGTAAAATATCCAGTCACATACAATGCATTGAAAATACAAAATGTTTTCTTCAAACTAGTTTTGACTGCAAGTCTTCTACTACTTTCCTTTTTGTGCTGCTACTTGCTTTGTCTTCATTTCCTTGCCCTTATCTTTCAAGCCAACTGATTGTGCCAATAGATTAAAATCATGTTTTTTCAAGGCTTCTTTGGCCTTGACATCTGCTTCTTTTCAGTCAGCTTTCAGCTTCTTCCTCCAGTAGCTTAAGTTTCTTGAACTTTCTTTCTGATAGCTCTCTTCTATTACACTTAATTTCCTCTTCTCTGCTTCTTGGGCTTTGATCTTTCTTGAACCTTTGCAACTAATGCAGCCAGCATTGTGCGGCATTCTTCTTCAAAATCGCGTTTTCTTCAGTGCAGAGACACCTGATGATGCTAAAGACTTCTTTTTGCACCATTGCCAATGTTTACATTCTTTGGCTCAAGTTGATTTTCTTTGTCTCCCACTTTCAAAATTGCAAGTTTGTTACAGAATTATAATCACTGACATATTTTTTACTCATATAAAATTCCCTGATTTCTCCCCTGATTTTCCCCACCAAAAATCAAATTCCCTGATTTTTCCCTGCAGGGAATTTTTGGGGCGATTTTCCCTGTTTTCCCTGATTTCCCTGATCCGTGGATACCCTGATTAATATGGCCTACCAAATACTAGAATGTACAAGTACCCGGTACACATTTATCATTTATTAAAGTACAACTGCTATAGTATATATTGAGCATAGAATTCACAGCACAGTAAAAAGTTAATATAAGATGCAAACATAATAAAAAGATAAATAAACGCATAAAAAAATATGGGTTTTGTGTGAAATAATAGACTAAGCAACAGAATCAGATCATAAACTTTAATTTCTATAATGTGGTTTTAAACATTTGAAATTGACACATTAAAGATATATATTGATTGTCAATGTTGATAAAAATAAAAATCATGATAAATACATTATATTATGTCAAACTTTTTATGTCAAACTTTTTATGACGTTTGACTGATAAATGCTTATTGACACATTCACAAAATTTGCGTCTGCTTTATGCAGTACTCACCGGCGTTGCTGCTCCTGCAGTCGGTCCTGCTGCTGCTGTACACTCTTGTACTCACTCTCTTTCCATTCCAGAACCTTCTCCTTTTCAGTATTCAGCTCTGCCTTTTCCTCTTCCAGTTTCTACAGCACATATTACAATGCCAATGAAAAACACATGACACTACGCGCACGCATCACAATCAACATTTGTGAGGGAGTTTGAAATGGGTTCGTAGAGTAAAGTACATGTAAGCAGATATGCTGTTACATTCCCTAAGTACAAGTGCTTTCTAAACATTTGTGATGGCCTTGCAATATCCGTGAATATTATTCTCAGAAGCACAACTGTCAACGTCAAAGTAAATTGTGAATTCTATTAGGTGCACAGAAATCCACAGCATGCGGACAGCTCATTGCTACCATAGCGCAGATGTGTTTATCAATCAATATTAACGTTCACTTGCCTGACCTGTACCTATTTAAACGTATAAGTACCACGGAGCAGTGTACAACTGTTTAGGGATGAGTTGCTCAATACCCACTACCAGACCCGACAGGGAAATCACTGGGAATCAAACTCATGACACTCCGGTCTCGAGTCCAACTCCCTATCCGCTCAGCCACCGATGCACACAAAATTTTCCACGCAAAGACACCAAAAAACAAGGGGCCTCCATTGTTATATTATTTTCATCAAAATTAATAAAATATTCTGAAAGGTGAACACCTGTACAGATTCCCCAAGTCCCAAGTCAACTTAATTCTGATTTATGCACTGTAGTTTTTATACATGTTTCACGTACAAAAATACATGAATGGTATTCCTGCTAACCCTTAACCAGACACTGGCCTTACTTGCTGGCGTCGTCTGCTTTACCTTTTTTTCCTCCAACAACTGCTGTTTCAGCTGCTCTAGTTCATCTCGTTCCACCAGCTGGCGCCGCTGTTCTTCCAAAACATCATTCTCGCCCAATCGGACTCCTACATTGTAAATATTCAATCAGTTATTCATCAGTTGATTTATTACAGCTAGTCACTGTGTTCAATACTATTATGTAGAACTTGAAGGGAGTAAACAATCCCACTTTGTCACAAAATCCCCCCCCCCCCCCCCCCCAAAAAATGCAAGAAAATGACATTTTGTTCAAATGCACTTATAATTCAAGATTTGCTACTAGCCAGGACCTTGAGAACCGTCCTCCTGGCTTGTAACGTTGTCCTCTGTAGGCTTCTTTTCAAACTCTACATCACTTTCTTCATCACTATCAATCTAAAAATACAGAAAACAAATTGTGTCCAAAATTGGCACTGGCAAACTATCAAATTTTAAACTTGTAATCATGTAAAAGTGAATTGGAAAAAATTGGCCTGTTGAGATTTACACTAAAAATAACTAAAAACCCAGCTCTCTATGGTTCATTTTGAGCCATGTCTCACCACACTCTTGATGCAATGAAAATTATTTACTCAAATGAAAAAATTAGTTATTCTTTCAAGTACATGTACATGTACTCAAAAATACCTGGAGTGAAAAAAGAAAAAAAGTTAAAACGGGAATTGTGTTATGTGCACAGTGCACACCCTTGAGGTAAGCCAAAAGTGTACACAGATGACTGTAACAAACAGGTCTATCGAGGCCGGATAGAACACAACTTTGAAGCTAGTTCTATCACTCCTCGATTCTAAGATGAACATGTCTAACAGATATTGTTAAACATTGGGAGTGAAAATGATGTTGTTAATAACTAATATTCAACAAAGTGTGACCTATTTTGCAAATGGAGGAGGGTTTTTTGTGGACACTATTCCACCACTTACGACATAGTCCTGCTGTTTATGGTGCTGTCTTTGCCTCGCACTGCCACCCCTTTGCCTCACAGCCTCTTTCCCAATGACTTTGTTGTCTGATAACCGCTATATCATAATTAAAAAGGTACAATAGATATTCACCATCTCAAAGCTGTAGAGATAACATTAATGTACTCTATTCCATGTGCTGCAGACATGTCTAAGACAAAAATATTTTTTCAAACCATTTTTTAGATCCAATTATCTCTATCTCTTGTTATATTTATGTCATTACTAATTATTCCTTCAAATTCAAGTTAATTAAACGTTGCCTTAATTATACAATGTTGACTTTACCAATCCAGTATTCACATAAAACCAGTACAACTCACATCAAAACTGCACTGAAACGATTTGTGCACTTTACATGCAAATTTCAAGCTAGTACTAACTTTGTATTTAACCTTTACATGAAAATTTTAAGCAAAAATATAACTTACATAATCTTCATCACTAGTTAACTCGGTGTGCTCTCGAATCTACAATTTATAAACAAGTTCTATTATCATTAGAATAACATTTATAACAGGGCGCCTGTGGCTTTTGGAAACCAAAATAAGACCTGTTTAACTGCTACTTTTAACACCTATTTAAGACTTCCTTGCATGCAAAAATGAGACGTTTCACTAAAAATTAGATGAGTGCAACTGCAAGTGCATGTATGTTTGCCTCATTAGCGTTTTATGAATGACAAAACAAACACAAACATAGTTTGATAAGAATTTCTACTAAAGAGCTGCCAAAGAATTGAAAAAACAAAATTCAATGTCTTTTCTCTGATTTTTTACACTTTCTAAATTGTCATTGCCTAAAATAGTTGACTTAGTCTAATAAGAAAATAGCCAAATTAACAATGGAAATGATAACATGAAACATAAGCAGGAAAAAAACTAACTCCAACAACTTTGAAAAGATTATTCCTTTCTTGGAACTATTCTATTATCAAGCTTTGTCGATGTTTTGTTGATTGCTGATCCTCGCTTGGCTGCACGGCAATATAATGTATGTCACTTAATACACACCTGAAAGCTAGGTTAAAACCATGGTTCCAATAAAGGAATAATCTCTGATAATGTCAAAACTGGAACAGACAGGTAACCTCCATCTGAGAAAAACAGCCTATTCATAGGCATGCAGAAGTAGTTCCAAAGTCAGACTATGAGGTTTCTATTTCCTGTAGATGAAAATGTAAACGAGTCAAAATCCAAGCTACCTTCGATGATCGATCAGATGACTACATCAACATTGTCATCCTTGTTACATGATATTATCTTCCTCAACTCCCTGGACAGCATACAGTACATTGTAACCATAGCACATAGTGCTTGTCACTCACGTTAGCCTTCACTCACCTGATTTGTACCTATTGAAATGTGCAAACTACCGGTAATTATAAAAAAAGATGATTTATTTCACATAATAAAATCTGTAAAAGAATAAATTGATTGATTAGTAGTCTTCTGGTCACTGCTGTAATAATAGTGATCAAAAATTAAAAATTATAAAAATGTTTTTATTAACGTTTTCGATGCTTAAGCACCCTCCTCAGATACAATTATAAACAGATTTTTTAAACATAAACATTGATTAAAATGATAACATATTTGGAATACAATGTAGGTGTTGATAAATTATATATCTGACGAGGGTGCTTAAGCCAAAAAAAAATCTGAGGCAAACGCGTTTTCTCACATAATCATTGTAACTGTTATCAATTACTAACAAAATCTATCTATTAAAGCAACTTACAGCTTCCGTGACTGCAGCAGGCTTCTGGTACTTGGCAACGATCTTTGTTCTGGGTGGGGAGGAATGTAGTAACGAGTACAACGCCAGCAGTACCAGCATGAGTACTGCAGACAGCGCAACCAGACAGACCCGTGCACGAGACATACTGCAGCAGCAGGCATACATGTACATCACATTATTGTGATTCAAAAATAATATCTACAAGTATGTATCTGGTAGACTTGCAACGAAATGTTGATTTAGCATTCACTCATCACAATGATCATAGGTTATCGGGAATACACTCTAGATAACGCGAAATTTTTCTTTATCTCTTATACCAATATATATTTTATCAATATAGCCATGGTACAACTGCATATTCAATGGATTATATAGATTTAAATTCATATATACTTCAACTTTCATAAGACAATCTTCCAATTTAGATTAAAAAGCAAATTCAAAGCATGAATTCACCAGAATGGACACTTCTGATTAAAATCACAATCACAAAAACAAGAATAAATGCATATAAAAGAATGATGAATCAAATTTACCAAATATATCATTTATAAATGGTCTATTTTCCATAGCATTGGGATTTCTCCCAATGATAGCATTACAATGAGACTCATCATATCAACTTCCGAGTCGTTTACATTATGATTGGCCTTTTCCATGTGTCTTTTGCTTTATGGATATTGCAAATATGCAGCAAATATCAACACACTGACATTTATGTGAGACTTGATCATGTCGTATATAAGTGATCAATTGCCCTCATGCTTTACAAGCCCGGTCCGGCGAGTGGTGCATATATGCAGCTTCGGCTTATTCAGCTTTCTCCCTACTTCCATTGAGAATGCTAAAGGCAATCTCGTGCCATTCAAACATTTGACCGGGTACTTTTTGGCTACATTCATCATACAGGACATCCTCTTATCTGTAGATCTCTTATGCGAAATATTCGAATCTTTTGCTTAATTCCCACTTTTCTGGATGTTGATTGCAACAAAAAAAAACAAGTCACAAAGGTTTGTAACTGAGAAAAGACTGAGAAAAGAAATGAGTAGTTTGAAAGAATTGGTTGAAAAGAATCAGATTCAATTCCCATGGTGTGATAGTACAAGTCAATTAGCGAACTGTTTAACTAAAAATGGGGCATATACCGGTACTTTCAACTTACAGCAAGTTTTAAAGTATGGTATGAATGAAAATTAAATTTTAAGTTTATATAACTATTATACTTATAGTTTTATAATTTTAGCTTTATGCTTTGTATATGTACATATGTTTTGTTCAAATGTTTTAATGTTCATGCATACTTAAAATAAAATGAAATAAACGGTTTTTATAACACACAGGGAATTTGTTAGGGCCTACTGTACATGTATAAGATAATATATGGTCATAGCTAATTATGTATGTATGAATTACCAAGTGCTCCTGCTTATGGGTATATATTAATAGGAGGCCTGTAAGCTGGATTATTAATAAAGGTGCCAGCCTCCATGACATTTAAATGTGGACTTTGTATTTTCTCATTTTTCATCATTTCCAAACATCATCTTTCGGCACTTTTCACCATCATCATCAATTCATAAGTTCATAAATAAACGTACTATTAAGCTTTTTGATAATGTAACTATTGAAAAAATCAGTAAAAAATAATAATAAAAATAAACATAGAGTGAAATAGATTTTTTTTTTCAATTACAAAGTCATACACGTATAATGTATACTGATAAGTAAACTTACCTTGAAAATGCTGTTTTCAACCTGGCCCAAGCAGCTGTTAAGTCTATCAGAACTCCCTGCTATCACCTAGTCAATTGATAACTCGGAACACCTTACAACTCTACTCAATTCAAACTAACAATATAACAATTGAAATTATGTCATAGTCGTTGAATTCTAGGCTGGAAATTTCAATCAATTTGCAATTGAAATTCTTTTCATTTTGTGCTCTTGGTAGAGCATGCAAGGAATTGAGTCACATACATGTACAACTAAATCTATAGAAATAAAATCTAATAATATTCTAAAAGTTAAATAACAATTGGTCTTTTAAGTGATAGAACTTCACATTCAATGACTAATACTAAAAAGTGTAGACAGTTTGTAAAAAAAAAAGTAGATATAAAAATATCTAGCACAACATAAATTTAGAAATATATATGAACAAAATAAATGCTATGGACAATTGACTAGGAAGCACACAGTTTACAAATGTAATTTTTTTTTTTTTTTTTTTTTTTTTTTTGTTACAGCAGCTTGGGACCAAATGTCATGACGGCAGATTTCATAAAAGTGACAGTATGATTTCCCAAGATGAAGCAGATGGCAGCATGAGGGCAGCAATGCCACCTACAGCAAATAAAACAAATATTAAACAATAAAATTGGCATATCTAATGTTGTTTTGACAATCAAAAATGTAGTTTTCTTGATATAAAATACAGAGACGAATAATTTGTTGTATGCAAATTATTTTGTACTTGTTTGTAAGGCAGGAAACAAAAACGATCGAATTTACAGAAATTTTAAAAATCTCTTTATATTAACACAATTACCTACTAATTCGGATTACAAGCTATATGGATTTTAATTGCACTGAAGGTATATAGAAACTTTCTATCAATTTATCTAAGTGTTTGTGAGCTAAAGTATATGGATGACTTGGACTAGTAGGCACATCACAAGGGGCATTGATGAATTCTAACTAAGTTTTAAAATTCACCAATATCTCTGACATCAGTGGCAGATCTGCTGGTGATCCACAAAGAATAGGCCAATGACAGAATGATGTCCGAACTCTGGGGTCCGAACAACATTTCCATGTATGTGTGCTGTAATATATGCGTATACATATACCTTTTTTATTTACCAGCAGAGAATCGCCAAATGGCTACGTTCTATCTCAGTCACCATCCAATGACTATGAGTGTCTGGTTGGCATTCTGTAAGTAAGGATCAGTCCCCCATCCACACCTTTAACTGATGTGACTGTTGACTAGTCTGGCAAGGATTTTTTACTGACCACAGATTTCCACCGATCTCCAAAAATTAGAATTACTTCAAATTGGGATTCTATCTGTATTTTTTGCAAAAAGAATGATGCTGAACCAAAACATTCTATACCTTATGCCAATGTGTACATGTTGCTGGGTTTTTTCAATTTGGCATATCCATTTATAACAATTTATCAAGGAAAAAAACACACACACATTTTCTGAATGTGAGTTTGTTCCACTACAGCAAAAAGTAATCATGCTCATTATAGCTGGAACTGCCCAAGTATACAAGTAAATAAATGCTGAATGTATTTATAAAAATAGTCTATACATGTAGCTAGCAAAATACATAATAACTTATAATCACTTACATTTAAAACCCCTCAGATGGGCCTAATCGATGTAATTCAACTGAAATATCATTATCATGTTTACATAGTGTTCTAATAACTATCCTTCTTCCTATTTGGAAAATCCATGCCACGTGTGCAAGTTGTACAACTCAATTCGACCTTTACATCCAGTGGCCATGGAAACAGTTTTTACAAGTGCATGCCTCAATTTGACTGTTGTTGTTTTTCCGTCAGAGCAAAATTTCAAGGAAATCTAACTAAGCAAACAGTGGTGTATGCCAAATACAGACAGAATGTGTCACCAAATATATATAAATACCATCTAAATAATTTCAACAGAAAATACAGCTACATTAAACATTTAGCTGCTACGTGACAGTATTTGATGATGTACATAAAATAAACTACCAACCTCTAAATGAAAGCTGGCATGTGTACATTATTACATGTAATTTTGAAACTTAATTTACCAGATTTCTTTTCGTAAAAATTAAAAAATTGACATAATATTTTTCCTCCGTGTGACATGTATTGTGATAATGATGAGCACATTTTCATTTCAATAAGTAATGAAAACAAGAGTTTTGCGTAAATCTATGTTAATTTCATTCTAGCAACTACAGAATTTTGAAATAAATAATTACTTCCAAATTATCGGCAGCTAACATCACAGAAAGAGGCAGTCAACAAACAGATAATGATAGTTTTGTGTACATTTGTGTGGTAGTAGAAAGAGAGAATGGATTTGAAAATGCAAGCAAGCTTGGGAACACACTTTAGATGTGTGATGTAATACTGTAGACCTCATTTTACCATCCACATCATACGCATGTTTCCAGATTGAACAAGCAGTGTCAGCCATCCTATCTATCTACGTTTATCAAAGTTATACATCAAAGTTTATAGAAGTTATGTATCTTTCTGTACTTGTTTATTTACAAATGAGATATGTGTGAAATCTACAAGGCCAATTACTTGAAAAAGGTTTGAACATATAGAATATCTCTTACAACAAAAATAATCAGTTTGGCGCACAGAAATATGCATAAATTAGTAAATTACCATGTTGTTCTTCATGCATACTATGTGTGTGTTTAAAAGCGTAGTGTTTATTTCAACGCATTAAACGAATATAGTGGATTGCCTCAAATCATTTAGATCGGTAATGAAAGGGATACGGACACTTGGATAGTAGATGTAAACGTGTAAAGGTGTATGATCCCGGATCAGGTCCCTCAGCAGGTCCCCAATTCAGTGTTGATTCTAGGATTTTCTAAAAAGGGACCAAATGGCCCATTGTCCTAAAAAATGTGTGCCAACAGCACAAAAAAATGAGCCTTTTTTTTATCGTAAACTCTCAAGATTAATGATATGATAGTTGAGGTTTAAATGTGATGTTTTAGTCACTATCATATATTTTCATTTATTTCAATGAAAATTAGTTAGTGCAAGTTGAGGGTTGGGTCTGACAGATCCTATTGACCGAAAGGCTTGGAAGGGACAGTTGAGATGTAGACTGGGCAGCCAGGTCACACCCTCTGAATTAGGAATAAGTAGGTCCTACTTAAATACATGTAAATGTACAATTTTATTGATTGATTGATTAATTGAAGAACCAGAAAATCACTAGCTCTAAGCTAGGCTTGATATCGGAAAATATTCTAAATACATATCTGATCTATATGACATTCTGTCATTTGTTATATGGTTTATGCTTTAAAAACTTCAGCAATGGCACCAGAATTTTTCTGATGACCACATTGCATCAACTATGAAGTACATTGTAGAATACTGAATTCTAAATTTTGTTAACACATATACACTACATTTTTTAATGTGGGAATGAACAAGGAGAGCTATGCACGTCTCCTTTTGAAACCTCTCGGCGCTCCGCCATCAGGCCCGCCCTCGATAACAGGTGTCATGCCAGGGTAGAAAAACTACTCACATTTTCGCTCATCTAATATCACTTATCTGAGGTAAAAACAACATGTACATGGCTATAGTTATTATCAAAAACTAACCTAGTCAAACAGCATTGATTCTTCACCATTCTGGTAAACTGACGCATTGGTAATTCCATAGAAATTTCAATGACAAAAACTATATGTTCATCAATAAGATCGCCGGTCCCTATATTGTCAGTTTTAACAAGCTATTCGCACAACACGCATGTAGTTTTGCTGTGTTGGCTTGCCAATTTTTACCGAGAGCGCTGTGTAGCATACATTATTATCACGGCTGATGACAAATAGCAAGTTCTTTGTGCGGGTGTGCGGTGCAAGTGTCATGGCATTTTCGGTAAGTGAAACTTGTGAAAGTGGAGAGAATTACAGGTTTTTAAAGAATTTCCTTGTGTTTCAGCTTTGTTTGACGCAGCAGATGTCTAGTTATGCGTTAGTCTGTTTGTATTTGTGTTTGATGTGACGCCATAAATATTATTTTCTGCGCCAATGGCTTGAAAAGTGCGTAATTTGCACAAATACGCGTCCTAGAATCATCACTGCAATTACTCCCATATGTAGTCCCAGAAGTTGTTTAGTTTGATGGTCATCATAGTTCAAAATCCTATGCAATATAATACGAGTCCGATGTGTTTTAACCAGTGTCTGCTCCTGGATCAGATTGTGGATCCAGAATGGGATTAGTCCAGGATCTCGTCCCTGAAAAAGTTGTATCATACGAAAGATGCTGTGGAGGAGATTTATGAGAGAGACACGATTTTTCAACAAACTTCTTTGCAAGAAAAAACAGTTGAGTCTGCAGTACTCTGCACTTTATTATTTCTGTGAGACGTTAGCTCTCATAAAGTGCCTGTTGTGACCAATACAATATGGATTGGCTTTTTTTCGTCATCATCTATAATATAAAATGTTTTTCTGAACTGCTTTAAGAACCCTTTAGATAAAAGTGGGACTTGCTGATGGCCGGACTATTTTTAAGTAAATTGGTTGTTTCCTCTATATGCCAGGTACATTGTAATTCCAGGTATGGCCATCAGCTTCCCAGTCTTCCCCATGTCCCAGAGTTCCCTTGTATGGAAACACTGCCCCAGATATGTTGTAGGTCACACAACGTTTGGTCATTTTCAGTCGGCGCTTTTCGCCTAAAAATAATAGCAGTCGCACGTCTTTCTGTTTGTAAACAAACTTACAAAGACTACTACATGTATGTACAATGTAGTACTAAAAGTCTAAAACAGTTGATATTTTTGCCATGAGGGGTAGCTGAGTATAGCATGACACTTGTAAAGAGAACATATTCTGAGACCACATGTGATTTTGCATCATGCAAGCCCAATTTGGCATGATTTTGATGTAGTTTGACGTGCACAAAATGAGCGTGTCTGAGGGCATCTTATGACACTTTAGTAATAAGAGCCCATTTTGGCACTTTGGCATATGAAAATTTCAATTCTGAACGGAAAATCGATTTAAAAAATATCTACATCTGAGAAGCTGATCATTTTGGATATATGCTAGCATATATGGTAGGGAATTAGAAGGCAATGTGCGAGATGGGGGAGGTGGGATGGGAGAGGGGGAAGGAGATTAAACTTGTATCTCTGGATCAGGTAATTGGGGCTGTAGAGTGAGTCGTTAGCGAATTTTGGCAAGGATAATTTTTGCGTGATATCTGTTTTTTAATGAACACAGAAAGCTGCTAAATCAAATATGACATTGGAAAGATACATTTAAAATGAATCCCTATCAGATAGGGATTGAAGAGCAGTAGATTGGCTACTGCTATTCAAAACGTTAGATCTATATATACATGTATATATTGACTATGTTTGCGAAAAGAGAACCGAAGTAACCCAAATGCAAACGAGGAGTGTATTTGTGAAGGACCTGATTGCGGAGTCAGATTATTATTCACTGGTAAGCAAGGGTGCAGGCAAATACTACCCGAACACACAGTTTTAATAGTCAGAGGGGATATATTGGCTATATGTTTACTTTGGGGGGCATGATCTATACTTTAATTATCTGTTAAAATATCATATATGTATTCATCATTTATGAAGGAAATTACATAGCAAGTGGGACGTTTTGGAAAACTGCCCATAACGTGAGCACTTCCTCTAAGCATCTTCAACCATTCCTACCAGACTGGTGAAATACCAGACATTTGGAAAATAGCAAACGTGTGCCCTGTGTTTAAAAAGGGCAAGCATTTTGAGGCAATCGATTATAGACCAGTGTCATTGACTTGTATTTCATGCAAGTTAATGGAACACATTGTTACAAGTAACATCATGGCACATGCAGACAGAAATAAGATACTCTATCCTCTACAACATGGATTTAGAAAGGGGCTATTTTATGAAACCCAGTTAATAGAATTCTTTCACAATGTAACCAACAACATGGACCATGGTAAACAAACAGACTGTGTAGTGATGGACTTTTCGAAAGCCTTTGATAAGGTTAGGCATTCATTATTAAATAAACTTCAACATTACGGAATTAGTTGTAGAACAAACAAATGGATTGCAAGCTTTTTATCTTGTAGGGTTCAACGTGTGGTTGTAGATGGTGAAACATTGGACACTGTGCCAGTGGCTTCAGGAGTTCCCAGGGTTCAGTGTTGGGACCAAGTCTCTTCGTATTTTACATAAATGATATGCCGTTAGAACTAGAATCGAAAGTTAGGCTTTTTGCTGATGATACTATTGTATATCTGGCTGTTAAATCAAACCCAGGCTGTGATAAATTACAGGATGATCTGAACAGTCTTGCTTTGTGGGAAGACACCTAGATGATGAAGTTCCACCCAGATAAGTGTAACGTGATCTCATTTACCAAAAATAGAAACATCATTAAGAGAAATTACAAATTAAGATTTGGAACGAATAAGTTCCGTTAAGTATTTGGGTATTTCTATCACATCAGACTTGAAATGGACTCAACATGTAAATAATAACTGTCAAAAGACAAATAGAACCATTGGATTTTTGAAACGCAATATGAATATCGGCAATAGGAACATAAAGGAAAATGCATACAAATCTTTGGTTAGACCAACGCTAGAGTATGCCTGTTCTGCATGGGACCCCTACCTCAAAAGTGATATAGACAAACTGGAAATGGTACAGAGACGTGCAGCCAGATATGTGCTAAACAGATACCATAACACCTCATCTGTCTCGGACATGATCGATAGTCTAAACTGGAAATCACCTGAAGAACGGAGGAAATGGGCACGACTAAATATGTTCTATAAAATTACACATGGACTTGTTTATATAGATACCACCAATAAACTTTTGCGAAATCGAAGACAGTCGAGAAACACCAACAACCATTTATATACATGATTCTTTACATCACAACACATTTTTTTCACTTACATTGACAGTTTCACCAACTATCTGTTGGCATCGTCGGAATGACACTTCTGCGCATGACAGGAGGTCAGTCCCGCCGACCCCCGCCGAGAACCGGATCGTAAACTCGTGAGAGTTGGTGGCCCCCCTCGTCACGGTTCATGGACCTGCCTGAACATTTGGATATGCACTGCCTCTTTGATTGTCCTTGTCTTCCAGTCACTCTCCCTGTCTATTACAATTGCACCTTCCCAGTCTATATCGTGATTGTGTTGGTTCACGTGGTCCGTGATAGCACTTTTGTTAAGTTGCGTCAGAGATTCCTTCTTTGTGGCTCTAGTAAATGCTCCTTTCTTATTCACTTCTACATCTTTCAAATGTTCTTTCATCCTTGTCCCAAACTTTCTTCCTGTTTCCTCTCACGAGTTTACGATCCGGTTCTCGGCGGGGGTCGGCGGGACTGACCTCCTGTCATGCGCAGAAGTGTCATTCCGACGATGCCAACAGATAGTTGGTGAAACTGTCAATGTAAGTGAAAAAAATGTGTTGTGATGTAAAGAATCATGTATATAAATACCTATTACCAAAACAATGAACACGTTCAAGGACCAACAACCATTCCTTCCAGATTCTAGCTTGTCGCACTAACTGCGGGAAAGAGTCCTTCTACCCATGTACTATCAGAGAGTGGAACACCTTACCTAGTAACACCCTGTCCGCCCTGAGTCTTGAGGCTTTCAAGGCTCAACTATCAAAATAAGTATAAAAAAAAAGGGGGGGGAGGGCGTTATTTGAAGGCACTGTAAATTTTAAAGCACTAATGATTTTTAAAAAATTTAAAGATTTTATTTGGACATTGTGTGCGCACACGCGAAACACGGCAGAACAGTCAGCTCATTGACGTAGGCCGTCAACTCATAGAAGTAGAAGTAGAAGCACCTGAGACTAATACTTAAGTTCAGACAATAGCACAATAGTAATCTTAACAACAAATATTAAAACTCAGTTTCATTCAGGGTTTGACCTAAGACAACAACCACCCAAGAGAACATAGGGGGCAGTTGCCTCTGTTCCCTCAAATGTAGTTATGGACCTGATATGTATATCATTTACAATTTATATATTAATACTGAGAGCGCGAGGAGTGAGCGTGTCACGCATGGTTGTTTTTTTATTCTGAGGCAAATCCGCGCCTTTAGGCCTCTTGGCGCCAATTCCACTGTTGTTGGCCCGCCAAAAGTTTATTTTGAACTTCTACGGTATTTTGAAAGGTGCCTATGCCATTATAAAGTGCGTATATCGTTTCATTTTTGAGGAGATAGCTTTTAAAATTTGGTGTTTTTGCAGGTGAAATGTGGTGCCGATCTGCGACATTGTCGGAAGAGCCCTAGGCAATCAACAATACGTCATACCCCACTCTCGGTAGTAATTGCTTGCGTAGCCTCTATTGACATCCGCCTGCTGACTCCTTTCACTTCACTCAGTTCACCGTAGCAAGATAATGTGATAGAGACTACGGGTTAGCGTCTCCCGGCCATGTTGGATTTCTAAATAACAGAATATAGTGGACATGCTGCATATTTTCCGATTTTTCTGCTTATAAGATAGAATAAATCATTTCAAAATAAATGCCGGTGTAACCATGAATAGTTGGAGAAGCAAGGAGGAGGGTTTGGACGATGCACATGTATTTAGATGGCGTGTGCGATTGCCTGTTGAAGAAGCTATTCTATCCAACCATCGTCTGCAAAATTTTGTACAGCTCTGTCAGATGTAGATCTAAATCTCACACGGACTGCAATTCACACTATAAAAGCAAGAAGACAAACCCAGGACCAAACATCCGACATATACAGGAGTTTCTTTAGAGACGCAACGAAAAGTTTGGCAAATGTCTTGCTATTTACGGCATCATGTTCTTTGTCCATCCGGTTACAGTGGAAAAAATACGATGATGTCACCGGCTTGGCATCATTTCCAGCACATTTTTGTACAGTTGTAAATTCTTGAATATATGAAATGAATTAACTCACACAGACTGCAATTCACATAACAAATGTCAACAACAGCAAGGATACAATTCCAGGATCAAACATTCAAACTACACGGGAGCTCCTTCAGAGAGACTACGAAAAACGAGGATATCTCTGCTGTCATTTCCAGTAGATCTAATACGACGTCACATTCCTTCTGTCTATCCTATGGTCACAGTGGAAAAAACAGGCCTCACGCACAGCCAATATTGCGAATTTTTTAAATCGCTTCTAAACATTCAAACAAGATGGATTTTTTTCACATTTTCATTTCCATTTCACGATAGACAGAATGTCGGATGACATCCGAGATGTGATTCCGACCCCACTGTTACAACCTCTATTATGATAATAAATAAATAACTGTACAATTATGTTGGAGTGTCAATTCAAACCATTGTTCTCTATGGATAGTATGGTCAAAAGTCCAAATGAAAATACAAAATGTATTATCCTTTTGTTGACATTGTCGTTTCTCATATAGTCTCTCATATAGTCTGTAACTGAGCGCTGGATTACTCCACTATGCTCAGATCTTTGGTATCTTGCTGACTTAATATTAAGTTTGCTTGAAATTAAAACTGCAACCATGAATGCCTTTCTCTTTCTTTGTGAAACCGACAAAACGCTAATCCTGGACTGTGTTTAAAACCACTGGAATAATTTCACATTTTCATACACAAAATAGGCAACTCCTAAAACAGGGGGGGGGGGGGTCGGTCAAATTTCAGTGCATTATGTTTCATGCAAAAAAAAATCGAACAAAATGGATTTTTTCTTTTTTGTACATTTTCATTTCCATCACACACAAAGTTAGCCTCCGTACGGAGACGGACCAGCTAGTTGTAATTGATAGTGAAACCAACAGCATCAAATCACTGTCTTATATGACTTAGATTGACATATTATCGCTCACTCCATAGTTCCCTTTCGTTGCTTGATCTTTATGAAAAATTACTTCATGGGTAAAAAATTACGGGTATGAAAAATTGAAAAGATAATTACCTACCCGTTTGGATAGTGCTTAAAGCAGAATTGTCATGGTTAGTTAAAACTTTTCATTAATATTGTATCCTGGATAGGAAAAAGTACGTAAAAGACATAAATAATTCCTCTTCCTTTATGCTATGTTAGGTACGCTTAGGCGCACATATCATAATGCAAACGAAAGTTTATATCTGGACAGTCGATGATCACCCTCTGCGCTTTAATAGCGCCAACAATCAGGGTATAGGGCATGCAGTTTCTTTTAATAAGATAACATCAACTCTAAAGTAAAAGGGTGCGATAAAGTCGTCATATCTCACGTCTATATAAACAGTATAGAGCCGTGATTCAAACCCCTTTATATTCGTGGAGGTGTGTCATAAAATCTAAACCAATCAAAAGCCCCCCCCCGCTGAAAAGCTCATTAATAACCTGGTATGAATCTTTTGCAACGCTGAAAAGCGTAGCCTTAACTTACATAATAATCCGCCCGGTAAAGGCAGTATGAAGTATAAAGCCATGAAACCGATTATGTGGGTCCTACTGCAGAAAAGGAATAGTTGTAGCTAATAAACTCAGGATCTCGGCCCTAGAGAGGACAAGTGGAACTGTGACTGAACCTTGGTTCAAACGAGAAACAATGGAATCCGATGGAATGGAGCTAGAACTGACCCAGGATTCCAATTCTGCAGAAACCGTGGGCTAGATAGTTGGCTATCGAACCCGCTGAACCCTTTTGTTGTGGAGCGCACACTTATCACTTGTAAGCACAGTAAAAAAGCTAACCTGAAACGCTTCAAAGAGGACAGAACAGCATTTCTATGAAACTAGCAATTTTAGTGAGTGGTGGGAATTGGGATCTCCAAAAAGCTACGCCCATATGAGATGTACGTCACGTGATCATCGCGAACGGCACTTCAGTACTTCTCTTTTTCACATGAATAAAACACTTACGTTTTTTTTCCGTCTGGCCCCGTAAAAATAATGAAATGTTTCTCGTCCCCTCCCGCCTGTGTATATATAGTGCAGCCTCCTAAACATTATTATTGCCCCCCAGTGATAAAAAATAAACGGCCCTACCGCCTCGCTACAAACATAACGACCCCGTGTCAGAGGCCTGTCACTTGTTTGCTACGTATGCTAGGTATTATAGTTCATTGATTATACTAGTTGTTTTATAAGTGATGTTTTGTGACTTTGATAATAATGATAATTTTGATAATAGAAAGACATTGTTCACATACAATTGTAACACATGTAGTTCATTCATGGCCCAATATTCAACATGAAAAATGAAAGATTTTGCGCAGAAGAAAAATGAAAAATAAAAAGTGAACCCCTCCTCATTATTTTTATAATTTAAAGACGGAAAAATCAGCAAAATAAAAAATAAATGATGAAATTGACCTCCCTCCTATGTGTAGGAAAATAGGCAGGACGAGAAACATTTTGTTAATTTTATGACCCCTCGTAGAAAAAATATTTTTAAAGGCTTAACAACCTCGAAAACGTATTAGTTTACAATCCTAAAGGCGGTTATTATAACTGGTGACAATTTACAGTGGGGCAGATGGCCCCAAGACCAATCAAAAGGATGGTGAACTAATTTTGCTTTTTCAAGTGAAAATGTTATTGTTGAAAAATAACATTTTCTCTTGAAGAAGTATCTAGGATGCGAAAAATTGTGATTCAAATAAACTTTTGTACCTTTTTAACTTTATAATCTGTACTGTTTTATATAACATGGTACGAGCAGCTCCAAGAACTTTTTATAACCATCCTGGACTACATGTGATTACTGGCGTCTGCAGCACACCAAAACAGTCCAATCTGCATGTTCCTCTAATTCAAGAATCAATTGCACACATCTTTATCACTGCAGATCAAACGGGTCACATCACATGCTCATATCAATAACTTTGATTTGTTAAGTAGGAAACAAAACTCAGGACTGCTACTATCTAACCTTTGGTTGGGCGAATAAAGCCACTGCTGCTGTGCCACTTCACTTTGCCAGCTGGAGTTTGACCGTGTTTTTCAGAACAGGATGTGATGCTTCCAGGTCACAGTCCACTCGCCACAACGCACCTTGCTTTACGTCACAAACTCTGTCGGGCCTGGATTGTGTGTACAGTACAACCTCAAATTAGAACCACCTCTCTATTGAGACCAACTCTGGAATGATAACATTTATCACGGTCCCTAAACGTCAAAAACGAGATCGACTTAGAGAACTTGCACGTCTCAATTGAGAGCACTTGAGGCAAGGCCCACGGGTGGTGTTAATAGATAGGTTTTACTGTATATCATCGCGCGGTATTCTAGAGATCGCTTGATTCTGCTGATTGGGAACAAAACAACAGTTAAATGTGCTGTAGAGCAGCTATATATTACTTACTGGCCATACACGCGCAAAATTCGGTCAAAACAAAGATGTGCTTTTTGCAAACACACAAAAAACTTATAAACTTATAAAAACAAATGATAGGAACGGGGAATAAAGTGCAACGATTGTGGTCTGTATTTATCAGTCTACTCGATGTGTTGTTCATGGTGTGTGCTTAAAAATCGTTCATCATTTACACGTGAAAAGATTTCAAATTACAACTTTTGTACAGTGGATCTGGAAAGTTTCTTCCACTTGGATTACGCTTTGGTGGTAGTATGAATATAATTAAACATATGGTGACATGACGTATAAGCCCAACTAAGATTGGGATTATTAGCACTAGAGATACCGTGCGTGCGTGCGTGCGTGCGTGCGTGCGTGCGTGTGTGTGCGTGTGCGGTATGCACCCACTCTTTCATTTTAATGCTGGGGAGAAAAACTGATGAAATAATTGCTCTTGCATCATAGTCTAGTGTGAACAGTGTACAACAAGGTCCTCCTCCAGTCTTTGTACATCAGGAGAGAAATTTTGGATTCGATGCTATTACACTCTAGATGAACTATCAGAGTGGTCTCTCCTAGTTTAGATTTGGGACCGTGAGAAATGGTATAATTACAGAGTAAAAAATAAATAGAAATAAGAACAAATAATTACATAGTTGGTTCGTTATTGTTGTTTTTTGTTTTTTTTTTTGTTGCTGCTGCTTTTGCTGCTGCTGCATCTGCTGCTATCTCAATCATTTAGTTGACAATATGTGATGTGTGCGTATGCGTGTGCGTGGAAGATGTGCTGTGTGCGTGTGCGTGTGCGTGTGCGTGTGCGTGTGCGTGTGCGTGTGCGTGTGCGTGTGCGTGTGTGTGTGTGTGCGTGTGTGTGTGTGTGTGCGTGTGCGTGTGTGTGTGCGTGTGTGTGCGTGTGCGTGTGTGTGTGTGTGTGTGTGTGTGTGTGCGTGTGTGTGTGCGTGTGTGTGTGTGTGTGTGTGTGTGTGTGTGTGTGATTTTGCGCCGTTTATTTGTTTCTTCGTCAATCTTTTCTAAAATAAACTGTATACTTGATGCACGGTTTTCTTCTCTTTTTAAGCATGTTCGACGTTCCAATGTGTGCCGCATCTACATTAGACCACATTTATATTGGTACAGAAGAACGCGGCACCTAGTCTTGATCTACCTGAGATTGACACCGCTAGACGAGCTAGCACAACCCAAAAAACAACAACATTTTTGCAAGAACGTGTGGATTAAGATGCTGTCACATTTGATTATAAAATAGTCAAAGAATAGAACTGTATGCTACATGCCAGAAGCTAAATACATGTTGCAACACTATAGCAAAACAATGAACTGTGGTAGAGTGTAGAGTTAAACCTTTGGTATATTATACATCTGAGAAGACAGGCGAATGTTGATATCAAACCAACAGGATTTTCATTTCCTGCAAAACATGCAGAAATTTGGTGTTCTCTATTGCGGACATCACAGCCAATTCATGTAATAGTACTGTGGAATGAGAGTTAAAAATATATGTGAAGCAAGAAATACTCTTCAGAGAATAAACACATCAGAAACGTACTGGTTTTGTGTATCTGTGTGTGAATTACGCAACAAGGATCTCCGCACGCCGTATGAACTAGATCAGCATACACTAGATAGAAAACCAGCGTTCTAGGCTTGGCAGCTGCCATTCACAGTAATACATCACCGTACAGTACGACTTAAGTTGTCCTATCGGTAGGAGTAGGAGTCTCGAGGCTTCCTCCAGCAGTAGGAGACGAGATGTCCGGTGGGAGTAGCGGCATGTATGGCGGCAACGCCGGGTCCCGCAGTGCCAGAATGTACACTGGCGGCAACTGCTACAGAACATGTAAGTACATTATGGATACACTCGCCCATGTGCCACTCCAGTCCACTGCATCATATATCATTAATTCACGGGGAAAAGTTACTGGTGTGGGCAGGCGATCAAATCCAGCTAGTTTGTAAATACTTATTCATTAGCATGATGGAATTGCCTGTCTATACACCAGAAACTTTTTTTCTATTTGAATATATTTATTTGAAAAGATTGCTTGCACCCGTCGCTTACATACATCACAAATGGCGACCTCCCAGGTCACCTCCTTGCAATGTAGCTGTGTCAATTACATGTAGTGACATTATACGCACGTGAATTTGGGCTTCAATTGTTGCGGTGGCAAGGGGCAGACATATAGCTGGGACTGCATGAGAATTTGGGAAGGTGTTTTATGTATCTGAGACCCTGTCTGAAGCAGTCTTCAATATCTTCTTCGTCCGTTTCTGACAGTATGGGGGTCTGTCGTCCATGGGTCAGCCTTGGTGTGACGTAGATGATGTAGATGAGCTTGCCCACTTCTGGTCCTTGGCATTCATATGGAGCCACAAGCTACAAAGCAAACTCTTCATGAGAACACTTAAAATCACACAATAATCGTGGGTGATCTGGTCACAAATTGGGAGTTATCTGGCTATTTCGGTAGTTTATATGTTATGGAATATTGGTGAAAATATTTCATTTTTATTTGCATTAAAACGGAGGCCCTGGTTCCCATATGCATGGTATTGGTGCTTGTTAGTTACTGTTCTATATAATAGTAGTAGTGTCATTGTAGGAGGTTCGATGCTCATTGTGACCATTATAAGTCATCAAGAGAGCATCCTGTCCATTGACCATATGCCGTTGTATTGGTCAATGCCATGACGCGTCATTTGTTGATTGACATTTTCTTGCATGTGTATGTAAATCACCATCATTTAGGCACGTGTTTTAACTGTCAATTTGCATTTAAGAAACCAGAGTTTGGTTAAGATTGTATCATAAGAACATCCTGTATGTAGATGGTGGATTCTTGGAGCCTATTTCACATGGACTCTTAGAGCCACCAAATCCTGGATTCTGTACCAAAATGGTGAAATAGTCTATACATGCAATTTTTAAAGGTTACATTTCTGTCAGAACATTCCTCAGAATCTATGAAGACGGAGCTAAACTTAATCTCTGTTCTTCGGTATAGCCTGCTCCCCTCCCCCGTCCTCTAGAAAAGCTCTTTTACCTTCCTACATTACGTTCTGAGGTTGGTCGTCGAGTTGAGCAACGTAGGTTTTAGAATTACCAGTAATGAATAGTATCAGTCAATGAAGTCTCTTGGCCTGTTTTGGAAGTAAACGAACACACCCCCCACCCCCATAAGTAAACGAACACCCCCTATCCTAAACCCACTATGCAATGACAAATATTGCTGGAATAGCACTTGCCTACACCATCCCCACTGTCCTGACACTCCCACCCCAGTACCCACCACGCACCGTACCATTGTTCGACTTGGTCTCAGTAACGAACCGTCTCTCTCAGCCTCTCTGTTGAGGTTTTCCCCCGTCTCTTTGCCCAAAAATGCTCTCCAAGTTCAGATGATCCCAATTGAACTTGGGTAGTCACATTAGCGGCCCTAGGACGGATAAGTATGAACGTCAGTTTAGAAATAAGAGTGACGCTGCTGTTAAGTATTGCACCGTCCCTTGGAAAAAAAGAAGACACACAAACAACGTTGTTTGGCAGTTTTGCAGCCACACATCTGTTCAGTTCAATTACAGTTCTATCCTAGTTCAAATATAGTTCAATAACAGTTCAAATACAGTTCGGTTATAGTTCAATGTTAGTTCAAGTTACGTCCAAATGGAAGTTAATCAATGTTACATGTTATATACATACATCAATAAAGGATATATTTATGCAACACATCTGGCTGTTTAATGTACTGATAGTGATTATACACGCTGTACCCACACAAACTATTTCAGCTGCATTTAGCACCGGTTGCGAATTTGTTGTTGTTTTTTTCTTCTTTTATCATTTTATATATTTTTTATTTTTATTTTTATTTTAGGTATGTGGGGGCGGGGCGCACATGAAGATTAGTTTAGTTTATTCATCTATTTCAGATATGTAACGGTTTACAATCCATAGCAATGAAATTATATATGCAGTATATACGTAGTATTAAAATGAATCATATTAGTCGAACAAATTGCACATATCCGTATTAAAATTCCATCCATCAATTTCATAGAGCACATTATTCAACCTTCTAGACTGAGCACAGTCAATATAAAAGACAGAATCAACTAACATTTTGATAACGATATTACTACTCTTATCAAAATGTTGGGGGTCGCGTTCACAAATCAAAAACAAAGTACAGATGCACACAGCGCAGGGTTAACACACTTGTTACAGCTGTAGATAATTTGTGTCAATCACTCAGCACTTCCCCTGTGAAAGTGCTGTGATGCTGGGTTTCAACAACACACGCGCAGCCTTATCCAGAAATACTTTGAGAACGTGCTATCTAGAAACCGGGGGATAGGTGTGTCACTTAAGTGCAGAAGAACCCACCCCACACCGCCGCTCCCCCACCCCGGGATTTTACACGGGAGTCGCGGGCCGAGGTCAGAGCCCTCTCCCGACTCCCAGTTTTAATATAAATAGCACCTCATCTATTGTAGTGACAGCGTCCTATAAACACACGGCCGTGGGGTATTTCGGGCGACCAATCAGAACCCGCAGTCTATTTATAGCCGATTACGTAAGAGCAGAGCTGTATTAACATATACCCGGTAGCTGGGCGCGAATCAGGGTTTACTATGCTTTTGTTTATGGCAGCGTGCATTGGCAAAATATGTACATCTCTCTTATCAGGCCAGTCGTAATCATGGTAATGCGGCACACAGACAGCGAACTTGGGTTACCGATGTCCAGTGAGAAATGGGGGGAATGTAAGTGGACAATAGTGAGCTATGTTGATGTTGCGCTGGAAGCTGACTACCCAGATGTACTCACAGCTGCAGCAGCTATTACGTCATCTACCAAAATGGCGGACCAGGATGCGCGCGCATTACGTCATGTGCTAAAAATAGTGTGGATCAGGATGCATCCGTAGAAGGGTAAATATAGCAGGGTGAGAAGAGGCAGTAGATGCTCGTGAGCAAGCTGGTTTCTCGATGAAGCGGTTTTCTGTTTTATATGGTTTCCGTTTGGTTATTCTTGTACAAATAAATATTTCCACAACGCACTCGTGCTTTATTCAACAGCCCTTACATGCGCAGAGTTGACCTCAAAATCCAATCAATCACAAGACCCACTCCCGAAATGTTCAGCCACGTGTCAAATGTGAAACGTAGGATCTTACTTTGCCAAGGAAGAAAAATCGAGTATTGGTTAAATTGGTTTTTGACGTAATGTGGAGAAAGTGACCGTGTATGCCACTGCCTGGCCTTGTCCGAGCACCGCCTTTCACTTGACAGCGTGGTCCCTGGGGTGGCACAGCAGGCAGCGCCCACTTACGGCCAGGGATGGTTTTGCAGTTCTCTAAAACAGCTCCTCGTTGTGTTCTATAGCTCTCCACGTATGCCAAGGCCTGGGTTCCGGTCACCCACTGCCAAGACGGTGTTCACCCCTGGGTTTCACGAGAAGCCTCTGCACGGGGAGGACTTCGCAACAGTGCTGACAAGCAGTGCTTCAGGCGTCCCCTTAGTCTTTCAAAAGATCTTATATCTAATAGTTGGTTCCTCTGTATTACAGGAATAAAAAACAAAACAAAAAACAAAACAAAGAAAAAACTCATGTAAACCATATATCAAGTGCAAAGACGAGCAAGTACAATTGCGACAGCCTCTTACCTAGCTCTAATAGATATAAGGTCTTTACAAATCCCTAGGAATCCCACTGATCTTAGATATACAGCCTCAAACATTCTGTCCTGTTATACCCTTTAAAACCAGTGTTCACTGGCAAGAGCTGTAGATGCAGCAGCATGCATGGGTGGTTTATCAGGTAAGGATTAGCCAAGGCATTAGTTATGTGATCTTAATCAAACTTCTCCGTTACAAATGCACAGTACCACATGCTTAAACGGAAAAATACCCATATACAACAGCTATGCAGCTGCTCTGAAAATAGATTGCTGTTCTAAAAATGGAAACCATGTGCTTTCAGTTAATGACGTCACGTTTGCAAAACATTTAGCAAGATTTGCACCATACAGAAGCTTTTAGGACTTCATGTCAGATCACTTAAAGGCCATGTGATAGGCTAGCGTCCCCTACACACAGCTATGTGAGACTAAGGGAAAGATCATAAATAATGATACACGTTTGCAAAGGGGGGGGGTCGTCCAAAAGTTGGGGGTAGTCCAACTGTTCTGATTCCTTTTTTTTTGGGGGGGGAGGTTGCTAAACTTTTTTATCATGAACTACGGTATATTTTTTCAATTATTTTCTTTGAGCAATTGTCCAAAAATGCAATGACTATGTAAGGGACTTTTGCTTAGCTGGGGGGGGGGTGTTACTCAACGTTTTAAAATGTTGATGGGGCGGTGTCGGTTAACTTTTTTTTCAAGCCCCAAAAAATGGACGACTCCCCCTCCCCCTCCGCTATTAATCGTTCCCGAAGTCCACGAGAGGGAGGAGGCTAGCCTCGGAGGTACAAGTGAATGTGGGCCTATTCCAAAGAATAGGTTGACAACACTACTTGCAACCAATCCAGCATCTAATGGAGAACTGCAACTATTCGGCTCTGCACCAGTACTAGTTCCCTAATCCTACAGTGGCCAAAAATAAACAACATAAGCCTATCAAGGCGTGTGCAGCCATGGAAAGCTAACCTACTCCAGTGCATCTTATAGTAAGGAGCAGTTTATAGTCTGCGACCATATATATATTACGATGAGTCGCGCATTGGAGGCCTTATGTACTTTTCCAGTTTTTGCTACACAAACTATAATATACAAGTATATTTTTTCTACATAAAAGCCACATAAATAGCTCGCGTGCTGATATGAACATATACTTGTATAGGCCGTTTGAGTAATCAAGCCGTGCAAACCGACGATGATATGGGAAGGCATTATTCATAATTTTGTCACTAGAAGTACGTTTTTTGCTTTACCCCGAAGCAAATAATTGGCTAACCTATACAACATACACCTCGCCAAGCGCCCTGTTAAGCAGTGTCATGTTCGTGCCTTCTCCAGGCACGTGACTGGAAAAACATCACATCATTTTCAATAGAGATAACATGCCAACGGCGCGCTATATATAGTCTGCTGCCCGTGTGCACTGTACATTTGTGCTGTGAAGCTTTCACCCACCAACACACAGGGCTAGATGGTCACATCGCTTTGTTTTGTCTCCCAAACAAAGGTTAGGTGTAGAATTATAGCCACACCATTGTTGCATTGTCTTCCAGCCACAGATTTGGTAGAGAGTCACATCACTTCTTTCTGAATGTTTACTTAACCATTTTGAGCAATGAACAGTTTTAACACAATAAGCAGAGGGCCGCGAGTAATCGTCGGTAATATCTTGAAGGAGCTTTATTTGATTTGATTGGCTGCCGAAACCAGTAACTACCGCTCTGTATTCTGACTGGCCTGGTCAATGGCACAGAAGACGGTATGGCTTGGAAAAAAACGACATTCTGTATGTGTGAAAGGTACACGCTGGAACTGGAACTGTATTCAGACCACCCACGGGACTGGCTATGATAGTTCTCAGTCGAGAGATGGTCTCTTTTTGGAGCTTCATAGTAACGGAGTTTTTTTTTAACGACTCGAGACAGCGAAATAGGTTGTTATTATAGAGGTGGTCTCTACAACAGTCGTCTTGGTATCATAATAGTAAAAGATTGTGAAGTCAAGATAACGAGTGATCCTTTAGTCGTAAATGGAACAAGCTAGCACACGCTAATTTAAATGGTATGCAGTGTTGCACAGTATGCTTCCCATCCGTGGCCGAGTGGTCATACATGTATAATAAGCAGGTGAACTGGTTACCAGATCGTCATGCCAGGTTCGAGTCCCAGTCTGTGTTCTCATAGATATACATGTATATGTAATTGAGTTCCCAGTTACTCTGTGACGCCTTTACACGTTAGATAGGTACAGGTCGAACGATGATACTTCTGTTAGTTGTTATAGTGCAGCTGCTCACGTGGGATATGGACAACGTCAAATGTATAATCCCCGTAGAGTTGGGAACGAACTAAACATGCATATGCCACTATGTGCGTCTGAGCTGACTGGAGTCTAAACGCAGATTGTGAAAACTCATACCTTTGCATTTACAAATTTCAGAATGTATAGCATTTGATTTTATTGTGGTAGTTGACGGATCTTATTTGACTTTAATGACTCATGTTTGCAAAGATCAACGAGACTAAATATCACTTAGATAGACTTTGACCCATGGCTTATTGCCCATTTGGGAGTTGGGCCAAAATGTCATCTTCAAAATGTGAACCTCTGTCACAAGCCAATTTCACGTTGAAGAAATCCCAATTCAACTGCGACCTACATACACATACTAAGTTATGTTTCGATACGTGTTCGTTTGGGTAATAACATATCACTTCTTCGCTCACGCGTGCGAACCTACCCGCTTTCATTTTCAAGTGCCCCCTTCCACCCAAATCACTCTCAAGCTCTATCCATCTCTCAAGTGAAGCCTCTCTTCTTATATATACGTGTACTCACAATCCCACCCACCCACCCCCCATATACTCTTGTAACCCCCACCTTCTCTCAAACCTTCTCCTCCACCCATATATTACTCTCAAGCCGAAGCACACACACCACCAAAAAACAACAAAAAAACCCCAAAACTATATACTATGATATCACAAGCCCCTGCCTTTTCACAAGTTCTCGCCCCCCACCCACCCCAACCAATCCCCCTATCAAGCCAAACCCCCGCCCCCAACCATATACCCATATACTCACAAGACCCCGCATTCTCTGAAATTACCTCCATCAGCCACTCACAATCTCCCCCCGCCTCCATTCTCTCAGGCTCTCACATTTTCTCAAGCCAAGCTACCCCACCCCTACCCCCAAATACTCTCACAATCCGCCGCTATCTCTCAAGCCCACTCCCCGCCATATACTCACAAGCCCCAACCCCATTCTCTCAAGCTAAGCCCCCCCAACCATATACTCACAAGCCCTCTCAGCCCCCCCTGCCCGCCCCCATTCTCCCAAGCTCTCACCTCCACTCAAGACCACGATGGTGCCATTATGACTATATACTATGGCTAGATTTACAAAGCACACTATTATAGTTAGAGTTCTCAATATTGGTATGTATGTTAAAGGTGAATAATTGGAAGTATGATATTGACTAAAATGATCTCTATTTGGTGGTTGTTTTCCCTCCCCCTACTACTCGTCCCTGCTGCCACACTGAGGTATTTCATTCGGCTCGATGAAGCTGTTGAGAAAATAACGAATGCTTCGCCGTAATCTAACATTATTCTCTTTATCTAAATCATTAAGGGGACTGTGAACTCTTTTAAGGGAAAAATATTCTATTTTCAGCTTTTTTTAATATTTATTATACTGTAAAGTGTGAAGAACGACATGTTTTGAAATGAACCTTTTATCTTCAATAGTTTTCCCATTACAACCCATTTTGTGAAGACCAACCCGGAGTGAAAACAAGGACTCATTCTTTGCAGGCTTATAAGGTTATATGGGCTAAAAATTCAATTTTTACATTTTCAATGTTTTGTATGCTATAAATGATAAAGAACAACATCTTTTTAAAATTAACCTTTTATCATCAATACTTTTTCTTATATGATACATTTTATAGGCAGCAACTACAATCAAAGTATATTGATTGGCCATGTTTAAAGCCCATTTTCTCAAAACTAAGTTTGCATAGTGGATTAATTTTTCTTTTTATATTTCTCTCTAACCGTGAAATCAAATTTTCACAAACGTGTATATATTTGAAGATATATGCATTCTGAAGAAAACCTTACTAGGGATTTTGATTTTTTTATTTCGTTGATGAATTATGAACGTTTTTGAATTGATTTGCCAGAAAATTTGGAAAATAAGTGGTTTTAAAACTTAAAATGCATGCAAAATGAAAAATAGGAAAAATATAAAAAAATTGAGGCAAGGTTTTCTAGATAAATATACAAATTTTGTAACTGAATAGTGATTTCGGTCATGTTGATGTTTTACTATCAGTTTATGTGCTTCACAGACAAAATTGTAAATTTTTCACTAATTGCTTTATAAAAAAATGTTCATCAATCTATACAATTCAAAACATGTTGTGTCATTAGATTAGATAATTATCTACAAAATAAGGTGTAATTTGTAAGAATTAAAGCAATAATGAGTGAGAAAATCAAAGTTTAATAAAATCGTAAGAAAAGAGTTCACAGTCCCCTTAAAGCGAATAATGTGGGAAACTCATGATTCAATTACTTCAATGTATTACCTGCAACTGGGGGAAAACTATAGTTCCAATAGGTATCTAATGTTATTCCTAAATTTATCATTGCATTTCATCAATCATATCTTAAGTTGTTTTTTGAAATATGCAAAAATAAAAGATAGAAAGCAAAACAACAAGAAATATTTTTATTAAGATCTAATCACTCACACAATTTACTCTGCATACATAAAGAAACACTGAGTCAACTAATTGGAGGTAGAAGTCTTTTTATGAGACTCATTATTGAGGTGCTCCTTTTGTAGAGGGGGTCATTTTATGGGATGTTATCAAATACTACTGTTTGTAGCATACAATTTGGAGGATGCAGCTCATATTCTGGTGTGTTAGTTGCCAACATCCGCAATATCACCATGGTTACAATGCCTCTGCTCACTTCCGGATATGGACATAGGTTTTGAGAATGAAGTCACCCGATATAGCAAGTGGCATATATGTTAGCTTCTTTAAGGTGTGGTGCAATGAGCATATAAAATAGCACAGTGTACATCCGTGTTGACGACTGAGCTCCCCATTAAACATATACCACTATCAACATCATGCATTATGATTGGTTTAGAGCTGTTATGAGCGGTCATGAATAGCTCCATAATGCCCGGCGCGATAACACCCTACGATCTTACATTGCTGCTGCTGCTTGGTGCTGCTGCTGCTGCTGCTGCTGCTGCTGCGGCTGCTGCTGCTGCTGCTGACGACGACGGCGGCGGCGGCGGCGACGACGCCGCCGATGCTGATGCTGATGCTGATGCTGATGCTGCTATTGTTCTTGTTGCTGCTGTTCTTGTTCTTGTTGCAAATGACTGAATCGTACAGACACGTGTTATTCGTGAAACAGTGAATAACTCTACTTGTTTCTCGTGCGCTGTCAGAAGATTAACGGCGAGAACAATATATTCACCAAATTCTATGTGTGCTCCTCAAAACAAGCAGATGCATATTCATTACGCCTACTAGCGTAAAGTAGTCAAGCCAATGCAACCAACGGAACTCGACTAGGAGGCCCGAGTGCGTGGATCATTCACTCCCTTTGTACGAGGATACTGGTGTGCTCCCCCTTAAGACCCTCTCTTTTTCGCCAAGACACATATTGGTGGCGGGGGTGGGAGTGGGGTGTTCTATTTTTTCTTTTGAGCGACACTATCAGTTAAAGTTCCAATTCAGATCATCTCCATAGATAGACCGACTCTATAATAAGACCATTTTGCAGGGTGCGCAGCATTCGCGAAGAGACTAGTACTGTGAACGTCCAGACAGACTGCCTCTGTATTGAAACCTCGTGTGATGCAAGTCCCCAGGATGGTCTGCATACAGAGGTTTTACTATATCTGTGTGCAACACAAGAGCACCAGCAGAAGCAGAAAGGAACAGAAGCAAAAGCAGCGGCGGCGGCGGCGGCGGCGGCGGCGGCAGCAGCGGCAGCAGCAGCAGCAGCACTTTCTCTAATTGTAGTTGATCTTTTCCCCCAAACAAAGCTATAACGGTGCTCCCCTAGAGGCAACAACGTCTCTATATCAGGCCCATGGGAGTGACCTAAATTGGTTCTAATAAAGAGATGGTATCTTCATACAGGTGTAGTGCGATCCATTTGTGAAGGTTTGGGTCCGGGACAAGCCGTCTAACCATACAGGTGGTATCTCTTTTGAGGTGCTCTTAATAGGAGGTTCTACTGTACTAACTCTAGTGCCTTTGTTACCAGCGTCTCTGCTGGCACACCCTGTAATGTTGAGTGGGGGGTAAGGTTTGCTGGTTAGGAATAACACAGGGTCTGAGGTTCGAATAGTGTAGCACAGATTGATAATGGTGTGATAATGAATTGATTACAAAAGAGACGCCCTCGGCTATAAATAGCACCTCACAGAGATAACACTCAAATATGTCACTATCACTGGGTTATTTGTGGCCACTGCTATCTCTTACTATCACTAACAGTGGGCCGATGGCATTATGTGTGCCACTTCCATTTTCAAGGCTATTATTCAGTAACATTTCACCTAGGGGCTGCCCTCAAGTTGTCTCAATTCGGAGGTGGTCTCTCTATGGAGGTTCATGTTGGTCTTCGTATGATTGTGGTGAACTAGAAGAATGATTCTAATATTGTAGAGGGGGTGGGGGTTTGAGGTCTCAACAAGAGGTTCTACTGTACTTACAATAACGGGTGGGCAAGGTGATTGCGCCCCCAGTCAGGTTTTTGGTAAAGTTGTGTTATGTGTGGCCCATTTTTCAGCTTGCAAATAATAGAAATCCTCTTACAGTAAGAGAAATCGTCATTGAGTCCAACCACGTTTCTGTATGTTAATGACGCCCTAGAATTACAATGGCATATCCTTGTTCTCACAAAATGGGGGTGGGGGTCGTAATAAAAAGACACACTGAATGTAAATATTCAGCCCTTAGCATCTTCCCAATTAGGTTAAAGTTGGAATACTGCATACAGATCAACGGTCTCTCAAAATTTACAAAAGCTGATTGGCTCGTTTCTAGGTTACATAGAATGGTCATGTGCCATGGTCTGATATTATATAGAGTGCAAACAAATTGAATGAGAATTTCAAACTCATCCAATCTGTGTGTTTTTCTCTGTGTGTTTTGTTTTGTGTTTGGTATTTGTTGTTTTTGTGTGCTTGTTTTTTGTTTTGTTTTTGGTTTGTTTTTAAGCGGTATAGGTGGGAACCAACAGATCCACTACACGTTTTAAGTTCAGTTTTAGGGGGCAGCTCAATGCGAGGAAGTCTAAAAGAATCCATTTTAAAACATCCATTTCTAAAACCATGTAACGTTTACAAAGGTGGTCATTTTAAGTGATTTAGCCTTCTAATCTTATCAATGAAGATTAATAGGGTCTGAATTGGCAATAATTCTGATACTGGTTTGATTATGGATTGACATAGTACGTCTTGAGGGTTGATACACATGTGCAGTGATAATATCTTAGTACGTTGGGAATGCCATGTTCATTTTTAGATCAGAACTTGATTTACAGATTTGAAAATATTGCTGTTAGCTTGATGGATAATGAAAAGTGTTTTCATTAGAAACTTAAATAGTGTTTGGTTAGTAAAATACGGTCACTGTACAAATTAGATACGTTCACATTTCTAAACTCGCATGCACGTCAATGTCTATATACTCGAAACATCTGAATGTGTTTGTACATAGTTATCAAACATCATAGAAATTATTAAATATTCTGTATATTTGGCCTACAGCCATAGAAATTGTAACATGGTATGCTATATTTATCTATTTTAAACATCATCCTAGACATTCACTTTATTTATCTTCAATGTATCAACATAAACTGTTTGAAAATACATTATGAAAAAAATGTTCATGATTGGATTCCCGTACCTAGTTCAGTGCAAATGCTTTAGAAAGTGGGATAAAATTGATGATATCATTTATGACCATCATATACACTAAAACAGTGGGTAGGGAACGTGCGTAGTGTATACAGCCATAGAGCGAAGGACTAGTGGTTCTGGTCCCCTTCTGGTGTTACCCCCCAATTTCACATAGCCGATGCTAGCTCCACATGCTCATGAAGACGACCGAAGCTTTGTGTCATTTCGTGGTGATCGTGGGCCTCAAATTTTAAGTGATCTGGCTGGTTCGGTTGAGAATGGTGCACTTCTTGCTGGTTCTGGGTCTTTTTGCTTAACTTTAAATTTAGGCCTCGTTTGCTGCTTTGAGCGGATGCATGGTTGACATATGAACCGTAAGTGCCACCACTGCCGTTACAATCTGAAGCAATGGATGCATGAAGCAGAAGCATCTTTTCCAACTGCTGGGTTAACGTTGTTCGCGATGCTCCATGACTAATGCTGTTGTCCTGGAGGAGATGACACACATCTGCCTGGTTCTGGCCCAAACATAGTTATCACTTCTCTGGAGAAGTTATATTTTAGAAAATCGGCTTGTGGGCTACCGTTTTTGAAACAGTATTCCCTTGAAACGAGATGACCCGATACAACTAATATCTAAATTGTTTAAAAGTGGGTCAGGATTTCTGAATTTCTGTACTTGTGCGTTTTGTTGCATTTTTACACTGTCTTCGCAATTTGTGGTTGTAAATGTAATGTTGGAAGAATTGGTAACACATAATTCTATTTCAACTGTGTGGAGCTGCTTTGGACATTTATGCCCCATTGTATGCTCAATAAATACTTGTGGAAAGGGGGCGGCGGTAGGATTAATGCTTCAAACAGTACACGCCTGGATATGCGCCTAGTTAAGCCTGTGATTGGTTATTCTCAAACTCCAGGGTGTATTTATCAATGAATGGCTGTGATGATATACCTCATCTCACATCCCCCAAATATGGGTAACGTAGTAATTAGACTCCGCCCACTTTTACTACAATATTTACAAGTCGTGCTATAAAGCGCCCCGATTGGTCAAAAGAAGTGGTGTGATGTTTGCTATGATGATTCCTCATCACAGGACGAGTTGATTATCTGAGGGGGGTTAGGTCGTTTGCCTTTGGCAGAACTAGTTATTTTCAACTTTGTGGAACAAACATTATTTTTTGCCGTTTTACATCATAATTTTGTTGTGCTTCACTAGCAGTAAAATGTTTATTTTGAAAATATTCAGAAGTAAAATATTCATTCTAAAAAACTACCTACCCCTCTCAGATGGCTGGACGAGTTGATTATCTGAGAGGGGGCCAGGTTGTTTGACGTTGGCTAAAACATTTATTTTCAATATTTTGGTGCAAACATTATTTAATTCTGTTTTACATCACAACTTTATTTTATTTCACTAGCAGTAAAATATCTGTGTTTTTTAAGTTTTTAAAAAGTTTTTAAAGTTTCAGAAGTAGAATATGTATTTAAAAATACAACCTACCCCTCTCAGATGTAGCGGGTGGGTAAAATGACTTTACTTATAAGCATAGACCGTGTTTGTGACCTTTTAACCATCTCTTGAATTGAGTTCATTTTTATGTTGCAAGCTGATTTGCATATGCTGCACTTGGACATTGAAATGCATAGTTTGAGTTTAAAGAATAAAATAAATATGTTTCTGATATGATTTCGAGGGTGGAGTGTGAGAAAAGGGTTATCATATTGGGTTGGGTGTGATATGAGAAATATCATAACTGTAGAGAATCACTCGTTCGCTGGCGCTCACTCGTGATTCTCTACAGATATGATATTTCTCATATCACACCCAACCCAATATGATAACCCTTAAATCCCTTAAAAACTCTCTACCTGTAATATCGGTGAGGTGGTGGATTATAACATCATGGCAATTGCTGACAATGTTGAATGGAATGTGATCGAAAGTCCCGAGTGTATAGCGTGTACCTTTTCGAAAGTGTGTCTCCACTTTTACTGTATGTTTTTTAATCATATTTTACATGGGAACGGTCAAACAGCAAGCAAGTTGGCTGCATCGTTGGCCTATTTTCTGGCCGTATCAGCAATGAGTCATTAGTCAATATTGATGTGCAAACTTGGCAGGTATTTTATGGAATTCGAATGCGGTGTCCGCCAAGTACATGTACGGTAGAAAGCAGTGTGCCTACGATAGAAGTGATGTTACTGAACTTATGGAGTTGTGCTGAGAAATCTGCGTTGGCACATTGATGCACGCACCCAACGTTATCGTGGATTTGTAGTGGACATGGTGGGTGGGTGGGGGGGGGGGACTGATGCTCACAGTTTTCAATATAATGATATAAGGAACAACTTCCGGAGACACTTGGCAATTATAACTTCATATATTGCTTGCAAAAAGCGTACTGGTAGCTTATGATTAAAAAAGCACCTGTATACAAATACAATTTTTTAAAAAGTTACACTATTAACAATCAGTCATTATCGCAAAAGGGTCCCTTTTAGCAGTGTGAACCCCACACAAACGAGCCGCAGATAGCAGATCAACTGGGTGTTTAAAAGACCTTAGATCAATTCGGTTTATTTTATTGAAATTAAACCAAATGCTCGTGTATTATTGTATAGCGAAGGGCAAATGAGAATGTAAAACATCCACTCTTCTGCATGCCAACAAGTATTATCATGCTCGTGACTGAGAGCTGGCAGTGATGGAGATAAGCTTAAATCGTGTATGTGAATTGTTAGATCATACTCGAATTTTTAGCAGTTTTTCATCTTTTTACCCACTCCACAAAGATTCTCAAATTAACTCATAAGATAAGTTATAAGTTTATAATCGTTCAGTTTAAATAAAGATAGGCATATTTCACACTTCACAGAAACTACAAATATCAAACAAAATTACAATATGGTCGAACTGATTGTGATGAACGTTTTCCCTACTACATGTCCGCTAATTTGTCTGACTTGGCTGAGATGGCAGAGGAAGGATTTTATTTTTGGAACATTCAAGACGGTTTTAGTGTTAATCAAAGGACCTTTCTGTGCTATAGAGATGGGCCGGGGTTATTTGGGGTGAGTTTGTGGCCTCCCTATTCGGCAGCCTGAACGGTCAGTGGTCATTACGGTCAGCTATAAATAGAACAGCTGCTCTATTAATACTAAACCACAGTAGTACCTCCAACAAAAGCCTTGTTTCCACCCCAGCACGCAATAACAGCCCTTTCCACGGTATGACGCCGATCTTCTGTAAGAAAACCGCCGCAAACCCCCATCATTAAAGTGACCACCTGTGTAGTGAGACCACTTGAGAGCGGGTGGTCTGGGCGCAGGTGCCATGCTGCAATCCCTGTCTGGTCTAATTTCCGCAATGTGTTGTTATTATTAGGCCGCCTCCGGTAACAATACGTGTCCTCAGCTGACCGCTTGACCCCAATCGGCGTCTCATATCAGGTCGGGCGCGTCGCGTGCTTCTACAGTGGAACTTCTCTGAAAACACAATGGGGCTTGTTCTCAAATGGTCGCACTAGAGGAGTGGAGGTTTTGTGGTGGTCTCTATTGAAAAAAAATCTGCATGCATGTATGTTTGATGCCTGCTGAAACGGTGTCTTTATAAAAAGAGAGCTTCGGTGGGTGGTTATGCTGGATGAATATATGGAGTAGGCCAAACGTGAAAGTAGTTTTATCAAGGATTTTAGATAATCCATCCACCGGCTTTGTTCTTATTAACACGTAGGTCTACAGTGGAACCTGAGTATTACGACCGTGCCTTGAACTGGCCTCAAGAGGTGGACTCTTTGTGGGGGTTCGTGTTGGTTCTGTTAATGAAGGTTTGAGACAGCAAGAAAGCATGCTCAAATTAGGGAGGTTGTATCAATAGACAGGTGGTCTTTGAAAGGTGGTCTTAATTGAAGGTTCTTCCGTATATGTCTTTTTCGTGGTTGACCCATATACATTGTAGTTTGTGGTGTCACCACCTCACCTTTGGTTGGGTGGATGTTCTACGAATGGACGTCAATGCGAATGTACCATAGCCCCGTGAGTACGTGCTGCTGTGTATACTCCCCGGGGAGTTGGACACGATAAAAAAGATAACTACGGCGCCAATGACCTGGTGTAATGTGACGTCCCACGAGCACTATAACAGCGAACTGCGACTGTAAATAATTACATGCACAGAATAGATCTCGACTAATGTTAGCAACATGTAGACATGTTTTTTATGTATTAATTAATGTATTCTTTGTTTTTCTTTTTCATTTCCTGTCTTCATTAAATTTTATCTCAAGCTGGTTTGGTTGTTAATTACTAATAATTAGTTTGTCTTGCATCGGGAGCAAAAACGAAATTATTACAA
This sequence comes from Streblospio benedicti, assembly GCA_019095985.1. Classification (NCBI taxonomy): domain Eukaryota; kingdom Metazoa; phylum Annelida; class Polychaeta; order Spionida; family Spionidae; genus Streblospio; species Streblospio benedicti. The sequence continues at coordinate 14,059,625 of CM032659.1, forward strand.
TTCAAAGCCTTGTAAATGTATACACATATGTGACCTAGCTACAGATAATAGACTATGAAACATATAGATTTCAACGTATGTAGATCTAGATATAGGCTACGTTTATGCCAGTGAACTGTACGGGTCATGCGGAGGCAAGAGGTGTGAAAGCTAGATGAATTGGCACATTTTTTTGCATGATGGAGCATTTGAAAAGTTTGCACGAAGCATTAGAATGCATTCATAGCTTATTTATAGATTAATTAAAACAGCCACTTAGTGCTATGAATTCCTATTGTATAATATGCACGCTCAAGACGTAGCGTGTAGGTGGCCACTACCCACCATAAGTCACCATCCTTAAATATGTTGGGTGTATCATTGGCAAGTCATGCAACAAAACTCTATTCTTAAATACACGTCGAGCCAATGAATATAGTGTGTGTGAAAGAGGTGTCCGTAAACCTCCAACAGCGACCGTATCCAGTGATATATAATATAACAAGCGACATATCAGTCATAGGCAGATCCGGGGTGGGGAGGGGGGTTACAGGGAGCGCGCGCCCCCTTTCCCACCGAAATGCTTCATTTTCATAGCACTTTTGGCATGTCTGGCATCAATCGCGCGTACGAAACACATGAAATCCCTCAAGTGCGCCCTCCCCTTAAAAACTGGATCTGCCAGTGTCGGTGCATGCACACGCATCACAGACGCCAGCATCAGCGTTTGTGGGGGAAACTACCAGAATATATTGACAAAGAGAAGAGAGAGCAAATACATCTCTGTTCATATCTGTTCGAAAGACACGTGTAGAAGTGTCAGAGAGAATAATGCGCATCTCATCTGCTGCGAACTAGACGCGGCGACTTATACTGGCGGCGCCATACTTACGGTATTCCCCCAAATGTCTGCCGCCGCTGCTGCCGCCGTTAGTTAGATTGCAAATCCAGCTCTGGCGTGATCTATTTTTAGCTCTCTCATGTCAGCCTAAGAGAGTGCGCTATTTTTAGCCACTCCGCTGCAGCAGCAGCAAAGTCTTTGGCCTCCGCTACGTAGTTCCGCTTGTAATAGACAGGTGGCGCATCGGTCGTAGCACTATTTTGACAGCTAAAAGGGGACTTTTCCCCCCAAGTGGATTTCCCTGCCTAAAGCGCCTCTCCCCGCTGGATTTTGCGAGGGAAACGTCGCATGGGATTAGTACGAGTAGAGGACAGTACACGGCGTGTCTCGTGTGTGGATTACGACGACGCACGGACGCGCAAAAAAGGCGCCAAACGGGCGAGAGCAGACGGCAATTTCAGGTGTTTTGGTGTTGATACAGTGGACACTGCACGGATTTTTTTCTTGTAGTTGTAAACAACCCATACATCAAATGGTATTTTTGTTCTATTGTGTACGCCTCTTATTATACACCATGGCATGCTGACAATATGCATACTGCCATCTGGACTACCAATTTACACTACAGTTGTGGCTGCCAGTGTTAGTGTTTCACGATCGAGTAAGCTGGGGCCTCCCACTTCTGCCATTGATTGCTTGAGGACCTACTAGTTTCATAGCAATGTTGACACCCACGTTTTTGCTTTGTCGTTAACGCTCCAACGGATCTGACCTGGATTAGTGAGTGATACTATATTGAAAGTGGCCCTCGTGTTTACATGCTGTCACTGCCTACTGCAGGATAACAGTATGAAGCTTTGTAGAATAAGCCAGTGCACTAGCAGTAATTTTATTAACACAATA
>CM032659.1:14061447-14130704 GCA_019095985.1 Streblospio benedicti
TGCATACAACCATTTCATGATCAAAACTACATGTACATGTATGTCTAGAATACTAATAGATATAATAAATCAGTTATTTTATCATACATCTGTTTAGCATTACATGTCTATATAACCATATATTGACATGTAATTAAAGGCCATTATAGACAAAAGATTGCCCATGCACTTGGTCTAGTAGAGAAAATAATTTTTATATGGTGTTTATTGGCTTGAAACTGTGCTGTTTCAAGTGTTGATCAATACTCTCCAGTGTGTATCAATGACAAGGTCTCGTGTTTTTAACCTTCTTACACTTGTTAAACAGTCTCTGCCAATACGTTAAGATCCATGGGATCTGAGCTACTGCAGTCAAGATATAAAGTCCCATCAAGATCATCTTCATATTAAGAACGTTTCTCCGTAGTGCTTTTGATTTAAATGTCATGTTTTGAATAGACATGTCTATTCATAATGCACTCTGCACCCTATTGCATGAATATTAAGGTCGAGGCCTTTTGCAAAAGTCGACAACATCCAGAGATCAATGCAGCAAACCTCCTTAAACAGACCACTTCTTTGAGACCACTGACTGAAGTGCATTTGCCATATGATACTAGTAAATAAAGGTAATATGTGTAGTAGATGTGCAGGATGGCTAATAGGTGTGGATAGTATAGCTTATTATGATACTATTTCAATCAAATTTATTTCGGAGATAATACTGAGATAAAGTCATTCATCAAAATTGAATAGGCAGGAAAACATGATTTTAATTTTTTTTTGTATTACTAATTTGGTTTAAACATATTATATTTCAAAAATGAAAAAGGATTCAGCATGGCAAAATGCGACTTGAGCCTTCTCAACTAATATTACTAATTTGTACTACTAATCACTATGTGATAGAAATTAGTGATTTTAATTTGTTCTATTTAAACAAAAGCTAATGTACAGTACAAATACATTTGAAACCATGTCGCCGCATTTTACTGTCACCGTGTTTCGTACACTCACAGTCACTTATTTGAAAACAACCTTATGAACATTTACATGTAATTGACGTAAGAATGATGAGTTGTTTAGAAAATGTAATACATTAGTGTAGTTTATAACTATTCAATTAAATAATATATTTCTCTGCGGTTAAATCTTTCAATTACTCAAACCTTTTGGATTTATTGTATTCCAAGATCTTGTGCATATAATTCTGTACTGAAGTTGAAAATCTGCACATCATTCTGTACATACAGTATTTATAACCTCGAATCTACATAACTCTGAAATTATTGAAATTGTGTTGAATAATCACAAATATATAATATTGTATGTATTATGACCAGCTTTCCAAGTTTCAATGTAAAGATGTAAGTTTTTTTCAGCGTACAAATTATCTTTTCAATGTTTCACACTCGAATGTGGTCTGAACTTGTAAGTTACTATTTTTGGCTGTAAAGAGCTGGCTCCAACGTATAAAATGATAACATGCAAGTTTGGATTGTGAAGTTGATTCTTGGGTCCCAACTGCGAAGTTGGCAGAAGTTGGCATGGCGGCTTGTTATCAGCAATAACAAATCTAGGGTATTATGCCAACAGTTGTATGCAAGTCTCTGCTTCATGTCAGATCATGTGCAGTAGAAAATCTGCAAGTGAAAAAAGTCCTTTGTAATTTAAACATTTCGGGTATTGGCATGTTTGTGTTGCTGTTTCAGAGCTGAACGCTAAGATTTGCCAGATGACGATCCAGATTTATAACAATGTTGAGAATGAGGCCTCTGATACAAAAAATGTTCATATCTATATAGAAAAGCATCTAGTATTCGGCACAAAGAAAGCACCGGCCCAAACTAATTTAGTAGTGGCCACTGGGCTACCGGGCTACCCTTAATGTTCAGCTGTGTTGTTTTGCAAGATGAAGTATTAAAAAAGAACTTTTAGGGCTTACACACTCAGAGCACAGTACCTCAACTGATGTACTGTCTTCTTAACCCTACTCTCAAAGCAGAAACATGGAGTGGGGCACCAAAAACAAAGTTTTAGGTGGTGATTTTGCTGCTATAGCCAAAGCTCACCACGATAAAGATTTCATAATTGAAAGACTGTGTAATACTTAAGAAACTCTTGATACATTTGAATACTTTATTGCCTATTAAAGTAAAACTTAAGATACAATTGAAAGTTTGCAATGATGACTTCTAAGTCTAGTATAGTAACCAAAGAACCTGGAGTATCCATTATTTTTACAATGTGTGCTTTGGGGTTTCTCATGTGTTCATAGATGACAAAACCTGTCAGTTTGTGAAAGCGTTTTTGTTTCATGAAATGTGTCAACTGGTGAGCTTTTCATATCCAACCTTCTTTTCTCCTTGAGTTTTTCAATCCTCATCTATTTCAGGCATTTTCTTCAATTCACAAGTTCTCAACAATATTGAACACTATATGCAGTCTAAAAGAGATTTGCGGAAACCATAGATGGAGCCTTTTAATCCTCTCCTACAGCAAGACCAGTTGCTCATTATCATGATTATGGTAAAAGATCATCTCTAAATTGTGCAGATTCATTATTGAGATGCCCATTAGTCTGATTGCTGACTTTGCTGATGGCTGCACAGTTTTTGGAATCCAATATCTTTGATAACAAACTGCAAAAAACAAAACACGTCAGAATCTCTCAATGCAAGTTTACAGACTGTATGTGAGGGATTGTTAGCTGGTCGCCCAAATTTGTAACGTATCACAGTTTCAAATCATTTTGGCCATTGATTGACTCTAAGAAAGCACTAGCCCGAATTAAGCATCTGATTGCACAAGGCCAAAGGGCTGTCATTCACCCACTGGTTTGAATGCTACTTTTACATGGTATACAACCACAGCTAGATTAGTGGCTCCCAGTCCGAAGAACTTAAGGGTCAATATTGGTTTGTAAATGTACATGCCTTCCCTACATGTACTGGTACAAGCAGTTGGCTACCATATTGTTATGCAAAAAGCCAAGTCATGGTATCCATAGCTATAGTATAGAATTAAACCTAAATATGGATGGCATATAATTCTAAGTGATCATGGTGATTGCAATGCTACTACTCCATCCTAAGGTTTAGTTGACAGACTGTGCTGCTGTGGGTCACGGTGGTAGGCAGCAAGCTTACACCAGCTCATCTCTATCTAACAGATCTGTGCTAAGGCAGTTACAATCCTTCAAATCACAATGCTAATTTATATTGGTTGATCAAGTAATATCTATCAGTTATTTGTGCGTCTGCCCGTACTCTATGTCTGCTGTGTATGGATGACTGCTAGCTGCGAAGCTGCCACTTTGTGCACATTGCCATATTTGTAGCATTCTGGATTTTTTACTATATCAAGAAATCCAACTTTTCACACCTTGACATGAACATTTTCCCCAGTATTTTTAACTACAAATCTAAGTGTCATTGGGTCAGGACTCGGGTATATGGAAGATATGTCATCATGGTTTGTGTAATACATAAATTGTACATAATATTATGTCGCCTTGGTAAGTACCTTGATACAATTAGAAGAAATGAAAAAAAAGCAATGCCCTCAAAAGTTCATAAAATACTACCTCACACAGTGTGAACATAAATTTCATTGACGTCATTAGTAGAAAAGATATGGGTACAATTTCCATTCATCGTTGTCATATTTTCTTTGGTCTATACCCAAATATAATGCATTTTACTGATACATTTAAAAATATTATGTTAATAGCTGAACTGCGTCAGTGTAAACCATAGATTGTTTAGATTATCATACAATTACCCAGAAGTATTTATATGCATCATTTAAATCTTTTACATCTTTTAATGATGTTTGTAACATTTGCGTCATCACTTGGGTATCATTTGGTACATGTAAACTCGGGTAGATGAGATGGTCCAGGGGTGGGATGCTTGATTTAGGATATTGACATTTTCAATCAAGTAGGATGGGTCCGTACGTAATATACATTGTGTTTGAGAAAATTATGTGCACAGTTACTTTTAGATTCTGGAGGGTATATCAATTATTTATGGATGGAAAATGTATAAATGAATTTATGATAAGCCCACGTTTGTAAATGCTATCTGAATGAAGCTTAGGGACCATTCAGTATTTGTGACAGGGTGGGGTAGGAGGATTTTCCAAAATTGCTGTGAAAAAATTAATAGCCCCCCCTCAAACCTCTGTGAAAAAATTGGTAACCCCCCGTCAATTTCATGTGACAAAAATTGATGACCCCCCCGGCCCCACCCACGCGACCCCCAACAGTTAACGCATTCATTGTCAGTTAACTAAAATCCTATTTGATGGATATCCATAATATCAAAAACAGTAACTTTTAGTACAGAATCTCTAAAAAAATAGGGGTAAATTTTATGTGAAAAAATTGATAGCCCCCCTCAAAAGTGTGTGAAAAAAGTGATAGCCCCCCCCTCCAAACATTGTGACAAAAGTTCATGGCCCGTCCTAAAATCCTCCTACCCCACCCTGTCATAAATACTGAATGGTCCCTTACAGGTACATTCTCATATTTTCATATATACGTATACATGTAGGTCTGCATCATTAAACAAAGACAATCACAAATTGATACATTTGCAATATGAAAAGTGTGCAATAGACTGTTGAATATTTATAAACTTACTGGTATGAATGTCATATTTTTTATGTTCCTGGAACTTCCTGCTTCCTTCTTGAAACAAAAGGTATCAACCTTATCGCTTGCTACGTGTTGCATATGTAATAATCAGATATATTAGTGGGATATTGTAAAGCCTTTTGTTTGTACATATACATGTATAGTGTTGTGTAGTGATAATTGAGTACAAATATTGTGTTTAGAGACATGAACCACAGATATTGATGGCTTACAAAGACAGGTTTAGATTTCTAGTGAAAGTCAGGTGGGTTTTCAAGGTTTCATGAAGAAATTTCTTGGATATCGAGTGTTGACATGAAGATGATTGAAAGTTCTTAATGATCGTCCCTTGATCAGGGACTGTTGTGACTTTTTGAAGTGTGTAAAGTATGATGGTGGTTATATATGCCCATATAGCCTAAGATTTGCAAAATTCCAAACCTATGGCCATTAGTGAAATCATGAAATGTATTGATTAAAGGATTGCAATTAAATATATTAAATTCACAGACAGTAAATAAATGCAAACATGCCCTTTCAGTTCGTAGGTTGATCTGAACTTTCTTTAAAATAGAAAAAAAATGAAACTAGATCAAAAGTGCTCAGAGAGCACAGCGTCGCTAGAGCAACATTGACCCGTGGTCAATAAAGATGTTTGCTTTGCAATCAAAGCAGAAAGAAAGTCTTACTTGATGCGTGACTCATCCTACATCTATGTTATTGGCTTTGTATTGTAGGTGCTTTCTAAACATGGCTACAGTAAATATCAATTGCCCATGAGTCGAAATTTATATGGTAATGCTGTGCTCTCTGAGCACTTTTATTCCAATATAACCATTATGCCAATTTGATTGTCATGTTTTCGCACAGTATTGAAACTATAGTGGCAAAATAGAAAGAAAATAATTAAAATGGCCATTTGAAAGGTAAACTCTGATTGGCAAAGTGCCAAAATTGAATACAGTCAATGTTCAGTAGACATTTAAGCATTGTACAAGGTTTGAATGCTTTCTCACAAGCATCAACAAAACTATTGAAGAAAATGTTGAAAATGGACCCAAAATGGCACTATAGAAAGCACACTTTAATTGGCAAAGTGCCCAAAATCGAATCACTTCGGTGTCGCGTCATACCAAATAGTTATGTAAAGTTTGAACGAAATCGGGTGAAGCGTAAAAGCTCTAGCTTGTCCGGAGACAAACATACATACATACATACATAGATACATAGTTACAAACGAACGAAACACAAGGCTTTCGCTTCAGCTGCTGAAGCGACGCAAAGATCTCTTCAATGCTAGGGGAATTTCGTGCACATGCATGACGTCAGAAGTTGGTGATTGTTGTCTGTTGCAAAGATATATACATGTGCATGTCATTGTCATGTACATGTACCATGCCGAAACTGGGTGGTCGAGAGTTGGGCGTCATTCACAAGTACGATCTATCACAAAATCTGGAATTAAAGAAAATCAAATGCATAAATAGTCCATATGAAATTGCCACATACTGTCTAGCATAGTGTTTGTAATGCAAATGATCATTCCAAAAGTTTGAAGATTCACAGTTATATTACATAAGGACAAGCTGACATGGGAGACATGTGTGAAGTCATGGATCTTTCTCACAGAGCGATGTGTGAACAGCAAGGTATTAAATGTATGTTTGTTAGTAATAAGTGAATGTAAATAAATAAATGTAAATGTCTGGTTTATAGTCTTGATCCAAGTTTTGATCTCACAACTTTACAATTTACACCAGATCATTGGCACATTCAATGATCAGCAATTGATCATTTCTCATATGCTTGCATCGGCAGCACATTCAGCAGCACATTCAGCGCACAATGCTAATCACTCACACAATCACTCACTCACTCTTTCAACCTAATGACCTGTACCTAATTAACGTGTAGGTGCCACGAAGCAGTGCGCAACAGTTTAGGGATGAGTTTGCTCAACACCCACCACCAGACCGACTGGGAATCGAACCCATGACCTTCTGGACACGAGTCCAACTCCCTAACCACTCGGCCACGGAAACACACTGTGCCAATCCAAAGATCGTTATTGGTATCACCAATTGTACCAATCCATTCAATAAATCATTATAAAAGTAGTTGATGTTGAATAAGGTTGATATTGAAATAGGTTGATATTGAAATTGATGAAAAACTGATATACAATGTACATTGTCGATCTTACTGGCCGCTAGAATTTTATGCAGTTAATCTAGAGATCAGGGTAAATTATCACATTTAGCTGGTGTTTTACAGCCAGTTAAACAATAAGTGCAATTACTTCACATATGTAATTAACTGTATGAGTAATGAGAGTGTACATGCCTGGGAGCACTGAAATAGTGGTCACCAAGGAGCAGAAAAACTCAAATAAAAGACAGTAATGTGTAAATGAAATGGCTGAAGAATATCAGTGAGATTACGGGGACTGAAGAAAGAACTAACAATATTTGATCACTTATGGTAGTGCCATGTTATTTCTTTAAAAGTCACTGCAATAGAATCTGTCTTTGGCTAAAATATCTGCACTATAGCATTTTATTTACAAACTATTGTTACAAAAGATTTTTACTTTCAAATATCATTTCATGAATTGAATGATCCAAAAGAGATATAAAAACGCTTTATTATAGTGAAATAGTAAATGTGTCTCACTATTTTCATTGTCATGATTTTGATCTTTTTAGAGAAACCACAAAAATTATTGCTGGCCTTGAAATATAACACATTTAACATTTTAGTTGCCTGGAATTTGGAGAGAAAAAATCATCGAATTAATTATACATGAATATTTAACTTTTTATAGTGTGCCATTTAAGTATTTGTATTCCAAGACCTGAGAAATCAGAACTAAACCTATATACATGTAAATGTGTGTTTCTAAATTGTTCTTGATTAGATTTTATCATCATGAAACTAGGAGCATTGATTATCAATTTTGGCCATGTATAGTAATATATTGATAGCCAATTTCACAACAACATGACTGAGTTATTTATAGATGATAGTTGACCAAGATTGAATCATCCATCATTGATAAAGTATATAAAATCTGTAGCCTGATTTTTCGTCCATTCATTAGAGTAGCCAGCTGTTCGTTCTCATTAATCTTGATCAGATTTGCTAACGTGAATACAATAAACTAAGTTTAGAACATCATCAGGCCACATGAGACTCTTTTACGCTGTATGTATATCCAATGCTACAATATCTGCTGATGGGTTATTAAAATAGTCTTTTTTGACTGGAATAAGTTTGCAGGGCTAAACTTGTTTCAAAAGCAAAATCAGTAACAGGATTTTACTTGGTCAAGTAAGGAAATACGTTTGAAGTGGCTATACCTAAATTATCCTGATCATGTTCTGATTGAGGCCTTGAAAAATCAGTGGACTTCACAGACAAATACAAGGGGCTATTTTCAATAATTTTCGAATCGAATTATAAGCCAGAAATATAAGAGGATATGAGATTAGAATAAACTATCGAATCACTTACTGGTATATCAACTAAATAGAGTTTTTTAGCTATAGGAGGAATTCATCCTGATCTATTTTATCTGCTTATTCAAATCACATGCTATTGAAAATATTGATAGAGTTGAAGACTGCTTATAGGCATGTAAAAGAGATTCCCATGAACCAACAATAGGGTGAATCGTGTTCTTAAGCTTTCCCTGTTTCTGGACTGTTAGCTGGTGACTCAAATTTGATACATTGTTACATCCAGCTTTATTAAGTGCAAAATTGTGTCATATACACAAGGAAAAACTCACATTATGTGCTTCCGTGGCCGAGTGGATAGGGAGTTGGACTCGTGACCAGAAGGTCGTGGGTTCGACTCCCGGTCAGGTCTGGTGATAAGTGTTGAGCAAACTTACCTCTAACAGGTTGCACACTGCTCCGTGGTACCTTCATATTAAATAGGTACAGGTCAGGCGCTACGGCAGCAAATGTGCTGTATGCTCCCCGGGGAGTCGAGAAAGATATAGTGTGATAAGGATGCCAACAGCCAGGTGTGAATGTAAAGTCACGAGAGCACTAGAATCATGACTATAAACCACCACATTTACATTTATTACAATTACATGATTCAGGCTAGTGACATGAACAAATTGACCCCCATGAAGTTTCTTGTGACCTACATGTAGGGTGAAAGAGTAATTGTTACTTTCAGCCCTGTGTTTTTAGTCTTTATATGCTATTTCTCTTCTCCAAAAGATTGTTTTGTGTGAAATATTGTAGATTATTAGTAAAGTACAAGAAATATTTAATGATCTTTAGAAAACTATTGCAATAATTGGTTGAGCATTTGTAACTTTTCTTATCAAAATATTATTATCATATATAATACTAGTTAATTTGCAAAAATATCTGTGATTTGTACACTGATTTTCTACATTGAAATAAACAAGAGGTAGTTGGTAGTATATATAAATGTATGCTGTAGGGCATTCATGATTTGCAGGAATGAGGAGTTTGTGTCAAAATGCTAATGAAATATTTGGATCACGCACAGCCCATACATGTAGAATGATGGGGTTTCTTCAAAATGTTTTAAGGGTCAGAGTCTGGGAGTGGTGGAAGGAGGGGTGGGGGGGGGGGGGGGTGTCTTTGTCAAACCACACTCCCCCAGATATTGCTTGCAAACACCAGCACTCAGATCACATATTGCTGAAATTCCATTTCATATTCTCATTTTTGAAAGTTAATGGGTCTATAACCTAAGTGTTGGTACCAGATTCTCACGCTTGCTGTATAGCAGACAGTTATTGGCCCATAAGGCTGAACATAATGCCTGTTTCAATCATTAAAGGCCTGGACTTGTTCATCTGCTTAGGTAAAATGATAATAGTGCAACTTCCAAGTAAGAGCACCTCAGACACTTAAGATACCAGTGACTACTTCTATATTAAGATCATTTCTTGTAGTCTCATACCTACAATGTAAGACATTCAAAAAGAGTCCACAATCAATGATGATGATGATACAGATTGTACCTATTATCTATGTAAAGTCAGCTTTTGGGTGGTCCTAAAATGCAAGTTTTACTGTATCTGTTATGTGCTCCCTGCATAATTAAGATTGCCACTTAATGAACTTTATAGATAAATGATGTGATGTGTTTTTCTACCTGTCAACTAAATCTCAACAAAGTTTTACGTTGTCGTTATCAACATGTAAATTTTACATTGCCTGTGAAGTGTGAACTACCATAAGGGTGCTGTGACAATTTTATTGACTGTGCTTTAGTCAAACCCACAATTTAGACCAACATACATTTGACCCATTTTACGTGCATTTTATTCTCTCTAGACTATATCTGTTAGTCATTGGACATGTACACATGTACCAGAGTAAGTCATGAAGCTTCTTGATATGAGGCCAGTCAAATCCCCCACCCCCACCCCCTTGATGGTCTTAATACAGAGGTTCTACCATCAGCAAATCTGCTAGACTTGTGCACGCGTTGTTGGACGTGACGTCCTTGGGTAGTAACTAAACCTTTCATTAGCGCATAGCATGTTTCCCTCTAAGGAACATCTATGTGAGTGTGTTGTTATGATTACAAACTGGAGCATAACATCATTTTTCAATTGATTTGGTTGAAAACTGTGTGACTTTCATATCTTTAAAAAGTGGTCTCCGTTGATGTTGTAGACAAGCATTGTCAGCTTCATAAGATTTCTGATTAAGAGGACAAATGGTTAATTGATGCTTTGACAGAGCACGCAATAGTTTGACTGATAGCTGTGATTAATGTCAAAGATATTGTTGACTTCAAAAAATGTCACAAACATGTATGTGTATAGAATGTATGTAGCTGTTTCAATGACATTGTAACAAAATGATCTTTTTAATATGCAGATGTCAAGTGTAAATGTGCTTACTTGCAACAGCAATTCACTGTTACCATGCTTGAGTCTCTTCATCTGCACACCCCGATTCACACCAGGTCACTAGCATCAGTCCTATTCTATATTGCCTTTCTAAACTCCCTAGGGAGCATTCATGCAGCTTTCAGATGGGCATGAAAATAAAAATGCTTCAGGAAAGTAGCGATTTAGTCAATAATCAATTGACTTGATCATGAGATGCTTTTTTATGTGTTAAAATGCATCGTTTAAAATCAAACAGCATCTCAAAATGGTTTTCATGCGCATAAGTGTTCTTTTAGTGGCCCTAAAAAGTAATATGTCCAATAATCAATTTTTATTGGATTTTAAAATTCCGTTCAATTTTTATGAATAAAAACCACGACGTGTGTTTGTAAACTCGTGCATGTAGAGTCTATTGAACAATCAAATCAATGACTTACACAAAGCAGTGTGTTGACTAGAAATGGGCTTTAAAGCTAGAAATTGTAAATGTAAATGGGCAATTTGTCTCCTCATTTGTAATGGATATGCGTGTATATGCATAATGTGCATCTAAATATAGTGCAAAGGCAGGAGAACAGTGATCTATTTTAAGATTAGGACCGGTGTGGGTACCACATGAATGATGGGGTCGTTATGAAAAATGCACCCAACAGTGTCTCATCATATACATGTAGATTGTACTGTTACTACGAATTCTTCAATAGCATCATCTCATTAATAGTTGTCTCTTTGATGGTTGATGTTATGTTAAGATGAAAACGTTTACGTTTTCTATTGAATTTACTCAATTTTGTAATAATTTTGTTGCACGTGCATGAATATTTTTGTACAAGCACTACTGTAGCAGCTAAGCTCTAAATGATATATGCAGTAGAACATATCTATTATGACCACTTGTGCACTCTCCTCAAGTGGTCAAAATTGAGAGTCGAAATTTTTTAAACGGTTTGGGCATGTGATAAATGTTCTTAATATACATGCATATGTTGAAATGGTCTCAATTAGATGTTACAATGTATGTATAACGTTAATGAATGTAAACCATGTGCTTTAAAATGAAATATCTAGACCCGTAAATCTATGTATTAATAATATGCTGTGATATTCACAAACCACTTGTTTACAGCTTGTTTCTTAATTCATTTCAATGTAAAATCAGAAATTATTTAGACCATACTCATTGCTCAATAACCAATGATTTTGGGACGTCAAGTTTTTATTTTCAACTCTGATCTTTTGCTCTTTAGCACAAAACTTTATGTTCGGCATGCAAATTTTTAGGCACATGTTTGAGTATATCTGTTCTGTATTATGTTATAGCTAAAAGTCAAATGATGTTGCTTATAATCACTATCAGACATATATATGAACATTTCCTATTCCAATAAACTTATACAGCTTTATAGACTTGGAGAAAGAATCCTCTGTGCGGCTACATTCAGTCTGCTAATTGCAATATATCTATGTGCATATCCAAGAAACGTATAGTAACAGTTCTTGATATATTTGTGGCCTTCACAATGCTACCACTAGTGGTATTAAAGGGTGTGCCAGACATTTTCATCTGAATTATGATGATCGCCTCTAACATCTGTTATTGGCATTGAGAAAACTACACATCTAGAGGATGTAGAGCTCTGGTTGCCTGGCATCACTGGGACATTCAACTGGGTAATGTGACCACCATCGCTACAGTGTCATTGGACTTCCCTCATAAGTCTTATATTTGATACTTGTGTCCCATTTGCATAGGTATGTTTCACAAATGCATGGTGGTATTAAGAATTTATATGATTTTTGTCAATCAGGATATTGCTGATACAGCAATACCCATGCAAGTTACACAATTACAGAACCTTACAAGACAATATTTTTTGTTGATTTTTTTTTAGAAGTTAACACGCAATTGAGTAAGCAGACATATGCTCAAAAATGGTCGCAGTGTAGACCAGATAGTCACATTGACCACAAGTAGACATGACCATTACTCATAGTATCCGTATTACTTTTTCACAGGAGTTTTTCTTTGTGCATGACTCATTGTAGCGCATGTGATTTTATTGTGTTGCTCATAGTTCGGTACCTTGTAGCTGCTCATTTTCTTGGTGTTTGTCAGATTTTGAATACATTTGATATGTATTAAAGAAAGAATTGTCTTTTGTCTTCTGTTCCCAATAACTGTAGCTCCTCATTATCTCAATACTGCTCATCTAGAATTTTCTATTATTTAAAAGTTTAAATTAGGATCGTTTATCTTCAAACACATTATGAAAAGATAGTTGGTTATTTCAAATATTGGCTATCTTCAGCATTTTACTATTATCCACAAAGATTTGAGGTAATGGGTTTCTACCGCGACTTTAAAGAATTAATGAAATGTTCTGATGCTACTTTTTAACATGATTCATGCATTACAAATTAATGGATTTTGTTTCTATACAAATATATGCCTATATTCCAAAAGATTTGATAAAATAATAAAAGATGTATCCAAAATATTTGTTTATTATTTTACCCAATCTTTTAGAAAATAAGCATATATGTTTGTATAGAAATAAAATCCATTGATAAGATACACATATAATATGCATATAACATATCAAATGTTAAATAATGCATTACAAACATGTACTAAGTATCTTACTTTTATTTCATTCTATTTATACTGTTTATCATGCGCGCAAGCACACTTTACACATACACACAGCATACAAAAAATAAATAAACAAATAAGCAAACAAATGTATCAAATGAGAAAATAAGAAGAAATATACAGATGTCCAGCTTGGTGCAGTTGTCAGTGATTACCTAATGTGAAGTTGGTGCATTAATTATCACTGACTGATGAGCCAACTGTTGTCAAATTTGCAATACATTTATGATACCTCTGTGCACCTCCTATATTGTTTTTTCTGCGCAAAATCAAGGTCTCTAGTATGATACACCATATGGGCCCTTTTCGTGCACATGCTTTCTTATGTCGAACATTCTGTTCCCATTGATACCAGAAAACATCTTAATCATGTACTGTATTTCACTTTTTCCTTTTAAAAGCAATGCTTTGCTTGTAGGATTTTACTCGATAGGTAAAAATTTACATATAGAACCTGGTTTGTTCTCACTTTCCTGCTCAAAGAGTTTTTTTGGTTTCATTATCGCTGATGCATGACATAAGTCAATAGAATGAGATATCGTATCAGAAATACAACACAGCATAGTAAATGTCATAGAAAGAGCAAGTTTAAAGTAAACTAACCATTGCCATGTATTCAGTTCAATTACATATGCAAAAATTTACAATTGATGTGGCATAATGAAGTCATGGAGTAGGTGCCTGAGCCGTTGCTCATAGCTGTAGGTGATTGGTCACTTATTGTGGTGGACGATCTTACTGATCTTACTCCAGAAACCGGGGAATTGCAATCAGGCATTTTTCAAGCATGTGTGATTTATCCTACAATATTTCTGAATTCCTTTTACATTGGATCATATTATGGATCCCAACTGCATCTTGGTAAGTGTTAATGCAATAGTACGAAGTGTTGAAACAGATTCATGCATTTCATGGTTATTAACACTTGATAGATAAACCAAAGTACTGAACAGTACTGAAAGCCAGGCAAAATCGGAAGTGAACAAACACAACGCACCCGTTGTATTGTTACTAACATTGTGATTTCATCAAAAAGGAAAGTGAAAACAACATAAGGTTTTAACTTTGCAGCTTGATTCCTCGGCCGTCGTAAGATGGATTTAAATGAAACGAATTGCACATTGTTCGCCTTGATGAGCCCTTTCCAAAGATGGATAGTTTGTGTCTCTAGCACTAGAATGGGCAATTCTACGAGCCGAAAGGCATATGGCCAAACATCGGATGTTTTGACTGTACAATCGCATATTAATGTGTGGCAAATTGCACTATACTGTGGAAGGCAAGTGTTTGAAAAAGGCGGTTCAGTGGTCAACTTGCGGATGCACACGATGACTATAAGCCCTGCCTGGCTTAAAAATGAGTCATCTCTAAACCGTAATTTTGAACACTGGTGCAAACCATCTAATGCACAAGTTATGAAGGCCATGTAGTTTTTATTATTGATATGGTGCCATTTTAGAGGTGATCTTAATTAGAGGTTCTACTGCATGGCTATATGATGGACCCATCTGGGAATACAGTGAGATCCATGACCTGGATTTATTGATCTGTATTTATCTGCAGCTGAAACCGGGATTGTTATCAGCCCACAGATTTGTGTAATTCAATCAACAAAGTAGCAGCTAGTTTGTGTTGATTAAACGTCGTTATCGAAAAATCGAAGAAATGGCAAATTCCTTGAAACACATCACCAATATGATATGCTACTAAATATAGTACATGTAGGTATGAATTAAATCATGTTTTAGAATATCACAAATTGATTAATGCCATATTCATTTTCATCATTAACCCTATTGTGTATAGTTTAACCTCCAGCCACCTCTATATTGATACTACCTCTATAAGATTTCTTGTCGTCCCAAGCCTTTGAAAAGAAACTGCAATGAACTGCCATAATGAGATCACCTCTATATTTATGACCATTTGGAGCCAGTCTCAAAGGTACATTTATTGTTAATTTAGTATCAATTTAGGCATGAGTGGGGAGCGGATGGGACGAGGGGCTACTTTACCAAAGTTTGGATGGATGTTGTTCTAAAAAAGTTTTATTCGGGAAAGCTGTTTATAGTAAAACCGCCAATATAAGACCATTTGGTGCAGTCCCAAACCTTCAATAAGAGACCAGTGTGAACCTCCATAAGAGAGATCATCTCTTCATTGAGACCCCATTTCAGGACATTCCCCTGGATGGGCTTAATACAAAGGTTCTATGCTGTGGTTAGTTGTAGGCTGTTGGCCAATTAGAGATGGATTGTTCAGTATCAACTTCGATTATTCACTCAATAACAGTGACTTTTCTACACGCAGTAGGTGATGAATGATTCGCTTCAATCATGTAAAAAATTAGTATAAAATCTCTACATAAAACTGGCATAAAATCTCTACCGAAAACTGATGTGAATCAATAGCAACCAAAAGGACATTGATCTCCATGTGCAAAACCTGGAGGATGGCGGGGGGGTAGGGGGGCGGGCAATTTGTAAGAGTGATTAACAACCATGTTCCACAATATGAGTGGAACTTCTTTCCCTTATCCGACATTTTGCTTTCATTTTTTTCTAATATACTAATAAGCAATTTACTAATTATTACTAACCTAAAGGATATTCCTACTAATGAAAATAGCCTACATAAAGATTTCCGATATCCATTGTGATATTAGATCAACTTCTTTTTAGCATAATTTTTGGCTAACAATTTTAAGAAATGCTGTTTATTCAAAAACTTGACAAATACTCTGACAGAGAATACACCACAAAAGTCGGAGTTTCTTGGTTGGTTTCCGTACTATTATAAGGTGAATCGTGCCACGTGCTCAATGTTTTGGGTCCAAAATCTGCCGACAGGTACCCGTGTTTACAAACACTGAAAGAGGTCAATGAACTAACATGCGCCTGCAAATATATGTACATGTATATAATATAGGACCGTCATGGTCCTCTTGCTTTGTTTTTTTTTCTTTTTGGGAGGTGGAGCTGGGAGTTGAAGTGAGGGTAAGAGGTAAAGTAAAAAGAGAATAATGTTCTACTTTTGTGGAGCGTAACAAATGTACATCATCCCTTATGTCATTTGTAGTAATAATAAAAATCATGAAGCCAATCAGCTTGGGCGTTGTCCTATGTAACAGAATATTGTGAGCCTAACGACAAAATGCATAGTTACATATAGGTATATCGCAGTAAAGAACATACATGTAGTTAATGTCACAAGGGTAATAAGAGTATCACACAAAATAATGTTAACAGCAAAATATCAAGTAACAGGGTTTGACATAAGGACTGGTAAGGCAGAAGACAACGGGTCTACCAAGTTTAAAAATCAGGTAGCCCGGCACTCACGTGTTGTTAAAAAATGCATGTTTCCTTCTGTTGCCCTTTAAAGGGAAGTGCATAATTCAATACATTGACATAATATCATAATTCTCTGTGTTTGTTAAAATAAGGATGATGATTCAAACGATAGTTGGACACCACTATTTTGTTTTTCTAATAATACATAATGGAACTGCCAAAACCAGGCACCGGTCTACCTACTGGCAAAAGCTGGTAGACCAGCCAGTTTTCAGGTAGACCAGGGCTACAGGTCTACCATTTATGTCGAACACTGCTAAGTACAGTACAACCTCGTTTAATCGGGCATGTTGGAAAGCTGGATGCACATTAGAAATTCAATATATCCGGATGATCGAGGGTTGAGCGTATGTAAGAAACCACGTATCATCGAATGCATGTGACCACGAGTGACTGAACGATAATAGGAGATATTGAAGAAATACCTTGTAGAACAACTCATCTATCACTTTGGGTTGACGTTGTATATCGTAAACTAATATGCCTATGATGATACTTTGATTGAAGATCATTTTATGGCCTGAGCTTTAGACATACAACTATAGTTTGCAACAATACATGTATTAGATAAAACTCGTGTTCGGTCTTTGCATACTAATGTGGTGGTCATATGACATTTGTAGCAACGAATGCCTCGTGCGTTGTAAGGAAAATCGCGATCAACCAGTGCTGATATGGTGTGCGCTAACCAAATGGAGTTGGGCCTTTTTTTGAATTGAGGCTATAAATATAATACTGTGTGCGTTGTGTTCTGGACATCTTCGTCGGCTTCCGTGAATAAGAAAATGCTTAAGAACGACTCAAGAAATACAATGACTTAGTACGCATAAATATCTGCGTTTTATGAGCTTCCGCCATCACAACAACAATGTTCAAAATTTTCTAGTTTCTTGTTAAGATTCTTCATTTGCTCTTTACTTATAATATTGATTTGCTCTTATATATGAGCGCATGAGCTAATAATCAATATAAAAACGCATTCCAAATATAAGCTCAATGTGCTTTAATGCATGGGGATATGGTTCGAGTTTATGCTCGATCTGCCTTGTATACGCCCTGAAAAAATGGGACGAGAGCAGAATGTCCGGTGGATGGGATTATTCGAATTATTGATATTTGGTTAAACAAAGTTGTACTGTACTTAGATATAAAACATATTTTCGAATCTGAGAGAAAATTGAATTTTGATGTTGATAAAATTAACCTGTTCTTCAAGCAGCCTACAATAGAATTCTACATGCCGAGACATTTTTTTCCTGCCTTAGGGAGTAGGGCAGTCTTTTTTGTCTACCCCTACAAATGTATGAACAGTAGAACCTACGATTAAGACCACTTCTATATAGAGACCACCTCTGTAATAGGACCATTTTTAATGCTCCCAACTGTTCATAAAGTGACAAAAATGAACCTCCTTATAAAGACCTCTCTATTGAGACCATTTGAGGTCAGTCTCACCGGTGGTCTTAATAGAGAGTTTTTACTGTACATTGAGTGGGTACTGCTGTAGTGAAGCACTATAAGAAGATGATTTTAGTATTTGATTATCTAACAGCGAGAGTTATTACAAGGTTTGGTTTTACCTTTTCAATAGGAAAAGCATGAGGTATAGTGTGTGATGGTGCTATGAGACCAACACCTAATGTGGTGTCCAGTTACCTGCTACAGGTGTAGCACACACTCTGCTGTTTTAACGCTTCTTCATGCCAAAGCTACTGGGATTTAGATATATGTATTGTTATTTATTTACCATATACATTACAACCTCTTTTATCTTTATATCCTTTATCTGAATTATAGCAAATTTGTTTAGTTTCTTTTTTACTGTTGTATTTAGTCCCAAAACTTTTCTAAAAGACTTAAAATTCATGATTAATTTATAAAACTTTTAATGTTAATGTTTTCGAGTTACACTCCTTTTCAAACCAAAATCAAATTTGTCCGAATTATTCCATACTGTGGTCCTATTAAAATTAGCTACTACAATATTTCGCATTTACGCACCAAAAGACCTTTCTGTAACTTCAAATATGTTCTTGTTTAGCTTTAACACTTCTGAAATAATGCAATGATAAAATTGTAAGCACCCGATGGACTTTATTTTGACAACAAATGTAGTTATTATTTTTCACTCATAAAAGCTAAGGACACCAAAAAACATACGATAAATCCATTATTGCCCATGACGGTTTTGTCATTAAGAATGTACTTTAAACTAACTCCTTAAATTTAAAGACATTTTAATTTCATAAATCGTCCCCAATATGTAAATGTAGCAAAATTAAATCCTACGCGAATATTTTTAGGGTTACATTACAGTGTTTGTACTCCACAACTTTCTGAAAGCCCATCATTTCATGTAACGTGTGCTACATGATGTATATGCATGGGGTGTGGAAACAAAGGCGTCAATGTTCCATGTAGATGCTGTCACATATTAAAATAGTTAACACATTATTTGTTTGTAATAACTATTAGTATACCCAGTATGATATATTGCCCTTTGATATAGTCTTATCAGTTTATATATAATATGTATTATACGCTAATGATTGTCACATGGCATGTGAATGCATTTTTTATGTAATGGATATTTTGCTTGTTTTTTTTTATTGTTATGCTATTATTATGTTATGTTACCATTTAATATGTTATATTACTTTGTTATTATGCCATAATCCATCAGTGATTTAGTGCAATAAATTATCTTATCTTATCTTATCAATATGCTGAAGCCCTCCAGTCGGCTCTGTTGGCTTTTGGCTGAATGATCATGCATTAGGCACATTATGAAAATAAATTGTGCTTTGAATGTTGAATGTTTTTTGGAGTCTGTTTAGTGTTGATTAACCAAATTTGATGATTGCTCATCATAGGCAGAACCAGCGTGGGTATAGGCACTCGCCCCCCACCCCCTCTCCTCAACACCCCCCTACCCCAACCCCCCTACACCAACCCCCCTCACCCCCAAACCCCCCTCCCTCCTTTTCTTTCCACTAAAATATTTCATTTTTCTTAAGATTTTGCTATTTCCACTCACTTGTACAAAACTCATGAGAAATATCAGTATGCCCGCCTACCCCCCCCCCCCACCCTGTTCCAAAAAACAGGATCTGCATGCCAGTAATCATTTTATGCATGAAGATCAAGTTGATTAAGCTACTGTTTACATTATGTTGATTCAGAAATAGGATAGATTTTCCATACATTATGCATACATGTAGTTACTCATGTTTATAGTAACATACAAAATGGCTTTTTTTTCAATCACCTTATATGTAATTGTGAGTAGTGCAAACTTCACCCACGTAAATACATAGTATTACATACGTGTAGATTTATGTGTTTATAGTTGCAGTTTAATAGTTTTGTGACAGGTGCATGTGTATAATGTAGTTTGATGCCCACAAGGGTGAAAAATACATGTCCCTTTGTAGCCACATATGTAAATTCATATGAATTGTTTTTTATATGCATGCTATAAAATGTTGTAAACAGTTTATCCTGCTCATCTATGTTATGATGATTTGTTAATACGTAGGTTCTATTACCGACCATTGTGGTCCAAGTGAGTTAAGTAAGTGCAGAATGGTCACTATCGTAAAACTAGAATATTCCGTGGCTATACATTGTAAACTATAAATTATTTTGTGACTAATTAATTTTGCAATCTTGGTCCATCCTGGATCTACTTTACATAGGCTATTAATGTTTGCTGACTATTTAAGTTTGCGTTTTTGTGCCTACCCACGAAATTCGCAAATTAAATCGTGCGCAAGCATTTCTAGTTTTACACTATAGGCAACCTACAGACCAAATTAAGCAACAGACTTTTTGTTTGTTTAAGACTTTAACAAATCTGTAACTGAGTAATAATATGAACAGCCAGTTTGATACTCCATGACATGCCAACGGCAGGCAGCAGCTATGGAGTAATCTACACAGCGTGATGACAATTACGTCCTAGTGACATCAACCACCAGCCTCCGTAATACAGTTCTCTTTCTGGACAGTCATTGTAAGCATAGATGACAGAGGCTGATGCAATTTGCATTCATGATCACCTATGCTTTCTATGTCAAACATGACCAAGCATAATTGTAGATCAAGGATAGTTGTTTGGTCTGATAATCTCTGACATCAATCACAATTAGTGTTTTGTCTTGCTCAGAATTGCACAAAAAACTCCCATGAAGTGTGCAATCAAGTCAAGAGATAAGCCTTGTGCCATGAAACCATTGCAAATACAGTGGAACCTCTTTTTAAAAAGACCACTTGGGGTGTAGTTGGTTTATGGAGAATGGAGACTTCGATCGTAAAAGATTGTCTTATTATTAATGTGGTATTATTTGGAGGATACTGTAGTGAGACCCTTCTAGTATAAACCACTTGAAATGCATGTCTCTCAGTCGAAGGATTTGTCCACCAAATACGCAGATTGATGAGGAATAATAGATAAAGTGATGACACAACCACTTTATTGGGATGGTCACCTAGGCAAGCACTTCTGTATTGTATTGTTTACAATTTTCTCTCCTTTCTTGTAAAAGCGCCATAACGAGATAAGTGATTGACGTCATACGGCTGCTAACTTTAGTCGTGCTATGTTTATTAATGAAGGTTAATGAGGCTCACCCAAATGCTCGTGTAAAATGTTTCGTAACAATAGATTAACTTATGCCCTATCTTTATTGCATTTCCTGCATAAGCCATGTACATATAAGTACATGTATTGATATCGCTTCAGAGAAAAATATGCTAATCACAGAAGTCTTGTAAAAGGGGAAAGAGACAACTCACATGAATGCAGTAAAATTTGCACTTGTAAAACTACTTCATGTTATGACAACCTTTCCATCACTGATAGATGACTTTTTTGTCAGATTTATTACACATTTATGACAGAATCTCAATATCTATTATACAAATCGCACAAATGTTTCTGATTTCAAACAGCAACAGCTATGCCTATAACTGTGGTTATCTCATAAAACCGCAGTTAAGCGTATTGATAAAATTTGAAATAGAGCTTTACATTGAGTCGTCTATTATGGAGGCGTAATTGATGACAAGCCCACACAAATATCAATAATCCATTACTATACCTTCGTAGTCGTTTTTTGTGTCAAGTTATCACAACAATAATCACCAATACCTGCATATATATGTGGCAGCATTACATGGGTGATAACACATAACAAAACATCACTAGTTTTTGTTAATAAAATGGAAATGGTTAAAGGTTATGCTCAGTGGCTGAACATATATGCCTGTAGAGAAGCAATATGATGTGTTTTGTGCATTCTGAATGTTTCTTTCATTTAAACAGCATACATGTATTAAAGTATGTAGAGCGATTTAAATACCACGCCATAAACAGCCGGCTAGAAATCCATCAAAACACGTAAAGCAGCAAAATGTTTTTTAACGAATGATTTTCATCAAACGTAACTTTACGATATACGTAAGAAGCCGCATAAGTCACCCATATTAAATGTCACATCTGCCGTTGGAAATCCATGGTACATCTGGCGAAAATCATTCGATTATGCAATATCACGTAACCTTGTGTTTTAGTTTACAAGACATCAAGGTATTTTTATAGGTGTAATCGATAATTAAGGTGAAAAATATTAGTCTTATTTTCCTTACACTTCCAATGGAAAAGACATCATGTACAGTACTGATATCGTAAGAAGGATACAGAATCGTAAGCGAAATTAGAGGAATCGGCGTAAGAAGATGTAATAATTCGGAACAATTCGGAATAAAGTTACAGCTATTACTATTTTCTTGGAACTGCTCAGTCACCAAAACTATGATACTTACGATTATCGAAATAAACAGAAAAAACATAATAATCAGAACATTTTCATATACCTCCTGTCAATGGTGCCCATCTTTCGCTAATAATATTCAGATTTGTTCGGGCGTTCTCGTTTATTCCCGCCACAAAGTGAAAGCGGAAGCGCGGATGCCGTACAGACACCCAATGAAATGAAAATCTGTCAAAATGTCGGCGTGAATTTGAACTTTTAGAAATATTCTTTTTATTACGGTTACCTCCGTAAAGTGCGTAACATCAGGGAAGCAATTGGAATAGACGTAACTTCAGGCGAGTTATGAAGAAATCCGTAATTTGCGGAAGCTTACGTAACAGAACGTTTTTACATTCGTAATAGTCGCAACAAATGAGAAGAAATAGGAAAAAACGTAAGAAATCGTAGCGTAATTCTCGAAATTTTTCTTCTGTATCCTTCTTATGATATCAGTACTGTATTGTTCCTGGAATTTGCAGAACACCTATATTTTTGACTGAGCATTATCTTTTATGAATTGCAATGGTGCGCTCTGTGGTCTGATGTGTAGATTAATAGGCAGTTTTGTGCAAGTAAAATGTAACAGATTAAAAGTAAAATAAAATTTGTATTATGATTTAATGTTTGCATTTGTGCATCAAGTGGCATTTATCTGAAGGTATATCTACCAATATAACCCAAGTGAGGTTGTCAAATGACTTTGTTGTGTACTAAACCCCCCACTAAACCTAACCATTGAGAGGTTGTGCTCAGTGGCAGAACAAGTATGCTAGCACAGAAGCAATTTGATGCGTTTTGTGCATTCTGAAATTTCCTTTCATTAAAGCAGGATATTAAATATCTAGAGCAATTTGAATAGCACGCTGTCAAAACATGTGAAAACATGAAATGTCAGCAGAATGATTTAGTACTTCATGGTGCACATAAGAATCGGCCTGTCTTCCACATTTGCCGTTGCAATGACATGCACGTCTAGTAAAAATCATTCGTTTATGTAACTTCCAGTGTGGATTTTACAGAACGAAAATTGTTTGGTTGGGCATTATCTTAAAGCAATAGACAGCTTTTTAACATAATCAGCTATTGATCTGGGGAATTCCCTGTTATGATGATTTTATGGGATTGTAAATGTAAATGTGGTTATTTATAGTCGCAATTCACTGTTATCGTGCTCCAGCGACTTTACATATTTACACCAGATCATTGGCATCCTTGTCACGCTATATCCTTCTCAACTCCCCGTAGAGCTTACAGCACTTGCTACCGTAGCGCAGACGTGCTAATCACTCACATTAGCGTTCACTCGCCTGACCTGTACCTATTTAACGTGTAGGTACCATGGAGCAGTGTGCAACCTGTTAGAGGTAGATTTGCTCAACATCTACCACCAGACCCGACCGGAAATCGAACCCATGACCTGGTCACAAGTCCAACTCCCCATCCTCTCAGCCACAGAAGAACACATTGAAAAGACATTTTCAAATTTAGCCACAAGTATGCAAATGAGATCCTCTGTTTGGCTGCAGGCAGCAGTAAATTTATGGATTGATTCTGACAGTGCCGTTAATAAATGGCATGCTGTAGACTTGGGTGACCAATAATTGAATCCAAATCATTCATAAAAAAACCCAAAAATTTCTTTTACATGTATGGTCATGCGTTTTCAATATCGAACCTCATGGCACTTGCAAAAAACATATTTTTGACAGATAATCTGCCTCACCAACTGAGATACAGTAGATCCTCTCTATTAAAACTATAGGATGTGAAGAAAGTGAAATACACTGGCATAAAATAAACTATCAAAGAATTTCATATTTGTCACAATTTTCAGGGATGAAAAAATAATAGAAATAAATGTTGTCATTAAGCATGTTATATATATGTACCTACAAAATCATAAACATCTCATTTCATTACACTAGGCCTATAATATTTATCATTTAAAATGTCATTCTATCACTTTCTAACATACAGTTTTCAATCATGTTCACAGTTATGACAACCGGGTTTGAGAAACTTAATAATTTTTGTACGAAATCAATGCAGGACTGACTCTTTGTAAAAACGTCAGATAACCATTTTTTCGTAAACCCACACAAACTAAAGAACAGTCTGTTTCAACATCTCAGTTGTATAAATGCGACTGCTTCATTCTACCCCCACCAGGCACGTAACACATGTTTGTTCATTATGCATGTGCTACGCTTGATTGGTCAATACGAATTTGTGGGTGGAGCTGTAAAAGTGGTTTTATTAAAGAGGTGGTCTCTTTATAGAGATAGTCTTAATTGCAGGTTCTACTGTATATGATTGGACCCAGTAGGTTTTAAAGACAATTCTAGGCTGCAAAAAGTAAGAATTGATACTGACTGTGCTGTGAGTCAAATTAACAAGTTACATTGTATTAGGGTCCCCACGGGTACCTCGAGTACTCGTTCTCGAGTAGAATATGTCTATTACTTGAGTACAAGTCTTGTGCTCGAGTACTCGATGATGTTTTGCAATATTCTCACTTTTCGGACGTGTGCAAGGAAGATCGCACATGTACTCGAACTTGGAATGGTGTCTGACTGACTGTCTGAACCCTCTTTCTTCACATACATTGTAGCCTTGATAAAAAGCACTGTACCTTATTTTGTGTGCACGCACGCACCACAGGGACAGGTTGATCGAGACTGATTTGGCTTTGTTTTTATAACGTCACGTGCGTCAGTAACAAAGCATGTGTTTTGATGTTAAAATTATTGCAAAATATAGCTTTATTATTTGCACAAAAGATATTAAATGATGATTTTTCGAATTATCATAATATGAATAATGGATTACGATATACAACTTCTACCCAAAGTGATGGAATAATTATGGGAGATGTTCTACGAGGTATTTCGTGAAGATCTTCTATTATTGTCCATAACCATTCATGATCATATGCATACGATGTCCTACATTTGACCACCCCGCCCCATCTCTCATCCGACCCTTTTTACAGGGAACATACTCATGACCGAGTACTCAAGTACGAGGCGAGTACAGGTGGGCGAGTACTTGAGTAGCAAAATCACTACCCGTGGGCCCCCTACACTGTATAACATCTACGTTATGTTTGAAAATCTTTTCTAAATTGTGCAGTCACAAAGTTTGGATGTGTAAAGCTGTGCGAGTGTTTATGATGGATCGCTGTGTGTGGGATGAGACTCATGCTTGGTGACAAGTCTCTTTGAAAAGCAATTAACTTATGAATAGATTGCAGTTCACTTTACAGGCAAGTTGTGGGTTACCAGGGAAAAATAGTTGATGGGTTTAATGTACTCAGAATGTAATCAGTGTAGAAATTAAGAGTTACTTTCTGTTAGATATTAGAGTGGGGCTGTGTCCAGGGAGGCCTTATTCAAAGGTAAATGTACACATGATTTATTGAGTGACAAGCTCTCCTCACGAATTTTTACCTAGTGAATATTAAGTCAATATATGATTTACTTAAGATATTATAATGTCAGAAAAATAGCAAGAATTGTATTACAGTGAAATAGTACAAAGTTGGAAAATTTCATATTTTCTAAGAAAACTTTTAACCCCCCCCCCCCCTTCCAAATTAAATAAAAATCATATTTATTTTCTTAAAGCACTTTATTGACATTTGATTTACTGGTTACATAAACTCAATTCATTAATGTATGGGCATCAACTTACTGGTAGCATTTCGCTGCAAAAGAAAGTGCCCTTATGTAATTCCAGGGCACTGCTAGGTAGCTTTTCCTATTTTATAATGGTTTTCCATCCAATATTTTCATGTTCAGTACAATCGTGTGTATATGCAGTAGAACATTCAATTAAAACAGCCTTTATTAAAATACCACCTTTATAATAAGGCCATATTTTGCAATCACAAACCATGAACAAGAAAGACTGCCTATTCAGTTTTGAGCTAGGCTAGAGGCTGTGTGTTTGAGGTTCTGCTATAAACCATGCCCAAACTACATGTATCTTACATGACTTAAAATCTTGCAATTTTAATGAGGGTTTTCAGAATAACAAATTTACTTTAACAGGAACATGTTTTACAAAATATATAAAATTGCTTTTCAAATTTGTTAAATATGAGCTATGTTTATTTTAAAAGGTCTATGACTTTGTCTTTATGTAATATCATGAGTCTTGGGCAAAGCAGGTGCGTTATGCAGAGTCAAATTTCATCGGTGGTCAGTTTACACAACTTACTTTCACGCCATAAATGCAATGTCATTTTGAAATATTTAATGCTTTTGAAGCAAAGCTACAATGAGATGAAACTTTGTTGTACAAGAGTCGGATATTAGGGGGCTACTAGTGGCATATGAAAAAACAAAACCATTATGATATGATTTTCAGGCCCCCCCCCCCTAAATATGTTTGAATTTTCAGCCCCCTCTCTAAAATTACTAGCAATGGTAAAAATTCATAGAACTTCAGCTCATGTCGATGAGTAGCAAATGTCAATTTTTGAACAGGAAAAGGGAATTTCTTTATGAAATTAAGACTATTATCCTGCTGATCTGTAACCCCATTAGAATAATTGAAGTTGGAATTGAAGTACGATTATTACTATTTTTTAGCATACTTTGATATTTGAATGTCAAAGAAAGGACTTTAGGCATGGGGAAAAAAAGAAATTGCATGTGAACATGTGATGTGATAGTCTGTGCAATACCATTTTGCACTCTGGACATGGACCTCCCATGCTCTTCTTTATCACAAAAAGTTTCATTGAATTAAATATCATGTTTTTTATGCCAGAAATTATTCTTCTCTCCAAAATAATAAAAATGCACACACCAACTTAACCAGAGTAATGTATGTATTTCTCCATTAGCATGATGGTTTTGTAGATGTCAAGTTTCATAGTCCATTCAGTATTTGGACATGTAGAGTTGTTCTTTTTTAAATTCAGATAAACTAGCCATATAACAAAATTAAAACAATGTTGATAAATCTAAGAATTCCCATTAATCAATCCATAAAACAATCATGAAAAAACACAATTGTCCAAAAAAGGCTATAAAAATGCCTGATCTTTTTGGCCATTTACAAATTATCAAAAAAGCGTCTTTGTAGCAGAAAGATTGGCCAAGTCCCCCCCAGGTGGGGTTGTGATCTGTATCCATAATTAACAAGCTAGTAATCTGTATAACGAGGCGGCACTAGACCCCCTGGTTAGACGCGATGGAGCGCTCTCGTGACAGTAGGCAGTCACCTGGATAACAGTGCAGATCTGGCCAACTCGGACAACCATTATGTAATATATGGGAAAGTTTATACATTTGATATCAGAATCAAATAACTTTTACCAAACAAAACACATGGAACTTTTTAGAAACAGCAGAACCTCCAATTAAGACCACCTCTATTGAGACCACCTCTATAAGAATAAGACTACTTTTCATGGTTCCAAACCTTCATAAAGTCACCAAAGTGAACCTCTGTATAGAGACCACCTCTATTAAGACCACCTAACACCCCAGGGAAGTGCTGTTGGTCATAAAGCCCTCACACACACGGTTTTGACCCCTATCTCTCTCTTAAATATATGCAGCCAACCAAAGGTGAATTTGTCACATCACTTTATTGTGTACTAAACCTAACTATTTAAGCAATGACAGAGTTTACCAGACATTGACCTTGGGAATCCTCAGGTATAACATCTTTAAGGGATTCAATAGACATGTTCAAATTCAGCCACAAGTATGCAAATGAGCTGCTCTGATTGGCTGCAGGTAGCAGTAACTTACTGTGGCATTGATGAACTGTAGACTGGGGTGCAGTAAATGATGCTGTCCCTCAATGTCTGGTGCAATGTCTGGTGGCAGATGCTGGCCACACGGGGCAGTCAGATATAATTGCTTTTAATTCGTGGCCAGTGTGTATAAATAGTTCTATTGATCTTGATATTTGTACACTTGTCTGCCCACGAATAGATAATAAATATAACTGATTGGAACCTGTAACGTTGTGGCTGTTTTTCACTAAAATCAATGGTGACAGGTGCAGTACCAGGGTTCGTCAGAACTCCTCCTCATCATCAACAGACAGCTTCATTTGCAAGGCTACATTTGGCTAGTCTCCTTCCCATATTAGGGTTTGCAAATTTTGGCACTTTTTTGGACTTGCCTCAGCAGGATTCCAAGTGAGTGATGTATGCAGCCTGGACTAGGCAAGGTAAGGTGTACTTGGATGATTTTTACATGGTTTCCTAATATAGGAGTTGCTCTCGTTTTCCAGCAAAGTTGGTCGATTCATGGTTTTATGGAGGTTGTGCAGTTTTTCTGTTTTTGTTTAGATTGATGCTTTAAAAAAAATGGAGTCAATTGTAATGATTGATATTGCATTTACTAAGGTGCATTGAGAAGAATATTTTTTGTAGATGCATCTAGAGATTTGAACTCTTGTGACAATTTTCAAGCTTCGTCCGGCCGTACCCCCCAAAAATAATCAAAATACTGAAAGTACTGAAAGCCAAGCAAAATTAGGAGTGAACGAACACAACGGACCCGTTGAATTGTTACTAACATTGTGACTTCATCATGAGTTTTCCCACCACACTCAAAAGCGAAAGTGAAAACCACACAAGGTTTTACCTTTGCGGTTTGATTCCTCGGCCATCGTAAGATGGATTTAAACAGGAAGAATTGAACATTGTCCGCCTTGATGAGCGACATATAGTATGTGTCTCTATCAGTAGAACTGGCAATTATACAAGCCGAAATGCAAATCGCCAACAGAGATTGTTTACATCGCCATTTTAGTCTGCACTGTCATATATTAATGCACGGTTTGGACGGCTGGCTGGGCGATCCTGCAATTCGTTTAGTCAGAGCACTGCAGGACGAATTGCACTAATCTGTGGAAGACAGGTGTTTGAGAAGGTGGTTGAGTGGTCAACTTCTGGATGACTGCCTTACCTGGCTTGAAAATCAATCAAGTTTTTCAGACACCCGCTCTCCCCTGCTAGTTTTTTCACACACCCGTGTGCCATGATAAATGGTTGCCCCCTTATAGGCAGGAAGCACATAATTAAGATGCAAGGTGGTCATATCACAAAGATGAGTAAAGCCTGTAAACTGATTTATACCATGGTTTCAAATCCATTTCCTCCTAATTTGGTTAGAGTATATACGAGTGAAACTTGATAACAATAGCAAACATTTACTGTAAATGTAGCAGTGATAGAAGTTTACTTGGATTATGGTGTCCGTTCTTTTTAGTCGGTGAATAATGTCATTAGGAAATGCCATTTAGCTTAGAAAAAATGAGTGATATCTGACTACAAATTATAATTTTATTATATTAAAGTCGTGATTGCACTTGTAATTTTGTTTCTGTAGCTGAGTGGATAATGAGTTGGATTCATGACATGGAGGTCAGGAGTTTGATTCTCAGCCAGGTCTGGTAGTAGGTGTCAAGGAAACTTATACATGTATCTTATCACACACTGCTCTTTGGTACTCACATGTTGAATAGGTACAATCTGGTGATGCAAGCTGCTGGGCAATAGTGTCTAGTGCTGTAACACTAGAACTATGGATACCTCCACTGTACGCTCCCAAGAGAGTTGAGAACAAACATGAGTACTCCACAATGAATCTAGTGTAAATGACAGAAACTTGGCTGAGCCGGCAATAAGACTGAACTGAAAGCCAGCCATAAACAAGCAAACAAATAAACATTATATAACATACATTGTCTTTGTTCGTGTTAGGCAACCTATTCAACGAAGCAATTATCCGTAGAACAAAAGCAGGGCCAAACATATTTGCACCATAAACTCCCTGGAACAAAATTGGTGGTGATAAGAGCAAAAAGGTGGTCCAAGAGAATGTCAACCTTGTTGAAATAGCTGGTTATGTACATTTGCTGTTACAGCCGCATAAACTCTGCCGTAAGTTTGCGTCTTATTATCTGTACCATACTAAATACATTACATTTACATATACATTGTATATGATGATGGTGGTATCATCGTTAATATTTGCTGTTTTACAATGAATGTTTTTATTGTGGTTGATAGAAAGATGAAAAGCGCCTCCAGTGGGGGCAAACCAGTTAAGTGTTTTAATCTATTGTGGTGATAGAAAGATGCTCTTGAATCCTTGCTTATAAGATGCGATGAAAAAACTCGTATGAGCATTCATGTTTGATTGACAGTTAAACTGTTGTTTGAGTCAAACTTAAAGGAAGGATAAAGATGTTTGAATCATCAGAACTTTCACGGTGTCACCCAGGAAAACTAGGGTCACATCACTGTTAAATTTTCTTCATTGATAAATGTCACAAAATGTATGTACACTGGGTTGAGTTATTGATATTGTTTACAATAAGCGATAGTAGCGGTATATTTGAAGTGACACACATAAATAGGTTTTTGAAATGGTGAAATTTCACACAAATTTAGGGGGGCTGAAGAAAGAACTTTGAACCTTGATATACAGAGTTTACAGACTGAGACCATCTCTTTAGAGACCCCCCAAAACCAACCAATGAATACTTTTTCATGAAGAGTTGCTCAATACTCTGTGGTATCTTCATGTTAGATAAATACAGGTTGAATGAGTGTTGTGTCAACAAGTCCTGTATGCTGTATTCTCCCCAGAGAGTTGAAAAAAGCAATACATGCATATTGAGACACATGCAAATGACCTGGTGTACTTGTAAAGTCAAGTGTGAAAGCATGTGAGCTGTACAATGTAACAACATACATGCATGTACATTGTACATGTACATTTATAGTTATATGTTTGCAAATTCATAGATGTACATACACTGCATAAGATACCCGCAGTTCTTCAATATATCACCTGATGGCACCACCTGTTTGACTCTCATATGTTAGTGTTATATTTTACCACTTGGTGGAGCCATGGGTCACCCGGTCACAATAGCCTTGGCCAAAAATAACCATGACATTTTATTTAGTGACCTGGATCATATAAATAGTCCTCCTGATTTTCCTCTATCTACTAATCCTTTTCTCTGTTATTTTTCTGATCCACTGAGGAAAGAAACTGCATTGATTTACAAAGTGAAGAAGTTGAGTTAATGTTCTTATTTTATTTTAGAAACTAAAGAAAGTACTTATAATTTACTAAATGTTTCTCTGTCTCCATTCGTAATTTTTAAAGTAAATCTACCCAAAGTATAAACGTTTTGATGATCTTCATTATCTTGATGATATTTTTAACTATTTATCGCATGCCTTCTTAGAAAAATTATAAGTTACATGTAATTGATATTTGATATGTATATTTTATTTTCTCTATATATTAATATAGTGTTCTGTGCATGAACGTCTTTCATAAACCTAAACAAATTAAACCTTATGCTTCTAGGTAATTGTCTTTATTTGGACACAACAGATTATCTCATTGTTGTTAATATGTAGTTCACGGTTTTGTTTGTGAACATTAAAACCAAACGTTTCCAAATGTTTTTCACAAAATCGAAAAAGACATACTTTAGAATATCACTAGATAAGATTACAGTTATGTATGGTCCAGGGTCAGGACTTTATAAGTCACCTATAATGAGGAACCCAATATATGAATTGAACGGTTTATATTTGTAGCATTGGCTTTGCTCTATATATTAATCATAAATAGCTCCCTGTTGTCGAACTGAGTAATTGAGCATGACTATCTCCGTATGAATCATCCAACATTACACATACCGGTATGTATGGAGGCACCTGGACAGCACAACAAGATGATGTGACAAAAAAGCTTATTTATACAGTCTTTTAGCTGAAGATATAATCACAATAGTCATACTTTTGGTCTCACCTAGATCTATCACCTGCATATTTACTATTAAACAAAATGCTGATGGCATTATTAATGGTAATACAGATTTTACCATGCTATGATAGTCTTATGATCAGATGACTCACTCACCTGCTAGAGACCTACATGTAACCGCCTGCTCACTCACTCACTCACTCACTCACTCACTCACTCACTCATTTAAGGCAGTTTGTTAAAAAATTCATATGATATTCGATGTATGTAACAGTTAATGCATTGATGATGTTTTTGTAGTCAAGTCATTTTGTATAATTTTGTTTTTGTTTTTGTTTTTCAGGTAAGTTTGATGATTACT
The DNA here is from genome assembly GCA_019095985.1 of Streblospio benedicti. NCBI lineage: Eukaryota > Metazoa > Annelida > Polychaeta > Spionida > Spionidae > Streblospio > Streblospio benedicti. The sequence goes on from CM032659.1 coordinate 14,093,915, forward strand.
TAAATTTCAAGATGAGCATCTTTTAATTTGGTATGTATAGACTTTATATGTATCATGTTAAACATTTATGCAAATATTTTGAAATATGGAAAGTTGCATCTTACAGTAGCCCAACAAACTATCATATGTCATATTCTTCAAATGATATACAGTACAGGTCCGCCCTATGCCCTCATAAAATGATATAAGGTTTTATTGTGATGTAATTTCTTCTCCTAAAAAACTCTTACAAAACTGAAATGTTCTTTTTTCTAAGAAACTACTCAGTAATATGAATCAGCTTGTATTTTAAGAGCCTCAATCAGCAGCATATAAATAAACTCAGTTGTGTCATGGCGGACTTAGTGGCTGTCTATCTCATACTATGTAGGCCTTGACATGGCTCTTCTTCTATATTTGGCACGTTAGCAGAGTTAGACATTCTCAACAATCAAAGCTGACACAGTTGTGGTTTTGTAGTATTGCTCATTGTGATTTTGTCATGTCTTGACACCGATCTATTGTTTCAATGCACAATCATGTTTTCCAGCGATCATGTTGTAAATTTTTGGGATTAAGTGTAAAATGTGGCTATATGAATTTACAGTCTCATTTCACTGTTACCATGATCCAGCGACTTTACATTCACACCAAGTCATTGGCACCATTCGTGTCACATTATATTGCCGTTCTCAACTCCCTCTGGAGCATCTAATTTGGGTCTTTAGATTGCACACTGGGTACACGTGTGTCATAAATTGTTGATGACTTACACTTTTTGTGTATTGTGATATCAATGCTTTATTTTCTCATGTATGCTGCAGGATTTCAGGCATGTTACTCACCTTGCACATATGCATCATTGAAAGTATTATAAATGAAGTCTTGGTGAAGATACTCATTTTTTCTTAAGGTTTTCATAGTCTTTTTCCACTTGATTGGACCTTTGCACAAGCAGAATCAGGCATGCTTTCACAGTCTTTTTTGCACAGAAGCAGTTGTGAAGAAGACATACATGCATATGTGTGTAAAAATTTGTGGGCTATAACTTTACTACTAAAAAGGAATAAAATGAATCATTACCATTTTGTCTGGCTTGTAGTACATACACAATCATGTATGTTCTCTCTAAATTTAGGTATAGACATCTTTTTAATGACTCCATGAATTGATGATATGAAATTTATTCTGACCTATTTACCAACATACGGATATATTATAAGTAGTGCATATAATTCAAATGCAGCATTATTTGAAGCCATGATCGAGGAATGAGCCTCATTAGTTTACTGGACTCCATGATGTGATATGAAATTTATTCTGACCTATTTACCAACATACGGATATATTATAAGTAGTGCATATAATTCAAATGCAGCATTATTTGAAGCCATGATCGAGGAATGAGCCTCATTAGTTTACTGGAATCGTATGATGTGTGTATGCAATGTTTCAAAATATGTACATGTAAATTGCCGGTTAAAATGTTTTAATTTTAGCAATTCATTTGTATATGTTTATTAATTATATCGAATTGTAGTAATGTCTGAGGGACAATGTTCTCATGTTCCTTTTCCCAGTTAAAAGGTACTAACAATGTTTTACTAATGAGAATGCCTCACTGATAGATAGCGGTGGTGTCTCATGGTATGTCATGTGACTGGGGTTTATAATCAGATAAGGCTACTACTGAAAAACTAATGGAATTCCGAGAAATACCCAGGTGCTTGATCTCACTTGAGAACTCAAGTCACCTATTGTGAACTTTCTGTTATCATTTTGTGCTCAAATATTTGCTACCATTGAACATCACGGACGTGTCGTATGTCGTATCCATGTCTACACTGTGGGCCAGCATGCTATCTATTAGACCAGTATTAAAACAAAGTTGCATTAAATGGATGATTTTAAAGCTTAGATGTTTAAGAACCAAGAAATGATGCGTTTGAAACCTTCACTTACTCTTGTATGATATAATAAGTGCAATTGGTACTTTGAAATGCACCAATCAAGACTTATAACAAAACGAAACATGTATGAATTTCTGTGACTCCATCCATGCTTTTAACAAAGACCAAACACGTGATGGTGATATGAATACGCACAATCGTAACAGAATGATTTTTGTCGGAACTGACGTAATTTTAAACATTTTCTTTTCTGATTAACAGATATATAATGCTCACGTGCATGATCTCACCTAATTTAATATTGACCTTTGTAGAATAAAGCATAGAAAAGTGTTAATACAATTACTGTATATGTGCAACTTTATATGCAACAATCATGCATTGCTGCATCAACAACAAAAATAGTGATTTTGCTTCCGTTGCATGTGCATTGCACGGTCCTGGAGTTGCTTCTCATCATGACGGTGACAAATGCAGATTCTCACCTTTCAGAGTGCAGAGGGGGTGACATACTTGCTTGACCTAGAAGAAAAGGTCAAAGATCAAATGTGATGTAATTTCTGGATTCTACGTACACCTGTTCATATTTAATGTCGATACAACTTCATTCTCTAATTTCAATATTTGAAAGGATAATGCATTTTTTAAAATTTGAGGTGACTACTGCAGAGTATCATGAACTTTTCATTTCACATAATGAATGATTGACCCCAGCATGACCTCTGCCATTACGCGTGTACTCAGTGTAGTGTTGGTGACACGCGCATGGTTCCTTCACGTTCTGATCATTTTTAGCTGTTCACTCACTGATCCTCTCAGTGGCCTCTGCGTTATCACTAATTGATAGCAAGATAACGGTCTAAATATAGTGCCGGTCTAAATATGGTGCCTGCGTGATTTGCGGGTGGTGATAGGTGCTGCTAATAGTTTAATGGTTAGCACTTAATGGACCAGATGTCATCAGAACCTTCAATTGAGACCACCTCTATAAAGAGACCACAGTATGAAAAGAACAATATTTGTAGTCATATGAACTCATTAAGACGCTACTGTGGTACTCCGGCGAGAGATCAAATTTATTAAGACCAGTTGGGCAGTGTGCCGGATCATCTTACCAGAAAAGGTCTACTAAGAATTAATACTCTATCGTACAAGGTGCAGAAACTGAAATCATGATTATGTATTTATAGAATAATATGTACTATTTTAGCAGATCATCCCCACTTTTGCCTGGGGCACAAGAGGCTGCACGTTTGAAGTATATTGCACTCACGGCAACCACAATGAAATATTTGTGACTGTCGCCGTACTGATAACGCACGGAGACAGTTCTGAATGTGCCCATACCTTTACAGGTGTCACTGAATACCACCGTAGACACCAGAGATGTGAAAAAACCTTGCGGCAAGACTCTTAGAAAGGCCAGTTGGGCCCCTAGCTTTACAGATAGAAGATCTGAACATTTATTTTTCATTTATTATTTTCCCACTACAATACAGTGAGTGTGGTGCAAACTGTAAGCGGGGAATTAGTTTTCCTGCTGGATCTGTACTGCAATAAAACCTGTTTACCTCAAAATTAATAACTCGAATAAGTAAGAAGTTTAAGAACCTCGAGTCATTTTTGTTTGTCTTTTCACTGATGATTCTAAATTTCAAATAACTCAATTTTTTACTCTTTCCTTTGAAGTCTGAGTTAACCATCTGCCTTCACCTTGGTAGTTCCTCCAAACTATCTCCAAATGCCCAATTAAAAATTGACTACATGTGAACACCCTCTCCCATGTTCCACCAACTTGGATTCCACGTGGGCGTTTAGATGGCTGTCTGCACTATGTGAAAAAGTTCAACTGTCAAGGGCAACAACATTGTTAAGACATGTCGATATGACACAGTGCACATAAAACTGGACCATGTTGCTGCCACCTGCCGAAGCACCTGCGATATCACCCAACTCACCAGTCTGTATAGATCAAAAATATGATGACATAGGGTGATGATATTGTAAAATATTCAACTATGTCAACTATATCATATTTTGTAAAAAAGATATGAGTAGTTGTGTCTGAAACTTAACCCCATAAGGATATACCTAGCACTAATGATGGCCTTCAGAATGTTATCCACTTCATAGTTTTTATGAGTCTGCTGGTCAATGCTATCAAGGCCTAGTACATATAGTATGCAGCGACATCTTCATTCAGTGACTTCGAATCTCACTGTTTTATTTTGATAAATCAAAAAACTTAATCTTCAATCTTTCATGAAATATGCTACATGTTGGAACCATTGGTCTGTAGCTTTGGAAAGTACATGTATGTACATGTACATGTAATGCATACAAAAATGTAAGAAAAGTTGTAGATTTGGAAAAAACAGATCTGGGGAACTGATCGCTGAACCACAAACACAGTAGATTTCTTGTAATGGATGAGCACATTATGTTAGAGCAATGAAGCCATTATGGTTGACAGATGCAACAGGTTTCCCCTCCAATAGTCTGGTGCATTGTGTTTATATACAGTGAAACCTGTCAATATGAGTACACCATGTACCAAATAAGAGGGAGGGTCTACTGTATGCATGTACACTCACACTGAAGTTAGAATTTTTTCATGCTAATATTCATGACTTTCAAGAAGTCGAACGAACTAAATGTTTCTCTGCCACACCACCATCAGAATGGTCGTTGTGAGTTCCCAGTAAGGCACCATTATTATAGCCTAACGCGACTTTTAAATATTTAAAGGTCATTTTCAAGTATCATTTATTGTGTGCCATATGTGTGGGAAAGTACTTCCTTAATAGGAATTTGAGTGAGTTAGTACATTGGTTAGCGCATACGACCAACAAACAGGAGTTTCCGCGTTGTAAGTTCGCCCCCTTGCCTCGGCAGACTTCATGGGGCCAAAGAGTTCGTCATGCCTGCCACTGTACTCCCCGATCTCCACACATTGTGTCGCTATACTTTCGAGTATATCATACAAGACGGTGACGGCACCAAGCCCGAGGTTCGGAAGCCTCGTTAAAAGGCGTGCCCTGTAGAGGAGAGTCATCCCTCTGCACATAAAAAGAACTCACCTAGTTTGAAAACTATAGCCAGTGTGATCCCTCCAGTACACCCTTGGCTGAGTTGGTTACCTAGACCTGCCAAACAAACAAGGACCACATTGGAAATAAGCATTACATATATATGTACACTTTCATGTGCTATCCTAGGGAACATTAGTTCCTGAAGAATATCAATCAATATCAATCAATCAATTACGAATCTGTAATTGGATTTTAGTTTGCTTAGAAAATAAAAACCAGTCCTAATCAAAATTGCAGACGACCAGTGACTGGAGCAAACTTTGCGAACTTCATTATTATGAAGAATGCATGCCTCAAATAGATGTATTTACTTCATTTTCCAACGTTTACAGTACTGATTCCGTCAGAAGGATACAGAAGAAAAATTTCGAGGATTACGTTACAATTCCTTACGATGTTTTCCCATTTCTTCTTATTGTTGTGTCTATACGTAAAACGTTCTGTAGCTTCCGCAAATTACTGCTTTCTTCATAACTCGCCTGAAGTTACATTTATTCCGATTGTTCCCCTTATATTACGCATTTTACGGAAGTTCCCGTGATAAAAAGAATAATTCTAAAAAGTTTCATAGGGTGTCTCACCACTTCGGTTTCACTTTGTGGCACGAATAAACGAGAACGGCCGAACAAATCCGACTATTTATGAGGCGAAATATGGACGCCATTCACAGGAAGTGTAAGAAATTATTCTGAATATTACGTTTTTCTGTTTATTTCGATAATCGTAAGTGTCGTAGTTTCATTGTTCGAGCAGTTCCAAGAAAACCGTGATAGCCATAACTTTGTTTTGAATTATTACAATTATTACGTTTTCTTAAGCCGATTCCTCTAATTTTGTTTCAGTTCTGTATCCTTTTGACGTTATCAGTACTGTATCAGCGTGACAGCCACCAATGTTATGTGCAATACACATTTTGTATGAAATAGAATTAAATGCGATTGCAAGTGCCCTTATAAACCACAGTGGAAGTAACCATCAACTTTTGTGTCTCAAAAGTAGATAAAAACACACTACCGCACAGCTTTTCTTTGCAACTTGGAAGTGAAGAATGATACATGTAGTAAACTTAACAATTAAAGTTTAAGTCACTACCAAAGTTAACCCATTTTTAACAGCCTTGTAAGGACCCCTAGGATCAAACTGTGTTACATATTTTCCAGGTTTGTTAAAACATATTGTGATAAATAACTACGTTTTACTTAAATCTATTTATTAGTTTCATAATGTAATTCACAAAGATCATGATCATGTGTGCTGCCAGGATGTTTCTATTTAAAGATGCAAATGTCATGATTTACAATTATAATTTTAAGTTGCATTTTATATGGCATATAATAATGGATTCGTGCAGATGATGTTTAGAAAGTTGAAAAGCGTCGGAAAAACAAAGCAAATACATTGTATATCAACCTACATGTACACTAGAAATTCATAGCAAAAAACATGATAATTGTTATGGTGTCTAAATTTAGCCCTTGATTTCATTGCGGTCTGGCTAATGATTGCAATTTATGAACAACATTTATCTTACATTCTGTTGAAATGTGACAGTAATGATGTTGATTTATGTTGTACAGTAAGACTAGTGGCCTGATTTAGAACTAAAGTGAAGTGAATACAGTGATATTTATGTTTTGTATTTGTTTTAATATTCTGTAATCTTTTCATAATTGAACACCATATAAGATTATTTTAAACCTAGACTGTTAACAGTATTGTTCAAAACACGTGAAAACTCTCTTTTGGAAAACTGATGCGCATTTGAATGATGTCTCAATTAGATGATTTTCCTTTCTCCCCTTTAGATTAGTCAAAACTTAGATAAAGGATGAAAAATGATCTGAACTGTATTCTATGCACTACGTTGACAGTTGTGCCACATTGGGGGAATTCATTATAAAATATACATGTACATATTGTTACAGACACGTCTGTTTTGTCTATTTCCATGTTTATCAGTGGGGGCATACTGTAGTAAAAATTGTAAAGTTCTGTTTACTAGTGTATATGGCATAGTGGTTCGTTTAAGAATGTGTATATGTTTTTCTTTTTATTTCTTTTTTTAGTTGAAACTGCAAGGTACACATTCATTGGTATTTTAACAGACGCCATATGGATACAGGAGGACAAATTTGCAGGTGTTATCTGGTGTTGGAGAAATGCCCCAAACCAGCTATGTATATCTGATTACTAGTACCCCCTATCCCAGGATGCAGGCTGACCTTTGTGAACAAAACATAAGACATAGGTGGTGGATGCACGTGTCAAATCAAACAATCGGCGCGACCATGACTTTGACTTTGTCCTTGGCATTGAACGTTCACTGACTGTGTCTCTTACCCCCCATTACATACGTGCCGGCGGACCCTTCGTGCCTGCGGCACCGAGGATTTATTGTGGATTTGTTACTGAAAAATAGCATTTTTGTTTAAATATTGGTCCCCGGGGGGCGCAACGCCGCGTAGAGGCCAACGGCAAGGACCGGCACGAATAAGTCAATATACTGGTGCCGCCGGTACAAATGGGGCACCGCGGGTAGTCGGCGGCGGCAAAAAGCCACGCCGCGGCAATTTTTGCTGACACTTCTCCTAAAAGGTCGCAGGGTGGCGTCCGGTAGGGGATTATTCCCGTTTATCTCGCAGCCACCGCCAGGCTTCGGCGGCGGCTTTAATGTACCGTTGGCGGGCTTTTCGGCGGCGGCTTTGATGTACCGTTGGCGAAATCGCCACGTCATAACCCCAGCACTTGTTTAAATTTATTTTAATTATTTTTAAAAACAAAGAAAATAAACAGCTGTGCAGCCGGTATACCCCGGCGGTACACGTGCCGCCGTCACGTATGTAATGGGGGGGTTAGGCAATTTGTTTGGGTTATATAAACACAATTATTAGCAATTTATGTAAAAGACTTGAATGGGTCAAGGACTAGATTGTCATTTAGGCGTCCTATCCTTACAAATATTTGTTAGACTGTCCTAAAATAGCATATTATTATGGTATTAAATTCTCTTAATCTTCTATATATATACATGTATATATATTCATTTACAAAAATCAAATAATTTACTGATTTCCTCATAATCAAGTTCATCATATCTATCGAGCCGCATTATAAAAACTCTGGTTTGTCTTCTCCAAAAAGAATAACCTTCAAATTTATATAAGAAGATAAGTTTTATAATTCATGATATGAGTTTTTGATTGTCCGGTGCTACTATATTTGTGAGAAATGACTTAGCTGACATTTTTATTTACAATAATTCTTGGCAGACTTTTATGGTGATAACATTCAAAGTTATTCATGATGTTTGACAACTGATTTTTTTGTGCCTTGACATAGGTAATTTTTTTACCCGCATGTCAGGTTGAATACGTACATTAATATTAGTAGCATACAATTTTATTTTTGATAAGAAAGGAAGTAAATATTTGAAATTTGAATGCAAAAATATCATAAGAAGACTTGAGGAAAGCCATTTCAAATAAACACCGGGGTAAAGCGGTTGGGGTAACTTCGTGAGTTACCCCAAAAAGATGGAGGCCTAGTCTATCGATAACTATGTCTGTGCTATTACTGCAACATAATGCCACTTTTGATCAAGTTGTTGAGATACATGTTTTTGTTTCGTAATACATATCTTTTGTAAGTTAATCAAATAGGCAAAAAGAAAATTCAAGTGCCTCATTAGATTCATTTGGAAGTCCTATTAAAATTCTGGTGTCATAGTGGCTGCAAGTGTTATTGGCTAATGCAGCAAATGATACTTATTTCACTGTCCATGAAAACTGGCCGCGTATCCTGAATTTCACAAAATGCCCCCCAAAACATGCACACTCTGAGACAAAGAAGTACATGTAACTGACATACGAGTAGTTGGTGTGGGTTACTTATATATTAGGAGTTTGTCAATAACCACCCCGCTCGCTCACAGCAGATAGAGAAATGTCTCCCTGGATCCATCAGTGAAACGTAAACACTAACGTTGTGTCATTCCATGGACCTGATCTCATCTGAGGAGGTGACGACAGCGTTGCTATTGTAGAGAAGTTATGTCCAAAGATATAAGTACATGTACATAAACTTGTTTGTTATATACGGATCCTGGATGGATGACTATCATACAAGCATGGCAAGTACGCTAAGCTATGCATGTGTATGGACTCATTTACATACATGTTTTATTTCTAATTATGGTGTCATTATAATGCAGAAGTACTTTATCAAACCAAGCTTGAATTTGTGATGTATTTTGAGTGTCAATGGAAAAGTGCCATTTAGGGTAAAGAAATTCAAGTTAATAACTGTGTTTATGTACATTTTAGCAGTCATGCTGAAATTAAACATGTTCTTGGTTCAAGACGTCAGCTGAAAAACCATATATACTTGTATGTATGATATATACTTGTCAACTTGTGATATAAAGAAAGATAAAGTGAAAGGCCAGTAAAGTTCAAAAAGGTCTTAATAAACAGTGTAAGGAAATCAATGTCCAATATAAATCACTGCACTGTAAGGTTGAAAAGCTTGAACTAATGACGCAATGCATTGTCACATTCAAATGTATAGGTATTCAACCTAATTGAAAAAATTCTATGTAGAATAAACGAAGACCGAAGATTTCTATCAATAATTATTCCCTTCATTGAACATTATGAAAACAAAGTTTAGAACATTTTATGTACCTGGAGTGCGGCAGACAAGAGGTTAAAAAACAGTTATATCTATCAACCATAATGGCACAATTTTCCAACATAATGTACTCATTGAGGTGAAAAAGAATTACCTAATGTATTTATGGCTCAGCACTCTGTTACCTACATTGTAGATCCATTATTTTCAGATCTTTATTTCCATTTTTTTTACAGATGAAATGCTATGGAGCCTAATGCAAATCAGACAATTGGACTCTGTTGTATAGAAATTGAATGTTGCAAGTAAACAAGTTGTACAGTTGAACTTTTCAGACTTAGAAATTGCAAAACAGGGAACGAGTGAAAACTCAAGTTGTTTAGAGTAGGATTTCATTATTTTCATTTTTCGTACGAATTGGTATAAATGCAAGAACAAAAAATATGAATAGAATAAAATAAGAAATTTAATGCAAGAGCAACTAAAGCAATGATGCTAATACTCACTCACTCACTCACTCACTCACTCACTCACTTACTTCCGACGAGGCCCCCAGCACCGTAAAGTGAAACCTGTTTTCCACTTTGTTGGATTTTGCTTCTAAATATAGTTTAATCATTTAAATATTTTGAAGGTCATTAACCAGCCTTCTTTTTATTGATTGACCTTGAAGAATTTAACAAACAATTGTTGTGGTTGTCATATTATTGTGCTAAACATACCTAGGCACAATTTTTTAGAGCAAACAAAAGCTGAGCTCAGTTATCTAGGTATTCAATAACAGGTGTGCTCCTACATGGGATTACAGTGCCCATGTTTGATAGTTCTTGGGCCCAACCTCTTCGCTAGTTCTGCTACGCATTAGTTTGCACTTATCAGGTGGCAAGTTTTCATTGGTATTATCATGTTATTGGACCATTTGCCCAAATGATTCAACTTGCTGGCCTTAAACTGGCCAATGTGTTCAAATCAATAACTCAAGCTATATTTTGAAATCTTTACAGTAAAAGAATACTGGCTAGGACATATTTCAAAAAAAAATTGTGTGTGCCAAATTCTTTTGAAGACTGTTTTTTTTGCTTTAAAAACAAAGAGTGGCTGCCAACACAGGCGAAAAAATGTCCATGTTTGTGTGTAGCTTTTATCCCATATGGAGGCCTAGTCTTTGTAGAAAAGCTACAATGAGTGGAATGAAGATAGTTGAAGGAGACAGTTGGATTGTCGATATCGTCATGTTGCGTAATGGACAAAACAGGCTTGTATTGAGTCTGTACACATTCATGTTGATGGCAGTGTGGTGGTGCTCTTTACATGTCCCGTAAATTGCTGTTTATTAGCCCTAGATCATTATAAATTTAGATATGCTTAGGGATATATGGGCATATTGTGGGGACGGGTGGTTGTGATTTGAGAGGTATAAACAATACTTTCATTTCATATAGGTACAAATTTTGCTCACAAAATTAAACACACTCTGACTCTTGGTCTATAATGATAAACTTTAAGGTAAGTTTGAAGATTTATAAGGCAGATAATCGTAAGTATATTGTCATCAAATCATCCCAGATAAAGTCTCTGCCACATTTCAAATCCTGAAGACTTTTTTGTAACTTATAATGGGTGAAATCAATCCATAATTCAACAGCTATCCACAAACAAAATTGTCCAATACTCTTGTCTATAAATGCTTATGTTAAGGACCTAAGATACATAGAATGAAAAAAACAACGTTTAAGGTATTAGGCAAGGTAGGAGACTTATGAAACTTTGCTCATAGACAATTGAGTCTGGCCCTTTATTATGTTGGAAGCCCTAAAAAGCAGCCTATTCATTGGGCTGTGAACTTTTTGAAACCAGGCGGCCTGGCAAAAATCACCCACCAAAGAGCTGTTAGGTAATGTAGGAATCTTTTATTAGAAACCTTGAAACTCCCTAGCAGATCCAGTGTAGATGTTCTGGGGCTTTACAGCTTGTATATTTATTGTCATCCATTTTCAGTTTTCTTACTACAAATTGTGATTAATCTCTTCTGTTATTCAGTTTGGAAAAGTGAATGTGCATAGTATTGACTGATCTGAAGTGACACATGTGATGATAAACAAATTTTGAAGATCAATAGCGTTATTTTCAATTTATCCAATCAATTATTATATACACTTTATATGGACAGATTAGGTTCATTTGAGACATTGTAATTTTTGTGCTATAAATAGCTGATGTTTACGTCGTCGAGTGTTGACAAGAAGTGTAAAAGTGGGTCAATACAATCGTGGCATTCGGTGCTGAGTCGTGGATCAATTAATTGCTTTGCATGGTTGAAATGAACAACTTCACAATGTGGAGCAAATAAAACTGTGTTACATTCTGGACATAGCCTATGCAACTTACTGTACCAATTGACATTTTGAATTTGCTTGAAACTTAGGTAATGAAAGAGTAGGACCTTTCTATTTAGACCATCTGAGGGCGGGTCTTAATAAAGAGGTGGTCTCTCTTCACAAGTTAATAATGGTCTCTTTCATTAAGATTTGCCAACATGAGAAAGGGTATCTTTTACTAAGGCCAGATGGAAGACAAGAGAAGCTATTGAAATCCACAAACACCAACCAAAGCTGAACTTGAACAAGGGCAAGGCCATCCCCCTTCCCCGTACTGACCAAGCTACTTTGTTGTGTCGGGAACTCTACCTGATGCAACGCAGCGCCAAGAACATGCGCAAGAGATCTGCGCACTTGCTAGTTGAAGGGGAAATGTTTCCCCGAAACGTAGCATTTTGTGTTCGTTAAAGTAAGTTTCTGTGTCACCAAGATAATGTTGGTTTCTACATATGAGAAATAGTCTTATTATATAGGTGTTCTCCATATTCTATACAGGTGGTCTTATTTGGAGGTTCCACTGCATCTTTGTAGAATGTTGATCAAAACACTTTTTAAAATGTAAATGTATTATTTACTTAGTATAGTAGAATTGATTTAAATGCAAATGACCGGATTTAAAAGTGCATAAACTGTCTTGGGAATCTAATCCAGATTCTACCAGATCATGTTGGAAATTTAGCTTGATTTACTCGATTCTGTAACCATTACAGATACTTTGGTCTTCATTTATTGTAAAACATTTAGTATTAAATGCATTTCACTCAAGAAGGTTTTACTGTAGTCACTGGACACCATTTGGATCATTATAATACAATGCATGATATTGTATATCAAGTAGCAGGATGATATAAGACATGGATGTGGCTAATGGGCGTTATTGATAAATAATCTGCTGAGATACATGTAACTTGTAAGTTAGTGCCTCAGTTTAACTATGGACGCAAGGCTTTTGGTCATATATGTACTCGTAATTCACTGGCAGGATGTGCTTTTTGACATACAAATGGTAATAGTGAAACGATCACAGAGGATCTCATGACCACTAAACACAAATGTAACATCAGAGACTTCAGAATACTTGGAAAAGAAGAGAAGACAAGTACTGAGGGATCTCAAGATCCATCAGAGAGAACCGACCCTGAACTAGAACAGAGGGAGGGAGGTACTGCACTACTTAGCTTCTCCACCCTGGTTGTTCACATTATGCTAAAATGTATGTAATATATAATATAAAAATGGTACATGGATTATTATATGATCTCACCTCCTAGCGGGTGTAAGTTCTGTTTTCAAGATCAGCTGTCACTGACAGAGTTTCAGATTTTCACGTACCATTGTTTTTTATCATTCTCACCAAAGTGGGTCAAGTGTTGATACATATTGGTCACACAAACGATGGGCACTTCTTAATGAAAGGCTTGAAAGTCGGCATTTGAAGGTTTGGGGAAATGTTTTTATATAGGGCCACAAACATGTATATACATGTTCACTTTTCCTACACTTCCAATGAGGGGAAAATTTAAGAGTCCATTTCAACAGCCTGGTTAGGGTTTCCATGTCATGTTTTGTCAATAGTCCGTGGCTGGGCCCAGCCAGTTTGTGGCTGGGCCCAGCCAGTTTTATTCAACCATATATAATACATTTGCTCATTGTAAAAGTGAGAGGTGAGGACAGATGTTGTTGGCACCAGTGATCAACAATCTGAACCCTGGACTGTGCCATATGTCAGCATTTTAGTCATTGTTACATTTCAATGGTGGAGCCATACACTTATAATGCTAATGCTGTCAAAAATAGCAGCAGCAGCTACCACTGTATTTAGCTGATGACGTTAATGAAGGTCAGCATGTGCATACAAATACGCAAGTGGGCCTATTCTTACATTGATAAGCCTAACACAGTAAACTTTACAGATCATATCTCGGTAACATTACCAACTCCTCATCAAGTGACCTTTTACGTTTGCACTTGTTTGGCTTTTAGTTGCGAGCAAACTCTTGCGTTTTTGATGATTTCCAAGTGAAATCTGATGATTTTCCAAGTGAAATCGCAATGATCTGTTCAATACTACTGTTTGACCATTTATCTAGAACTCCGGCATATTGAATTGATAGACAAGTGGAGCATATAGTCCTGTCATAATGTTTTATGTTACAAATCCATAGCATAACTCAAAATTGATGTTGATGCCTATTTCCAGCGGGGTTCAAGTTAGAGCTGTAATTGACGGCTTGTATGTGAGTATTTTCAGCCCTGTGGCTGACACAACAAAGACATAGTTGTTGTGTGTTGTTCTATTATTACACGACCTTGTCCAACATTGCAAGGTTGCTGCTGGTGCTGCCTGGGCTATGTTTATTTGCACAATTAATGAATGGTGTAGTTCTTTTTAGAAACCTGTAGAATTTTGCAGCTATTGTTAATCAATCATATGGTTTTTTGAGCATCTTCAGTTCAAGTTTTACAAGTGTTTCTTTGAAATCATAAAAATGTCGATATGACAGTTTGAAATTATTAAAGATTCTATATATTTGGGCTACAGCACTACATGTAGGTCTTCTTTTCGAATTAGATTTTGGTGCTTTATTTTGAAAAGGAGCCTTTAGGAGCTCAAAAACATTTATGATTAAAGTCAAAATTTAAGTTTTTTAAAACAAAATTTAAGTTTTTCAAGAATATAGCTGAAAACTGAAAAATAAAATTGTACACTATAGATTTGACATTATGTAGCCAAGTAATTTTAACATACTGTATTTCAGGAGGACCTGTTTTTACGTATGCAAGGTCGCTATGTGCTATATATACCAACTAATTACACTATGTCTGCCAGGTATGATGAGCAAAAATAGACATACATGTACTAATACCATGAAACACAAAGACTTACAAGTATCAGGGACTGCAGCTTTTAAACATAGATATGAAATGAAAAAGTGTGTGAAATGTACCAATTTGTTGAATTGGAAGGAATGCCATGCGTAATGTGTAAAGCATTGAGCTTTCATGAGCTTTCGGAAGAATGCGAGTAATGTGCCCAAATGTTTGTTTGTTGCTGTTACTTGTCTTAGAAATAGCAACAACGCCAACAAGTCTACAAATGTTGTCAATATCCAGTTTCAGAATATTAGCAAATACGTTCTGAAATAAAAATGTGGGAGTAGGGAAACGTAACCAGTTTTCGGCCCTGGGCTGAGAACTGAAATTACGTCATAAAAGCTAATATTCTCTTGTGTGTATGAAGAGAATACTAAAACCGATGTAGTTATAATGTTATGAGTAAAGGTAATCACATAGGTGACTTATTGACAAAAACAATTTTAACCGTGATTTCAGATTCTGACCCCTCATATTTCCGTATTCGGTTCCTCTATATAAAGACTGATAAAAAACACGAATTTTTAAATAAAGTCTTCCAATTCTCAGTATCAAACACAAACAACTCGAGATTTTTTGCTTTGTACTTTCATCCAGAACAAAATATTTAGAAATCATCTAGATTTTTTTTAGTAGATTCTAGAATGGTCATAAACTAAAACCTACGACAGCTGAAATCTGGTAGGTATTTTTGGCTCTGCATGAAACGGACCTTACAGAATCTAAGTAATTGTCGTGCTGTGGCCTTATTAAGGAAACGTGTACATAAAAATATGTTATCAATTGTAAAGGTCGGTTGTTTACAGATTATAATACAATTTTACTGTAGAAATCCCCGTTATTTGAATGGAAAACAATTGTATTTTCCACCACTGGGGATTATTTACCATGATTTGAAGAGGGCCGATTTCTGTTTAGTCACCATAAATGTGTATCCAAATTAGAAGCAAATCCAATCATGTCACAATAGATGATGTCCACAAATGAAAATGCCATTTTCATTAAGTGTTCACTATTATGTAAACCAGTCAGAATAATCAAAATTGCAATGTGACCACGTTTCATTCCTATAATTCTTATTTTGATATACATTACCATTTTTTAGTTATGATTGAAAATGTATAGTTCTGAACTTGCTGTCAGCACATATGTGGAAAAGCTAGCGTGACGTAACACTATGGCGCGTAAAGTACTGTACTCTGCAAAGTTTACGGAAAATACACATACATTTCAGTATTTGGCAATGTATACAACCATTTGAGTTATTTTGCCATGAATTCTATTTACAATCGCCAAATCTGCACCAAATGGTTTTACATTTATAGAAATCTGTTTTGGTTAAAGGAAGTTATGTGACAAAAGGTGGGTTTGGATGATTAAAATCTATAGTATAGTGTGCATGTTTGTGATTGCAATGAGAAAAAAAGTAATTATCTAATAGACACAAGAACAGTCATTTATAGAAAGCTTATAAAGTAGGGCCAGGGTCCTGGTCCGCCACGGTCGATTCCAAATCATCAAACCCATGCTGCTGGTCTGAACATTCATTCATGCTGTCAATGACTTGTTTATTTTGGGACTTACATGTAGTAACATGCTAATAACTATACCATCAGGAAGCAATGAAATAATATCATGTGGCTATTATAAGGCCTCCATGTCGTAATTGCATATAATGTTCATTTGTATAATGTAAGCTCTATTGAGACCACCCTATGATATTAATAGAGAAGACATCTCGGTACATGTATGTAGTTCGCACTGGTCTCTTTATAGATGTTCGTGAAAAAGGGTCTTATGATGGTCAGTTAGATATAGAAGTGATGTGAATTGAAGGTCACACTGTACACAATGTTCATTCAATGGAGCAAGTAGATAATAAATCTGACAGTATAAAGTGACCACCTTAATTAAATAAGACCAAAAATTTATTTTCTTCTTAATTTGGTAATAAATGAACAAATTTTTTCCAAGGATGCCATGTAATGTTTGAAAATAGAGAATTAAGTTGAACGTTAATTAAAGTTAATGCGCCCCTCCTCCATTCAATTTATTTTACATGGTCCCATTGAGATGCCAAAAATCGACCAACTACAAATGTCATGTATTGAGACCACTTTCCCTCTGCTCTAGGTAAATAAGCTGGTCTTTGGAGAAATTTCTCCGATACTTTACTTTTTAGACCATTATTATTTGGTATACATACATTTTAAATGCAACTTCTATTGATGATTAAATTGTACATTAAGGTTTCTATGGTTGTAAGGATAAATGTGTAGATAGGAACCTCTCTATTATGATACCCAATTAGGACTGCCCTCAAATGGTCTCAATAGAGAGATGGTCTTTTCATGAAGGCTCAAGATGGTTTCTTTATGGAGATTTGGGATTGCAAGAAAAACTCTTATTATAGAGATGGGCTTACTTGAAGGTTATACTGTAATCTTCCACACCTCTACTAGTACTGTTTAATAGTTTTCATGAAAAGTATATTCAACTCACTGAATGGCGTATAATATAAATTTGTGACAGCTAAAAATCAAAACTCATTAAAAATGGATTCTTATTGTGAGATACCACCCAATCAAAGACATTCAGAGACCATTCTCAAATCATGTACATTGTATGATACACAGAGTGCGTCTTTATCTAGTGTCATGTTTCATGCTGTAAGTTTTATCACAACATTTGTATTGAACTAAAACGGGCTTGAATCAATCTATCACAATAGAGGTGTTCTTTATGGATGTTTGTGATGGTCAATTTATTGAGAATTGCAACCTTGAAGAGTGGTTCTCCTGTAGACGTGGTCACTTCATTTGGGAGCGGACCTTTATTGGATGTACAGACATTGGCTTTCATGGGAAAGTCTTTTCAACAAATTGTTACCAACAGCTCAGTATTAAACATTTACAATTCACAAATAAAGGCAAAAGTATAATGTAATGCACGAGGTAATTAAAATGTAACATGATAACCAAGCCCTGATTGAGTCGGTTAAGACTATACACATGATAGGTCTGTAGGCTATGAACTCAATCCAAAATTCAGCAAAATATTCAGCCAGAGAGTCAGTGACCCAGTTTAGCGTAAGGTTTTGAACTAATGACATACAGATAACTACGTCACATGTTGTATTCTGAAGTACCCCAACCCTCACCCACTATTCAACAAAAAATATTGCTTGCATAGCTCAGGTCTACAGCATCACACTGTCTTGACACTCCCACACCGTCGCCTGAGATTACCCACCCCTGTTCTAACACAGTAGCCCACTACCCATTCTGACAGTTTGTTTGTTTTGGTGTGACATTGTCTTATAGGATATGTCTTAAATTTTCTGCACATGAACCAGACATAACATGAGGGGTTTGGGCCTTAAGCATATGCTTATATATACATAATTATGTGATTGATGTATGTTGAACATTTCTTGGTACTAAGGTAGCCCATGTATAATACAAGAAGCCAGGCCACAACTGTTATGGGCCTCCCTAACTTGTTCAGCTTTTTTTTACGTGCTTTGTTTTCATTGAAGGTCATACGAGGTCATCTAAGGTCCAAACAGTTAAGCTTGATCAAATGATGCACTAAAAGTAAAGTTTTTTTAATGTTGAGTTGATTTTCACATGAAAATTTGAAATAATATTACAGAAATATTAAAAAAATCAAATGTGTGTGTAAAAAATTTCCAGCATAATAACTTATTTATACATGTAATGCTTAAATTTGATCATATAATAACTGTACCTTTCAACATGAATGGCTTCGTGGCTGAATGGTTAGGGGAGTTGGTTGGTGACCAGAAGCAAACCTGGGTTCGAAATCGGGTCTGGTAGGTATGTTGTTGAAAGCGGGTTAAACACACTGATTGTGTGAGTGATGCACCTACCGTTAAATAGGTACAGGTCATTTTGAAAAGAGTGAGTGAATGATTGTGTGAGTGATGAGCATTGTGCGCTGAATGTGCTGCCGATGCAAGTATACGAGAACTGATCAAATGCTGATCAATAAGTGTGCCGATGACCTGGTGTAAATTGTAAAGTCATGAGCGCCATACTGGGATCAGGACTATAAACCACCACATTTACATTTTTTATTTACCTAACATAATCAGCAACAATAATTACGGTAAATCGTCTATATTTTTTACACATGCACTACCTAAATATGTTTTGTAGAATCATTATACATTGTGTAGTTGGAAATTAAACAGTAAGTATGCTAGTTAAGTCATTCAGCAGACCATGTGCCTCTCTTTGAATTCCACATGAGCAACCCGTGAAAAGGGTCACCATTTGTTCATTAACATGATGAAATACTGGAGATCGGTTACATAGCACGCTGTTGGCAAGGCTTTGTACTAACTAGACTACAGTACTGCATTTTGCAGGCCTCAGTGGAAGTGTCATAATTATGGCCTACATGTCTGAGTCACTGTTATCATTACATGAAATTAGAATTTTGTACATACTAATGATAACTGATACCAGTGTTCAACATGCAATTTTAATGTTTCAGTAGTTATTTACTCTAATGTCATGGTAGTAGCATTACTTGCTTATAAAAAATTGTTGGGCGCAGTTACAATATCTCAATGGGGCGATGATTTCTAGGCGTTGCAAACTGAAAAGAGGGCCTAAAGTGACAAACACATTTCCTAAATTGAGGCTGGGCCCAAGCCGACCCAGCCCACGTGTTAGCGACATTTACATTGTGCTGTGGACGTAACATCTGTGGCGTATGGCAGCAGCTGGCTCAGTCTGACCCCAGTCTGTTGTGAACACTGACAGTGTGTGGTAACGAGCCTCTAGTTGAGCAGACCAGCATACAGGTCATGCATGATTATGAGTGACCCGGTAAAAGCAATATCCGATTACTCATGAATGATAAAAAGCAGCGCATCGTATCATCTTATCACAACTTTGCTATATGTTGAAGTGCTCAGTACATGACACAGCTGCCATGTGAAGATCATGTGATCACGACGACAAGAACGTCGAGGAGGTGGAAAGATGATGCTTTCTCTAATATGAATAATATATTAAATGTGATTAAAAAAATTGAGAAACTTGAAAATGATAGCAATAAATGCAAAATTTGACACTGAATTTGAAAGTTATCACGTTGAAAATAGCTACAAATACCACACAAAGATGTAGCAAATATACATCAGTTGGAGATAAAAGTTATGCATGTAGTCCTGAATGTGATGTGCACAATTGTCCCATTTACACCTTGAGGACTTCAGCTGTCTGTTCTACCCACAAATTGTACTTAGTGAGTCATTAGCGGTTCAGCTTACATATAAAAGTAATATCTCATTGTATAATTGTCAAACCTAATTATTTTAATACACTAAACACGTATCAAGGGCATTGTCATTATAGAAACCAATATGCGCTCACTAGCAGATGAGGTTTGGGGGAAAGGGAGGGGCATACAGTTGACCAGTGCATCATGACTTTTGCACTCAGGAAAACGAGCAGATATGCAAAAATCCCATGAAAATTACATTTTAGGGAGCAAAGGGAGGGGTCTCCCTGTATCTGGCTATGTACTTGTTGCATTTGAAGCATTTCAGCATGGTGTCATACAAAATGCAAGTAAAATGTTTGCTATATAGTTGACGACGATAAAGAAAGACAATGTATCTCAAACATATGGCAGGCAAATGAAATCATTCGTGGAAATGGCAATTTTAAATGCCAGTGATGAATATGAAGTTTCGAATGTGCACTTTAGTATTTGATACTTTACTAGATGGGTTAAAATAAATTCTATGTATTGTTTAGCAAAAAATAATTTGTTGGTTCCTAGAAATACATGTAAAATGAAAAAAGGCAAGGTTTAGAAAAATTAGATTTATATTACTTTACTTATAGATGTAGCCTGATATTGCAAAATGAAATCATGATTTTAGTGGATTTTTTTTTTATTGGTTTATGGTTTATTTCTAATACCTACATGCAAACAACAATACATTTGTATAGATACATGAAATGTGGTCCCCAAATCTACATGAGAGGATTGTTTAGGACTGTCCATAGTTTGTATTGTTGTGTGTGTTGTGAAGTACAAAGGACTATCTTTGAAATCATAATTCTTTTGTGATCCTAAGCTACTGAGTATGTTATTTTTTTACATCTTAATGGTCCTTTTATTTGATAAATCTATTTTTGAAGTTGGATTTAAAGTGACCCAGGACCATGTCATGGATGTTCAGAGTAATTAGTTTTTTGTATATATTATTATGTATTTTTCTATGTTAAAATATTAACATATTTTGTCTGACCGATAACGTTTTCTCATTTTTAAAAGAACATGAAAAATGAATCCAGTACAGGACAATTTAAAAGAATTCATACCAAACATAATTTATTTTATTGATAGAAAACATGATATAATGGCAATATATACATTTATTGATAAAAACATCGGAGGGTATGTAGGCGTAATGACTGCAACATATGGTTGTTATGGAGGGAAGCAACATAAATAAAAATGATTTCATTTCAATTACCAGTGAAAATGTATATTATATGTTGTTTTCATATGTTATAGGTGTACTAATGTTTAATAAAAACAAAAAGAAGTACAGGTTAATGCAATATTGTAACCACGTAATGGTGCTTAGCTATGTGAAGCAATTTGATGTTTTAAATAGACAACGGTTTACAGGAATCTCTTTAATACATGTATGTGTGTTATATTTTCTCCTTGAAAAACTGGTGTGCTTGATTTTCCTGACCTGGAGTGTTTAAATGAGTGGTTATTTTCACCAACAATCTAAGTGAGGTACATTTTCATGTTTGTGTTGTCTTGTGCTTTTTATTGATTTGAACATAATATGGCCTAATATGTGTAAGTTACAATTTATATACTTTTTACCAAATTGCTTATATAAAGTTCCTGAAAAATAATGTGTGAAAATCCTTTTTGGCAAGCATGAGCATTGAGCAAAATGGGTCAAAGTTTGAAAGAGATCGGGCAAATATTTCTTGTACTTTCCCACGCTCAGCCATAGTACATTAGTTACATCAGTTAGCTGCTGAAGCAAAGCTTGTGTTTCGTTGGTTTTAACTATGTACATGTGTGTATCTTTGTCTCTGGACAAGCTAGACCGTTTAGTGGTGATCCAATTTCGTTCAAACTTTACACAACTATGAGGTATGAGGAAATACTGAAGTGATTTAATTTGGGCACTTTGGCAATTAAAGTGTGCTTTCCACATGGCAACAGGACCATTTATGGTCCATTTTTGTCATTCTTACTAGTACTGAATGCACAATGATAATCAATATTACACCCACTGATTACACCCAGCAGCAAAAGTCTACTTGGTGCTGTTTGCTGCCACAAAATCAATATATGTAGCATGAAGGAGCCTCTTTTATTATTAGACAGTGGTGGCACACAATTATTTGTGGCTGATTACAAACATAGTAATTGTGTACTTTTAATCAAGATTTCCATAGCATTTTAGTAAACATCTTAACCCTTTCGTACCGGGAAGTCCTGTAGGGGACGATTTTACGGTGGATTTTGCGAAGAAAAGTCCCTCATTTTATGAGCGTTTTTCAAATGTTAACAGTCTGTCAATCTCCCTGATTTTTGATCAGTCGCAACGAGAATCGCCTTACCTTCACATTTCGATATAAATTTTGTGGAAGAGAAGCAGGTTTTGATAATATTAATACATCATTTGTAAGAATATATATCTGTGCAACAACGTGCTATTTACCCTGAGCCGTTCAAGCTCAAAATACACGCCCCCCTTGTTCCAATATCCCTCTCATGATATGCACCATGTGCCAATATATAATTTAATAGAATCGTTGAAAATATTCCACACAAACACACATTTAATAGTCGTTAATTTGTTCATTGGAAAACTGTATGCGTGTATGTGCTATTTTAATCAATATCACATTAAAATACATGTATATATTAGTTGATTTTGTATCAAAAACATCATGTACTTAACCTAGACCCTGTCAAAAACAGTAGTCCATAAACCAAACCCTGTCATTAAAGAGTGCTACATGAAAATCGACCGCGTCCAATATGATATGCTCCAAAAACATACTCCTGTCCAGCGGGAAACTATATATGTGTGTGACTGTCTGCCCCCCCTCCCCCCTACCACCCTGCCTCAGGTATATGACATCTGTCAGCCCTGGGCACGTAGATTCCATCCAGGGCTAGCTAATTTCCACACTTCACAGCCCTGCAATACCCAAACTGTTTCTTCATTTGCCTTCCCTCTGATATCTGTGAGGGCGAGAAAATTTCCATGAGCTTTGTACTTTTTGTAGTAGCTTTGTCATAATCACTTGCACAAATAGGGTAAGGGGCATTTGACCACTGTCAATACAATAAAATGTAATGCTTTGGAATGCAATACAATACAATGTACACTGAATTCTGTCCACGTGAACTGCTCCCACCTACCAGTGAAACTAGGGCCACATCACTTACTTCTTAATTGATAAATCAATGTTACAGTACTGGGGTGACTGCTCCCATTTAAGGACAGCTATCTTGCTTAAACACTTTTCACTTTTTCCTCACCCTCTATATCATATATAAAGTTGAATCTATCTTTTAGGAACACCTGTCTTGGTTTAAACATATCTTATTTCAAAATTGAAAATAGATTCGGCATGGCCACCACCAGTTCAAGTGAGCTTTTGAGCTTCTAAAATTGACGTTTATGGCCACGTGGAATGGCGGTCGGGAGAACAGACACATGGGACATGCAAGTGGCTTTGGGAACCGGTAGACCCAAGACTTCGCGGGGTGACATTGTTTGAAAAACACATGGAGATCTCTGAAGGGGTGTTAATCAAAACATGATGGATGATGATGATGATGATGATGATGATGATGATGATGATGATGATGATGATGATGATGATGATGATGATGATGATGATGATGATGATGATGATGATGATGATGATGATGATGATGATGATGATGATGATGATGATGATGATGATGATGATGATGATGATGATGATGATGATGATGATGATGATGATGATGATGATGATGATGATGATGATGATGATGATGATGATGATGATGATGATGATGATGATGATGATGATGATGATGATGATGATGATGATGATGATGATGATGATGATGATGATGATGATGGTGATGAAATGATGATGATGATGATGATGATGATGATGATGATGATGATGATGATGAACATTTTGACACATTGTTTCACTTCTGAAGGTGTCCACACAAGGCTGGTGCCTATTGTTGGTGTGGCTTTTGTAGCTTCAGTTCATCATGTGCATGCATACATGCTAGTAGTGTGTCGTTGTTGTTGTTTACGTGGCTGTTGTTTTTCAGATCGTCTGGGCGGGAGAGAGGCTGCGATGGAGATCAGCAACCACTTCACGCACAAAGGTGAGATGACGCCATGGCAACACAACAATAACAATAGTCATATTTATATGATTTTTTTTGATTAGTCGTTTCTTGCGTATACTTCATTCTCATTGAAATCCTTCTATTTAATTAATAAGTATTTACTTTTAATTAATGAGTTTTTACGATCATGATATTCACATAATGTGCTATTTTAAGTTCTTATTCAATTATCAGAGTAATTAATATAGTAATTAATATAATTAGTAATTTCCCGTAAAAGGTTTTGGTCAAGTACTGTTGTCAGCTGTTGCTATTTGTGTTCAATGTTGTGAATTCTACCTTATAAATTTGTTTTATGTTACTTTCTGATGTCTTGCTCTTGTAATAGATGATTTATTGTGAACATAGGTACATGTACATAATTGCTTTACCTTTCTCCTGTTTATACTATTCTGATTTTATTACAACCGTGAATCACCTACAGAAAATTAGAGGAGGTTGTCAAACAATGTGTGACACGTAAATGAATATACTCAATGTATTAAACAACATCAAGAATTTCAAACGACGGATGAATGTGTAAAAATCATCGATAATAATTTATTCTTGTCTCATCCTTATAAAACTATCGACAGATGTCTTTGTTTTGAGCGGTCTTCAGTGTCTCTGTCCAGGTAATTTGTAGTTGGTGCAAAGCTGCTAAACTTTTCCTTTGGTATTCTTTGCAAAGTGTTTGAGTGTTTGAGTTGTGTTTTCATAAAGCCTGCTGTTGCAGAGGTCCAAATAGGAGGTCCAATGCAAACACCTTTCATTGAAATATTCTGAGAATGCAAACATCTTTCAGAAAAAACAAAAAGCACCTACATATTTAGAGTGAAAAGAACAACATTTGCCAAATAAAAATGCTGTTCTTGGACATGGGCAAGTCTGTCATGAGCAATAGCTGAGTAACAAAGTAACACATGGTCGTGTCATTTGATATGTTGAAAGTAAAACGCTAAGTTAGCTTCAGTTCATTCATTTCATTGTGGACAAAAAAGCTATTACACATCACATACATGTTGGTAGTAAACATTTAGGAAATACATACAGAGTGATTCTTGCGGGAAACACTAAGCTGTGTATTTCCTCATATGTGCCTTCGTCTCAGGTTGTACTGTCACATGCTTTCATTAATTTGCATTGGTATTGACTGATTTGCACCATTCAGATGTAAGTAATTTAATAATTTCAATAGCGACGAGCCTTTCAAAACCACGCATTGCATCTTTTGGCTCTTCTAATAGTTTGTCAATAGTCAATGTTTTTGTAATACACTGATTTGTGGTCTTTCAATAAATGTACGTCAATACTTAATGGACAAAGTTATGACACAAACTACAGTGAGCTTTCGCTATTGGCCAAAGTGCACATTGTTAGTAAACTGCCTCATGTCTACAATTGTCATATTGTCATAAAATAGAATTTTTAAATGATGATCAGAATACTATGATATCACTCAACTTTCGTGTATTGAGGAATCATTGACATTATAGAAGCTGCTTCTTTAGAAAGTTTGTCCGTAGGGTTATTTTGGATTTCCAGCTACTTATTGAAAAGGTAAAAAGTTTCAGTTACATAAATGTTACTTGAACAATAAATGTGTGAATGACTGTGACTTTGAATGGTGTTTATTCATCTAATAGTATTGAAAAGTTTTCTTTTCTGACATCTTTTCGTATTTTAGGTCTTTTACAAGGGAAGCAGTGACATACTCTCAGACTATTGAAACTTTGAAAGTGAAACCCAGCAGTAGCTTCAATTTGCATGTAACATGCAGCTTAAAGTTCAATTTGTTTGAAATGTTCTCCAAGTCATATCTTATAACCGAGGATGCTCAAATTTGGTTTTTCAGTTGAAAACGGTAACCTTTCTGTACCTAATTCATATGGACCAATGGCAGTTATTTGGGGTCTTTGTGACTACATGTATCTATTATGGCTAGATGGTTCCTGATTCATTACCGATTTACATTTGACTCACCATTACAGCTAGAGTTCTCAATATCGGTTAATGTATGTTAACGGTGAATAATTGGCGAGTATCATATCGAGTACAATGGTCCCTATTTGATCCTATTGTGGTTGTTATTTGATCTTACTGTTAACACTGGTTTGTCACCTTGGGTGACACTTTTCATTATCTAGTGCTTGTAAATGAAGAATTTCTTTTTGCTTCATATCTATCATTATTAAGGGCAAATGACACGATAGTGATCCCATAGAACAAATAACCCATTTGAGAAGTAACTCTCCACTCCACTCTGTATTGAAACGTTTACATTAAACGTTTACAGGAACATGGCAATTATTCGAGAATAGTTATGACAATAGTCATCCTGGGCGCTTGGATGGTTGTATACGTTATTTTTTTATTGTCAGATATCGACCTCTGAATTCCATTTATGATTTCATTTTTCCAAGGCGCTAGTTTATCTTTTTACTTATTTTGATTCTAACCTTGATCCAACTATTTGGGTACCATACATATGAATTGTTGTTAGTGTGTAAATGTCATAACATAAAATAAATTAAAAAGGAGTGGCATCTTTGCACTGAATAGAATCATAACTTATATGTCCTTAGCAGTAATGAAATATGATTCAGCGGCAAAGCAACATGCAATTTGAGCCTTGACCGCGGTGTTGCTTTGTTTTTTTTAATAGATCAGCATTGTTATTTCAAATATCATATGTTCTTGTACTTGTTCGCTCGGACTGATGAATACTTGTATAATGCACGCCAACCTGGAGAAATAAAAAAGCTATGTCAAGCTGATCTAGTGTGTCACATTATTTTCTATCATCCTGTCCATATTGGACTCCCTGATGAATGCTTTTTACATTGTCAATGATATCAATGCACAGACTTACACAATGTGGTCTTAAAGTGGGTCTCAATGCAGTAGAAACTCTCTATCTCGAATCCGTAGGGATAACAGTAAAATGATTGAGATGTCCTATAATCGACCTAACCAACGTACATCTGTTCATGATGTGTCTGAAAGGAAGGAAACTACCCTGCTTATAACAGAAACTTCTAGATAAGCAACTTGACTATAACTAGGTTCTTCTTTATCCTTTTTTGACACTGATCCAATAAGCAAGTAGATCAAGGTCAGTGTCATGTAAAAATAGCTGCTGTGTTGAAGTGATCAACTCTGTGTGAAGGAAGAATCAATATTTACGCTCTGTTCTTCATTCTTATGTTGAACTTTGTGAAGCTTGGTATAAAATTGAATGTGCATTTGCTTATGTCGCAGTAACTATACACATATATGATTCTCAAGTTTTTCACAAACTTTTATGTGTTGAAAAAATCCTAACTGAAGATCTGTGAATTATTAAGTTCTATATAATAACAAACTTTGATAATAGCTGTTACATTTTCAGATGCCCCCTATTATGACTATACACATATTGAAATTCGCGAAGTACAAATTCATGCATAAAGTGACATATGACGTTATTCGTTTTTTTCTGAATTTATGCCCTTATAGGGGGAGACAGTACGTGTTTGAAGTAGCTAACAGTACCACAAAACAAACATAGATGAAAGTGATTGGGACTGAAAATAACTGAAACCCAGATATTACGTACCTGTATGATGCTAGTGTACAATGTGACCGAGTCCATGCAACCCAAAATAGGCAAGTCGGTGTGAGTAAACTACTGTACGGTATATATTTGGTGTCAGGGGTAACATGAGTATATGTAACAGCATAGAGGTTAGTAATAAGTTACTCTGCTACTTACAATTCAACAAATCAACAAACACACTGATGTTGCGGCTTCCAGCACGGAGCCTTTGACCTAAGTGACAAATCTGGAATAGTGACGTCACATTGGCGCGAATTTGATATCCGCCAGGTGGAGGTCCTGGCAGAAAGCAGATGGAGGAAGTTCGGGGGGATGCTCTTGCCCTGGTTGAGGCTGAGCTTCGGATGGTGCTGGTGGATCTTCACGGCTTCTAGGATCTTCCAGCGGAAGGTCTGGTCTTCTCTGCCTATGACTTTGGCAGTGTCACTGTGGAGCATGCCCCTGAACCTCCTCCATCTGCTTTCTGCCAGGAACTCCACGTGGCTGATATCAAATTCGCGCCAATGTGACGTCACTACTCCAGAATTGAATTTTATTATGTCTACCCTCCAAATATAAAAAAAAAAGAGATTTTTTTTCAATTACGGCCTCATGCACTTTGATGACTTGTAAACTTTTGAATTAATGATTGTGAATGCATTTCTAAGCTTCTCATGATTCTCTGCTATGAATAATCGGAAAATATTCGAAAGGTCAATATAATAAGGCTTGCGATCTCTCTTCATCATTCTGTTCAGATTTCATCCCATCTAAATCTGATTTTGCTCACTTCATCATCGAAACAAGATAAAAATAACTCCATTAAGCCTACCGAAACTTGCATTGAGAGATCCGGGTTTCAAAAAAAAGGCGGGATTGCACTGTGCTGTGGGAGAGAATATTTTGTAATTGGTACGGATGAGCACCTAAAACAATGCAAGAGTTACGTTTGACAAGTACAGTAGTCTCTCTATCAAGACCATCATTAGGACTGGCATCAAGTGGCCTAAATAGTGAGGTGGTCTTTTTAAGAAGGTTCATCCTGGTGTTTTATTGACGGTTTGGCACTGCACAAAATGGTCTTACTATAGAGGTGGTCTCCGACTCCCCATGTATATTTGTCATTTGTGCTGAAGATGTGTCTATGAGACTATATGTATTCACAAAAATCAATTATTGCGTCAGAACAAACTATCTCTGTAGAAAGCTTTTAGTTTCATATTTTTTCTGTGCTTTCATTAGTTGTTTATAGAACACCGCTGTATATGGCACCATTTACGCTGGATCATTACTCTCGTCATAGGTTGGCATTTGACGATCATATTGCGATTAACAATGTAGCAGTATGGACATAAGGCAGCGGCAGACAAAAATCCATGTAAGCAACGAGGAGCCAAATCCGTCCCACTTTAGTGAGCATTTATGACGTTGCCACCTTACAGCTGACACCCCATAAGCAAACACCTGTGTAATACGTCCAAGTTGCTGCACTAGGGGACAATTTATGCATGGTGAGGTTACTTTCACGCAGCAAAACCTTAATTTGGAGCGAGCCACGTCTGGTAAACTAACCGTTTCACCTATTGTCACCTTGGTGGACAACAGTGGCACAGTCCTGTAGTTCCGAGGCTTATTTCGGGTGCAGCAAGGGTTTTAGTGCACACTCATTTGTGACATCATCGTTTTGCGCGACCGTGGCCAGTGACGTCAGGTTTCCATGTTCCTCATGACATCACAGGCCATAAATGGAACTCACTTCCCTGTAGATGTTTACAACTAAATCAGGACATCGTTGTGTCGGTCGTTTATTGATTGCCGTTTTTGTTTCTCTAAAGGTCTTTCCCTATTTACTGACGCTCGCAGTGCAGCAGCTTAAATTTAGAAGTGTGGTGCTCAAAACACTTCAAAAAGGAAGATATATTTGCCTTGGTTTGCTTGTTTTACTCTGCTATTTTTATTTTCCAGTCTTCAATCATCGGTTTGAGGCATGGTATGAGCAGAAGCTGTCTGTTTATGCTATTTATTGCGCTACCTTTCTATTTTCGTGTGCTTCACAATGATGTCAGTTTGCTCTATTTTTATCATATAAAGCTAGAATTTTATGTAACATCCCTTTAGAATAGAGCCATTATAGTAGGTTTATTTGATCCAACGTGTTTATTCTTGTCAATTGGCATCATTCACAATAGTTTTATGTTGATTTGTCTGCCAATGCCTCATCCATTGTTAGGAGCTGTCTTTGTTAATGTAGTTTTAGCTGTCTGAATGGATTGACGGTGTATAGATGGATCATTGCTACTTATGTCTATGTTTTCTTTCAAAACCATGTCTGAATATAGGCATGATACAGCCAGCAGAATATTCGCAGAACATGATTCAGTGGAATGCATTTGGTCACGAAAATTAATGAATTGCGAAGATTTTCCCAATGTTGACCAAGATACATGTATACATGTGATTTCCCTTTATCCACTTATCCACTGAACAGAATGTAAAAGTGATGGCCCTCTGCTTCTGATGTAGATTTTGTGATGAACCGTAATCCACGGTTTATCACAGTCATTGAAAAACAATAATGCATTATGATAAATATTTTTTGGTGTTCAAACAAAGTTTTCTATAACCTAGGTCATCTCAACCTATTGCTTGTTTTATCACACACCTCAGTTGAGTTTCATTTTACTCAAACCTCAGCTGCTGTTTCATTTTCATTAAAAAGTCCTCCAGCTGTGGTACATTTGCTGGTGAGAATCCACACAGACTATATTACACAATAGTTGTACAAATCTATTGATTGTTTATTGTGAAATTTTATTGTTTTAGGACATCAATAGAAGGACCCTATGCTCACTATTTGGAGCTAACATTTTATCATGGCTCCATGGGATAGGAAAAAACTAGGGTGTGGGGCCCAAAAAGCTCATCCTGATTTTAGGAGGGGGAGGGCTTGAAAATCTGCAGTGCAAATTATCCAGTTTCATGTAGTGATTGTACACTTTTTTGTCTTTTTTTGTTGTACTTGCCACGAACGTTCTAAATATTATCAGCCTCAATCATCTGTAGCCTGTTGACAGCATCTGAAGCAGTTAAGTATTTGTAGCAGTAGCCTTGAGGCCTGTATTTACATTGCTCTGACCTTGTCATTGTTGACATACTAGCTCATCAGTGACCTGCTCTCATTTTATACTAGTCAGGCTGCAAAAATTAGCTTTGGGAGTTTCGGTTTAGCCCTAATTTTCATTATCATTTGGTGATTATACTGTACATGTACACATATATCCAAGAGCCTACACTCATGAATAGCATCCCAAAATGTTGACCATATCAATCATTGAAATGTCAATAGTCATGTTAATGGTTGTTAATGCCCATCCCCTAAATTGACAATCTTGTAGCCTATTAATAGTAACAACAGTTCATATATGAGAATTAAATTGATAGGAGTCAGGTAGTTCATGTGTTAAAATGCATGTGAATTGTGCACGTCTTTAATCAAACTGAGGTCCGTGGCCAAATCAGAAGGAAACATCATTTTGGATTAATCCAATGTAGTTGCCATCTTAAATCAGGAACGAGTTTAAGTACCGCGTGACCATAACAACGTACACAAACTACGCTAGATCGCCATGATGTGCATTTCTATATGCAAAAAACTTCTTTTCCATGGTTTCCTAACTTACAATACACATTTAAGATGGGGACAGAACACAGATATATTAAAAGGGTGCATACTTGACAGGTTGATGCACTGTGTGGCATGTCAATAGAAAAATATTGTACTCATTTTGGTTATGGATAACCTGTCCCATAGACAAAATGTTCCAACAGCCATATTGATAGAGCTTCATTTTAATTATTTCAAGTAGCCCATGGTATGAAGCTATATCAATCTACTTGTTGAAATATACTTGCTTTGATAAACGTAAGAGAGTTACTAACTAAAGAGTCATTCACACATTTCAGTTAAACTTTCATTTTTAGCACCTGACGTGTGACAGTGTTAAAGAAAGGCTGGTGTTAATAAAGTGCCCATGAGGTACTCCTCTAACGCGCAAATACATGTATTTGCTGTGATGCAGACTCACAACTGTGTGGCAACCATTTCAGTGGTTCACCTTTTGATTCAAATGAATTGTAACTATGTCTGTTTCCTGAATTATAGATATTCGACTTGTGTAAAAAAAACATAGCCCATTTTGTAATACTGATGTGTTTTTTCCATAATCTACATCTGGGACAACAGATCTTAAGTCCATAATGTGCTAAATCACGGTTGCATGCTAAAAGTGCTCCAACCAATGGTCTCTGTTCTAACTAATGGGCCAGAGACAGAGCTGTGACCCTTGTACCACTCCATGTAGTTTGAGTTTGGTCATGCAACCAAATTTAGGTTTTTGAACATGTTATGATGTCACCAATTGATTTTTTACGGAACAGTGGTCAACGAGTGGCACATAAAGTTGTAATTGATCACACAACTACGTAATTGGACAGATTAAAAGGTATCTTAATAAGTATAGATTGGTTGTAATACTAGTTACAACATACCAAGGAAAGAATTTAAGATTGGTCATCCCATGGTGTACGGTTGACTTGTTGGGTGATTGATAAGGTATTAAGATGGGTCTTAAACTTGGCTGCGTGGCTGGAGCATAACATGTGTGATGAAATTCCCCATATAATTAGCTACGTGCCGAATGGCATTCAATAAGCAAATAGTGCTTGTGCCAGGCATTTTGTTCCATTGAGGCAATTTGCAAGAAATTAATTATCCACCTAAGGTGAGCAAATAACAATCGGATTCTCTCGTCTTCAAATCACACTGTTGCAATGACAGTGCAACTCCACAAGAGACCGGCTTGGCAATACTGTACAACCACCTTCCTAAAATGAGCATTCCCTGAGCTAATAAAAACTACACGCGATTGGTTTCCCCTCTGACAAGACCACTTGTTTGTACACAGAAACGTTTTAACTAACAATGTTTGTCACGTTGTGGTATCGCCCAGGAACATCACAATGTGTAAAGATGGACGTCATTCGCATGGTTTTATTACACATGCCAATAAGTGCGAATCATTCCAGCCACAGGAGCAATGTCGGTGAAACGACGTTTTATAATGATTTGTATTATTTAATAAAAATCATAATAAGGAGGTGGCCACAATTCCGTCAATGGGGTAATCAGACGTTATTAAGTTATCAGTGTCATTTCTCCTTTTATATTGTTTTGTGTGTTTTTCCCCTGTATTTTATTGCAAATTTAAAGTCATTATATCATGTATATGATGATTGATTATATAACAAAATGAACAATTGTTCCTCTTCAAGGTGTTAATGATTCATTAAGTCTACAATTTATACAATTACAGCAGAATTATTTTTTCTTGAATCCGTAGGGAAAATACTAAAATGCGCGGTTGAGCCAATATGGACATATGGAACACACATCTGTTTGTAATGTGCATGGTGAAGGAAAATGAAATTAACCTGGACAAAACAGTAAATTCAAGATAAACAGCATGGAGATAATGAGGTTCTACTGTATTATTTTAGTCTGAAAATGCTGTTGAAATGAAATGTTAGTAGTTTAATGTTCATTTGTGCAAATTGGTACGCTTATTATGCGTGTATTATATTGATTTCGTATATATGCATTTTATCAATTTGTTTAATCATTTTTTTTCTCTTTCAGGTACGGTGAATGTATAATGCAGAGATAATTACATTTTTACAGTATTTGATCTACACTGATATGTTAAGGATCTTAATCATTGTTATGTATTACTGTTGCAAATTTTGTAAATGCGTAAAATTATAATGATATATTTGTAAGTGTAGGTATACTTTGGTCATCAGGTTTTCGCATAATAGTGCATGTTATGTGCTGTGCACATTGAGCAGGTGAAGAGTATTGTTACAATCTGTCCAATTCCTGGAAATCATTGAACGTGCTTGATACAGCTACCCATTTACAGTTAGTTGAAAACATGCCTAATAAGGGTTTTTTGGTTATCCGGTCATTCTGGAGAAAGATAACCAGTGAAAATACAAGTGAATGTGTGAGCAAAAACCGTATACATCAAGTTTAAACACCAACTGGTTTGAGAATTAGCAGACGTGAAACTGCAGCAGGTGTCCCTGGTTTTATCTTGCACTGCTACTCATGTAGCTGTGATCAACTGGTTGTGATTAAAACAACAATGGCCAGCAACATCAAGATTGTCCAAAAATAACGCTCACCGGACCAAGATGTAATGGCACCCACAGGTGAATGGTGACCCGCCCATGTTTACCCCATATCAGTATGCAAAATGACAGCCCATCCCTATATGTTGAGAAAACCCCTAATGATGGACATCCTTTGGTTTTGTTCACTTCAATGGACACACATTTTGCTGGACGTTTTTAGCCATTCATTAAATCTCCCGGAATGAGAACGTTATGGGGGATTTAATTGCTTTGATTTGTTGAAAACCCCTTGTATGATGGACATCCTTGAATACTTTGTTTGACAAAAATTGTCTCAAAAAATTTGTCTGTACTTTGGCCTACTTTTGGTTTCTTCCATTCATTAAATAAACCTTGTTAACACTCTACAGGGAGAAGTATTTTACCTATGGTCACCAAACTTTCTTGTTTGTACTGCTCTGCCCTGATTAGATTTTGGCCTTTGGCCTTTGATGACAGACTACTTGAGCTAGTGGTTTAAAACAAATTGAATTTATGTTTTTGTTTGAGGACTTATCAAAAAAGTGGTTTGGTATGTCTATAAAAAATTTTGTCTGTATTGGTTTGGCCTACTTTTTTGAACTTACGAGCATTACGTAATAAACCTTGTTAACACGTTACTGGGAGAAGTATTTTACCTATGGTCACCAAACTTCATATTTAGCTTCGTCGTACTACTCTCCAGAGCTGATAACATTTTGGTGTACTTTGGCCTACTTTTGATGATGTTACGATGTGTTTTTAAAAACAAATTATTACGTAATTGTGTTTATCTGTCTCCAGGGAACAGTTTATGACTTATCATCACCAAACTTGACATTTGGTATGAGATTTACGGCATTCCCGACGACTACTTGTTATAATTTCAAATAAAAAGGTAACTAATAAGGAACTTTAGCACATGTTGCCTGAGCATTTTTAAAACATTGAAGCACAAAAACACAAGTTCTCCAGCAAAATAAAAGATGCTTTCAAGTTATTGTATTGGCGAAAGGAAAAATTCTTGGACTATTTAACAGTCAGTTGCATGTACTCAGCAAGATTCAATGTAATTTTGCTCACATATAGCAAGATACAGGTACCACAGTCTTGTACTTAAAATGTAGACCAAATCGACGTGGCACGTGCCAAGCTTTCAGTTTTATAATGTCAAATATTATGTCAATGTGTTAGATTAATAGCATGAAAAATCATGAAAGCACAAGTCAAGTAATAGAAAAACGTACACAACGACAGGTGTTATTTATTATTCAACCACGTGCATTGACAAATGTCATTTGACGCATTAATCATATAACGTTGATTTATATTATAAGTCAAAATTATTGGGTTTATGATTCGTCCCCCTGGAGATTTGACCTGGATTGTCACACATCAGAGTGAAAATTCCACAGAGATGAATTTTAAGCTGGCACAATTGCAGTATTCATCATCTTAATACTTTTTGAATAGGGTACTATGTTTTAACGTTTTTTATGAGCATCTTTGCAAATGGGCTCACTCAGCATCAGGTTGATCGATGTACCGGTAATTGAAATAGACAAAATCCATAGTTATAATTGTATGTAACATCTTTAAATTGATACCCATTCGAAGATTACCTCATTGCGTCAAATATATAAAGAAGGCTTGACAATAAGTATAAATGTAATGCCAAGTTCTCATTTATACATAGACACCTGTATTTTGATGAACTTTGGTGTACGTATTACAAAATTCTTTCATAATTCTTTCTCCTAGTCCATAGGACTATATCACGTGGTCTCTGTTGGGACTCAAAGCTTGGAATCCTGCCCCCCATCATCTTCTATATATAATAGTAGTTGCAGTCTCTTTTGTCGCGTGTCAAACTGTCGTATTTTAAATGGCTTAATAATATTTTCAATGTTTTTTATTTCCTGAAAAACAAGTTGTTAAGAAGGTGACAAAATGCGTAGCTTGTGGATTAAATCATACCAATCTACACCACACCTGTGATCATGCCGACTCCCCAAACTGAGTGTCACAAGGAACACTAAAATTTGAAAGACGTTGAAGAGTACTTAAAAAGCAACAACAGTCTACCGTACTTTAATTGATAAATACAAAATATGTAATGATGGTATAGTATAGCATGCTTTTAACTATTTACTACATGAATAAAGGACAAAACACCTGAAGAGGAAATGAAAAAACGAGATGGCAGACCTACGTCACTGACATCTAATGACAAACTCTAAATCTGTGTTGCCTCTGCAGGGAATGCATGCTTAGAGTGGTTAGCTTATCATTTCTACAATTTACAGCCAGAATGCAATCAGTTGTCTACTATACTAGTAAATTGTATAAATAAAAAAATGACAGTGAAATCATAAATTATATATTCAGCAGCATTGTAGAATAGCAAAATGCATACTTGTTGTTATGAAGGATACAAATCATACTTGTTCTTTCAATGTCAAAACCGCCGTTCATTGTCATGTCGTTGACATATCACCGGTAAGCCCTCAATTAAGGTTCTATCACAAAAAGCGCTATTTTAGGAAATGTTTAGATCATCTGTCATTGAAATCATAGGTATTTGTGGTAGTTTGTGTCCTCTCATTCTGGTAGTTGACATGCTAGTAGTGTCCAATTAAGGTTTTGTAGGGCCCATGGCTGTTGAAGTGGGACTTTTGTCGCTTGTCGCGACTTATGTCACTACTC
>CM032659.1:14130804-14175801 GCA_019095985.1 Streblospio benedicti
GCAAATTTTGTAAATGCGTAAAATTATAATGATATATTTGTAAGTGTAGGTATACTTTGGTCATCAGGTTTTAAGCATAATAGTGCATGTTATGTGCTGTGCACATTGAGCAGGTGAAAGAGTATTGTTACAATCTGTCCAATTCCTGGAAATCATTGAACGTGTTTGATACAGCTACCCATTTACAGTTAGTTGAAAACATGCCTAATAAGGGTTTTTTGGTTATCCGGTCATTCTGGAGAAAGATAACCAGTGAAAATACAAGTGAATGTGTGAGCAAAAACCGTATACATCAAGTTAAACACCAACTGGTTTGAGAATTAGCAGACGTGAAACTGCAGCAGGTGTCCCGGGTTTTATCTTGCACTGCTACTCATGTAGCTGTGATCAACTGGTTGTGATTAAAACAACAATGGCCAGCAACATCAAGATTGTCCAAAAATAACACTCACTGGACCAAGATGTAGCCCGGCACCCACAGGTGAATGGTGACCCGCCCATGTTTACCCCATATCAGTATGCTGGACAGCCCATCCCTATATGTTGAAAACCCCTGTATGATGGACATCCTTGTACTCTGGACACACATTTATTTATGCACCTTTGGTTTCTTCCATTCATTAAATCTCCCCGGACGAAGTCCGAAGGGGGATTTCTTGCTTTGCTTCTGTCCGTGCGTCCGTGCGCCCTCTCGAAGACTACTTGAGCTAGTGGTTTGCAAATTGAATATGTTTTGTTTGAGGAAAAAAGTACGTCTCAAAGAATTTTGTCTGTACTTTGGCCTACTTTTGACGAACTTACGAGCATTATAGAATAGAATAGAATAGAATAGAAACATTTATTTCCTATTAAAAATTCCATATAGAAAAGACATAAAATATAAAATATACATATATACATACATAAATAAAACTATGCATAAAATCACAAAACATTGATGAATGTACTATTGTTTTTTTCCAAACAAATAATAATGAGTTCTGTCTACTGCCAGCAGTCAAGTAGAGTCTGAATTAAAAACGCTATTACATTTTTCAAGTCTATTTTTTAAAATTTAAATGTATTTAATATTTACATCAAAGTTTTAATATTGTTTAACAACATATTATGTGGATATAGAGGCCTTGTATAAAATTAAACAACATTCTAAAAATTTGTTAAAAGATGTCTTAAGTTTTCTAAATGAATAAATACTGTACTTACTCCATAGATGGGAACAATTTTGGAACACAGTCTTAAAAACTTTTTTATCATCACTACAGTATTTAAAAACATTTTATGACGTATATTGTTTGTCTGCTCTCAAAAACAGTTTTGTCGACTTATCATCACAGTCATCTTTCATGTCACTGGATATGCAAAAATTTAGGTACTTTCCGTTCAACAATCATTACATTTTTTTCCATTTATACTAAAGACAGGGACTTTGACCTTTTGTCCTTGTTGGCTGAATACATTATTCTAGACTTTGAAGGATTATATATAATTCTCATTGTTGGATTTAAAGCGTTCACATATTGTTATAAGTTTTGAAGGGGCACTAGGAGATGGTGCTCAAAAAAATGGTATCATCTGGGCGCAGTAGATTATTTGTTTACACCATTCAAGTTGCAAATTCATCGACTATTTAATACGTTGCATAAATGGCCCACATTATTATTCAAGAAAAATTGGAGAGATTAAACTTCCTTGTCTTACACCATTTGATACCCAAAACTAGAGGACAATGTAGAGCCCCATCGTACATTTAAAAGCTTTATGATGTCAAATAAATCTGAAACAGTCTTACAATTATTACAGGTACATCATGAAATCTAAAAGTCCTGAATAAGCACCAATGGTTGAGTTTATCAAATGCTTTAAGCATCTAAAAAGCCAGGTAAATTGGACTAGATAAACTCCTTTATAGTGGTCAACAATTTGTTGGTTATATTAAAAATGCTCAAAGTAGAGAGGTTTATGATTAAGTCCCATAAATTCGGTGAAGTCCATAGTAATTCATCATATACAATTAAAAATGGTTCCTTCCAAAAACCTTGACATGATTGTTGTGAGTGCAATGGGTCGATAATTATCTCTGTCTGTTATATCACTATTTTTTTGTCTTTGGGGAGTGGCACTATTATAGTATCTAGCATATCAGATGGAATATGGCATGACTCACTGGTAATTGTACAAACATAGACAATAGACAATAGACTCTACTGTAAAATCTTTAGGTGTTACCCACTGAGATTATCATTACCTCACTGCGAAATTTTATAAATAGCAACTGACAATAAGAATATAAAGTTCATGCCATATTTCTCTATTGACCTTGTTAAATTGGTTTAAGACATAATGATGGACTTATCCTTAGATGAATTAAGTAAGTCTTTATAGTGGTTTCCACATGGAGGCCATGGACTATATGTCCCACTGCATTCCCAACAGGGACTGAAAGAGGGGCATCCTGATCCATTCATAGTCTTAACTTCTTTCCAGAAAGTTTTAGTCTCTTTTGTCAAGAAGTCAGGCTGTCGAGTCCTTTTTTGATGCCTCCCTGCTGGCTTTAATTCACGTTTCATCAGCTTGAATTGCAAGTGTCTGCTTCATAGTGTGTCAAAAAATAAAACCTTGTTTGATTAAAGCATAAGCCCACTGCAAGAAAGCATGTTTGCGCCTGTGACAGCATTTGCACAGTTCATTCCAACCCATCACCTGCTTTAAATAGTTCTTGGTTTATGTGAAGTCTGTAGAAATGATTCACTGGCCTGATCAATAGTCTACACGATGTCCTCATACAAATGCTTAATAGCAGACTTATGAGACAATCTTTGCACATACTATCATTTACATAACAATAAAGAATGGTCAAAACATACTTTTTCCAAATAAAAAACATTACGTAATAAACCTTGTTAACACCTACTGGGAGAAGTATTTGAGCCATGGTGCCTCTTCATATTTATGCTTAGCCGTGGTTACATTTTCCATTTCTACAATTTTGGTGTACTTTGGGCCTTACTTTTGATGATGTTAGTATGTGTTTTTAAAAAAAATTATTACAGTGAAACCATAAATTATCTGTCTCCCAGGGAACAGTTTATGACTTATCACCAAACTTGACATTTGGTATGAGATTTATCATACTTGCCTCCCGACGACTACTTGTTATAATTTCAAATATAAAAGGTAACTAATAAGGAACTTTAGCACAAAAAGCCTATTTTTAAGAAAATGATAAAATCATCTGTCAAAGGAAAACACAAGTTCTCCAGCAAAATAAAAAGATGCTTTCAAGTTATTGTATTGACATGCTAGAAAAATTCTTGGACTATTTGACAGTCAGTTGCATGTACTCAGCAAGATTCAATGTAATTTTGCTCACATATAGCAAGATACAGGTACCTCACAGTCTTGTACTTTAAAAATGTAGACCAAATCGACGTGGCACGTGTGCTTTCAGTTTTATAATGTCAAATATTATGTCAATGTTGATTAATAGCATGAAAATCATGAAAGCACAAGTCAAGTAATAGAAAAACATTCAAATCTACAGGTGTTATTTATTATTCAACCACGTCTGACAAATGTCATTTGACGCATTAATCATATAACGTTGATTTATATTATAAGTCAAAATTATTGGGTTTATGATTCGTCCCCTGGAGATTTGACCTGGATTGTCACACATCAGAGTGAAAATTCCACAGTGATGAATTTTTAAGCTGGCACAATTGCAGTATTCATCATCTTAATACTTTTTGAATAGGGTACTATGTTTTAACGTTTTTTATGAGCATCTTTTGCAAATGGGCTCACTCAGCATCAGGTTGATCGATGTACCGGTAATTGAAATAGACAAAATCCATAGTTATAATTGTATGTAACATCTTTAAATTGATACCCATTCGAAGATTACCTCATTGCGTCAAATATATATAAAGAAGGCTTGACAATAAGTATAAATGTAATGCCAAGTTCTCATTTATACATAGACACCTGTATTTTTGATGAACTTTGGTGTACGTGTTACAAAATTCTTTTCATAATTCTTTCTCTAGTCCATAAGACTATATCACGTGGTCTCTGTTGGGACTCAAAGCTTGGAATCCTGCCCCCATCATCTTCTATATATAATAGTAGTTGCAGTCTCTTTTGTCGCGTGTCAAACTGTCGTATTTTAAATGGCTTAATAATATTTTCAATGTTTTTATTTCCTGAAAAACAAGTTGTAAGAAAGGTGACAAAATGCGTAGCTTGTGGATTAAATCATACCAATCTACACCACAAGCATGTTGTCACCTGTGATCATGCCGACTCCCCAAACTGAGTGTCACAAGGAACACTAAAATTTGAAAGACGTTGAAGAGTACTTAAAAAGCAACAACAGTCTACCATACTTTAATTGATAAATACAAAATATGTAATGATAGTACAATATAGCATGCTTTTAACTATTTACTCCATGAATAAAGGACAAAACACCTGAAGAGGAAATGAAAAGGCGAGATGGCAGACCCACGTCACTGACACCTAATGACAAACTCTAAATCTGTGTTGCCTCTGCAGGGAATGCATGCTTAGAGTGGTTAGCTTTTCATTTCTACAATTTACAGCCAGAATGTAATCAGTTGTGTACTATACTAGTAAAATTGTATAAATAAAAAAATGACAGTGAAACCATAAATTATGTATTCAGCAGCGTTGTAGAATAGCAAAATGCATACTTGTTGTGATGAAGGATACAAATCATACTTG
Organism: Streblospio benedicti; assembly: GCA_019095985.1. Taxonomy (NCBI): domain Eukaryota; kingdom Metazoa; phylum Annelida; class Polychaeta; order Spionida; family Spionidae; genus Streblospio; species Streblospio benedicti. The sequence continues at coordinate 14,135,548 of CM032659.1, forward strand.
TTCTTTCAATGTCAAAACCGCCGTTCATTGTCATGTCGTTGACATATCACCGGTAAGCCCTCAATTAAGGTTCTATCACAAAAAGCGCTATTTTAGGAAATGTTTAGATCATCTGTCATTGAAATCATAGGTATTTGTGGTAGTTTGTGTCCTCTCATTCTGGTAGATGACATGCTAGTAGTGTCCAATTAAGGTTTTGTAGGGCCCATGGCTGTTGAAGTGGGACTTTTGTCGCTTGTCGCGACTTATGTCACTACTCATTAAAAATGTGTGTATGTTTAATCGAGATGCTTTGGGGTTCTAGAAATTGTAGTGTGCAGGTTGTAATCTCTCACCATATTTTGTTTGTCTTGAAGAAGAAATATATATTGAGAGCGTCTTCTGATTTGGTCCTTTCATGTATAAAGTTCTACTTCTAAAAATTTTGGAAAAATCTAACACACTCAAAATATTTACCAGGTGCACCTTGTTATTTGGTGCATTTAAGTAAACATAATGTGCATGTAAAAATTCTGGTAAAACCTGGGTGACCCCTTTAATCAGTCCCTGCATAAGTATCATACATGTGGTGCATATATGTAACTAACTACATGTACCGAGTAGATTTACATTTACATTAAATTTATGCACTACACTGTAAATGTTTGTATGAGTCACTCATATTAAGATATGATTACAACATTTTTTCAATATGTATTTAATTTGTTGCATCTTTTTTGATAATGTGCATCTTTGCTTAGTAGATAACTATCAAAGCATGAAATGTGAAATCTACTTGTGTGCAGCAAGGTTGTTATTTTTGCCACCAGGTGGCAGCACCTTGCAGTAGCGAGGGCCCTGGCCACAGCATGATCACTGCTGGGAACATATAGCAATGTTTGTGTCGGCAGCTGTAGATCAGACAGCAGAAGTGGAAACTGCAACACCTCTGCCAATGATTATTCCTTCACTTAAAAGGTGAAGTAGATACATAGCAATAATTATGCCCTAATGGATACATAGTTTCTGGAAGGACAAGATATAAGTTTGTGACAGTTTTGCGGATGATGCACGAAAAGGTGTTGTGAGTGAGTGAACTCGAAAAAGTTATTTAAAGTTTGAACTTCTTTTTATATGGATTTTCTGAACTTGACCGTGAAGACATAAATGTTAATAAAAGGTAGTAGCTTTGAACTTGGTGATGGTTTGTGAATGGATAGTTACATTCAAGGACAGCTTCTTGACACCGTGTGAATTAACAGACATTTTTTATAGTTTCATTTTAAAATGCGGTTTCTGTTATAGCTATGCGTGATGCAGAGTTTATTTGTCACGGAAAAGAAAGGGCTGGAGATGAGGAAATGAGACAACAGTGTTATTGATATAAAACCTTGTCAGTCTCTGACTTATTTTGCCTGTAAATTTAAGTGCATCGCGATTTATTGCTTATAAAAGAAAAATTAAAATACAAATGACTTTTTTGCATATGTGAGGAATGTGTCTAAAGTTTCGTATTCTGAACACATCATGACATTGGTGAATGTTTAGATCATGTAGAAGAAATCTTCAGTGCCTAGTTAAAAGAACAGTCCTAGAGCTTTTACTATAGTTAATTTATGATCAGCTAATACTTTTATGGCTTTATTTGTAACCACTAAGTTATAAATTGCAGCGCTATGTGCTTTGTGGCTTGATGATCCTTACATGTAGCTCACGTTTAAATTATCATATTCTTGTGTGAATGAATGGCTTAAAAATTGCTATTGAAGCAATGTAGACAGAGCTTTGTTATAAATGAATATATGCAACATTTCTAAACCTTAACTTACTTATACAGACTACAATAGCGACAAATTTATCAAAATGCTGAAAGTGAGCTAGTACCCTAATGTCTACAGTATGAAAAGAGAGAAGTGTTAGCACCTTTGTACATGTCCTTTAAGACTCAGCCAATCATTCTGTAATAACAAAAACAGGCCATCATTCTGCATTAATCATGTTTTATCAAGTTATTCAGCAAATTGTGGAACAGTTGTATGTGCACATTTTTGTGTCGATTCTATTGTGCTAGATTAATAATGTAAACTGTGACGTAAACAGCATTCTTCTAATCAGGCTGCACTGGGCGTTAGAAAAACAATCTCACCTCTTCCTCTCACTTGAGATTTTATAATCTTTATGCAGTGTATAGAACTCACAAATGAATTACGTGAAAGACCTACATTGTAGATTTTAAGCTTTTATTATATCAACATACATTTAATATTGAACTATATTTGCTATAGCATTGTTGAATGCCCACAAAACCAACAAGAATGACAGAAATTAAGAGTCAATCAGGAAAAAGTTGGCAAACCAAAATGTTTGTTATTTGGGTCACAGATTAATTGGTTTGTTTTCTGTGTCAGTTCTTCATGCACTGATTAACCTTGCTAAATGGTACATGGAGTTGGAAAAGGATTCTAAAACGTGCACGTGTTTTTGGTCCTCAGTGGCACCAATTCAACATGAAGAACAATGAGGCTGCATCACGTTTTACTGAACTTTCAGGCCAGATGATGGCGGCCCAGATTTGTAACATTGTGGCGGAATCCAACATGTGAAATTGTAGATACAAAATGAGGCCAGTGACAGTAAGATAGCATTGGTCCGAAGTAAGTTTTTATTGTCCCAGGCTCATTGGGCCATCTATGATCTTCATACATTGCTTGACAAAGTACCACTAAAGATAGTGGGTGCAATTGCGAGTTTGGCTCCAGTTTGATAATTTTATTCACAAAGTGTTCATTAAGTTATACAATTTCAATTAATTTCATCTGATTATAAATCCTGAATTGGCCATTGAAGCATGTTATCAGCATTGGTATTCTATTTGTGCTAAACTTTACTGTCGATGTGAATTACATTTCAATTAACCAACATTTCTGGCATCAGGCTTAATACTCTATCAGATTTCTATTTGTGGCTTCTTAGTCTCAACTTATGGCATGATACCAAATTACCAATATACACTCACCCACTCAGGCAGGTCACCACAATGTGGAAAAAGGTATATGAAATGTATCGAGTTGTGGGCTCACCACACAATCACATCCATTATCGATCATTAGACTGTAATTATTAAATCCAATTGATACATTTTACCAAGAGGTTACATCCTCATGCTTCACCTCCAATTAATAGATAAAATTCTCATACGTTGTAATTTTGTTGTAAGATGTTTTGGAAATTGTTCACTTGTTCTTAAGAAAAGTACACTTATACCACAAAGCATCATAGGGACAAAAGAGTACATGCATGTGCAAATATACTCTATGCTACCTCCTGCAATCTAACGGAATGTCCCATAGTCTCTTCTGTAAGATTGACAAGATAATAAAGATAACCCTGAAAGGGATCTGTTTATAGGTTGATTAGCATGGCTGCCTATATATGCTTATTATCACAGTCTGTCAACATAACATTGCACTGATAAGTTTGCATGTACGAAATTCCAGCCCACAATCACAGGAGATATCATAATTAAAGAATACCTTATGATTGCAAAGATGTAGTATTCTTATACTTTAAAGGCATAATCAAATGCAATTAATGTCGCGCCCTTTAGGTTTTAGCACAACTGTAGCAGTTTTATTTAGCCCAAATTGTTTAGAAACTGCATTTTTATTCTTATACACAGCTAACCAGTTTACAAGTATTTTAGCCATAAAGTGTCTATGCATTGTTAAAACACTGTCATTATGAAAATAAAACATGATTTATGAGGCCAGTTTCATCAAGTGCTAAACCTTCTCTTGTCGTGATCACATGGGATGATGAAAATCAAATAAAATGTCATGTTTAAAAAGTGCTGTCCAGTATGATGAATTATTTGTCACAGAAAAACTATGTGTAAATAGTATTGGATGTGGATCAAAAACAACTTACTAAAAGACTTTGTCCTGTGTACTCTACAGTCAACTATTGACTGGACACACAATATAATGAGTACACAAGCCTGTAACAAATATCACACATGACAAAGTGTTGAGCACATTTTATTTGACTGTCCTACTCTTGTCAACATACAAATGTATATGTTTTTTGTTGTATTAACTGAGATTTTCTGTCATTGTCAAATTTGAATGATTAACTAAACAAGAAGTGTCTGTGTGGTTGTAATTTTGAATAGTTGAAGCAAATTTATAATTAGAATGAATCCATGTGTGCGATATACGATGAATGGAAGATTTAAGATGCAGGGTGTTTTGTGTGTGAAATAGTGATGATCATTATGAAACAGTGATTTTGGGCTACCAGATCTTAAACATTTTGTAAAAGAAACATCATAAACATTCTGTGAAAATAAAACATGATTTAAAAATCTAATGAAAGACTAAAAAACTATGATTTCTGTAGATTCAACTTGATAACCAATAAATCATATGGTTACAAGATTGGAACCTCGTGCCAAATCTATACTAAGCAGTTGATGAAGTTTATTCTTAGCTTCAAAACTGTTAAAATAATTATTTTGCCATATGAAAATCATCAGCATGCGTTTTGAGTCCCTATTTTGCCTTTTAAGGGTGTTGGACTGGCTTATGATTGCTCATAATTTTTCTCTCCACATGTCTCTATCATTTGCCGTCGCGATCTTTAAGCGTATTTGCTCATTAAAACCAGTATTTGTTATTGTTACATAGAAAAACATGGTCAGTTCCTTATCAGATAAGTAATATTATACTAGCATGCATTCCAATTGTGACAGGACTGGCTACGCTCCTGTTTAGTGCTAACATTCTAAATACTAGCAGTAAAAGAAAAGAAAATTACACATTGAGGTCAAATGTACAAGATTCTATATTCTATATTTACTCTTACCTATTTCAGTGCTTATTGACAAGATATATTGGCAATTTTGAAAGATTTATTAAACTTCAGTGGACTCTTATGAACATTTATCTTATCATCAATGTATAAATAAACATTGCTGTGGTACTGATCAATGTCAAATCATCAGCAAAACCAGTGGATTAATGCTTTGTTTTTAAGAAAGTGACTTGCACATTGCAGATGTCTTGCATATCAAGGTGATAGCCCAATACAATAGCTTAATATTGTGGATGTTCCCTACAACACACATTGTGAAATTCATTGACCTCATAAGAAGGGATTTTGCCACTACACTGGTCTAAATGTGGACATTGAAGGACCATTTGTTGATTATTTAAGAACTGAGAAGTGATACCTATAGGGAGGAACTATTTTGTGGCAAGCATTTAGTGTTGAAGTTGGCCAGCGAGCTCCTTGGAATCTGTGTGATAAGAACGTGGTGATAGCGACAACGACCAACTGATTTGTGGATGTGATAGCAACATCAACACCATGTTTCAATGTAAGTTGACGTCATTCATATTCTTAATCTTCTACATACAGTGCAGTTTCTTGCATGTATCGCAGAGTATAGATGTTTGTGTACTCTCGATGTTGATAGGTGGTTAAATCCACTGTGGTTTGTGTACACATGTAGATGTGATTGATTGATTATTACTTTCAATGTTCACTTGACTTTACATTGGTTGATGGTTTGGGACATTTACATTTACGTAGTCTATAAACAGGTGATAAAAGCCTTGAAGTTGTAGATATTTTCATAACGTGTATTAAATTGTGTTTGAAATAGTTGACAAGTTCTTTAGAAATGAAATAATGAAGTATCGAACAACGAAACGTCCTGGTTTTTATGAATTTCTAAGTATTTCCAACCGAATTAGCAATCCAATTGATGGTGAAATTGGACTTAAGAAATCCAATGATGCCGGATTGTGTGATAAAAAATGAAGATATGTAATTGAGGTGACTGTATGAGTTTTTATCCTGTGTTATAAACATGGCTGATAACAGCATCTGTACGTCAAGTGTACGATCTTATCAAAGGTTGCGTTTGGTTGAATGACGTATACACATGATTTACAAGACTTGCCATTTAAAGTGGTTCACAGGAACAAATTTTTCATGAACAAATTTTTGTTTTGATATCTAATAAGTTTGCTATCTACTCTCCGTGTGGTAAAATGAAGTAGTTGATTGGCCTTTTTCCAACGGCGCCGTGTAAGCGCTTTGTCCAGGGTCTATTTACAATAGATACACAACTTTGATAGCCCTTGAATCATTGTGATATAAAACTCCAAACTAGAATATGTAAAACAACAGATACTAACATGTTCACGCATAAAAAAAAGATACAGGAAAAACAGGCTTTTTGGAATCTTATGAATGATAATTGATTCACTTTGAAGCAACTTGCTGTGTTTTGTGCTAGAGGTTAAATGCTGTGCATAAACATTTACCCCAGTAATGTCTTTGTAAATAACAGTTTTATAGCTTCTTCATATATACAGATCTATATGTTTTTAATTCAATATATCGGTCTCTTTAGATTTAAACATCGAAAAAGACATTTACGTAATGTTCTTTGTAAATGCAAAAACATTTATATTGACAATTGATTGATAGTTCTTTAAATGTCATTGTGTCATGTCCACTTTTTTTCATAATTTTTCATGTTTTTATAGTCTAACATTGTAAGTTGTAAATTTTGACTTGTTGATATTCAATATGGATATACCATGCAATACAGAAGAAAGATTTTTATCAATGGAATTACTTTATCATCATTATATTCATTGTTCATGTATTGATGCCGTGTTTCATCATGTTTTTGGCTATGATCTTGAGATTTTTATGGTGATTAATCAATGATGAATTTCCATTGATTATTGTTATCATTTTAAAGCTTCCTTGTTCGTGGTGTTTTCAAAGGCACTAGCAGTGCCCAAATGATAACTCATTATTAATGCTCAAAATCCTCTTATAAATAATTGATATCTACATACTGAGTGCGATGCTGGTGGGTCCTATCACTGTGTTTGGAATTTAAAGGGTCAACATTAGTGTTTACCACTGGACCTGAGCCTCAGATATGAGAGACTTGTGGTGGCCAGCAAACCTGGATTTCTACAAACAAGATCAAAGTTAACAATATAGTCACCGAACCACAGTAGGTAACATTCCCAAACTGCATCAACTTTTATTTTGAAAAGATATGCTCATGGCAGACATTACTGTCGCGTGCTGCCACCTACATGTAGTGGCAGAAGTCTCAGACGATGGACATGGAAAATGTAAAATATGAAGACAGTAAGTTACAATGGATTGTCTCAAAATAAGTCAATCTTTATAAAAATGAAATCCAAGGAATCTCTTCATATATGTTGATGACCTCGACATTCTAACCTTGCCCATGGCATATTATGCAAACCATGTTTACTTGATCAACTCCCACGTCATCATAAACAGTAACAGAATAACAGAATAACAGAAATAACATCAGTTTTTGATGCATTCTTAAGTTTTAGTAATTCATTCTCCCACCTTATCCATATCGATATTTCAGGTAGGCTCCATAACAATTTGTAGCCTATCATCACTGCCCCAATAAGGACTTTAGCTAAGAGCTCGTGTCATGTGGCTGTAAGTTGTGAGTGACCACAGGCTAGTATGTACACAAACAGTTGTCTCCCACATTGGGTCTTGTTTACATGCAAGGCTAAGTGTGGTCAATATGGGGACCACTGGACAGTTTCTGCAGAATCAACTCTCCAAATATTGATGATGATTGTGTGTGACAGTAAGACATCACTGTTCATGTATATTAAAGTCTCTGGTAGGAGGAGATGAGTGCTTCATTCAGCGAGGTGTCTACTGTTTCAGTTTTGTATGTGTGTGTGATATATGTATTGCAAATGGGAGAATCAGAGTTCATCTGGAGCTTGGGTGCAGGAATACTATTTAGAGGAGGTTGTTATGAAGAAGATGTTATAAGATCTTTTTTGTACTTATCATGAGCAGCCAGCAGTAACTGTAAAGTTTAGATAGTTATACTTACAGCAGGGATTTGAGCCTTTCACTCAAGTTTAAAATGTAGCACTCACCGATTCACCTTATCTAGCTCATCCCAGATATCAAGATGTGGAATCCAGAGCCAGAGCCATATTGGTGCTGTCTTGTTTGGACTGTTGATGTGTTTGTCTACACATGTCCATTTTAACCTTGTAGTGCATCATAAAATACTTGAATATATGTACACATTATAACATGGTTCTATCATTATGCACGCATTCTCACCCCGTTATTAAACTGGGCCATTTCACTAACAAATGCCCATAAACAAACAGACACATCCACTTTCAGTGTATTGAGTATTTTTTCCTAATCTATTACAATGCGCCATTGTTAATCAACGCACAATGTAACACGTTTTGGTGTAAAAAGTAGCAGATTAAAATGTGAAATCCTTTTGGACAACAGTATGATGTGTATCATCACATGACTTTTTTGTATTTTTTGGCAATTTTACATGTACAGATAAAATCAAATACGATATCATCTAAAATCATTTTAGTGAGAAAGCTAAAACTGTAAATAAAATGATGACCTGATGATGGCTTAAAAATTGCTTTTCCTTTAATATACAATGTATCACAACTGAGTTCATTGAACTTGCTTGGTCTAGTTTCTGGCGACCATCAACATCGTAAATAAGTGAGGAATACCACACTGCCGTCCTGCCTCGCTCACAACACAGCATCTCAGGCTAATGTGTGCTATTTTGAGCTGGAGAATGCAATGTTATGAGCGTTTACGCAAATGTCAAAGTTGCTAGAGTTATTTGTATGAAATGTTGGCTCTCCATGAACATGATGAATGAAGATCATTATCAGCATCTACAATGGTTTTATAGTCTCCTTGGCAGCTTGCTAGCAGCAATGTTCCTTGCACGTTTTCATCAAAGAAATCACATCTTTATGGGTTTTCAGCCAGTAGATACATTCATTGTTTTTTTTATATCAGCGACTCTCATTGTAACTCATCTGTTGTTTGGAAATCTTTGGTCTGGTTGTCAAGGAATGCAGTTGTCTGCATCCTCGGTCTGCGGGAAGTTCTATCATACTGCATATACATGTACTGTTCAATGTCTATCTACCCATGGAATTAAGTGTCTAATTCAGCTGGTTGTTAATTAATTAGCATGCTGGACTGGTATTTCACAGACGTGTTTTGAAGTATGCATTTCCCATGTAGTATAGCATTTTATATTTATTTTGTTTTAAAAGGCTTAGGTTGTTGACCCATGATAATCATGTCTGCAAATTGTTGAATGACTCAGAGCAGTGGGCAGCTACACCATTATTCTGAGTAGGTCATAAAGATAGCACATTCACACTCTATCAACGTGAGGTTTTTCTTTACGCAATGCTATCACATAGAAGTCATAATTCAAATTCAGAGATTTTCTCCAAAAGGATTGCATCTACTAAATGAAAATTTCTAAATGAAAATTCAGTGACATTTAATTGCTATGTTGTTAAATAACATAAGTACCTGGGTCCTATTTTAGCTGATTGGCTCTTGGTAGAGGTGGTCTTAATTGGAGGTTCTAGATATAGCTGTTGTTGAGTTCACAATTCATTATGCGTGACCTTTCTGTATCTACTTTTCTTCGGTGAGTGACCTAAGACTGTGGTGACGTCACCGTCATCACCAGATGAAGGAATCAGCCTCGTTTTTTGCCCTGTAACAACCTATACACAGTAAACACATATGAATAACAGTCGATTCATAATCAGAAACCTGCTTTTATTCGGGTCTAGCACACATGTATAATCATCTTGAAACAGGTGATTGCAATGTGACACAAGTGTTTCAATGAATAGGTTTTCATTAATATGTTGCATGTAATTGATTTTCTTAATTGTACAGACTTCCCATTGTAGACATGTTCATGCTCATGTCAATTGCAGTTGATAATTACATTGTAATGATCGTTTCCTATTAATTCACAGTAACAACATCACGTCATCCAGCAGTTTCCTTCTAAGAACTGTCGTCTAGCATTGCTGGATTTCTTCCAGCACCTTCGCTTGTTATATCTATAACATTGGTTATGTAGTACAGTAGAACACTCTTATAGCGGAAGCCAGACAGGTGCATGTTGGCTTATTTCATTGCTCATACTTGGACCAATATCAGTTCTATCAAAGTCTCAGAAGAGATCATTTTTATGGATGGAAGAAACTTTGTGACTTAAGTTTTTACACATGGACCTCTAAATGTGTAGATTGGTAAATGCTTGATATAAATCACAAAATAATTTCATATTTTCAACAACAACAACAACAAATAGTTACATACATTTGCAAACCAAAAATTTAACAGAATCATTCATTGGCTAAGTTATTGTTTACAATTACGGAAAACTTATATGAAGTTGGCATGGAAAATGTTTAAAGAATGCGTCGGCAAGGACCATGTTTTTGTGTTGTGCAGTATAGACCCTGGTGGCTGCTCCAGACCTCTACCTTGTTTGTTACTGATAGGCTCAGTTTTGTGGTGTTTAGAAATGCGAAGCCAAATGCACATGTAGGAGATTTCCAGGCTACGGCAGACATCCAAGGTGCTAATCTGTAATGACAGAATCATGTTTTGAGATTTCATCTGATTTGCCGATATTGCTGCATTCTTTGATACTGTATATCGATCAACCAAGGGTCTTAGGTTGAAAGATTGTCAATTCAGGTTATGGCTTTTACTTAAATGTGTATTTACAATTGGAATAGCAATAGTTTCGATTTCGAGATTATCTTCTTTTTTTTATTTGGGTGGGTGCATTTATGTATTCGTGCAAATCATACATCAATTGTACTAAATTTGACACTGGGGAAGAATGAAATAATAACTTTTATATGCTCAATGCTTTGTATTGAGATAAAAATATATTTTGTAACACAAATATTGACAAAGTAATACCATTTTCAATTCAAATACCAATTTCAATTCAAATAAATCTCTGCAATTGGACAAAAGCAATATCACGTGTGTGTGAGGAGGTGTCATGTAACTTCCACGTTCTTTTTCTTCCATTTTGCGTGATCTACATGTATGACAATGTGGCACTTTGTATGGCAACTAGTGTGTTTGTGAAGACGTCAATAAGGATCCCAGAAGGAGGTGGTGAAGCAAAAACGTCAGTGAAGCATAAACATCAATACAGTTATGGCTCCTCACTTACACAATGCAATCATGCGACTCATTAATACTCAAAGGAAATACCTCAACGTGGGGTCTTATCACATACATTGTATTTATCAAGGTCAATGTTTTTTATTACTGGTTCTGGGACTTTGAGTGCAGGTAATTTTTTTTTCACTATACAGTTTGACCTTTTTTAGTCGAACTGAAACAAAGGTGATGATTTCTAGGTGTCTAATTTTTTTTATTTGATTTGATAAGGGGACATTTTGTTGTAAAGTTTTCTGGTTGGAAATAGATTTTGTTTAGCTATCCAAAAATCCATTTATTTTTCTGAGTTGAGCTAGATGTATTTTAAACAAAGCCCAGAATGACCCAGTAACCTAATTAGATCAGTAGTGAACATTTAGTGTAGTAACGTAATGATATTACATTGATTAATGATACAACATGATGCCTTTTCCCCCTATGAAAATTGGACACGCGTGTCAATACACATATGGTATTTACATGTATGAAATCCACACGATTTGTATCATGTGCTATTACAGCTAATTTGAGAATTTCCTCACAAGAGAATATTCTCACTCTACTATGAAACTGACTGTTCCATGAGGATAATGAGGTAAATAGCATGGGAGACTATACATGTACTGTATGTATATACAGTATTTGGGTTTTCCCTATGAACTTGATACCCAATCTTGATCAACATTATCAAATCTTAGGAAGGATGTTATAGATAAAAATGGTTAGTCATATGTCACAGAGAATGTAAGCTTTGGATTTTATTACAATGATCAATGGTCAATTATGATTGCAAAGGACATTCTCAATGATTTTTCTGTTGAAACACAGGTATTCCTGGTATCACATGTTCATGATTGTTACCACCGGTCATTTGTGTGAACATGAATGTGACATTGCTGTAGAAGGACTTTTCTTTGCTCATACAAGTTTGAGTTGGTTGAGAAGGGTAGTTTGTAATAGACAGATGTAGTTATGTCAAGTCTATACGTTGTTGCATTACTCAGGCAGCGATATGATTCTCCAAGTTTATATAGGGCTATAACACAACACTTCAGCCATCTTCATCTATAGATAATGTATTTGTAAAGTTCTAGTTTTTGCACAGTAGATGAGCCCCAGTGTGACAGCCAGTCTGTAGGGTAGGGGGCAGGAGGTGTTCTACATTTAAAAAGCTTGTTGGTGTAATAATAAAGGCTGATTTGACTTCAATATTTGGGACTGTATGCCTAAGAAAGCACAATTGGCGATAGAACCTCAAGTAATCATTTTCTAGAGCAAGTACATGTACAGTGTATGTAAATGGCTTGTTACAAATTCAATTTTTCATTCAGGCAAAGTATTCGTATTGGATATTCTGCATGTTATATTCATCTTTTATCATTATCTGTTTTACAAACAGCTTGGTTACATTCAGTGGATAATTTAAGAGAAAACAAAACTAGCCAAATGTTCACCGTTTGCAAAAACCTGGAATGCCACAAATGTTGCTGATAATTAAGCATACATTTCCTCGAAAGGAATCACCTGTATGTCATATATAGGCCACAACTACATGTGGACTCATGAGATTGTACGCTAATGAGACAGTTGCCACCTGTTAAGAACTACTTACTAAATTCCCTATGAATCTATTTTAACAATGCTTTTGTGTAGATTTTCGCAGAATGCTATTACTAAATGTAATTGAGTTGTCACCTATTGTACTCAGAATATCATTTCTGATTTACTCAGTTTCTATTAAAATCAGGTTGACTTGTCAACAATACGTACATGTATAATGTGTATTCCACCTGATTTTCAATCTAAAGCTCAATTTAGACATTTTTGTTGACCATACATGTGTAAAATCATGTTTCTCGAGAAAGGCTGATGGGCTATATGACAATTAAATTTGTATGTTCTCAAACCTGACCTCTTGTGCTGCTCTTGTATCCAGTTGCAAGTAATATTAAAGTGATTTCTTCAGGATTTTGATACACAACCAATTTCAATCTTCTATTCAAATTTCTTTGAATTGCCTCGTTCCAAATCATCAAAAAATCTATGTAAAAAATGTTAGAGACTGAGGCTAAGAGCCTTATTCTGACCAGACCGGTTACCTTGATGTTTATGACATATCATAACAATATCACGTTGCAATAAATGATATATACTCTAATATAGCCACTCTACTTTATATATAGCACTAATAAATATGATTTAATGTGTAATGGTGGCATGAATCCAGACAGATGTATTTTAAATTGTTTGTTCTGGCCGGTCGTGGCATTGAGCTGGTAAAATAGTGGATCATTCACCGCAGGCTAGAAGCTAACAATAGACACACTAGACACATGTAAGTGTCCAATAACAAACGCGCTGGTAGTTTTCATGGCTTGGTTCCACACATATATATTTTATTTCTATAAAGTCATATCCATTTCGAGCAGTATGGATTTCTCTGCCTTATCAATAGAATATTATTGAGCTGGCTTGATTTGTTGTAAATTTTTGGTGAAAATTGGGCTATGATATGGCTAAAGGAATCAACATTTCTGACTGCTCTATCACTACATCATAGCAAATGCACGTTGTAACAAGTGAATGTTCATCGGTTGACTTGCTCTGTATCTCCTTCATCGATATCTCCTTCACATGATTGATTGATTGATTGATTGATTGATTGATTGATTGATGTCCGTTCTTGTTGCAGAACTGTAATTCTTGTGTTATGAACTGCTGGTGTCTCATACCTGACAGACATGTATCTGTGTTCCATCTTCCATGGTGACTTATTCACCTTCTAAACCCCCTTCCGTGTGCTTCCATGTCCTACCCTGCCCAGTGGGAGTTGGACTTGTGATTAGAAGGTTGTGGGATCAAGTCCCGGTCGGGTCTGATGGTGGGTGCTGAGCAAACTTACCTCTAACGCGTTGCACACTGTTCCGTGCTACCTACACGTAAAATAGGTACAGGTCAGGCGAGTGAACACTAATCTGAGTGATTAGTGCATCTGCGCTATGGTTGCGATATGCTGTATGCTTCCTGGGGTGTCGAGAAAGATTAAGTGGGATAAGGACACCAATGGCCTGGTGTAGATGTAAAGTCGCTAGAAAATGGCAAAAACTGTTCATTACAACTATAAACAAGCGCATTTACATTTTGCGTGTTTTGTGTTACAGATCTGTCGGCGTCGCACTCTGCGGCTGCCGCCGCGGCGGGTCTCATCTACCAGCAGGCCGGGCTTCCGCCCCCGCCCGGCGGTGGTGGCGGAGTCATGGGCACCGGAGCCGGCGACGGCGGCCCGGGCGGCGTCGACCTACAGGTACGCTGCGCACATCTTGTGCTCCTGATACATTTACACAACGTTTATGACCACAGATTGCTTGTGTTTACCCAAAATACTGTGTTACTGTGCAAGTAAATAACTGATCAATACACAAATATGTATGGTATGCTATGCATGGTATGACGTACATGGGCTGCTTTTACATTACCGTGACTACATGTAGGTAGCACCAGTAAGCTAGCGGCACAGCAAAACTAAGTAGTGCATAATCTAATATACCTGTAAACTGTTTGTTAATCTGTGTTTATGACTTAAGCAGACATGTTATCGAGACTTTCATTGACTGATAAATGAAAAATTAACTACAATAGACACTTGTTATCTCGAATCTTCAGGATGATAGTAAACGTTATCAGTTATCTGTGGCACCATATATGATATATTTATGAGGGTGGTGGTGGTGTGTCTGAAACTCATACCATAAAATAGTTTCATTTTTCCATACACGTACATGTAACGCCCTCCTCCCTGGCTCATAATAAATGTCATGATGTACTGTACATGTGCTGTCCTCTACAGGCGCAGCTGTACCAGCTGGAGAAGTACTACCGGGTTCAGGAGGACGCGCTGCAGCGCCAGTTTGACGAGCAGCGCCGCAACCTGGCACACCAGTACCAGGCCAAGCTCGCCGAGCAGGTGAGGCGCATAGATACAGATATACAGTGTTTCAAATCGAATCATTTATCAATCAGACATAAATCATGACCATAATCACAGTCACTGAGTCCCAATGTTTGTTTACATCTAGAGACACACCTACCTCTGGTAGGTCGGTGGGTGTGTTTCTAGATGTAAACAAACATTATGACTCAGTGACTGTGACCATAATAACAATTACAAACGTATATACAGCATTAATAAAGTGTGCATCATTGTTGCGTAGTGGCACGTTATTGCACCAAAAAGCTGTCTTTTATGGTTGTGTACATTATGCGTAGTGCGTGAGTTGTTGTTGCGACATCACATCTAAAGCGTGAGTTGTTGTTGTGACATCACGTGTAAAGCGTGAGTTGTTGTTGTGACATCACGTGTAAAGGG
This sequence comes from Streblospio benedicti, assembly GCA_019095985.1. NCBI lineage: Eukaryota > Metazoa > Annelida > Polychaeta > Spionida > Spionidae > Streblospio > Streblospio benedicti. The sequence goes on from CM032659.1 coordinate 14,150,996, forward strand.
TGAGTTGTTGTTGCGACATCACATGTAAAGCGTGAGTTGTTGTTGTGACATCACATGTAATGCGTGAGTTGTTGTTGCAACATCACATCTAATGCGTGAGTTGTTGTTGCGAGACATCACATGTAATGCGTGAGTTGTTGTTGTGACATCACATGTAATGCGTGAGTTGTTGTTGCGACATCACATGTAATGCATGAGTTGTTGTTGCGACCTCACGTATAATGCGTGCGTTGTTGCTGTAGCGGCGCGCCGAGTTCCTGGAGCAGCAGAAGGCGCTGGCGCTGGAGGCGGAGCACAAGCACGCGGCGGAGCAGCAGCAGCACGCCGCAGCCGCGCTGCAGGGACTCAAGAACAAGAAGTCGTCCGAGCAGAGCGCCATCGCGTCCAACGAGGTGGGTACAAGGCTCCGCGGGTCGTATACAGACAGGTTTTGTATTTGCTACGAAATGATCCATTTGCAGAATTGACTATGTTATTAACAATGCATTTATATTCGGTTCATCCTGAAAAAAAAGAATGATTTAAGATACATGTACCTATTGGAACCTTCATTGTGCTTTACGGTGAGGCTTTCACTGTTTTCTCAATATAGCTTCTTCCGGCCGAATGAAGCGTAATCTACAATTATTCTCAATTTTTCTCCTTTTATACATATACTACACCTGATATGAAGCCTAGAGTGTTCACTGCTTTCTCAGAACATTGGTTACTTTTAAGATTCGAGGCTGTTTTCGCCATTCTGATGAGCAGCTGACTTTTACAGTGCTGTCCACTACTACCATATACAACTATGTTATCACAGACTACTACCATACTGTGATACAATATTGTTGACTTGCCTATGACGACAGGTGAAGCAGAAACTGCGTGAGTGCCTCCTCAACAAGAACACGGCGCGCAACATCCCAGCTGCAGCAGGCGCCCCAGCAGGCGGCGCCGGTGCCACAGACGGCTTCAAGGGCTCGCCACCAGAGCTGCGCCACTGGTAAGCACCTCATGTTCTGCTTCCTTGTTTATCCTTTACTGGTGTAGATTAGTGATAAGGTAGTGCCTATTATTGCAGCTTGAAATAAAGCTTATAATAAGCTCACATTTAGTAAGATGGGTGTCTGTTTGGTAGGGGAGGGCAGGATTGCTTTGGGGGGGGTATAAGGAGTTGATTTGTACATGTATTACCTCGTCCATCCCCCCTTCAATTTGATTGATGAATGATGGAAATGGACAAATGGCAATAGTTCTCAGGTACATGATGAAATTGCATACAATGTAAGCTGAAATGGTTATTGTCTGACAAAGTATGAAATACAATATCACAAATATGAAAGATTGAAAATTCAGTTTTACCATAAATGGAGTAGCGTAAATATTTCTGGTGGAAGTATCAAGTCTTTTATTTGACATTTTACATCCTATAATAGTTGCAGCTCTACACATATATTTATAGATTTGTGCAAATAGGCTATTCTGACAATTTTCTGCAGATTAGATTTTTAGATTACGAAAATGTAATATAACACTAGGCCTGATATTGAATAGCACTTATTTTTAATTACAAAGTTCTAAAATAACTTCGCAATAAGTGTAATTGCTTTGTGGGCATTGTGTTTCACACTGACAGCTCCAATATCGTGTATTGTCTTGAAAGGTGAATGTTTAAAAATAAAAACAATTATGGTGATGTGAAGGAAAGTAAAACAGGATTGTTTCGCTATAGTTATACTGCTATTTTAGATCCGCAAGAAAGCAGATAAATTTTGAGAAATGATTTCACGTTCTATGAAAATGTGTACTAGCAGGAAATACTGTGTCTAAAGCAGAAACTCCAGTAAAAACTGACTTTAAATGGCATGAATATTATTGTATGACTATGGCATTGAAAAAAGAGCGTTACACATCTTCATTTATGGAACTGTTTCATATTATCCTGAGTTTGCCTTTACATTTGTGACCAACAATTTATGTAAAATTTATCCTATATATCTTACCTACCCCGATTGATATATAGCGGCGAAAAAATGCAGCAAACTCATTATAAATGGAATGCAAGGTAAATTGTGTACAAATAGCAACATCATCACACATTGAATATGTGATGATAGGCTAATAATAGCAGTAGTTGCCACGGAAGCACAGCGCATCTTGTATAACAAAAGAAGCAGATCTCGAGAGGATGCGAGTGTCCGCTGGCATAATAATGGGGCAATACGCAGAATGTCATTATTGGCAGATTATTGCGTGCTTTTGTATCTAACATGGACAAGCCTGTAATGTATGTACAATGACATGTTATTGTCAACAATTTGAAGAAAGTATTATAACTAAGTAGTTCTGCCAAGATCACACAATTTGACAGCCGAGTGTAGCGTATGAAACTCGTGAATATTTGCACATGGACAGGAGCCATCAATTATGAAAAGTGTCCGGCCGTGGCAAAAAGTGTCCAGCCCCTAACTGTGGTCCTTTTGAGAGCCCTAAAAGTGTATCCTGCCCACTGGGCTCTGAAACTTACCAGCCCTTGCTAAACTAGCTGCCACCAGGCCGTTGGGTAGGCTCTATTTCTTACCCTACCCAGGGGACAGTGCCATTTATCAATGAACAAAGTGATCTGACCCTAGTTATGCTGGGTGACATTTTGAGTGCTGATATTTCTCTGATAGAGAGACCAAGCTGTTTGTTGGGGCAGTCACAGGTTAGGGTATTCAGGAACACCCCCAAATACTGGGGAGTGCTAGTATAACCTGTGGTGTTCTCTACTGGTATTATGGTAATACTTCTGGACTTTCTATAATAAAAAACAAGTGAAATATGTGTACTGTGAACTGATTGAAAAATGTCTGCCTTATATAATTAACCTTGTTTCTCAGCAATTTTTCACCTTTATTAGCTGTCTGTTTTCAATTGGTTAAATGACATGCAAAATATACTGGGAAAACATGCTCCTACATTAATAATTAGTTAATTCACAAGATTAATTTATCGTCGCACAAGTGTTGAATGTCGTTAATGGCATGTTACCATTAGAGGGATATTATATTAAAGTAGTATAATTGTTCACTCAATTATGAAATTGGTTTAATTACTGGCAATCCCGAGCAAATCAATTCTCACATTAGATAAAGTGCGTGACGCATATACATTATTGGTAATTAATACTAATACGTGCTTAAATCCTGGTGAAACTCCATAGTTCTCTAGATTTTAATCATAAGATTTAATCAAAGAAGTGTTTGGAAAATTGTTTGAAATGTTTCAGAACTAAAATCTATGGACTTTCTCCCCAATGTGAATTTCAAGTACATGATCTGCTTTGATATAAGTGAATATGATTCGGCTGCTCATGATCGAGGCAAGCAAAAGTTTGTGCAAACATTTGCGCAGTGTTACTTCTGCTAAAAAAGACTCTACCACTACCATTTTACTAGCAAAATACAAACAAATAACTGACCATCTTTTGTGTAAAATTAGTAACTTTCTATAGAGACCTAATTAAAGTTTCCTGAATCTGGACTGTGACCTTTTAGTAAGTCATTATTTAGAAGTAAGTAATTTTTTGGAACAATGGGCTTTTTCTCAAAAAAAAGTCATTGTTGTGTTAGTGTCAAAGAAAAAGCAGTAATTGCATAATTGGCTAATTAGTGTTGACGTCAGAGATAATGGCTTAATGAAGCGTCACCATGGAAACCTGTCATAAACACCTCGCGAATTACGCCAATGGGAGGATCTTTTTCTGGTCTATTTTGATTCAGGTGGTTTTAGGCACATTTTTAATTATTAGTTTAGGCTTGGCGATGTACTCAGGTTTGTGCTGCAAAATAGCTTAAGCTATACAAGAGTACATAGCTTATATTTGTAACTGGTTTATTCATAATTGTATATTAAAACCTTTGAATTATTACCTTCTTGTAAGGCGCTTTATGTCTCACATTTTCATTTTTGTTTTTATTGGGTTTTTTTTAATCTATTTTTGTGTTATTCAACAAGCTACATATTACAGTCGTACATCTCTATATGTAGAAGTCATTCTTTTTATTGGGACGTCAGAAATGGCATTTCGATTTAAGTTTCCCATGCCCAACCAGCAACAGAGTGGTGCCAGTTAAGAAAGAATATGTAGTTGCTTCGTACCGAGCTGCAATGTAGATGCTGTTCAATTTGACCTATTTCAGCTGGATGCCCAAAACCACCCACATATTGCTCTACTAATAGAACAGCTAAATGTCCCATTAGCGTGTGTGTAGTATCCGTTATGAAGATGGCTTTTTTACATGTATGTACGGCAATGGCCTCCATTGTGCTTTGTTCTGGTCCATAGTAGCTCTCTATACTTGGCATTTTTGTGATACGTCACCGAATCGGTTCAAGATGTAATGATAGTCATCAGGACAGTGACAGCAACATTCTTTCACACTGCAAATACGCATTGGTTCAATACCTACCAGTTGGTTAAGGTGTGCATTTTTTACTGGGAAAAACCTTGCTGAGTTGAGACCCACATCTCTAGCAAAATGAATACTGCTGTTCATAATAATTGATCATGTAAAGATGCACATGAGACGTTATTGAAAGTTTAGGACCACCTTCTGATTTATTAGCCTTGATGACTTTCAGCATTAAGGTATATGGTACTCCAAATGAGGGAATGTTAAATAGGATTCATTGATTGATTGTTTGATCGATTGACTGTTTGCTTGTTGCAGGGCGACGCAGCACTCGTCCCTGGAGCAGCACTCGCCCCCCACCACCTCGGGCCTCTCGCCCCCGCTCCGCCCCGCTGGCCACCTGCTCGGTCGCTACGACGACGGCTACGGCGCTCTCAGGAAAACAGGTGAGCCACATGTTCTACTTTGTATGGATACATTTAAGTTAACGATTGCTATTGCTATTTCGTGTGTCTTAGATACATCCTCAGCACAAATGACAAATTTATATGGAATAGGGTAGTACCAGGAACCTTTCCTGTTAGTACTTAATACTACTATGTACAAGGGCTTATACGTATATTTCAAGTGCATTAAACTACTTCATAGTAAGCGTAAACGACGTAGAATAGAGATTATGTACAGCATAATAATCAAAACAATAATATAAAGTGATCACGGGCGGTGTACTTTGGGTTGCAGTTGTAACCTCAGATGCATTTATGTACTGTAGGTGAGAAAAAAGTTGTTCTGTACTTGCTTTACTCATTCACACATCATTCATTCAGAAGTAGAATTTAACTGTTGACATTTGTGCTTGTCATTGAGCTGTGATCTTGACAAGTCGTTCACTCAAAGTTCTGATAAAAAGAATGTCAAAAAGATCTTACCATGTATTTGAGTAAGTGAAACCGATAGAGGTTAAAATCTTGGACATGAACAATACACTTGATTTCATGGTTCAGTGACTTATAACTGAACAATCAACATTCCATTGTAAACTCAAAATGAATAAGAAAAAGAACAAACATAAAGATTGTATACACAGATTTCTATAGTGAAAATGTATTCAAACAAAAGTTTATCGCCTGTCTGAATGCCTGATTACATGGTAAATAGAGTTGTGTCAAGATTATATGATTATAGGTACAAAAATGGTTGATGTGGAATCATTGGTTGATATTTTTTGTGTACATGTATTTACATTTGTTTCTTGCGTTAGTGCCACAATCCGTGTTTCTCTGTCAAATAAGTATATTACATGTACATACATGTATGAACTCTTTTTACATGTGTTTTTTTTTCCATGTAAATATATGATGTTCTGTCTCTATTTTTGGAATTCATCTATAACATCCAGGTCACAAAACAATTAAATAATACAATTTCACGTAAAGCGTAGGCTTTGTATGCATTTTCATGATTATGCAGTAATTAAATTCGATTTGGATTCAAGATGGCAGCTGTCGGAGTATAGTACATTATTTCCCTTTATATCAATAACTGTCCACAGATACATGTAGATGTACAAAAGATTGATTTTTTAGGTCCAGTTAATTACATATATGTCTACTGGCGGGAGTTTAATTGGCTTTTTCATACAAATGTTGTTTTTATATGTAAGTCAGGAGACTAATAACACAAACATAATGCATATTATGTTCAATCTCCTTTATTCATTTTTTATATACAAATGTACTTTGAAATTACCAGTCTCCTTGAAATGTGACACATTGTCTCATATTTATATGAAATATTAATATTTACTATCTTAATATCGCTATAAATATGGTGACACATGTTAAAGTGTCAAGTGCAGGAAGAAAATAACAATGATTTACATTTTGTACTGCGTTGATTAGTATATATCATAAAACAAAAAAATGACAGCTTTTTCTTAAATTACCCAAAAATCAATTCTTGACTATGAGAGATAAATTTTATCTTGAATCATTAAGTTTTAAATAAGCCTCAGTGATTTTGTTTGAAAAGCTTGGTAATGAAAAATTGATTTATTGAGAGTGATGTCTCGAAATTCAATTAACTTGCATACATGTATGTTACTTACATTTGCCATGAGATCTTATAAAAATATGTCTATAGTGACTGGCAATAACGTCATGTTGTTTTGCAGATAATGGCTCAATGATAGTTAAAAAAAAAGATTGCCAAAAAAGTCAACAAAAGATACTGAACAAAAAGGAGTAAACATGTCTTACCGTATTCCTGTGTATTTAAGCCCATGGGCCTAATATCGAAGATGGGCTTAGTGTTTGAATATAAGCCTATGGGTCATTAAGTGAGCATAAGAATAATTTTTCCATAAAAATGATAGTTAAATCCACCTTGAACCCACACAGGGGACCAAGGACCTTCGACAGGAGTTTGAATCAATGTTTGAATATACATATTGGTGACAATCTGCAGCGAGAATACAGCCAAAGTGAGAATTAATTAATAATATACATGTTTTTAGAAATATCTTACTGGCAGCGTTCTTGTTACAAACGATACGCCATTCTGTAGGAGCTTACACAACACAGCCTCGTTTATAATGCATAAGAAATCTGAACGGACTCGCGCTTCGATCATTAAATGCTTTTTGATCGTAATGGTGAACTTCATCAGTTAATCTAATAATTGCTATTGTGGTTAAACGGAAAACATCATGGATCCTGTCGAAATTCAGGAAACTCATCACTGCCCGCATGGAGTCACACATAAGAACCCATAGTTAAGAAACTTGGTGGTTCTATATAAGGTCAAAATCCAATACTTATTCATCACCAAAATATGGTTGGCATAGTATTTAAATATACGCCCCTGGGCTTTTAAATGGGAACTTTTTCCATTTCCAAAATATCCAAAAAGTGCTGTTTTTAGGTTATAAACCCTTGGGCTTTAATGCGCAGGGATACGGTAATTCATTATTTCACTTTTAGACATCGTTCTGTACAGCGATTTATAGCCTATTGTCATTGTTTAGGCTCCATAAAATATCAAGCACAATAATATTTATTAAACATAAGTAATGAACTCAAAATGAAAGCAAATACCAAAATGGATCCTGTGACTAATTATTGTAGCTCTGTGTAAATGAAACTGAACCGATCAACCCCATCCAAAAACCACGCCAGCTGATATATTGTCTTGTATGGATTGAGGAAAGAGCAAAAAAATGCATAAATACATAGAAGAGAACTTGATCCTCCAATCTTTGGCTTCCTTCGTGTCATTTTATGACACTACAATGCATGTATTTTCAGTATCGGATGTTGACATAATTGATGTTCTTAGAACATCAGCAAATGAATGTAATTCATATGTTTAGAAACGAGGCTAAAGCAAAGTATTTTTTTTAAACATTTCTATAGTGTTTGTCGTTTTGTAATTGAATTCAATCTGACATGCTATACACGCTATACACGTCTTTAAAATGGTGATATAATTCATAATTTGTTGACAGTTTTATATTGAAGGCTTTAATATGGCAATTTAATTAGCCCACTGAATCACCATGCACAGATTTATTAAAATTTGCACAAAGTTAATATAGGTATATAGTTAAGTTAATTTGCAAAAGTAAACGAAGTTAATATGTTTTGCAAGTCAACCATAATGATTTTTACTTTAAAAAAACAGCAAGATCTCTTAAGTTTAAAGGAAATCTAGTTGTGGGAAATACCTATTACCTAATGTATTTGGGTAAATTCGATATGCTCCTCTTGATAATGAGTATTTTTGTTTGACATGTTGATGTTGTCGAATCGAGTGTCCCCATAGAAAATCATGTTTGATTGTCAAATCACGAGGTGCCGATATTATCTGTAATAATACTGTCTCGTGAATGACTGAGCATTGACGTAGGTCCAGTAATTAAAATCAGGTGATACATGTCAAAGATAGGGAGTGAGTTGAGGTCATCATTATCTATATTAGGAGTGAGTTAATTAAATACTGCATCCATTTTTTAATAAGTTCATACACATTGTATCGTGCATATTTATGTACATGTAAAAGTTATTTTAGTCAGGACACAAGAGATAGTTTCATTATTCTTGTCTTTATGGATTGTTTTGATTTCTTTTGGACACAAATTAAGATGCACGAAGTTTCAAAACTTTTTAAGTCTCTCAAATTTATTAAAGTTTAAATATCTAAAATTTCTCCAAAGATACACAGAAGAGGATATGAATACAAGTGGGAGATCATACATTATGTGATGGACCCCTGACACATATTGGTATTGGTAAAATTGCTTAAAACAAAAGGAAGAATTTGTAACCCTAAAAGAATTTTAACAAAAGTTTTGAAAGCCAATGTTTCCCTATTTATTTTCAGTTTCAGTGGAATGGAACATACAATTTTCAACCAGTATTAACTACAGATCTTTGAAATTCAACAAATAATTATTGTATATGTACATTTTTCCAGTATCTGAGCCAAACCTGAAGATGCGTAGTAAGATTCTGCTTCGTCAGAAAGCTCTTGGACTGAAAAATAGTCCTCTTGTCCAGAGAAGAGATATCATGGGCTTGAAAAAGAAGGCCCCACTTTCTAGTGAGTAGTTTAATGACCTAGAATAAAATGGTCATGTGACTAGGTTTTAGGTCAGGTCACCAGCGAAGGAAAGCAGTAAACGTAGGTCAGTTTTCAGGTCAAGAAGAATCACATCATATGTAGAAACTACTTACTTAGTTGAATGTCTGCCTTGTCTGCTTTGATTTGTTTATCACTGTGCTAAAGCAAGAGAAGACAGTAAGCTGACCACCTTCCTTCAAAAAGCAAGCTGGATGCCTCAATGCAAAATATGTATCGGAATTGTACCAAATACGCAAGTCACTGAAAAGTGTATGGCAAAACTGTCGTATAGCATATTCTTCAACAGAAAAATTGTCAATTATCAGCAAATGTCTTAAGAAGGCAGATTTTCATGGAAAATGTGGTATTGTTTCTGTTATTTTCAAATGTTATTTTAACCAGTGTACGTTTCAATTGATACTATCTCTAGAAAGATAGAAAATTAAAAAATAAGATCATGTTTGAGTTTCAAACTTTCATAAAGCGACCACTTCAATCCACCAAATAAGAGACCACTTGGTGCCACATTCTGGTCTGTCTTATTTAGAGACTACTGTTTATGTACCGCCTTCATTTTGCTTCAGCACAGTGTTTATATTCAAGCTGATTTTTTTTAGCTGATACCATTCTGTCTATATGTGAGCCATGATGAAAACCTTGCTTGGCCACAAAAAAATGTGATATCAGCTTTTTTATTGCATGATGCTCCGATTCTTTTCGTCTAAATGTTTTCTTTTCTTACAGGCTTTTCTTATATATTAGTTTAATATTTTTTTCTACTTTTTAGATCTGTAACACTTTTTTGTCACTTTTCTGTATTTTTTAAGCTTACTAACTTGTCTAACACAATAGATACTTTGAGAATTTATTAGAAGATTAGGCAAGCCAGTAATTAGCACGCTAGCTGCTCTAAAATTTGTTGTTTATGTTGTCATAGAAATTATGCAGTATTCTAGCAAATAGTACATGTGTGATACATGGCGCATTTACTTAGTAGGATGTCTTTGATACTTATTTAAATGATTGAATATTTTAACATTGAAGTCACTGTTCGTACTTATGATATTTCGCGCAATGCATTCACGTTTCATACATTATTGTGTGCATGCATGATTACTGCATAGTCTTGTTGTTTTACTGCATATTTGGCATAGTACTTCATTCAGTTGATTGACTTCTGCTCTGCACTTCTTTCTCATGCTTTTTCACACCTGTACTCTGCAGCTTCCGAGCCTAATCTCAAATTGCGTCTTGCGCTCAAACAGAAGATGCTTGAGCGTAGAAGTAGTCCATTATTGAGGCGAAGTGTTCACCGTATTCCGACACCTGGTAAGTCTAGTCTGTAAGCCTAGGAAGCGCGGAACGATTTCCCACGTGTTATGTCTGGTAAGTCTTGGTGCAAATAGATTACCGGTATGTGGACAGAGATGGTCATTTTGCAAAAGTTATATATGATATACTGGTAGTATTTTTTCAAGACCACATATAAACAGCATAGTATGTGAATGAATCAACAACAGAATGGATTATTTATATGATGATAATGCTCCTTAATTATTCTACTGTGATGTTAAATTCTTGCTATAATTGAGACCGTAAATTTGTAAATTTACACAGAATAAGACTTCACAGTTTAACATCAATCTGATGATTGAATATGATTTTGAGTATGAAATTCTGGTCAGCTAAATTCTTATTATTATAATTTCATTTATTTCCACTTTGTCTTTATCTTACCTTATTGATATATATTTCCAAATAAGTGAAAATACAAAATAATTATATGATTTAGCATATTTAATACAATAATGCTTCTTTTTCAGTTGACACGAGTAACAGCAACCCTGACTCTGGGCCCAACTCGCCCCCTAGTGGCACATCCCAGGGCTCCCAGGGCAGTGTGGACGGACCTCCAGGACCCATGCCACCGAAGGAGGTAATGTTATTTTATAGTTTTTAGCTGGCTTTCCATTCACATTATACAATTTGTATATTGGTGGAATATAGATTAAAATGAATCATAACATTCCTCGTATATCAAATCCTCACTAAGATGTCCGTTTCTCTACATTGAATTTATCTTTTTAAAATACGATATTCCTCATTATGCTTACATAATGTGAGATACTAACATTATGGACAATGCAGAAGGCAAAGTTACAACATTGTAAATACAGGGTGCATTATAACAAAGCCATGATCTTTCCATTGACTGTTGCAGGAGACACCTCCAGCGGCATTCCCTCTCCAGATGATGTCCAAGATGGTGATCAACCAGAGTATGCCCAACATCAGCATTGGGCAGCCGCGGGGTGGGGGCGCGGGAGCCGGGGCCGGGGCAGACAACCGGCCCAAGGACCTGTCTGCCAGCGCGTCAGAGGCTGAGATTCGTGCCACGCGGATGGCTGCACAGCACGGGCTGCCTCTCACCCAGCACATGATGTCCGGACCACTGCCCTACTACCCGGCCGGATGTAAGTACTGCGGGATGTATTAACAGCCATGTAGAAATCTTCGTTCTTACAACTTCTGCGATTGTTATCTGATTTTATATGGTTCATCATGGCCTAGTTTATAAGATGTTCTAGTGATGACTGTAATGTTTGCGAATATTCAACAATTGTCTGCGTTTCCACAGTAATGGACGCAGCTGACCCTCTGTACATCGAGGCGCAGATGAAGGCGTTGGAGCTCGCCCGCAGCACGGGGCAGCTGCCCCAGATGTCTCCGGTGGCCATGCCGTCGCCCGGCGTGCCCTACAGCGTCCACGGGGCTATGCCCCCCAGCCATGCCGCCATGAACCTCGCCGAGGCTCAGCAGGCAGCCGCAAACCTGCAGGTACAGCAGAACCACCACTTCTATAAGGAGAACACCTCTATGATAAGAGCAAATGTCATGGTACCAATTTGTTGTAAAGAGACCACACTGTAAATGTCCAAACAAACTAGCTCTCTGTTGTGACCGCTTAAGGCCAGCCTTTGGTTGTTTCTAGTGAAGAGGTTCCACTGTATGAGGTCAAACATGCAGTCTCAAAGAGCTGTCAATATAGATTCATTCTTAAGACCTAGAAAGACACCGAGAAAATATTAGCAACTTACTGGAGCTTTCAACTAGGTGCATGAGATCAGTCCATTATCATATCTAAATTGAAACGCCTCTAGTATTGAGGCCACTCTAACCCAAAGAATGAAGAATACAGTGGCCCAAACAAAACCTGAACTAAGCTTCTAGTTAGCAAACTTAACGTCCAGCCTTGTGTTACAAAATATTATAAAGATAATGACAATAACTTCTACATAGTATATATGACATCCCTTCACCATGCTGTGTTTGTGTTGTCAGCGCACCCACTCGGCACCGCTGCCGCTGCCTGGCCAGCTGCTGCTCCAGCACCAGCTGCTGCTGCAGCAGCACAAGCAGCGTGAGCAGCAGCAGCAGCAGGAGCAGAAGCATTACCTCAAGCAGAAACTGGCGTCGTCGATCAAGCTGCGTGCGGCTGCTGGCGGAGGCGGGGGTCAGAGCGGGGTCGCTGCCGCCGCCGGCAGCAAGAGCAGCAGCCACATGGAGAACGTCGACGAGGAGGCAGAGGTCAGAGTTTGTGTAGTGTTTTTGTAGTTTTTTTGAAGTTTTGAAATACAGTGGAATGCTGTAGAATGTCCAATGAAGACCACCTCTATAAGTAGACCATTTCTTGCAGTGCAAAACCTCCACAAGGAGGCATCTATGAAACCCAATACAGACACCACTTCAGCTCTCTGTTGAGATCACTTGAGACGAGTCCCTTGGGTGACTTTGATAATAAGTTCTACTGTATTTGTTTTATATTTAACATTTTGTCTTTTTTGTGTGTGTTAATCATGACATTTTGTCCGGCTGTAGGCGCGCCTAGCTGCGGAGATGCGTGAATGTCGGGAGGATGACACCGTAGCGACTGAGGACCCACGAGTGACGCGCACCGCCGACCGTGAAGCCTTTGTAAGAAGGGTGAGTAGCAGATACTAGTCCAGTATAAATTTTCCCAGCCTAGAAATAGTGATTTCTATAGAGTTGATTTTTTGAACACTTTTAAGCTGTGTACATATGGGTACCTGAAAATATAGCTGGACTTTCACAACCTTGATCATTTTCTTTTCGAAATGACTGCCATGATGGTCTCTGGCCTCAGATATCAATGAATGATATCAATCATTGTAGAATATTGCATAATACATCTTTATATAGCTGTGAACCACGAGTGACTGTAATGTCTTTACAAGTCACAGCTGCTGACTATTGGGTTGCTGTTTATATTATTCTGAGAGATAAACATAATATGAAGACTCTCGACCATAATGAGTATGGTAGTATGCTAGAAATTAACATTATAGATCAACAAATATAGCTGAAGGTCATAGGATTATTTCTGCTCCCCCTGTAGATGCGGCAGCGGGCCATCCAGCCGGACTCTCCTCCCATGCTGGCCTCATCGCTGTCGGCGACCGTTTCCCCAGTAACGAGTGCATCCGCTGCCGCCGCCAAGCTGCTGTTTCACGCAAACTCGTCTCCGGCACAGTTCAACTTGTCCCTCGATTCTCCACCGCCGTGTGAGGGCAGCGACGACAGCCCCACTGGTCAGTATCACACAGACCCACCGGTCAGTAACACACACAGCCCTACCGGTCAGTAACACACATACACAGACCCACCGGTCAGTACACAAACATAATCAAGTACATGTACATCATTTCCTACACACTTTTCAGCAGAGATTTCATCATCTTGTATATTTAGAGCATCATAGAATCATTTGAAATAATGAATGAAATAATGAAATTGACTAAATAAGCAGCATACATGTAGTGTTGTATCAGGCCTGTTATAAAAAGTTCTTGGAGCAGCTCGTACCATATCATGCATCTTTTGAAATAATCCATTTTCTGATAATATCAGGCCTGTGTTACGACATGGTGATGCTGCGGCACGCGTGTCTGTGTGGCAGCCAGACGCTGCACCCCGAGCACCCGGGCCGCCTGCACGCCATCCACGGCCGCCTCCAGGACGCGGGCCTCATCGCACGCTGCAAGCGGTAACTACAACATTTGTCTTGATATAAGATGATTCAGGGATTGAGTCCTGGCAGAGGCTATGTGATATAGCCTTATAGACTTGGGGATAGAATCCTCTAAAATCAATATATAATCCCAGTCAGTTAATTTCCAATATGTCTAAACTTTTTTCTTATTTGAAAGATAAATCTGATATGAGAAACTAAAGAATACGTTCAAGGACATGGTTACCTGTGACTTTATCTCTAACCATGATGGAGTATAATGCGTGAAACATTGCTGTTTACAAACGCAATCTGTGTCACCATTGTACTCGCCTATTTGATTAGTAGATGTCATCACAAAACAGAGTCCACTGTATATATATAGCAAGCGTAATAGAGACGTGCTGTGTTGTGATTGCAGGACACGTTCGCGCCGTGCCACCCTGGACGAGCTCCAGTCGTGCCACAGTGAGGCGTACACGCTGCTGTATGGCTCAAACCCGCAGAAACTCGCCGACCCAGAGCTCGACCCCCACGTCTTTGGTGAGTAAATACCCTTGGTGAAACAGTATAAAAAGAGGAGCAGATTTTGCACCTGTGCATTACATCATTTTCCTGTGAACAGCACTGGCTGGTGTCCACGAGTGACAAATTTAAACTTCAATGATACGCGTAATGACAACAGAATTGACTGGATTTGCTTAAATCAGAGCTTAACAACATGAGAAATAACTGAATAAAAGATGATTAGAAAATGAAGTAATAATTGAATTTGTTGATTGTTGATCAATGAGCGTGGTTCTGTAGAGCCGTTGATCCAGCGATTCTGCAAGCTGCCGTGTGGGGGCATTGGTGTCGACTCGGATACGGCATGGAACGAAGCCACCACCCCCGCCGCGGCAAGAGTGGTATGTACCCAACTTTGTAAACAAACTAACTCGATCTGCTTGTGTTGTGTATGTGAAATGGGTTTTAGCGCCTTTCAGCATACTGTATCTAGCATATAAGGCATTCAAGCTAAAATTTCGCGATATTGATGTATCAGAAACAAAAAAAAATGCTTGTTAGATTTTAATGAAACTATCACAGATGTCAGAGGAGGTTTCCAGAAGTACACTGACAAGATTTCATTCAAATGCATATCAAATTTTAGCAGATAATTTCCCATACTAATTCCAATTTTTACAAGATCTGAAAACAGCAATCCCAGTATTTCGCATGCTTGCCACTCGCGAAATCGTCATCAGTGTCTGAAAAACCCTTGAGTATGTACACTGACGATGGTTTGTTGCAGGCTGCGGGCTGTGTGATCGAGCTGGCGATGCAAGTGGCCACCGACCAGCTGAGGAACGGCTTTGCCATCGTGCGTCCTCCGGGACACCACGCCGAGCCCACCCAGGCCATGTGAGTACCAACCCAGCACATTACGCGCCATTCGTTATCCTATTCTCGTTGTTTTTCAAGGGGAATAATGAGCAGCTATCCTACTTTTATTTAACATAGAACCTCTGATTAAGACCACCTCTCTAATGAAACCACCTCTTTAAGAAGATTGATTTTCACGGTCCCAGACCTTCATAAAGCTACCAAAATGAAATTCTGTAGAGACCAGCTCTCTATTGAGACCACTTAACACTTATCCCAAGCTACATTTCGTATCACTTGATGGTTATTTGGATTACACAATCAACTGAAGGTCTGAATATGTGTAAGTGATGTTGTTCCTTCGCTTTCTAGGGGCTTCTGTTTCTTCAACTCCATCGCCGTGGCAACCAAACAATTACTGGACAAAGTGGGGATGAAGAAAATCCTCATAGTGGACTGGGACGTTCACCATGGCAACTCCACGCAGCAGGTGGGTGGTCCACAAAGTGCAGTCACAAGCTAACTTTCTTACGTATACATGTACCCATTCAAGCACTCTAAGGTGGGTACTAAATATCAGGGAACATGATATGAGAGAGTGCCTAACATAGCAATGATAGTATTGTGATGAATATTGTGACTAAACTAGTAAGTGCTATCCTCTGGTAGTTTCTCTATACTTCCATCCCTGACAAAATTTATAACGTTCCATTTGTTTTTCAGATTTTCTACGCGGACCCACGTGTGTTGTACATCTCTCTGCATCGCCACGACAATGGCAACTTTTTCCCGGGCACGGGAGCACCAGAGGAGTGCGGGATCGAGCGTGGAGTCGGATACAACATCAACGTGGCGTTCTCGGGAGCACTCAACCCGCCTATGGGTGACGCAGAGTACCTCACCGCGTTCAGGTACGTGCAGGCCACTAGCAGATACAGGCTTTTGGAAAATGTGATAGGTTTATGAGGGAGTGGGGCGGGGGAGTATTTAAGAAATCTTTGAGATTTTCTACACAGGGTCGATAGCAGAAATGCAAAAAATAAAATATTTTGGTCACTGGCACCAGCATCAGCTTTTGTTGACATGCCTACTAGTTCATTTACAAATGTGTGGTTTTCATAACTATTAAAAAAGACATGTCTATAAGGGTACAATGAATGATGCTAGTGCCTTTGATTTTTTATCACAAAAGGGGGCACCCCTCCCACCTTCTAAATCTGCCTTTAATAACAACATGCTTTACCAACATGAGAAATAAATGAGTAAAAGGATGCTTAGAAAATGAAGTAATAATTGTATTTGTTGATTGTTAATCAATGAGCGTGGTTTTGTACAGCATGCTATAGAATATGCGCTACACATCAATATTGTATTCTATTGTATGAGATTGACACCTGATGGTTGCTGTTTTGTCCTACAGGACGGTGGTGATGCCGATTGCGCGTGCATTCGGCCCCGAGATCGTGCTGGTGTCTGCGGGGTTTGATGCGGCAGCCGGCCACCCACCCCCTGGGGGGGCTACACCGTCTCTCCGCCCTGCTTTGGCTGGATGACCTCACAGCTACAGACGCTGGCAGGAGGAAAGGTAGACAACGTCTCACTGTTTGCATCCAATTTACAAGTCAAGTCGAGTCAAAAATTGTTTATTATACAGACATGTGGCATATACAAGTATACATTCAATTTACAAAATCATTATAATAACCACCCAGCCGCAAGGGCTTATAACTCAGTACAAACAAATTTTTATTAGATGTTTGCTTCGAATGCAAGGACCAGGGACCAATCCTCATCAAGCTAATTTATGTTAAATAGCGCTAAAGGGATGTGATTCTGGGTGCTAGTTTAGAGCAGAATGATGAACAATACAATGTGACATTCGACATTCTAAAACCATAGCTTCTTTTGTAATTCAAACCAGTCAAATTTTCAGTGCATACCGCGTAATACTTTGTGCTTTGCTTCCGATTGCTAGGTATGTCAATAAGCAGGATTTTACCCTGATATGCACTGTTTTCAGCTGGTGCTTGTGCTGGAGGGTGGCTATGAGCTCACGCCCATCTGTGACGCCGCCGAGATGTGCTTAAGGACGCTCCTTGGCGAGGAGGTAACGCTCCTTTTATTGTCTACAAACGTATAAAGGCCCACCCCCATGTAAAGGCCCACCACTAAACTTGGAATCATATACAAATCTAAACCCTTGAAATTCCATTGTAAATTCAAATTCATGTAAAAGCCCACATCCTAAATTGCCAAAATTTCAACCTAAAAGCCCATGACCGTTTTAAACATTGTTGTATAGTGTCACATCTGTTTAATAGTAACTGTCAAAAATTTATTTTGCAAACTAAGCAAAGTGATCATAGGAGTACAGGGTTTGCTCCGATTATTACAAGCACCTGAAAACACAAATGAACATAGTATAAAAAGTTCCTGGAGCTGCAATGCGAATGTACATGCTGCTGTTCTTGACCACTAGATCCCGCTGATGTGCGACGAGGAGCTGGTGCGGTCACCGTGTCCCGCCGCCGTGGAAACACTCGCTCTCACAATCAAAACACAAGGTCAGTACAGTGCAAACTCCAATTACACCACGTTTCTATTGAGACCACCTTTGATTGCTCATGGTCCCAAAGCTTCATGAAGAGACTGATATGAACTCCCACCTCTATTGAGACCACTGAAAGTCAGTCCCATGGTTCTACCAGAGATATTCTACTGTGTTTGTAATAGTTATATGTATAACAGGGTCAGAATTAAACAACCGTCTGTTCGTATGGATGAATAGAAGCGTCAATTTTGAGCATGATGAGTGGAATTAAGTATATTATCCAGGGTTTTGACTGAGCTGACTACTAGTAGCACTTTACCACATATTTATTATCCTATATAATACATGTATGTACAACAAATACACAATAGCTAAATTGTGATGTAAGCTTTCTCAAAATGTCAAAAAACATTTAGCAAAATAAAGAATACAACATTCATGCATACATTAAAAAAACAAACAAAAGATTTGAGTTGGATCTATTGAACAATATTTGAAAGAAAAAAACAGTTCTTAATTTTTTATTTAACTTTTTAAATAAATGCAACAAAACACTGTGACTAATTTTTTCCCATTTGTTGGTAGCCCCGTACTGGCCGTGTGTACTGCGGTACTCGAGCAGTATCCACATGTCTGCAGTACATGCTGCGCGAGCTGAGGATGAGACAGTCAGCGCCTTCGCTTCACTTTCAGTTGTCCATGAAAAACCGACAAGGTACTTCAGCTTGTATGCTTTAAAGTTAATTGTTGAATGGAAAAGAGTTCTTTGATGATTGTTTAATTATTTTCACATGTAAAGAAAGTGTGGTTTTCTCACACATGATCAATCATTATTCAATCAATCGATCAATATCAGATTCTATGTAAGGTTTTCATTTTTCAAAGTAGTGGTCGAATGGTAGTAGTTGAAGAGAACTTGTGTACACTGTTATATTGAATATTTCGAGAGAAAATTGTAATGTCTAGACAAAAATGAATCCTAAATAGATATATTAGCCCTTTGTAAATCTTATTCGATCTTTTGTTTTCAGTGAGGCAATGGAAGAATCGTGAAGGAGGACTTTGGTTTGGTCATGTGACCAATGCTATCAGATTTAGCCAGCTGTTGATTGGCTGGAATAGTTACTATGGAGACCAGATTACTGGCCAGAATTTGAATCCATTGGATGCCAAAAAGACTGGGAATGTGGATTTTGTTGCTAGTTCTGGTGAACAGAAGAATAGTCAGTAGGATATTGTAGATTTCTCAATCTGGTGAAGCAGCTGAGGATTGTAGTAAACTGGTCGATGTTGTATGCCCTGAGGAGCAGACAAGCATTTTTATAACTGTGGTGTTGATCACCAAAGACACAAAATATCAGCGTATTTTTGTTATTTACAGACAGGTGGGTTTTTGTTGTTGGAGGAACTATTTTTTGAACTGTTTTAATTTTTTGTCGTCCCTGTTCTGCCTGTGCCTTCTATCTTTACGTGAAGAAGGCTGCATATCAACGTGCATCAGGTTCAGTGGTGGCAATAATACTTGTTCACTTTTAGCAGGTAATTTGGTCAGAAGTTAACATTTTTGTTTTGGACATTTTACAAGTACAAATGAAATGAGAACTCCAATGGCGAACAATTTCACTTTTAAGAGTTTGTAAACTGCTAATATTGATATATATATTATTGGCACGTCCAATTGTCCTTTGGAAAATGTTAGCGTTTGGTCAGATTCTTGTTTTCGTAGTGAGCGAATTTACATCATTATGTGGTCATCAGATGTGGGCAGTGGCATATAGAATTCCATTTTCATCTACAATTGCACAAGCATTTGTCAGTCAACTGTCACAACATTTGAATGGATGTATTCTTCTTGTACATTTCTGATCTAAAAGACGTGCATGCTTGCAAATTGAAAAGCTTGCTTACGGTCCACATTTGGTTACCACATTGGAAAATGGTGCCCAAAATGTAGGTCTGACAGAGTGACAATGGTTGTCATTTGCTGTCAATGGTTCAGTGGCAGGTTGTTGATATTCATAGATTTCAATAAGTCCAAAGAACATTGATTACTTCTACAATTAGTAGTATAATAAACATTAGGACCTCTTCAAATGTAACTCAGTTTGGTAGTGGATTAATGGGTTTGTGCATTTTTACTTATAAACTACTGGCAATAGAATTAAGGTGATTACATGTATGTAGGGGTAAACAAATTCTCTTTTAAATGCAATCGTGCAGTTTTAGCCGAAGCATATTTACAAAGGTGGACTTAGAACTGTGAGACCTGTACTTTGGGTCATGGTGTATACTACTATTTTGTACTTTGAGCTCTATGTGCAAGTAGCTGGACATATTCACATAGATTTTTATTGAAAACTTTTTAAGGTTTTTGAAAATACATTGTACAAGCATCATGATCAGTGAGATCTGTTTCATATCAGAACAAATGTCATTTTCTCACCCTTTGACCCCCGAGAAGAGTTTATATTTAAAGCATTTGCTCGGAATGGCTGTTGACAGTTTGACCATGTAGATTCTTGCTTCATTGTATGGCCAAACGATGTTGTAATTTAGATTTTATATTTGAATTTTGTGATTAATCAAGTTTCGTGTGATTTTTTTGAAAGATTACCTGGTACATAATTTTCTACTTGCTTGACGCTCACTGTCAAATGATGCATGTCAAACTACATTGGAAGGACAATAGTGAAAACACCTGTTGCAATATTTAAGATACAGTCCTGGATACTCAAAAGTATGAATACATGTATCACACTATCCGTAGCTCTCGGAACATCAAAAGATATGAAGCCTTTGTAAATTTATTTGTAAAGTGTCTGACATGAATAATTTCAGACATATCACTTTGGAAAATCGAGAAGTTTATTTTATTGTTATGTTAGAAATAAACAGTTGAAAAGTTCACACTTATTGTAAGTATCTTAACATATCCAACTTGCTATTGTACACACTTCTCATTTGAATAAGATTTATATTATTTCTATTTATCTTGCTTGACTTTTGAAAATGGTATGGTAGAAATAGAAAATATATTTTGTAGTTGAAATAATTAGAAGTTATGACTGAACAACTTAGAAAAAAATCAAACTCACTTTTAATTATGTTTATATAAGACAGATACAAGAAACTCTATTATGTGCATGAAAAGTATCAGCAAAGAATTCAAGTAGAGTGTTTACAATGGGACCTCAAAAAATAACCCTAATGGACCCCATATACAAACATAAATCATGGATTTACTACAAATTACATTTAGGTGCCCAGTGGTCACTATTTCAAAGTTACAAACCAAAGTTGAGCACTTAAACTCGGATAAATAGTATGACCTTTAGAGGACTGTTTAGTCTGACGAAATTAATGACAGGATTTAAGCCATGATGTGTTATACACTGTGGAAAACTAAATCTTTAAAGGATTCAAAGGATTTTCTTATTTTTATTTTTTAATCATGAAATAGTCATTGTATTGCTTATGTACTGTATATTCATAAATATTTTTTGTTGACGTCTACGTTTTTGTTATGAACTGATATTTATCAGAAATATTTTTGTACATGTCAAAACGCCGTAACATGCATACAATGATACAGTAGGGATTTTTCAAGTTCGAACTTCAGAACTGCACAAATCATGTATCCTAATTTGAATGAAAGAAATTACTTTTTTAATAACAATGTTGTTGAAACTAAATTGTGGCAGTTATTAACTTTTGACATTTATATACATGGCTTTTGGTGATATTTCAAAGACTTTCTCATAGCTACAGATATGTTCAATTTGGAAGGTTTTACTGTATTCAAATGTAAAAATTGTTATAAAAAACTTTGTCCAAGGTGCAGAGTTGAAAATGTTTGCATCATTATATGGTGACGTCTCTGATTGCGGTGGGCAGTTTTTAGGGGCAGACGGATTTTCCCAGCTCCATTCTAGTCACTACTCCCACCACTGGGGGCAACACTTGTACAGCATAATGTAGAACTTATTTTGTTGTTTATTTTGACATTGTGCTTTAGTGGCAGCCATTGCTACATCACTCTATGTGAAATGCTGCGCTGCATTTGATACAAAGCTGATAAATTTTTATCCGTTTTTCGTTCGTATGTTCTGAAATATTATTGGTATGAACTACTGGTACTTTAATGTCATGTATAGTGTTAAATATAATGCTATATTCCACTGTCTCATGTTCAATTTCATGTTTTATTGTTTAAGAATTTCACTGAAATTAATCGTGAAAATACCTGTACCACTTACTTCACAATTCTCTATCATAATGATTTTTTTTTTTTTTTTTTTTTTGGGGGGGTTCAGTATTGAATTTACAAAGCTACATTGTATGGAGCTTACTATTTCAGAAAAAAATTGATCAAACATTAAATATGGTGGGTTACTAACATATGAGTATTGAAAAGTGCTGTGCAGCATTTGATGTTGGGTGGTTTTATTATTCCATAAAGGACATTTGTATATTTGTACATTCTGTTGCTTGTTATGAGGCCAAAAGTATTATGTTGCAAACAGTGATCAAATCATTTTGTATGTGCATCATTTTTGTGATATGCACATTGAGTAGTGGAAAATTGTTCAGTCCATAATATTTAAAACAAACTGTACAAAAATGGCGTTTCTATGGAAATTAATTTATCGCTAGAGAACAATGTACAAGGCATGATGCATGTTGTTTTATAGGTAACCTCAATATTGATCTGCATTTGTTTTTGTTAGTTCGCTTTGAGAGAAAAATTATCTGTTGTCGTTACCATAATATATTTATTTAAATAATAAGATTATTTGTTTTTAAATTTGACAAAAGCTATGATATCTTGACTTTTGTGACTGGTTATCTTCTGAAAGTTAGATTTGCAGCAGAATTTATTTTTGTTATTATACTTAAATTTTTTCTAAATGTTTGTTAATTTAAGTGGAAATAAATTGAAAAAATCTACATGTTATCTGCCTTGTGCATGATTTTGTATAGGTTTTGGTCCAGTGCGTTGTATTATGGCACTGAAAGTAGATTGGTTGAAGTTGAAATGTTGCTATACAAAACATGCAGTTTTCAACTGTCAAGTTTGTAAACAATTGGACACATTGTTTTGTTTATTATTGATATTGACTGAGTGTATGATTGAAACAATTGTTATGTCACGTATTTATTCCAAAAATTTGGACATTATATTGTTAATGCGAGAGAAAAGTGCTAGATGGCAGCACAATACGTAGCTGGTTTCATTAAAAGTTGTGATAACAATGTTTATAAACCATTTTTGTTTTTATTGGGATGTTGGGAGAACATTTTATGATGGGGTTCGACTGCATCAAAAACTTCCAACGCTTATATTACAAAAGAAAAAATTTTATAAGAATAATGGATGATACTAACACAAACTGATATATAGCAGACGCCACCAACAATTCTAACACATGTCATAAATGGAATCGTGTGGATGAACTTGTATTTCTTTCCATACAAGATCCTAAATATAACATCTACAAAACCATAAAAAATAATTTTCTAAATTTAATTTATAAGTTAACCTGATGCATGTACATGTACAGAGAGATATGACTTCCCTTTTTACACAATAAAGTTGGGCAGCCCCATTTCTTAAAGTTTAAAATTGGCAGTTTTCAATTTTACAGGTTTTCCATTGATTGCTTGTACGATTTTCTCCATCAAAATACAATGCATAGGCAGACAGTAATTATGACAGAATTTAACCAACCTCTGGATTACTCTTGGCCATTTACATGTGTTTTATTAGCAGATTTATTTTTTTCAAATTATAAAAAAGGAGTTGGTTTAAAAATTGATTTGGTTCTGTCAGACCATTGAATAAAAACCTGTGACCAATTTTGTTAGAAATCAATCTTTATATATTTCAAGTTTCATATGTCCCACTTTAGTTTAGAAGATATTATCTAAAGTTAAAAAATTAAACAATAAAGATGTGAAGATTACTAGTTTTTTAACCATATTTTAAGTACCTCTGAATCTCGTATGGGTTTATTGATTGGCAGATTTTAACCTTTACAATGGGAAATATACACGGCTGGGAGAGTGTAAAGAGCTGATCCTTGTTAAATAAAATTATATGGATGGCTTCAAATGTAAAGATACTAATATATTTTCACCTGGATGAATGTATTGTAAAGGATCCTTCTTCAAAAGAAATAATAATGATCGTTTCATTCATATAAGGAAAATATTACATGATCCTTCACGAAGGTAGAAGACCAAAAGGGGGGGCCCCAGTCAACCCATTCAAATACCTACCCTGGTTCTTAAGCTCCTTAGAGATGAGATACATGTGAGTGACAATTCTGAAATTATGAGTGGTTGGCCAGAGGATTTGAGGTTGGCACTTTTGTCTGACACAGAGATATGAAGGGTGGCTTACCAATTTTTTTTGTGTGACTATCTAGATTTTCACCGATAATTTATTCTTTGTGTTTCGACTTCACATCTTATGGCAAAAACTATGCACTTTAATGCCTTTCTCCTTCAATTTATTGATGATCGTACACAGAGATGCCAAGTTGGAGGAGCTTGAAAGGGGGAGACATTATCTTTTTAGGTAGAGGCATTTGGCGCGGGGCGAAGCGCGCCATAGGTGCGCAATGCTAGGGGGGTCTGGGGGCATGGCCCCCCAGAAAATTTTGCAAATTTTAATGCCATTCTGTGCATTTTAGGCCACTTTTTAGGTATTATTTGTTTGAATTTTAATTTATTTTAGGGAATCAGTAGAAAGGGGGAGATTAGAACACCTGAGGGGGAGAGGGGGAGAGAGGTCTCCAAAGGGGGGAGTCTCCCCCAATGCGGGAGACTTGGCAGGTCTGCGTACATGATTTTCACCAGA
>CM032659.1:14175901-14254666 GCA_019095985.1 Streblospio benedicti
CCTTTCTCCTTCAATTTATTGATGATCGTACATGATTTTCACCAGAGGAAATGAGTATGTAAGTTGGGGTGGGGGCATATGCGTATTTTTTTTCACACAAATTTGAGGGTGGTCTGCCTATTTTATCACTGACATTCCAGGTGCTGCAACTATTTTTAAGGAAATTTATTAAACCCCTTCCACCTCCCATCATAATTTCTGAATCTGTGAATAGTCCCTGAATTAATTTGTCTTACACTAAATTTATAACCAAGATTTTATATATAAACACATGTGAAAGTAGCTAATGAATATCCATAGTTACTGCTGCTAATTCCTAAACGACTATACATGTTTGAATAAATCAAGACACCTCCCCCACCGCCCCCCCAAAAAAAAAAAAAAAAAAAAAAAGAAAAAAAAAAACAAACAAACAAAAAAGAAAAAAGATAAGAAAAGTGCGCCGTCAGAGGACGTCATGAGAAAGTCGTCACTGGCAGGTGCTACTGATAAAACTGTGCCTACATTCCACCCCGAAACCAACTAAACGAAGTAGCCATTTATCGCTCACAGTTGTGCCACAGCCTGGATAGAAACCATTAGGAATTATTTGCTCATTTGTCATATCAAATGGCATCCACAAATAGTAATGACGAAACAGGTGTGTATTTAAGACATTTATGAATTAATCTGGGGTAATTTAAATGTAATTAGGACGATGGATGCATGTTAAACAGCCTCTCAATCACACGCCAGTTTGACATGATTTACTTTGAGTCAAGTTTGACATTCATCGATAATTTATTGTACTTGCTAGATTTCTCGCATTGTTCTGCTATGAAAGCCTATTTGTTCAATGAGAAAATAGCAGTCCAAATTAGAATTTTAGATATTATGTCTATATATGACGGACTCCGACTGGAAGTGAAGTTTCATGCACTTGCATGGTTTCTCAAAGTGGGTGAGTGTCGGTGGTTATTTGTCATAAATTCCAGGAAACCACATTGACCCATTTTTCACTAACCCAGTTTACTCTTCGATTCTTAGAAATTATTGGTGTCAGAGTATGGGATATATGAGCATAGAATACGTAGACCACTTTTTATATCTATCATGTTAAAAACCATGACCATGTAGATATAGCCTGTCTAGGTTTAGAGACCCAACAATATGAAATAATTAATTAATAGTCAACCAATGTTAATTGGTTAAATCTATGTATACATCATTGGTGTACTTATCCACAGAGCAATTTATAGAGAAATCTATGCATGTGTGACGGAGGGTTCTTGAGGAGCCCTTACCCGTACATTGAAAACCTTCAATGGAAGGGTAGAGGCCCAAAGAGGGTAAAATATCATAGATTTGCATAGATGTCTGTATATTTTGAAATTACTCTCATGTATGTAGAGTCATCCATGATATCATACAAAGGTTCCAGAAACCACGTTGACCCAATTAAACTAACCCAATTTTCTTTGCTCAATTCTAAGAAATCTTTGGTGTCTGTGTCTGGTATATTAGCACAAAGCATACATAGGGTGCCACAAAACATAACCACATTTCCTGTCATGTTTTTAAGATGCAAATATGAGTTTTGATGAATATGGTCCGTTCACAAATTGAAATCTTTGCAGTATTTAGAATTATAAAGGAAAGCAATATTTTTTATAAGTTTCACCAGAATCTGGCATGAAGTTTCCAACCTCCCTATTCTTCTGCCAGTTCAGGGTTTGATATTACTTTTGTGCATCTCAATATTAAGGACCTGGTCACATACAATATTACGGCTGCATCTGGGCTGCATCACGCCCAAAACATTTTTAAAATCTGGCAGATGTGGCTTTCAGTGGTAATTTTTGGTCATTTTAAACCAAGCCTACGTTTCCTGAAGACGCGCCACGCGTTGGCATTTATCTCCAGGTGCTGGCGGGGTGGGGGTGGCTCGCGTTTTGTCTGTTTCCTCACGGCGCGTTTGTCGCTCAGTATGAATGATCCGGGTGCTGTAGAACCACTGTGCACTTCAATAGAGGCATGCGACGTTTATCGTATTGACGCTATGTTTGGGCATATTATGGATTGACTCGCGCAAGTTCTATCAATAAATGTATCAGACGTGTGTTTAATTATCGAATATTTGAACTGACGTGTGACAGAACGCGTGGTCAGGAGACACTTAATGACTGTTCGATGCCAATGTAAATGATTCACGCGACAGTCCGTTTAGAGGGTCGGAGTGGTCACTGACAACAAAACGCGTGTCGCGTGGATTGATATCATTTCAATCCACGCGACACGCGTTTTGTCGTCTGCTCACCAACGCATCAACAGGAAACAGCTAGTAGAAATAATATTGTACCGAACCAGGCGACAAAAGGCGTGATGAGGAAACACACACTTAGATGTGCTTTGTATGTGATGTAGCAGTCGGTGGCTGTTCCACTGGTGTAGCCCTGCCTAACCATGAATTACTGTTTTAATGAGGGCGATATTATAAGAAGAAAGATATATGTATAATACGTTTGGTGATTATATATTATAATATATATATGGATAAAATAAGTTCTACTGTACTTTAGAGATAATGATACGTGATTAATTACATTTGCAGATATTCTGGTGGACACAAGTCCGCACGAGGCACTGGAAATTAGGAAAATGATGCAGTGTTGCTGGTTCTCTCGACCAAATAACATCAAACTATTTGAACCCGCCAAAATACAGATGGTCCGCAACCCCAAATTACAATCTCAATTCGAAAGTAAGTCCCACATTTTGAGAGACATTAGATATTCAAGTCAGAGGGTGGTTGGGGTGCAGCTTATTATTTTTTATTTTGAAGTGTTCTCAATATTTTAGATGTTGATCTTGACAGCTTTCTGCTTATAGTGGTGGATCTTGTAACTACCCACTGTGATTTATTAGATCAGAAATGAATGATTCATTTCAACATGTGTTTTTAGGTCGTATACTTGAACTACAGCAGAAGCAGCCAGCGGCTGATGTGGAGATTCAGGCTGGCTTCCTTGTCGAACAAAACCTGCCTCGCATCAAGGCTATGACCAAGAATGGCCTTCAAACTGCAGACAAAGGCTACAGCAAAATGGTTTGTAAAGCTCAGAGGTTTGCTCTCTTGTTTTTCACTGGGTTAACATTTCAGCTTAAAATGTGCATTTTCCAAAATATAAAGTCGTACTTCCTTACACTTGACATTGTATCGTACAATCATATGATTGATAATTGACTGACTCCATGTTTGTTTTTCAAAAGGCAGAGATTGTCCTGATTTTTAGAAATGTGTCCAAGTATAATAGTCGTGATGATGTTATCCAACTACTTGTACTGGCAAAAATTTATTAGCTGCCCTCGAAACTGCTACTAGGTATGCAATGACCACCACAGAACCATTCCAATGTCTGAGGTTTCGCCTTGCGAAGTAAAATCTCAATACTGATCCAGTAACAGTATCTGGAGAGCTGGTGTGTGGCAACATAGCTGCCTGCTGCTTACCCCAGAAACTGGGACACCCACAGTGAATCGATACTGAAATCTGGAGTGGCGGATGTCATATATATTTTCTTGCTTGCTGTAGGGCTACAGCTATGAGGGTGTGTATCTCTGTCGTTATGCCAACATTTGCCTGGAAGAAGCCATGAATCGACTGCCTCCAAACTGCTCTGTCATACGCATGATAGTGTGTAAGGTATAGTTTCTTTCTTTTCTTTTTTTATACATTTATTTATCTTTTGCATATATAAAGTTATTTTCATAGTATCTCTTATTTATTGATATATTTTTTCGTTTAATATTCATTTGGAATTTTCATTTATTTTTTGCTTTTCAAAACAAATAAAATTTCAGTTTATTAATGTTGTCATAAAGATTATAGATGTGATGTTTTTTTCAACATCTGCCATATTTCTTGTTAATTTGGTTTCGTTCCTTATCAAGATATCCGAATTTTTCGTTTATGTCACTATGTGTGAATTAGCTGTGTTTTTTCACCTTGACTTTCATTTAAACAAATACTTGTAATGTCTATTTGAATTTGTGTGTGCGGTTGTAATACTTTCGATCAACATTTCGTACATTCATGTGAGAAATGATATCCTTTTTAGTACTTTTACTTTTATTTGTTGATGTGAAGTGTTCTGTTACAGTATATATTTCAACATTTTCAATATGCCTAAGTGTTTCTTTGTCACATTACAAGTACATTAAAGTTTATGTCACAAAGCTTTCTTACTTAATGCATGCATATTTTATCTTCGTTATTTTGGATTGTAAAGGATTATTGTACCAGTAATTATATAGTATACAAATATGTTATTTATATGTTGGATAAGTGATAAACAATATTGACGTCTGAGTATTTTTATGAAGAATTGAATTAGGGACATGAACTGCTCAACCCCAAAGCAGATGTTCTGCTGAAGTGACATAAGTTGAATTTTGTCTGCAAAATGTTGTGCTTGTGTTAATGCGTGTAATGATTGGTGTTTTTAGGAAATGTAGTAATTTGTAAGTATTTGCTGTTGGATTTGCATTTCTTTTTCTTAATTTTATCAATATATTATCAATGCTACAGTCAAAATACATAAAGTTACTGATATATGTAACCAAGCTAATTTGCATATATTTGTGTTTGAAAAAGAGTACTTGTATTCATCCCTTAAATATGGTATCTCTGTGGATGCACCATGTCATCTGCTCATTATGTTGATACCTATCTAGTACTTTAAATTGCTCGGTAAGTACACTGAACAAAGTTGTGTGACTACCTAACTGTTGGTTGGGTGGTTTTGGTGAACTACGAACTGGAGTGCAGTTTTGTTTTTCAGTTTGAGAAGTAATTGATATGGAGCCTTTTAATATCTCAAAGTTAGATTTTAAAGATTAAGTGCATTTCATCAATACTCATGCATAACGCTTGACTTTTATCATAAAACTTCACAAAAAGAAGATTTATTTGGTTTAGTTGTCATACGTTAACAAATTAGTAAAATGTTCATTTTTTACAGGCATGTTTTATTTGGTTGTGCCCCACAGCTTCATCTACAGTACAGGTCCTATTATTCTTGTGCATAAAATGCTCTTTAGATCATCAAGATGTTCGGTCGATAACCCAATTTGAAGCCTAAGTCGATATGAACAAGAATACCATTATACGTTACTTGGTGTACTTTGTGAGAATCTTTCCAAGTTATGTCATAAAACAAATTCTCGTGTAAGTACGGCATTTTAGTGTGAATCATTTCTAAAAATGTACAGAATTTTAAGTACAGAGACTGAATGAATGAACCCTAAATGACTTGTTACCGGGAATAGAATTGGTGTCAAGACAATATGTAGTTAATTGTGTTATACGAATGGCACAAGAAAAGGCAAGTGGAAAAGTGTAATGTAACAAAGTGATAGGTTTGAGTGTTAAAAACTAAACCGGCAGAGGAGGTCTGGATTATCTGAATTTTTGGCTAATAGGAATCTGGATAAGCTGACCTTATTTTATATTCCCTCACGAGTATCAAATTTTATCAATACTGCTAGCTATTGATGAACCATGTACAAGTTATTCTTTGAGTGTTTAACCTCCAATTATACCTATTAAAATTTGGTTTGGACGGTCACTGTCCACGATTTTTATTCATCTCTCCTCTGTCAGTGTGATCTCTAAATTCTCTAAATTCCAAGCCTTTAATTTTCCATTGCTGGTGCACTTCAAACACTTCCAATACCAGCTGGCAATGTCGTTTGGCCCACAAGTGACCATATTATAAATGTCAAAGCAGCGATGTTCTAGTCTTCACTCATTGTTTTTGCATTAGGCTGATCCAACAACAAACATTGAGTACATCCAGCAACGTCAAACTCCGAACCCGCGACTCTTGTTTGTAGGGTAGATTAAACCAAATATATATCTGTAGCTGCTACTGAACCTGAGATGTTTCTAGGTAGCAGGGACTGAACCCGAGATGTTTGTCACTATGTGTTGTAGTTTGTGCACGGACGGATTACCAAGGCGATCCCACGCTCCGCCCAACACTCAGAGTTCATCCACCCCACACTGGGCTTCGACTGTCACCAGCCGCTGCTGCCACCTAGTGACCAAGACACAAACATCAGTGACATCTTCGACAAAACACAGGTGAGAAAGAGGCAAAAATTCACCCATGGTGTTTTCACAAAGCTGTTAAATCTATCATTTCTTATCTAACATTCATTAAAATGCATTGAATACATTTGGAGATAGTCCCCTTTTTCGAATTCTCTCAAGTAACTGACACCAAGCGTGCTTTCTCCCCACCCTAGGTGTACCTGTACGAGCATGACATGTACAAACAGCCTCAGAACTTCCCACGCCACGTGCTGCCTGTTGCTGTGGTCCACTTCACCGAGGACGGACAGTATACGCCCAGCATGGACACACAGGGTGAGCTCCGCCATGGTCAGGACTAGCCACTCGTCCACTCGTCTTGACCAGTAAAACCTTGTGGAGGACCACTAGAATGTTTTAGCAACTCGTCCTTTTGATGAGTAGCAATTTTGAATAATTTGTCATACAGGTATAGAGTTTGAACATGGAGGATGAGTACATTTTTTGCAGGACGAGTAGATATTTGAGGGTTTCTGGTTCTGCTGACGAGTAACACTTTTCTACCTAATCCTGACCCTGTCCGCGGCTCGAAGCACCGCTAGATCCCTAGCACTGCTAGCTGAACTATTTAGCTAGCAGTGTTACAGTGTTACATATTTTGGACCAAGATTAAGCAGCTTCTTTTTTTTTAAATACAGAAGAATCTCTTATGGGAACACCTGGAGACGTAAAAAGTATCGAAATAAGATAAGTATTAAAGGTGTCCTTAAAGGAGAGCTTCTCTTTATATACATGTATACTACTTAAAAAATTGGGAAACAAAAAGTTCAGTGTCTCTGACAGGTGTCCTTAAAAGAGAGGTTCTCTTTACATATTTAACTTAATGTCGTCTGCTTGTTCAGTGGACGTGCCTCTGGCAGCGGCGGTTGTTCCCGACAACGTGTCTGTCGTCACGGAGACGGAGGTTCTAGCGGCGCTGGGCGACGTCCCATCTCCCGGTAGTGATGCGGAGTTGTCATGGAAACCAGCGCACGTACACATACTGCACAATACAGCACTCATCGCAAACTATGCAGGTGAGAATTGACACCGACAAATATACATACTGGGGACATACATGTTATCTTGTAATGACGGCGCGGGCTTTGACAAAGACTGACATGGCAAGTTAAAAATATTCAGGAAACGTATATGAGACATCACCCATCAAAACGCTGAATCAATTCCAAGCTCGGTGATGTTATTTTCAGGCAAGAAGCAAGAATTGTCAAATTTTCCAAATGCCGATACTGAGGACTCGTGGGGATTTGCCATATTTGATGCGGCGCATTGTGTTCTGCTTGGTCATAACGGCCTCACAGCTTACGACGACAGCTACAGTGCAATGGGGTAGGTCGGCATATTTTGCAATGAGACTTTTTGCTTAATATTACTATTAATTATAAATTACTATGTAATACACGCACACAATATAAATGTACGTGCGCACACATTCAAATGTTGATTCAAACAATTGGTTTTAATTTTAAATTATAAAATTTATTCAGTATCTTATAATAAGTTTATAATGATAAAACAACATTTAATATGTTCAATCAAATACATGTACAATACTTCAATATAAATGAAAAATTATAGAAAATAAAAAAATATTTTTTTTTGCAATCTCCAGGTTCGGCAGTATGGGTGTGTATTTGTCTCGCCACGTGGACGTTGTGGTTCGCTCACATCTCTTCAAGCGGCTCGCTAATAAACAAAATGTCATGTACGTCCTCGTCTGCAAGGTACGTAAAACGACTAAGGTCTCTCACTGAAAGTCTGAAAACCAAAATGTTTCCTTACCACATGACTACAATATTGAAATTGGAAAACAAATTACGCATATTATGAGCATTTCTACAAGCCAAGGGCTGCTTTTTCATTCAACATAGTAATAACTACGGTTGTGTGTGCACTCCGTGTGTTACAGATGATGCTGGGACGGGTGACCAAGGCGATTCCGCGGGATCCCGGCGCATTCTCCTTCATCAAACCTACTGCAAACTTCGACTGCCACGAGTCACTGTTTGCTGTCACGGAAAACGACACGCTACAGCAGCAGTACGACCGATCCATGGTGAGTCCCAATCCAACGTGGATCCTTAATCTATGTGTGCACAATCACCTAACTAACAGCATGATATTTGTGTTCACATTGAAGGAGATTTTGGCGAGATTTCTGGGGGGATTTTTCTGGCGATTGACAGAAAGGACGATATTAATATGTTTTATTAAATTTCCTGTGTATAACACATGGGACTACTTTGGGACTATTTTTAGGTCTAATACACTCAAATCTGTTTTGCTTTGCTATTTTTCAACATATGATACACAGGCCTACTTTTGTACTACTTTCAAGTGTGTAACACATGGGACTACTTTGGGTCTAATTTTAGATATAATACACTCGGAACTGAATGTACTTTGCTGTCCTACTGTCCAGTGTATGATACACTTTGGGACTACTTTCAGGTGTACCTATACGAGTTGGACGCGGCGGGACGGCCGTTTCATCGCCCACGGCAGGTGCTTCCTGTGGCTGTTGTCTGCTACACACAGGATGGACAGAAAGTACCAGGTAAACCTTGGCACAATAAACCAACATTGCCTTTAATTTTTGCATGAAATACTGAATACATTGGTTCAAAACCTAAAAGAATATGTTTAGAGAGATTTCTGATTTTGTTATTCGTCTGTCACAGGTTAGGGAACATTCAGGACAATTCATCTTGTCAACTCATTAACAAACAATACATAAAATCCCAAATTGGTCATTTATGGAAAGAAATTTAAACCAAACACACACTACTGTGCCAAACTGTATGTCGTCTTGCCTATCAAAGGCCTCTTATATGCAAAATTATCAATCTATTGAGCTGTTGTCTCTAACGAGATTGGATCATCTTAATCGACCGGTCCTACTGTATTAGACTAATAGTGTTTTCAAAGACTAGTGATCCTCTGTCGCGCGGTTGCAGGCTGCTCCAAGCTGCCGTCGCTGGCGGAGGCAGAGGCTGAGATTGAGGTCAATCCCACAGGTCATCTCGACCAGTCCTACTGTATTAGCATGGGACTAGTGATCCTCTGTCGGTTGCAGGCTGGCAGCTGCCGTACTGGCGGAGGGAGGCGACGCCGCACCCAGAGGGTGAGTGAAAGGTCCCAGGTTCAATCCCAAACATCTCCACCATTCTTGTGTCACGGCCAATTTGAATGGTTTAATACACTTGTGCATTCTATTGTGCATTTTTGAATAAGAATAATGTTTGTGATTATTTATGATTTATAAGATTTATGTCATGAACAAATGAAATAAGATTAAATAACTCATTTTAACATTTTATTTACAAAAACTTTAACCCTTTTGTCTGATGTTCTTGAATATTTCTGAACATGATTCTTTTTACATTATAAATCATTCCTACATATATAACTTGAAATCTTGTTTACTGAAATTAACATGACATGTTTGAATTCAATGTGGGTTTCTGATGTTCATTCACTATTGTAGCCTTGAATAAATCATAAGATAAGTCAATGTCTGATTCACCCTCACTCGTAAATCAGATAACACTCTTGGTAAGTATGGGCTTGTTTTAAGTTTCGTACACAAATGACTATCCTGCTAGCAGAGTCTTGACATGTCTGCTTGCTTTGGTTGCAGTGCGGGCATACTGGGTGCTGCGGGTTCAAGTCCCCGCGATGGTTCTAGGGTGATCACCAACAGCGCTGTGCAGCCACTTATGATGAACATCGGGCGAGGTGAGACCTAATGTGCTGACAGCAAGTTCATGGAGTAACATTTTCCATGATAACTAAAAAGTGTTCAATATTATGAAAACCAATCAGAATAATATAAATTACATTGTAGATGTGGCAAAAAACCCCGTATCATTCCTATAATTTTTATTTTGATATTCATTACCATTTTTTAGTTATGATAGAAAATGTCACTCCATGAACTTGCTGTAAGCACATTAATACTTGTCT
Organism: Streblospio benedicti; assembly: GCA_019095985.1. Classification (NCBI taxonomy): domain Eukaryota; kingdom Metazoa; phylum Annelida; class Polychaeta; order Spionida; family Spionidae; genus Streblospio; species Streblospio benedicti. The sequence continues at coordinate 14,186,001 of CM032659.1, forward strand.
ATACGAAAAACATTCTTGTCCTCATTAAGATTTACATATCCAAAATGAATCAATCACTTTATATGATATCAGCTCACAAATTTTGAGCATTAAATTGAGCCCTTGATATTCAGGATGGAATCAATAAACTTCTTGCAGTAAAATGCAATTGGGACTTACTTTTGAAGTGACTGAATACTTGTTCCACAAATTTTAACTCACCTGTCTATGATCATATAGGACCATTATGGTCCTCTTATTACCTGTCCAGCCAGCACCGATGTTTTCAACTTGCCAGCCCTGGTGTCTAAGTACCTATTTTGGAGAAGTTTCCCACACTGTTTAGTACAACTGTGAGCGTCTTATAAAGGATGAACAAGTGTTTAGTATAATGCCTATACATCCCAATAGTTGTAGTAAATATCTCATCTGTAACTCTCATATTTCATGTATGATACAAAGCGCAGGAAAAGGAAAATTACTGCTGGGTTATGTAGGAAACTTAAAGAAATACTTTTTTGACATGACGAAACATTTGCAATTGTTGCCAGGGGATTTGATTTCTCATTAAAATGTACTCATTTCTTTTGAAACTAATCCATGAATTCAGATTATGATAGAAATGTGAAACCGGTTGTTACTGGTTACAGGTGGTAAGAGCCCGTTCTCAGCGACAGATGGCGCTGGGGTTGGTGGTGCGGCTGCCTCCTCCTCGGCGATCGCCAACAGCAACCCGCACATCGCCAGCAACCCAGAGCTGCAGAAGCTCATCTCACAGATCAACTCCAAGCCGTTTCCCCACGGGCAGGGGCGGGCGGGCGGCCGGGGCAGTGGGATGTGGTGAAAGGGCGGGGCCAGGGATGGGGCATTATGTGGTTAGAGGGAGGGGTCAGGGGAGGGACTGTACGATAAGAACAGGAACAAAATGCCATTCAGTCGGTAGAAGCTTTGTTTGGGCCAGTGCATTATGAAACACTTGGTTTGGCTGTTATCATGTTTATGGTCTCTCACTAAAAAACCTTTTTGTACAGCCATGGTGGTTTGTTGCTGAAAGTTGATAGACTGGTGGAGACAGGTTGGGAGAGTTTGAAGGAGGAGAAAAACATCTGTTCAAACTGACTTGAAACATTCTGCATTCCAATTAGTTTGTAGATTTTGTGAAAGGAGAGAACAAAATTAACTTTTGAAGTGCTCTTATAAATATTTGTTAAAAAGTCAAAAGATATTGGTAAGATATTAGCAGAGTTGTAAACGATCTGTGACACATGGAAGTGAACAATTTTTGTGTACAGTATTAGTGATGTCTTTCGTTATATCAATGTCTTAGATTTTTTAAATATAATAATATAAACTTATCCATCATTTTCTAGCACTACATGGTAGCTTTTATTTTCTTTGAACATTGTGATATTTCCATCTTGGAACACTGCTTATGTGACCATGTCAATTGTCATTTGAAAGCAACTGAAATGTTCGAATGGATGCAGTATAAATATAGAATACTTGAGAAAACAAAGCGGATAATTACATTTAAAGCTTTGTTCGTGATGAAGTTATATAATTCTCACTTGCATGTGACAATTTTTTCAAATGTTTCCAATGTTCTTGAATTTAATGTTTTTTGAAATATGAAAATGCTATTATTTAATATACATAGAATTGAAATATTGTGCAAATCATGTAAAACTATACATAAATCTGAGGAGAGATAACCCCTTATCTGATAAAACTGACCATATTTTGGAACTTTTTGACTAAGAAGGTTTTTTCACACATATTATGTTAAGTCAATCTACAAAAAATATTAAAAGAATAACATTGTTGAGGTACATGTAATATGTATCTGCATTATAATGTATGACTATATTGAGGACTATTGGGCCAGTATAAGTAGAGCCAGTAACTACTTCCCATATTTATCCGTTTTCATTGTTCTATTTCATTTAGTGTGGCTTTTTCTTATGTGTGTATATTGTTACATTCTTTTTAAATTTTAAACAATTTTAACACTATTGATTACAAAAATTACATGTACCAATCTGTGCAGTGACTGTAATTTGCCATGTGAATTTTAAATTATCTTGTCCAATGTTATAGTTCGACTAAGTAAGATTTTTGTGCAAAATCTTGATAGTTATTTTATGTGGCAATAATCAAATTTACTCGGTGGATTTTTGTCAAATTTTGACGATTATATGAGAAAACTTGAATTTTCCATATTTCTCATCATGTTTATATGTTTACAAATAAGATTTATTTGTTTACCACAATATAATGCAATTGTTATACCTTTGTATTGTGGGGTTACGTTACTGGTAGGAATCATGGATTGGCTGTAAAATCAAATAGCACAGTTTCTCTCATCTCTTGGTCTTGGTTTTAGTATTTGGTTGTCAAATTCTCACTCTGGGAGACAATCAGTCTGCACATGATGTACTATAACTACTTTTACATTGTTCACAAATTTAAGTTATGGTTAAATGTTTTAGGATAAATAAAAATTTCACAAAGAGGTCACAGTGTTTCTTTTTTTGAAAACAAAGTTATAATACTGCAAAACCCTATAAATTTGCAGCCTTAAATATTCACTGTTAACAACCTACATATTTTCATGGCCTCCAAACTAAAATTATTTCTACCAAATGTAGGTTCTTTTAAATATTCAGATTTAGAAGAGAAAACTAATTCATAGAAAGCGGGAGACAACAGAGGCATACCATGGGTCCCAGCATCATGATAGTACTAAGTAGTATACATGATCCCTCTCTCCTACTACTTAGCACTCTCATTTACAAACACTACCATACATATTATTTACTAATACTACTTTACAGAAGGGTAGCTAACAATCACAAAGACCATGGTAGCCAGGTCATCTATTTTAGGATGGATTTATGCTCTTAGTATATACTTTATCGCTTCACATTATTGAAATAAGCCGACAGTTTTATGCAATCAGAATTTAAACATTTTCACTAAATTTCCAAGGCTTCATTTCTAACTACATTATGATAAGCATGTTGTTGATTTGCTGGATTTAGTTAAGTTTGGATTAACTATGGCAAACTTTGTTTAGTATTTCTAAAGGTGAATAATAAGGCCTGTATATCATCTGCAAATATGCTGCTGTAAAGAAAGTGGGCCAGAATATGGTGACCTGTCAACAGCAGCATGTCCATTTGGTGACTTGTAAAGGTTCAGGTGTAGTGGCTTGTTGACAAGGGATAGAGACAGAAATAGAACACACAAGTGTGGCAGAGCCTAATCCATCTGTGGTTAGAAGCTGGCCAAGTATGATCACTCTAGGCGTTTGGGAAGGTTAGCTAGTGGTCTAAGGTGCCTGTCCATACACATATGACTGGTCTGGTGTAAACAGATCGTGAGTTCGATTCCGTGACTTTCCAAAGCTTTACATGTCTACCTGAATTCTTTCGCACTAGTACTACTCATATTGTTTGTTATACCATGTCACAGTAATGAAATAAATCAAATCAAGCATCAAATAAGAAATCAACCATAAAGCAAACCTACTAAATCCAGCTGATCAAAAACAACTTCCTGATTGTATTACTTACATACAAAGCTATGGAATTTTGTTGAAAATATTCAAATTGTGATTGTATAGGACTGTGTCAGCTTATTTCAACTATGAAAGAATAAAGTATATATTAGAATATAAATCCAGCCTAAAATGTATGCCATGGCTTCCCTGGTCTTTGTGACTGTTAGTTACCCTTCTATTTATATAATATGCATCGTGTAGTATTTGTAAATGAACCCCCCTCGAGATAGTTTCTTCCGATAAGGTTGCATATGAAATGTTCAGGGAAACCTCGTTATTCACTGGACAAAAGCCTGCAAGCAGAAAAACCAAACCCCCTTGTACATAAAAAGCTGAGCACATATAGTTGCAGAAAATATAAAACCTACTGGTGAAACTGGTGCCAAGCTCGACGACATCCGGTTGAAGAGATAATTTGTGCATGTTACACCTGGCCCTGGCATGACAGTAAACCTACCCACCCCAGTAAAAAAAAAAAAAATGCAGATAGAACTCATGAAAGGAGTGCACTTGATCCTGACTGTCCTTTGCTCATAATGCAATCAAATATTCTAACATGTTGGGCATTTTCAAATGTGAAATACGAGGTGAAATATCTATGATTCAGAGGAAAAGGTTGCCACGTACAGAACTCATGTAAAATTGAGAAAGTTCTTGATTAGGAGAATATATAAAGATTTGGACAAAATTCAACAGTATTTTCTCGTAAAGTGGGTCCGTTATGGGAACATCTTTAGTGGTCAATTTTCTGAAGAGATTTTTCTTGGCGCATCACCTCAAATTGCCACTTACAGTGGTCAATCTAAACAAATAGATTCAGTTACACAGTGGTATGCTCACCAAAGTTGGAATGCTATGCGAAATAGATTTTTAGGATTGCTTACAGTACAATAGGCCTTCCTCAGAGACCATGGACACCATTGAATTTAGTTGGGGAAATCTTTGGTCAGAAATTCAAAATGGCTACCAAAATAATTTTCTACATAGATATTAGTTTTTAGATTTTAATAAGGCTAAATTGGAGGCCAAAATTGTTTGATAATCAGATCATCATGTAAAACTCAATCTTGGAATCTAACAAATCATGTCATATAGTGCAGATGGAATATATTTCTTTCTATAACAACTCAATTTTGCTCACAAAAGTTTATTTTCAAAAAGAAAGAACATCATACGGTGGCCTCATAGAGTCCATGGCATATCATATACCAAAAGATAGTTATTAAATATTAATAAACCTTCATCCAAGATTAACTACTCAGAATAAAAAGGCAAATTCCAAAATATTGAAAATTATTTAATACATAAAAAAAAAAAAATTCATGTAAATGCAGCAAATATCTTACTATTTTAAAATAAGAATATTAAAAAACATTTATTTCTTTACTACTTTGTAAATAATGTCACTAGTTTTCATACATTCAAATAAGCCACCAGGCTTTTTCCTGATTCTCTAATACTCCTCCCCTTCATCATCTTCTCCTTCAACTGAATCAACTCCAACTTCTTCGTAATCCTTCTCCAGGGCAGCGAGATCCTCACGGGCCTCAGAGAACTCTCCCTCCTCCATGCCCTCTCCCACGTACCAGTGGACGAAGGCACGCTTGGCGTACATCAGATCAAACTTGTGATCCAGACGAGCCCAGGCCTCGGCAATAGCCGTGGTGTTGCTCAACATGCACACAGCACGCTGCACCTTGGCCAGATCTCCACCAGGCACCACGGTCGGGGGCTGGTAGTTGATGCCAACTTTGAAGCCAGTTGGGCACCAGTCAACAAACTGAATGGTTCTTTTGGTCTTGATGGTGGCAATAGCTGCATTGACATCCTTATGGGACAACATCTCCACGGTACAGCATGCAGCAAGCCATGTACTTGCCATGACGGGGGTCGCATTTCACCATCTGGTTGGCTGGCTCAAAGCAGGCGTTGGTGATCTCAGAAACAGAGAGCTGCTCATGATAAGCCTTCTCAGCAGAGATGACAGGAGCGTATGTGGCAAGAGGGAAGTGAATACGTGGGTAGGGCACCAAGTTGGTCTGGAACTCTGTCAGATCTACGTTAAGGGCACCATCGAACCTCAGAGAGGCAGTGATGGAGCTGACAATCTGACCAATCAACCTGTTCAGGTTGGTGTAGGTGGGACGCTCGATGTCCAGGTTTCTCCTGCAGATGTCGTAGATGGCCTCGTTGTCGACCATGAAGGCACAGTCAGAGTGCTCCAGGGTGGTGTGAGTGGTCAGGATGGAGTTGTAGGGCTCGACCACAGCAGTGGACACCTGGGGAGCTGGGTAGATGGCAAATTCCAGCTTTGACTTCTTTCCGTAGTCAACAGAAAGACGTTCCATAAGGAGGGAGGTGAATCCGGATCCAGTACCGCCTCCAAAGGAGTGGAAGATGAGGAATCCTTGGAGACCAGTGCAGGAATCTGCTAGCTTCCTGATGCGGTCAAGCACCAAGTCGACGATCTCCTTGCCGATGGTGTAGTGACCACGGGCGTAGTTGTTGGCAGCATCCTCCTTGCCGGTCACAAGCTGCTCTGGGTGGAACAGCTGGCGATAGGTGCCGGTACGCACCTCATCTGAAATTCATACATTGTTAATGTGAGAACTGTTTTCAAATACTTTGCAATTATTGATGGTAACTAAACTTGCACTTTTAACTTTGAAATCATTAAAATTAGCATTAGTCTCTTACTTTTTTTCACTGATAAAATGTGTAACAATTCAATCTCTATCTACAACTTACATGTAGAGGCACAAAAAACCACTTACCAACAACGTTTGGTTCCAGATCGACGAACACAGCCCTGGGCACGTGCTTGCCCGCCCCGGTCTCAGAGAAGAACGTGTTGAAGGAATCGTCTCCACCGCCGATGGTCTTGTCACTGGGCATCTGACCGTCTGGCTGGATGCCATGCTCCAGACAGTACAGCTCCCAGCATCCATTACCGATCTGGACTCCGGCTTGGCCGACGTGGATAGAGATACATTCACGCTGGAAATAGATAATGAAACCACAATAGACATTATTTCCCACATGGAATAGGACAGAAGAGTCGTCATGCATTTTGTGCAACCTTAAAAATATTAAAGATGACATATTTAGACATCACTTGATTGTCAAAGGACTGATGAGATCATTGGATACATGTCAACAGACATGGTAAAGGGTTGTTAACTGTTTGTTTAGAAGGCGTTTACAAGCTGGCTAATAGTCATTGCTGGGAACCATTTCCTGTTAACAAGGCTTGTTAAGCAGAGCCTTTGTCGAAAGCCGATTATTCTGTGTCCGGGTGAGGGATATGGACTGCCAAAAATCCCCTTCAATTGTACTTTCATTTGTCAAAAGAATATTTTAGATTTAGTTTGCTAAATCCTTACATAAACCTACATAATCAGCTTGTTTTGAAACTTTAAGAACTTTAACTACATATATCCTTTACATCATTTTTCATTTGTTTAATGTAGGCCAACATTACATAATGCTCAAAAGAAAAAGGGGTTTCTTAATGCACAAAAACCCAATTCAATTCTAGACCAATTTTTTCGGCAATTCCCACTATACTAAGAGTAGTATAAACAAAGAAATGATTGGAGTCCCTTCATCATCCCATATGAGACCATATTACTCATCTCAACTCAGCGTATCAAAGATGAGCAAACCAAGCTCAGGGCAACTCACAGTGAGTCATCACTCAATATGGAAGGCTTCCATGTTGGGATGCAGACAACTTGTTCCACAGCAGTGTCTAGTCCTACCCAAAATACATTAGCTCTCTTGGACCATCCAATTTTTTAATATGTATACATTTCAAAACTTCACCCCTTCTCATTTGAAGTGATACCAAACCTCTCTTCTATGTGAACTGGGTCCATTTTATCATAGGGGTATTGGGGATACTATTTTCATGTTAAACTGAGTGTGTATGTAGAATAACACCATCAAAATCAAGCACCACTGCAGCAGCTGTACATTTATTGGCATCATAATGAGGACCGTTTAAGTGGGCCATAAAAAAGCATTGTGCAGTAAGGAGGTAAAATGATATATCACTGAAAGTAGTATCAATCAAACAATGGTTAATGTTTGTTTTTCCTCAATCATAACAAACATTATGTAGCATTGATATTTTTTTTAGTTACCTAAGGAAACATGACATGCTATGGCGATTGGTGGTGGTGGTGGTGGTGGTGGGGGGGATTTGAAAGCAAATGACGCAAGAAAAGGGTTGTCAGAAATTTGTGAACAATCCATAATGGTAGAAGTGCATAAAAATAAAATAGTAAGAATAACTACTCTTTATAAATCACTATTTTAATGATGGCTATCTATTTTCCACACTACTCTCAATATAATGCAGTAGTCACATATTTTAAAATAGAATTCCCACGAAATGTGCAATAACTATCTGAGCTTTTTTACGTATCTACTATATGACATTTTACCCTAACCATAACACAGCCAGTTTCATTTAAACTTTTGGTATCACAAGCTACATAAACTTTCTCAAGGATAGGTTTTAATGGGGAAATGTCAATCAAGAATTCATTATGTATGCAACCTTAACTTTAACCAAGCATTCTTTTTATAACTTGACATGACAATTGAAATATTTCAAGCGTGCACCTACAGTTTAATATTATTTTTAAATGCACATTTTTTTAAATATATTTGTCAAGCATTAACAAAGGAAATTAATATCTCTGTTGAGTTAAAAAAAAAATACGACATGATAATGGTTACTTTTTGTTTCAAACGATAGATTTTCAATCTACAAGTATTTAGTTTTACAAAGGCCTACAAAAACTTGACCGCAACTACATGTACCAGCTCTTGGCACGGGTGGGATAACAATCTAATACTGATACAAGACGACTGCGATGGCTAGACTAAGTATGGACAGCTCAATATTGCTCTCAACTACCGGGAAAGTACTCTTTTTCAAGATGCATACAGCTGCACAAATACAGTGACTTAGTTTTTAAAAATCTGATTATTTAACCATTCCAATTTATTTAATATATTTAAAGTTGAATGCTTTGAATGAATACGAGTGGCCACCAGCTGCAGTCTGCCTGCAAACCCGGCAAGTTAGGACTACTGTTTCAATGCTAATGAAGCGTTCACAAGTACACTACTATGCGGGTTGCCCACATCATATTGAGATGCATATTTCACTACAGCCAGAGTTTTACTAGTTCATGAAAAACATACTTGATCTAACAAAACGTATACTTTTCAGGTCGTATTGGTCAAACATCCCGTTTCAAACAGTGAAGTGAACTATACAGACTGCACTGGCTACTCTGGCTAAACGAATTCCCGCCTTTCAAAAAGTATATAACAAACCATTGAGTTATACACATCATTGAGTTATTCTGCTGAATTGGAGATTGAAAGTTATATAGAGCATTCTATTAGAAACGAAAATAACAAACCACAGGGCACATACTTATACACACAGAAACTTAGAATCAGTGACATCACTCCTATTTGTGAAACATTGAAATGTGGGCCTCACTGCAGATGTCGCTGAAATCTAAATGTTGGTGTCTATAAATTGCCCTAGCAAAGCCAACCATAATGAGTAACTCACCATTTTGGGTTATTTTCTCTGTTGACCAAGGAGAAGCAGAGAAAGGAAAATTCCACTTGCGCAGCCGGCGGTGATGATCCGTTGCAAGGGTGTGTGTGGAGCGCGCCACCGCAGCCGAGCTTATATAGCGAGCGATGGCGTGATCCCGGGGTGGCGACTCCACTGCTGCGCCTGTACGGGTGACTGCGTGTGGCTCTGATGTGGATGGACCCACATACATTTGTTGTTTTCTTCCAAGTTTGTCTATCCATCTGTTGTTGTTGTTTTTGTTTTTTACTTCTTTATTTTCTATAATGATTTTTTTCTCTTTCCTGTCTTTGTCTTTCTTTCTTCATTTTTTTCTTTCATTCATTCTTTCTTTGTTTCAATCTTTCTTTCATTCTATCTTTCTTTATTCATTTCCTTTATTTTCCTTTCAGTTTTTTCTCTTTTTTCAGCCTGTTTTGTGCGTGCGTGTAATAGATTTTTTTTTTTATTAGCAAAACCTATAACGCCTTGTGCTGCCGCTTTCATCACTTTAATGACTTTTCTGTGGGACAAAACCCACAGAACCGTGCGGCAGCCTTTAAATACAAACTTCTCACCTTGGTACCCCTGTAATTAAACCCTAATTTGATATTTCCATTAATCGTGTCGACATTGCAATTACTTAGCCTTCAAAATTAAGTAGAGACCTGGCTTTTGATTACACAGGCTGTTGCAAAAACATTGAAACAATTTACCTTTAGATAACACTACCGTAAATAGTAGAAAATATTGGAAACAAGCCATGCTGATGCACTGGTGTGTGATTATCTACTTCATATTTACATGTGGCGACAATCGCGTTCCACCCCGTGGTTGCAAAAAACACATATTTGTTGCGGAAATGCCCACGCATGCCTCTATTCACAAAAACTATGCCTCGTACGTATATAGAGTATATAGTTTTTGTCTTAACATATAAGTATATATAACTTACATCGCTTGATTATTAGAAATACATGACAAAAGTCTATTTTTACGTGGAGCATTCATCAGCGCGGTTAAAACAGCCAGCTGTATACTGTGTAGACTGCTACTATCACGTCTGACTCACAGCTGCACCCGCCAACAAAATATCACCTGTTGCGGGTTGGCTGTCTTTTATTTATTTTATATTGGTACTATAATGTTTTGTTTTAAACGTACAATTACAATAGAATGGAAGACATTTAACAGTGTGTGCAAACCATCTCACATCAGTGACCGAATGCCCGTATGCATTCAGCTTTTTATAAAAGTGAATCATTTTTTCTGACCCCGGCATATCACCCGTACTATCACGTACCTTTAATACCTGAAGTCCACGTTTAATCTTACCACAAAAAGTAAATATGCCACTCAAAGGGGTCAGCAACTGAACCCACGAACGTTCCTCGTCCCCTCTGAGCATAGGCAGATCCAGCTTTTTTTCTCGTAGGAGTGTGATGGGCATTGCGACTAAATTTAAGACAGAATTTGATGGTATCTGAACCAGGGCGAACGCACTCCCAGTGGGCGGTAATTTGGGGGCCATCGTCTATTGTGCTGGGTGGGGGAGATGGAAGGGTTGTTAGCCGACAGACTGTCCTGCTGTCATATCAACAATCATTGAAGAAATTTCATGCGCAAGCGTGTACCATAATGTACCCTTTTGAAAATTCGTAAGTTAAAACATCTTTCCAACATCGTGGGAATGTTAACATTTTGACTACTTCATTATGTCTTTTCTTGGTATTTGGAGTATGAAATCGGTAGCATTTTTAAAATATGCATTGTGAAATATATACATGTATCTTCAGTTTGAAATAAGGTTTTTCGAAAGTCTACTAATGAAAATGATGGACAAAAAGTGAGACAAAAAGAATATCTGGTTATCCCTCACGGCCATCTCTTTAGAGGCCTTTGGAGGTCCAAAGAGCTGATCAAATGATATTTTGTGTGGTCAAAAGTGAAGATTTCAATCATTAACAAAATTTTATTAATCTTATCATATATATATATAAAATGATCGTCCCTCCCCGTCCTTCATCCCTCCCATCAGCTGGTGCGGAACAACACCATCACCCCACTTCCATCATATCGCCATATGTCACAGCCATATACACAGAATATGACAATTATTTAATCCCCCTAATATCTGCCCCCCCCCCTCCGCTACCCCTGGAAAACAGGTTTGGAACAAATTAAATGCCCCCCACCCTCCTCCACCCTTTCTTCCGCCTTTGTCCCCCTCTTTTCCCTCTTTTCTCCCCATCCCGGCCTCTCTCCCTCATGTCCATACAAACAGGTCCAGAACAGAGACAGACTAAATGAATATCCATCACATCCTTCCTACTGTGACATATGATGATGGGAGGAATTTGATGGAGGTATATGTTTTCCGTCACAAGTCTGTATTCTGACCGGAGATGGTGTGGTTGGGAGGCAGGGAGGTGGTAATGGAGGTGCATTTAATCTGTTCCAGCCTAGGAGGGTAATCACATTCTGTGTGCATGGGGGGGGTGGGGAAAGCTGGTGTTCGGGAAGGATCCATCTGTTTCAACCTCTGCAGGGTATCCAACTAGTAATGTAATATTTGAATAAACATAGCGAAACTTTGTGTAGATATTCTTCGATTATGTCATACATCTGATGTTTCCACTTTTGGTGGAAGGTAAGGGGTTAAGAATAATAGAACACTGTTTCACTTTTTCGGAGCGTAACAAAAAGTAAATCATGCATAAATACACGGCTATACTATTAAACAGACTATCCTGACAATATAACGCAAACAGCGATGAAACCGTGTGAAAATCGTGTTTGACGATCTTTGGCTGTTTCCGAATCACATCTGTCTAGCGTGACGTCAACAAAAAAATGAAGCAATTTAAGACCAAAACTTTTCCATTTTGTAATAATAATAATATATACATTTTATATAGCGCAACCCTCAAAAAATAAATGTTCAAGTTCGCTGCATAGAGGAAATGTCCTCAGCCCTCGGTGAACAGATGCGTTTTTAACATAGATTTGAAATCGTCCAAATTGTCTTTTTGTCTTATATGGAGAGGTAAACTGTTCCACAACAGCGGCTATACTTTTAAACAGACTCCCCATAGACTTATAACCAAAAAAAGTTAAATGATAAAACCCTGTGAATGACCGTAAGCGTTGTGCTTTGGTTGCTTCCTACGGTGCCGACGTATGAAGCGGACGTGAAGGCAAAAAATCAAGGTTAGTATTTAACTTAAGTTTTTTAACTTTGAAGCATTAAGGACAAGTAATACGCACAACTTATGACTGGCAAAAATTGATATAGTACCATCTTACGAAAGATATATACTTTGGATAACATTTTTAAAGCTATACACACTATAGGTTTTGTTAAGTGAAATAAATGGCATGAAACCCGAAATTAAGCTTATGTCGTGGTTGAAAACCTGGTCCTTAACATAGTTTTTAGCCTTTTCTGCCCTAAAAACGTATTATTTTACGGATTTTTTAATTCTAGAGTATTCTTCTGTATAACCTCTAAGAAATTACGTATTATTTATTGCTGTGATGGTATTTTAGACAGTGCTACACGATTAGAAAGAATCACAGAGATGACTTGTGTGAGCATCGGGAAAACAAGAAGTAGAAATCCAACATTTGCGTACATAATTCTATAGTTCACCATACATAAAACGATGGTGAAATTAAATCTGCCAGTAATATTTCTCACTAATTGAAATAAAGTTCGTATACAACTGAATACTGATAAAAATAGTCATGTGTGATGTTATACATGGCCATTCTCTGACTTCTGCTCTTAAGAAGTTTAAAAGCAGAATAAAATGAGTGCTGTATTCTATTGTCCCTATACACCGATTAAACTACAAAAATTTACATCTTCACCACATGCACCAGTACAGGCCATTGCCGTTGTTGTGTATTGTGATTCAATGCACACATTGCAGTCGCAGTGCATAATTACTCACATAACTCAAGCTTTCACTTACTTGACTCAGCTTAATCTATTTGATGTAGGCCTACACAAGCGACAAGGTATAGTAATTACTGCCTGTAGATCCTTACAAGAAACTACTGATTTACCAATAGCACGCGATCACTAGTATTCAATGTATGGAAAAAAACAAAAACAACATTTCAAACAAGGTCACTTTGGCGGATGTAAGGTGTAATTCTTAAGGGAACGACCATATATAAATAACAATATCGGGAGGGGGAGTTCGTCCATTTTTTTTTATCTCAAAGAAAAGGTTAACCGGCCCCCCTATCAACATTTTAAAAAGTTGAGTGACCCCCCCCCCCCACACACACACACCGCCTGCTAAAGCAAAAGTGCTCTACATAGTCATGCAGTTTCAGACAATTGCTAAAAGAAAATATTTGAAAAAATAAACCATAGCATGATAAAAAAAAGTTCGGCGACCCCCCCAAAAAGGGGGGGAAAAAAGTTGGACGCCCCGCCCCATCTTTTGGACGACCCCCGGTATCATTATTTATGATCGTTCCCCAAAAGATGCGATGCCTCCCTCCCTATCGGATTTTACGAGACAATAATGTAAGGTTTTGTGTATTTTATTTATATAATACAATTGTTGTATGTGTATGTGTGTTTTATTAGATCTTTTTAAAACATTCATCACATCAAAGAAAACGTAATTCATTAAAGTGTTGCCCGTTGCTGGATGTACTTCAACTTTGTATTTTGATCCATAAGTAAAATGAACATCAAGAGAATGTATTTTTTAACTTCAACAAACTACAATGGTTTGTAGAAGGATTTATGAAATAGATAAGTACGAAACAAATGATAACTAGACACAATTCCAACAAAATCTGTTTATTTTGTACTTTACCAAACGGAGTTTTAATCTTGAAAAACTGCTTATGGCAGGTGCAATGTGATTTACGTAAACCAGTGGAAAAACAAAAGAAACCAAGTACAATGCACAATATTACACATTATTTTTTTCCGTACAACATCCAAACAAGGAAACTTAATATTCATCGCCATGCCCTTCTTCGTCTTCACCTTCACCTTCAAGAGAATCAACTCCAACCTCTTCGTAATCCTTCTCCAGGGCAGCGAGATCCTCACGGGCCTCAGAAAACTCTCCCTCCTCCATGCCCTCTCCCACGTACCAGTGGACAAAGGCACGCTTGGCATACATCAAATCAAACTTGTGATCCAGACGAGCCCAGGCCTCAGCAATAGCCGTGGTGTTGCTCAACATGCACACGGCACGCTGAACCTTGGCCAGATCGCCACCAGGAACCACAGTTGGGGGCTGGTAGTTGATGCCAACTTTGAAGCCAGTTGGACACCAATCAACAAACTGGATGGTTCTCTTGGTCTTGATGGTGGCGATGGCAGCATTGACATCCTTAGGGACAACATCCCCACGGTACAGCATGCAGCAGGCCATGTACTTGCCATGACGGGGGTCACATTTCACCATCTGGTTGGCTGGCTCAAAGCAGGCATTGGTGATCTCAGCAACAGAGAGCTGCTCATGATAAGCCTTTTCAGCAGAGATGACGGGGGCATATGTGGCAAGAGGGAAGTGAATACGAGGGTAGGGCACCAAGTTGGTCTGGAACTCTGTCAGATCCACGTTAAGGGCACCATCGAACCTCAGGGAGGCAGTGATGGAGCTGACAATCTGACCAATCAACCTGTTGAGGTTGGTATAAGTGGGACGCTCGATGTCAAGGTTTCTCCTGCAGATATCATAGATGGCCTCGTTGTCGACCATGAAGGCGCAGTCAGAATGCTCCAGGGTGGTGTGGGTGGTCAGGATGGAGTTGTAGGGCTCGACCACGGCAGTGGACACCTGGGGAGCTGGGTAGACAGCAAACTCCAACTTAGACTTCTTTCCGTAGTCAACAGAGAGACGCTCCATAAGAAGGGAGGTGAATCCAGATCCGGTGCCACCACCGAAGGAGTGGAAGATGAGGAATCCCTGAAGACCGGTGCACTGGTCAGCCAGCTTCCTGATGCGGTCAAGCACCAAGTCGACGATCTCCTTGCCGATGGTGTAGTGACCACGGGCGTAGTTGTTGGCAGCATCCTCCTTGCCGGTGATGAGCTGCTCAGGGTGGAACAGCTGGCGGTAGGTGCCGGTACGCACCTCATCTGAAAGAGATGTTTTATATATGAATTTCTTATACAATACAAGGACGTCTACATGAATAATTAGCTAAAATAAGTTTTGTGTGCATTGTCTCAGCAAGCCAAACCGTAATCTTTTATTTCTGACTCAAATGTACGTTGCAATGTGTACAAAAAGAAATGATTAAAAGAGAATTAATGAATATGTAATTCTTTCGTTGACTAAAGCGAGGGGCACATTCCACCTTGCGGCGGTGGTCGCCGCAAGGCGTGTTGAGGTCTGCGGCGTCTACGACGTTTTCCGCACGCATGGACAAGTATAGTTGTAGGGCACATACGCACGGCCCGTGCGTTGTGCGTGCGTCGGCACAGGGAGTGGTTTTTATTGAGGGGGCCGTGCCCTCAACTTGCATAGAACGTGCGATGCACTCGCGTATAACCTACGTTCTACGCACCGTGTGATTACAAAAGCACGGGATCGGCACGTTCAATGTACAGAGAAAGCACGGCCCCTGTACTGTGTCCGTACCGACAATGTGCGGGTAAATCATCTGCGTTTAATGTAAGGTCACCGCACTGCTTCCTTACGGTCAGACCATGACGTAGGGTGGTCGTAGAAGAAGTTTGTCTTCTGCGGCCACCGTACGGCCTTGAAAAAAAGTACGTTTGCCGCACTGTACACTCACGGATCCTCACGTTTTCTATGCGTTTTTGGCAGTAGACAGGCTGTAGACCCACCTTGCGGTGGAATGTGCCCCTCGCTTAAAGTAGAAACTAAAATGACAATGATATCGATTTGTAATCATTTGAAATAATTGTTTCCCGTTTCCTATTCCATGGAGCTAAGAACTTTTGAAATAATTATAAAAAAGGTGTGAAACTTCAATAAAGTTCTGTTGTTCACTCTATATTCAATAAACAGTGATGCGTCAGCAACATCCCTCTAGATTTATATGGTCATTTGTAGGAAGGTCATGGTGAGCCACATACAGCAGCCTTGCTCTGCTCAGCTCATGAGTCAGCAACATGAGCATCCACATAAGTGAGTGAAAAATACTGCGCAAAATGCTGATATGAGCCAGTACATTTTATATGCTAAACGTATAATTTGAATGAGGCCACGAATGCTGTATCGTGATTTAGATGTTCTGATGATTCCACGGCTTTCATTTTTAATGGTTTTCTAAGTAGAGAAAAAATTCAAACCAACCAATAATGATTGCGTAAACACTGACAAAGACTCTGGTCTTTTTTTTTACTATATTGTGACTGTGTCTGATTGGTTTAATGCATTCATGGTGATTGAATCACCAGCTTTAGTTGTATAACCCTAATGATACTGATGTCACTGATACTGACCAACTACAGTTGGCTCCAGATCGACGAACACGGCCCTGGGCACATGCTTGCCCGCCCCGGTCTCGGAGAAGAACGTGTTGAACGAATCGTCTCCGCCGCCGATGGTCTTGTCACTGGGCATCTGACCGTCTGGCTGGATGCCATGCTCCAGACAGTACAGCTCCCAGCATCCATTACCAATCTGGACTCCGGCTTGGCCGATGTGAACTGAGATACACTCACGCTGAAAATGTAATTAGTTTAAATATGATAAATACAGTGAAACCTGACTTATGTGGACACCTTGGGAGATTTGAACGTATCTACATATATAACAGGCATCCTCAAATAAAAGGTTCATTTTATGTATGATGGATAGAAGAATGATTTTTTTTTTTTTTTTTAAAAAAAAAAAAAATTTTTTTTCCCCCAAAAAAAATTTTAAAAAATTTTTAAAAAAGGGTTTAGCCCCCCCAAAAAAATTTTTTTTTTTTAAAAAAAAAAAATTTTTTTTTGGGGGGGTTTTTTAAAATTTTTTTTTTGGGGGGAAAAAATTTTTAAAAAAAATTTTTTTTTTTAAAAAAAAAAAAGGGGGTTTTTTTTAAATTTTTTTTTAAAAGGGGGGGGAAATTTTTTTTAAAACCCAAAAAAAATTGGGGGGGAAAAAGGTTAAAAAAAACCGCAAAAAAAAAAAAAACCCCCAACTTAAAAGGAAAACCCCAAAAAAATTTGGGTTAAAACCCCTTTTTTTTTAAAAAAAAAACCCCAAATTTTTGGGTTTTTAAAATTTTTTTTCCCCCTTTTTTCCCCCCCCTTTTTTTCCCAAAAAAAAATTTTTTTTTTTTCCCCTTTTTTTTTTTAAATTTTTTTTTTTTTTTAAAAAACCCCCCCCAAAAAAAATTGGTTTTTAAAAAAAATTTTAAAAATTTTAAAAAAAAAAATTTTAAAATTTTTTCCCCAAAAGAAAAAAGGGGAAATTTTTTTTTGGGAAATTTTTAAAATTAAATTTTTTAAAAAAAATTTTAAAAAAAAATTTTTTTGGTTTTTTGGGGGGGGTTTTTTCCTTTGGGGGTTTTAAAAAAAAAAGGGGGTTTTTTTTTTTTTCCCCGCCCTTAAAAAAAAAAAATTTTTCCCCCTTTTTTTTTTTTTTTTTTTTTTAAAAAAACCCCTTTTTTTCCTTTTTTTTTTAAAAAAAAACCCTTTTTTAAAAAAAAGGGGGGGAAAAAAAATTTTTTTTCCTTTGGAAAAAAAAAACCCAAACCCCCCTTTCCTTTTTTGGGGAAAAAAAAAAAAAAAAAAAAAAAACCCCCTTTTTTGGGGGGTTTTTTTTAAAATAAAAAAAAGGGGAGGGGGAGTTCGCCCATTTTTTTTTCCAAAAAAACCCCCCCCAAAAAAATTTTAAAAAGGGGTTTTCCCCCCCCCCCCCCCCCCCCCCCAAAACCCCCCCAAAAAACCCCCAACCCCCTTTAAAAAAAAATTTTTTTAAAAAAACCCAAAATTTTTTTAAAAAAAAAAAAAAAAAAACCCCCCCCCCCCCCCCAAAAAAAAATTTTTTTTTTGGGGGGCCCCCCCCCTTTTTTTCCCTTAAAGGTTTTTTTTTTTTTAAAAAAAATTTTGTTTTTTTTTTTTTTTTAAAATTTTAAAAAAAAAAAAAAAAAATTTTTTTTAAAAATTTTTTTTTTTTAAAAAAAAAAAAATTTTTTTTTTTTTTTAAAAAAAAATTTTTTTTAAAAAATTTTTAAAATTTTTTTTAAAAAAAAAAAAAATTTTTTTAAAAAAAAAAAAAATTTTAAAAACCCCGGGGGGAAAAAAAAAAATTTTTTTTTTTTTTTAAAAAAAAAAAAGGGAAAATTTTTTCCCCCCTTTTTTTTTTTGGGAAAAAAAAAGGAAATTAAAATTTTTCCCCCCCCTTTTTTTTTTTAAAAAAAAAATTTAAAAAAAATTTTTTTTTTTGGGGGAAAAAATTTTTAAAAAAAACCCCCCCCCCCATTGCTAAAAAAGAAAATAAACTTTGAAAAAATAAACCATAGCATGATAAAAAAGTTCAGCGCCCCCCCAAAAAGGGGGATGGGGATTGGACGCCCCCCGCCCCATCTTTTTGGACAACCCCCCGGTATCATTATTTATAATCGTTCCCAAAAAGATGCCTCCCTCCTATCGGATTACGAGACAATAATGGTATGTGTATTTTTTCATTTTATATAATACAATTGTTGTATGTGTATGTGTGTTTTATTAGATCTTTTTAAAACATTCATCACATCAAAGAAAACGTAATTCATTAAAGTGTTGTCCGTTGCTGGATGTACTTCAACTTTGTATTTTGATCCATAAGTAAAATGAACATCAAGAGAATGTATTTTTTAACTTCAACAAACTACAATGGTTTGTAGAAGGATTTATGTAATAGATAAGTACGAAACAAATGATAACTAGACACAATTCCAACAAAATCTGTTTATTTTGTACTTTACCAAACGGAGTTTTAATCTTGAAAAACTGCTTATATGGCAGGTGCAATATGATTTATGTAAACCAGTGAAAAAAAAAAAAAAACAAAGTACAATGCACAATGTACACATTTATTTTTTTTACACATCCAAACAAGTAAACTTAATATTCATCGCCATGCCCTTCTTCGTCTTCACCTTCACCTTCAAAGAGAATCAACTCCAACCTCTTTCGTAATCCTTCTCCAGAACAGCGAGATCCTCACGGGCCTCAAACTCTCCCTCCTCCATGCTTTTTTCCCACGTACCCCAGTGGACAAAGGGCTTGGCATACATCAAATCAAACTTGTGATCAGACGAGCCCAGGCCTCAGCAATTACGTGGTGTTGCTCAACGCATGCACAGCACGCTGAACCTTAGCCCAGATCATACAGGAACCCACCACAGTTGGGGGCTGGTAGTTGGTACCAACTTTGAAGCCAGTTGGACACCAATCAACAAACTGGATGGTTTCTCTTGGTCTTGATGGTGGCGATGGCAGCATTGACATCATAGGGACAACATCCCCACGGTACAGCATGCAGCAGGCCATGTACTTGCCATGACGGGGGTCACATTTCACCATCTGGTTGGCTGGCTCAAAGCAGGCATTGGTGATCTCAGCAGCAACAGAAGGCTGCTCATGATAAGCCTTTTCAGCAGAGATGACTGGGGCATATGTGGCAAGAGGAAGTGAATACGGGGTAAGGGCACCGTTGGTCTGGAACTCTGTCAGAGATCATTAAAGGGCACCATCGAACCCTCAGGGAGGCAGTGATGGAGCTGACAATCCTGACCAATCAACCTGTTGAGGTTGGTATAAGTGGGACGCTCGATGTCAAGGTTTCTCCTGCAGATATCATAGATGGCCTCGTTGTCGACCATGAAGGCGCAGTCAGAATGCTCCAGGGTGGTGTGGGTGGTCAGGATGGGTGTATGGCTCGACCACGGCAGTGGACACCTGGGGAGCCGGGTAGACAGCAAACTCCAACTTAGACTTCTTTTACAGTCAACAGAGACGTTCCATAAGAAGGGAGGTGAATCCAGATCCGTGCCACCACCGAAGGAGTGGAAGATGAGGAATCCCTGAAGACCGGTGCACTGGTCAGCCAGCTTCCTGATGCGGTCAAGCACCAAGTCGACGATCTCCTTGCCGATGGTGTAGTGACCACGGGCGTAGTTGTTGGCAGCATCCTCCTTGCCGGTGATGAGCTGCTCAGGGTGGAACAGCTGGCGGTAGGTGCCGGTACGCACCTCATCTGAAAGAGATGTTTTATATATGAATTTCTTATACAATACAAGGACGTCTACATGAATAATTAGCTAAAATAAGTTTTGTGTGCATTGTCTCAGCAAGCCAAACCGTAATCTTTTATTTCTGACTCAAATGTACGTTGCAATGTGTACAAAAAGAAATGATTAAAAGAGAATTAATGAATATGTAATTCTTTCGTTGACTAAAGCGAGGGGCACATTCCACCTTGCGGCGGTGGTCGCCGCAAGGCTTTTTGAGGTCTGCGGCGTCTACGACGTTTTCCGCACGCATGGACACAAGTATAGTTGTGGGCATATACGCACGGGCTCCTTACGTTGTGCGTGCGTCGGCACAGGGAGTGGTTTTTATTGAGGGGGCCGTGCCCTCAACTTGCATAGAACGTGCGATGCACTCGCGTATAACCTACGTTTCTACGCACCTTTTGATTACAAAGCACGGGCACGGTCAATGTACAGGAAAGCACGGCCCCTGTACTGTGTCCATGCCGACATGTGCGGGTAAAATCATCTGCGTTTAATGTAAAGGTCACCGCACTGCTTCCTTACGAGTCAGACCGCATGACGTAGGGTGGTAAATAGAAAGAAGTTTGTCTTCTACGGCCACCGTTTGCCGTTGCCGCACTGTACCTCACGGATCCTCACGTTTTTCTATGCGTTTTTGCACAGACAGGCTGTAGACCCACCTTGCGGTGGAATGTGCCCCTCACTTAAAGTAGAAACTAAAATGACAATCATATCGATTTGTAATCATATGAAATAATTGTTTCCCGTTTCCTATTCCATGGAGCTATGCACTTTTTTAAATAATTATTTAAAAAGGTGTGAAACTTCAATAAAGTTCTGTTGTTCACTCTATATTAAATAAACAGTGATGCGTCAGCAGCATCTCTCTAGATTTATAGGCATTTTGTAGGAAGGTCATGTTGAGCCACATACAGCAGCCTTGCTCTGCTCAGCTCATGAGTCAGCAACATGAGCATCCACATAAGTGAGTGAAAAATACTGCGCAAAATGCTGATATGAGCCAGTATATTTTGTAGGCTAAACGTATACTTTGAATGAGGCCACGAATGCTGTATCGTGATTTAGATGTTTGATGATTCCACGTCTTTCATTTTTAATGGTTTTCTAAGTAGAGAGAAAAAAATCAAACCAACCAATAATGATTGCCTGAACACTGACGACGACCCTGGGCCTCTTTTGTGACTGTGTCTGATTGGTTTGGTGCATTCATAGTGAATGAATCACCAGCTTTAGTTGTATAGCCCTAATGATACTGATGTTACTGATACTGACCAACTACAGTTGGCTCCAGATCGACGAACACGGCCCTGGGCACATGCTTGCCCGCCCCGGTCTCGGAGAAGAACGTGTTGAAGGAATCGTCTCCACCGCCGATGGTCTTGTCACTGGGCATCTGACCGTCTGGCTGGATGCCATGCTCCAGACAGTACAGCTCCCAGCATCCATTACCAATCTGGACTCCGGCTTGGCCGATGTGAACTGAGATACACTCACGCTGAAAATGTAATTAGTTTAAATATGATAAATACAGTGAAACCTGACTTATGTGGACACCTTGGGGAGATTTGAAACGTATCTACATATAACAGGCATCCTCAAATAAAAGGTTCATTTTATGTATGATGGATAGAAGAAATTATGGTCACCCTTCAAACATACGTCTAGCACCAAGGTAACGCATGGGAATCCACGTGTTATATTATAATGGGAGTTACTGTGCAAAACGCTCTACTTCAGAGATCACATAAATATTTGTAAATTGGATGCTAAGAGCTGCTTTTTGATGGTGCCAATATATTGTGGTATATTGCAGGGTAAACGAAGTACCACGACGTACATCCTCCCTCCCATGGCTTTTATTAGATTTTGGCCAAGGCTAACTCATTTTAAACATACTGCCATGCTGACATCATTTAAAGCAGTGCCGGCCATGCTGTTGAGAAGGAACTTTGAGTAGTGTTGTACGCGGTATAATACTATTCTTGGTCAGCTGATGTTATGAACAGGGGCACCTGTATTGTGGAAGGTTTGAAGTACAGCGTTCATTGTTTTGCATGTCATAGGTTATAGAGCGGACAGTCATCAAATTTAAGAATGGATAACAATCACTTTAAAGCTACATATTCGTGGCAATTTACATATTGCATGGCTGCCACCACCCAGGGAGAATACGAGGAAACAGATAATTTTGTAAAAGAATTACCCTGTGGGTAGTTTTCATAGAATTTAAGTTTGGGTCCTACATTCAATGAAATTTTAGGGAATTCTATTTTTGGTGTAAATTTTCGGGGAGAATTAAGAAAATATGCGACAACAAAATTGGATAAATATTGTTAATAAAAAAACCAGGGAATTCAGGGCATTTGAAATATATTTTGCATCCTTGTAATAGCATATTTTCATTGCACTAAAATGGCCTTCTCTTGTGCATAAACAAATCCTATTTATGCAATACTGTGTGGTGATGTCAAAGCAATGTTGAAGATGATGTCTAATCTTAAACCACGGTACACCTTGATATATTCAGGAGGTTGTTTTGTGATTAATCCTGATTACTTTTGATTGGCTGCACCTTATGCAACCGTCGTGTTAATAAGTCTGCCAATAAACTTAACACGTATATATAGCAAAACCTCGAATTAAGATCAATTAAGACCACACCCATAATATCAATTTTCGCGGTTCCAAACCGTCGTAGTGAGACCACTGGGGACCTCCGTAAAGAGACAAACTCTCTTTAAACGTAACATAACACCATACCAGGCAAGTCACAGGGGTGGTCTTAATAGAGAGGTTCTACTGTAGTGTGGTGGCCTGACTGATAAGGGTCTACTGCACGCTCTGTGGCGCTATGATGCAACTTGCAATTGCATTTGATACGCGTAATCTAACTCAATGACTGACTGCTCGCCCATCGCATTTGGGTATTTTAGCAAATTAATTAAACAGGTTTTGCCATTGGAAATCCATACCACATGGCGTGTAGCTGCCGTAATGTATGAGATATCCCACATGCAATGGTGCATATGGTGCTCAGTTTCCAATGTATTGAACTACAGTAGGGCCTTCACTTATAAATCCACCTTTATCGAGAGACCACCTTTATGATAAGACCATCATTAATTCTATAGATGCCACAATTTTTCATGGATGGAGCAGTTCAAACCTCAATAAAGATATCACCTCTCTATTGAGACGACTTGAAAGCAGCCCCGTGGATGGTCTTGATAGAGAGGTTTCACTGCAGTGGTCGCCTGGTGTAGCATTGCGTGGTATAAAAGGCCTAGATTGCATTGCAACCTATAATTATAGGCTAAAATCGCATTTTGTAATGTTAAATAGTTAACCTGTGGGCATGCAAAGTAGTGATCGATTTTGTTTTGAACCGGGAGAGATGGTGCTATTCATGCATTCGATGATTCTAGCTGTTCAGTGCAGTGAGTGTTGCATAGGGCATATCTAGGGATGGGCACAGGTCACTGAGGAACGCCCACCCCCTTTCCCCAAATATTGTTGTGTTTTATTGCTTTTTGACCGCACGTACAAAACCCATGAGAGATCCTTTAATTACAGCCCCACGACCCAACCCCTTTCCAAAAAACGTGCATACATTACACAGAATAGAAAGCCTGATCGAGATTTGTTTAAAAATGCAACAGTTACAAAAATGATGCTGTCGCCTTTGTTCTAGCCCCCAGTAAATAGCTTGAAATTGATAGATCTCTGTTCCCGTGTGACTGCAGCAGGGGTGCACTGCTATTAGGAACCGTGCCCTCAAATAGTACATGTGTTATAAATTTGCAACTGTAGATATCATTCTGCAGTGATAATCGTAACACCATGTCTCTATAATTGTCCACCCAAACGCTTGAGTCATGCAACGTTCACATCATAAAATATGTTAATGGAGTAGTGGGCCGCGGTGCTGGGCTATCTCCATCCCATGCCTAGATACAGGTTTTCATTTTCATAATGTTATTTCCCCTTCTGCAATGTCGTCAGCCCACGCAAAGTTATATATGTCGCATGTGATGCGCGTATGACTGTATAATAAAGTAAAATGTCAAATTAGAACTTACCATTTTTGCTGAAGTATTCACCGGGAGGGGCTTTACTCTCACAGTCGACGCTGATGGGTCGCGAGCAAGAGGGACTGTGACGTCACGGGGCGGCAGCAGGGCCTTATATACTAGTAGGCCGCTGCCGCCGCCGCCGCCGCCGCCCCCAGGTCGTAAAAAAACAGCAGACGTCCGCGCAAACACATAACGCACTCGTGTGCTCTCAGCTGTGGACTGGCGCATTGCTATTGCTATAACGAAGTGAGGTTATCTTTTACTAGGGCCCGATGAGGGGATTATCTGGGGAAAAAATGAAACCATTATCATATGATTAACAAGCCCCCGCCTAAATTTCAGCTCCTCCTCTTTCCCTCCCTGACAGCGGGGGTGTCTTCAAAATAAAGCCACAATCTAAATATTTTATTTAAAGAATGAACAGAATCTGAAATAAGAATGTGCAATTCATATGATTGCATAAAAAGATCCGGGTTTTGGGTTTTCAGACTGACAAAAGAGAGTATCTTGCGATTACGCGTATGCGAACGTCTTTTTGTGGGGGTGGAGCGTCGAAGATCTAGACCCAGTTTATTTTTATCTTTTTTTTTCATGGAAGGGGGCCACGTACTAAGGTATTTCATAGGCTATAGACGCACGACTGAGACGCACGGTAGACGGCTGACGTGCCAAAAACAACATGAAAATAGAGTCTTTGGTGGAAAGGGGTGTGGGCTGTCGCCGATCTACCTGTACTACGCCGTATCCGCATATAACGAACGAGACTACCCCCACCCCCCGTTCTATATTTGTTATGGCATGTACATCATAGAATGGCCTCCGGTTGCGGACCCAGGCTAAGTATAATGGCCTAGAAATGTAGACATATTGGAAACGCCATGAAATTTTACGTGTATGAGACATGTGCTACCGTGGACCACCATTTTCTGGTTGATTAAGTTGATCTTTTGGTGATTGGATGTTGATGTTGTGTTACCTTGAAAACCATGTAGCATTAATCCTGACCTGCCATAATCAATATGAAGCCGTCCACTTTAAAAGAGAAATGGTCATGAACAAAATGTGGATAAATCTCAACAACAATAGTAGAACAACAACCATGTCGGTCACTAAGAGCAGAATAATACATGCTTTGTTGCGTGGGCTTGATTGTAGGAATCATTTTCACATTTTAGCGGCAGGTATGGACAGGCAGGCGTTATTTCACACAGTGGAACTTGTCTTGTGTGGACGATTTCCTTCGGGAGAAGTGAAGTGTCCTCATAAGACAGGTTCCCTTGAAAGACAGGTTCACCTTTTGAATGATGTGCACGGAGTCCACTGTACACGTGTGTATCGTTCCAACACCATTACAAGTCGCAATTCAACAGGCATCCTATCTTTTCTGCCTTATCGTTCAATTCACTATCTAGTAATATTGAAAAATGGACAAGTGTTAACATTGAATACATCTACAGTGTGAGAGAGATTCCCGCTGACCTACAATGTTCAGCCGACTATCACACTCCACTGGCAGATACAGGAGTTCATGGCTTTTGTACATGTACAGGGATTGAAGAGATGCCGAACCCCCAACAAAAATGAAATTTTTTGTGTGAAAAAAACACACACCCTCCCTTTCCATTCCCACCATTGTGGTCACGTTGCTCGTAATCGGTCCATCTGTGTTTATGTTTTTTTGGTGTTTTAGTGACCATTCACGGTTCACCACAAACTGCTAGTAACGTCTGCGGGCAGCGAAAGATCTAGGCTGAGGATCTAGGCAGTATCAACATGACGCACGCGACAACAGACCCGGCGGACCCGGCCTCGTCCCGCACACGAATAACTCAATGATAATCGTAACAATAGCCACTTAGTCAGAGTTCTCTTTAAGCAGTGACCTTTACTTCTATAGAAACTGATCAAATGAAGTGAAGCCCGCGCCGGACACCTCTGTATACTTGTGTACCAGCTTTTGTGAGCATATTTAGAATATCTCGTGTTGTAGCAACACCACGCACTTACATAAAATGCATGCCTATGCATAGGCAGATCCAGGTTTTCGGAAAGGGGGGGGGGCGCATTTAAGGAAAAGAGGGGGTGCACTTACGCGATTTCATGAAAAACCCTATGAAAATTAAGTATTTTGTTGGGAAAGAGGGGGCGCCCCCTGCGCCCCCATGGATCCGCCTATGCCTATGTGTTTGGTACATGCTTGAATACTATTTCCTACACAGATACCCACTACCCCATAAAAAAACTAAAAACGACCAGAAACAAAAGCAAGCATAATCGAACAAACCAACATGACAATAAAAAACCATAGTGCCCTGGCCACGTAATATAGTTTAGGCTTGCTAATTTAACAAGTTATTCAAATTAGATACTAAATCAAACCATCGATCATATATATGAGTAGTGTGAAAGAGAGTCCCGTCATCAACCAAAGTCACATGCAATAATAAGTACAGTAAAACATGTATGTTAAGATTGAGGTCACCAGGAGGTTCTCTTTGGGTCGAATCTATAGACACGAAGGTATGTTGGTCTGATAAAAATGGTGCTACAAGCATAGGAGATCTATTTTGCAACCCTGTCCCCCAAGTGGTAGGCGTTTAGGGTGGGGTAATGTTATTGGGGGGGGGGGGGGTGCTCTTTAAGCCTGCAACGCATCTCAATAATGCTACTCCACGCTGCATAACATAATAGAAACACGCACCTGTATGATAATAAAACAATTCTCGGTCCTGAAGACCAATTCAGGCGAGGCCCCCAAATACGGTGGTCTTAATAAGAAGGTTCTACTGTAATCTGTCAGTGAAGCTTAGCGACCCCCTGATCACGTGACTGACGATCACCTAGCAGCGGTCAGTGAGCGGCGGTCAGCTGTTGCGAGGCGGCCGCCGCCTATATAAGGCGACTGCGCGGCCAGTAGTGACCACACTGACCACTCGCACCGACCATCACGTCGCCACTTTGAGTGAATCAAACTCGTGAAGAAAACAAACAACAATCATGGTGAGTAAAACTTTTTAATATTTGCGTTTCTATGTTAAGGATACACGTAGCTTTCTACGGGAGATCGGTTGTTTTAAGTGTTTGTTTCTGTAGATAAGTTTGTGTTACTTGTAAGTTATCATTTTTTTTTTCATAAATATTTTAGTTGTAAAACTTTATTGTGTAACATTTATTTTTATATATTGCTATAGATCATGCTCATTTATTCTTGAGCATAGAGCACAAACAAGGGTACAGTGGATAAACAAAATAGTGGAAAAAAAGATACACAATTTATATATTCACGTCATAACAACTATTAACCAAAAGAAGACTCCGGAAAAAGAGTGCTGGCGTCCAGTACTAGTATGGATCTCATTCTTTGGTTTATCATTTTGCCGGTGTTTTAATGTTGACAAGGATCCTCGTGGACTTGGAAACATTTCATACACTTCAAAATTCAAACATTTCCTTTCAAAATGTGGCAAAAACATGGGGGGAAAGATAAACAACAAAATATCAAATTAGTTTTGTTTTCGAAGTTATGAGTTTTCTCTAATCGATGGACGTGTAATTCATCTAGAAAAGAAAACAAATATCTTAATAGTATTATTGGAACGATTTGTAAACTATTTACATATAAAGCAGCAGCTTTAAAATGTGATTTTTGTTCCTGTTGTATAACTTCAGATACATATACATTGTGTATGGGAAAAAATCATAAAATTGTTAACTATCTTGCATTAACATGAATGGTCATTGTGATTTTGTTTTGTCTTCTTTCAAAAATATTAGGCTGGACACAATTAAATAAACGTTGGTTGCGGTATGATATTGTATTTCGATTTTCTAAGTTGAGTTACTTCTCTACTTCCAGCGTGAATGTATCTCTATCCACGTCGGCCAAGCCGGAGTCCAGATCGGTAATGCCTGCTGGGAGCTGTACTGTCTGGAGCATGGCATCCAGCCAGACGGTCAGATGCCCAGTGACAAGACCATCGGCGGTGGAGACGATTCCTTCAACACGTTCTTCTCTGAGACCGGGGCTGGCAAGCACGTGCCCAGGGCCGTGTTCGTCGATCTGGAGCCAACTGTAGTCGGTCAGTATCAGTAACATCAGTATATAAGCTGGTGATTTATTCAACATTATACGTCAAACCAATCACGAGCACAAACCCTCAGCCAAACGACATTTCCTCGCTCATAAATCGGCAACAGCTAGTATAGTAAAGAAAAAAAGGAGGGGGGGGGTGTCTTTTCCAGTGTTAGTGGCAATTATTATTTGTGTTTGGTTTGATTTATATGTGTGCAGGGATATTATTTGTAAGATAGTACAGGTATTTACCATATATCAGAATTGGGGCGTTAAGTTTTATATTCGATCTAAACTAAGCAAAATAAGAATTCTCATGAAATTACATTAGTTTTAGATTTTCTCTGATTAAGTAAATTGAATAATTACTTGCTTAATGGTGGAATTTTATTGCCTGTGTGCGTGCTACCATGATTGTCTACCATACAAGATAAGAAGCCTCAAAATTTATGGACCTCGTATAGTGATTTGTGGAAAGGATCAATCTAAGTCCATTGAAACTATAATAGTTCCATTGGTCAATGCAAATCAATGGTTTTTAATAATGGTAGAATTGATCCCCAGCACATGGCCTGGTCTTATAATTGTCCAAATGTCTTTCATTCCTAATTGATCTTCGATTGATTAACTCTGCATGGCCCGGTTTAACCAACTGCCCAAATCATGTGGTCAGTGTTAATTACAATAGGATTAAAATACCGGTAATCAGTAAAGTCTCTTTGTTCGAGGTTGATCCCTATTAGAACATTCATGGATTATTTTTGTTACTTATTTTCTTTCATGATTTAAGATAGAGGTGTATTCAATGGGCAAATAAACATGGAGTGTGGTGTATTTTCTTTACTTTTTGTGAAATATCATACGTACATAAACCTAGCAATCGGAACACATCACTGATAAGGACATTTCATGTGTTTATTCTTCTGTTTACTATACAATCTTACTAAAATTATACCTAACTACTAAGGACACCTCACTTATAAAAACTCTTCTCCCATTTTTGAGAGATTTTAATAAAAAAAATTGAATGATTTCTTCATATATCCTGGGAAATACATCAAAGTCATCATCTCTTCCAGATGAGGTGCGTACCGGCACCTACCGCCAGCTGTTCCACCCAGAGCAGCTCATCACCGGCAAGGAGGATGCTGCCAACAACTACGCCCGTGGTCACTACACCATCGGCAAGGAGATTGTCGACTTGGTGCTTGACCGCATCAGGAAGCTGGCTGACCAGTGCACCGGTCTTCAGGGATTCCTCATCTTCCACTCCTTCGGTGGTGGTACCGGATCTGGATTCACCTCCCTCCTTATGGAGCGTCTCTCTGTTGACTACGGAAAGAAGTCTAAGTTGGAATTTGCTGTCTACCCAGCTCCCCAGGTGTCCACTGCCGTAGTCGAGCCCTACAACTCCATCCTGACCACCCACACCACCCTGGAGCATTCTGACTGCGCCTTCATGGTCGACAATGAGGCCATCTATGACATCTGCCGCAGAAACCTTGACATCGAGCGCCCAACTTATACCAACCTCAACAGGTTGATTGGTCAGATTGTCAGCTCCATCACTGCCTCCCTGAGGTTCGATGGTGCCCTTAACGTGGATCTGACAGAGTTCCAGACCAACTTGGTGCCATACCCACGTATCCATTTCCCCCTGGCAACTTATGCTCCTGTCATCTCTGCTGAGAAGGCTTATCATGAGCAGCTCTCTGTTGCTGAGATCACCAATGCCTGCTTTGAGCCAGCCAACCAGATGGTGAAATGCGACCCCCGTCATGGCAAGTACATGGCCTGCTGCATGTTGTACCGTGGAGATGTTGTCCCTAAGGATGTCAACGCTTCTATTGCCACCATCAAGACCAAACGTACCATCCAGTTTGTTGACTGGTGCCCAACTGGCTTCAAAGTTGGCATCAACTACCAGCCCCCGACCGTGGTGCCTGGTGGCGATCTGGCCAAGGTGCAGCGTGCCGTGTGCATGTTGAGCAACACCACAGCTATTGCCGAGGCCTGGGCTCGTCTGGATCACAAGTTTGATCTGATGTACGCCAAGCGTGCCTTTGTCCACTGGTACGTGGGAGAGGGCATGGAGGAGGGAGAGTTCTCTGAGGCCCGTGAGGATCTGGCTGCCCTGGAGAAGGATTACGAAGAGGTCGGTGTCGACTCTGTTGAGGGAGAGGGAGAAGGAGAGGGAGAAGAGGAATATTAGACATTCTTCTAACTAGTGTGTATATCATGCCAATAGACTGATGGTGTAATATCATAGCACCAACTTTGGATCTTCAAATACAAGTGTATTTGTACGTGAAGGTGAATAAATATTTCATAGAAATATGTGCTTTTGTTGTTTCATTCATCATGAACTACTGTAAAAACGTCACACATATAATTATTATCAAAGAATTTTTAACACCTGTAAAGTTGGGGTGACTTATGATGTGTTGATTAAATCTTGAATAAATTAAACAACTTGCACGATGATTAAGGGGACTATGAACTCTTTTCTATGGATTTTATTAAACTTTGATTTTTCTCACTCATTATTGCTTCAATTCTTACAAATTACACCTTATTTTGTAGATAATTATCTAATCTAATGACACAACATGTTTTGAATTGCATAGAGTGATGAACATATTTTTATAAAGCAATTAGTGAAAAAATTACAACTTTGCCTGCGAAGCATATAACTGATAGTAAAACATCAAAATGACCACAGTCACTATTCAGTTATAGAATTTGTATATTTATCTAGAAAACCTTGCCTTAATTTTTTTAATATTTTTCCTCTTTATCATTTTACATGCATTTTAAGTTTCGAAACCACATATTTTCCTAATTTTCTTGCAAATCAATACAAAAACGTTCATAATTCATCAACAAAATAAAAAAAATCAAAATCCTTAGTAATGTTTTCTTCAGAATGCATATATCTTCAAATATAAACACGTTTGTGAAAATTTGATTTCACGGTTAAAGAGAAATATAAAAAAAGAAAAATTCATCTCCTATGCAAACTTAGTTTTGAGAAAATGGGTGTTAAACATGGCCAATCAATATGCATTGATAGTAGTTGCTATCTATAAAATGTATCATATAAGAAAAACTATTGATGATAAAAGGTTCATTTTAAAAGGATGTTGTTCTTTAACATTTATAGCATACAAAACATTGAAAATGCAAAAATTGAATTTTTAGCCTATATAACCTTATAAGCCTGCAAAGAATGAGTCATTGTTTTTCACTCCGGGTTGGTCTTCACAAAATGGGTTGTAATGGGAAAACTATTGAAGATGAAAGGTTCATTTCAAAATATGTTGTTCTTCATAGTTTACAATATAATAGATATTAAAAAGCTGATAATAGAATATTTTTCCTTTAAAGACTTAATTGTACCTTTAAACTAAACTAAATTCATTTAGAAAATTCTATGATTAAAATAAACTAAATGGCCACGTGATCAAACCAAAACTAAATTATTGTATTCAACTGATACACCATTATTGTCTTAGACTTAAATCCTGTTAGCATGAAGATACTGATACCAAATTTATCAATTTCCTGCTCTAAATAGGCTGCTATTTATATACATGAACTATGTTTTATGCTTTGGCGATCATGTTAAGAAACTTATCATAATTAAAATAAAGTTTTCAGTTTCTTGTTTAAAATAAATAAACTAGTTCCACAATTTTTAGATTAATCGATTGAAAGTGATCTTCCTCTCAACTCTACCCCCACCTGCCAATCTTGATCACTTTTGTTATCAGCATTAATTCCATTTCTAGCATTTGCAAAATGTCCAATAATTGTTGCTTCTATGTGGTGTATTCTTAATGAAAAGATTATATTCTTCAATAGATATGAACAGATTTTTTTTTACAAAATAAGGTAAATTTATATGGACACTGTACACATGTATTGGTATAGCACCTGGAACCCATTTGTAACAGCCAATTTATAGTTTTCAGATATAATGGAAAATAGTACTTCCTGTTCTACATAAAGTTCCGGAATAATTATGTATAATAAATGAAATTACACTGTGCACTTTCAATGACATTTAGAATCATAGTGATGGAGGACATTTCAATCACTACTAACCAGTAACCACAATTATAAACTAAGTCGAGAAATTAGATATAATAGTGTTTTATTTACACTAAATATTATATATTTCAAACGCATGAATCGACGGATCCTTGATCACAAGACTGTAAACTATGCCATTGTTGTAATGTATATTTGTATTCATAAGTTTTTCTTTCCACTTGTTGAAGCAATTTCCAAACGATTTAAATAACCATGACGTCAGCCCTCTTCAAAATTCTTACTTCACCAAAAGTGTCTCACCCATTTGAACATGCATATCTTGATGAAAATTCATAACTTTTCCTTGACAACTGTTGAAGAAGTTTCCCAGTCATTTAAACAGCCATAACTTCAGCCCGATTCACAACTTTTCCTTCCCAACCTTTTAAGAAATGTCTACCTCAGTAGAAAAGTCATAACTTGGGCTCTATTCATAACTTTTGCTTCCCACTTTTTAAAGAAATTTCCATGCCATTCAAACACCCATAACTTCAGACAGCACTATGCTTATGGTACCATCGTGCACCTAAACAATATATTTGTAACATAGTATTGACTGCATAATATTCGTGCTGAAAATATGCAGTCAATCTTGTTAAATGTTGTGATAGTAAATAGATGTGATGCGCAGTATAATCTTCATATGCAGCCTTAATAATTCTGAACGTTGTTGGATGTTGGCTATACACTCACCGTGCCATGGGTAGGCTGTTATGGATAAAACTGAGGGTTTCTAGTGAATCATCATCATTAAATCAAAGTTGGCACCTGGTAAAATCAGAGGAAAACCGCAGATTTTCAAACCCCTCATCAATAATCATCAAATGATGTCAATAAAAAAAGGTAATTCACATTGCAAAGTATGTGCACGGAGCTTCGTGCAGGGAAGCGGTAGTTTTCAGTAGTTTCAGTTATTAGGGGAGTGCATCAGTATTAATAGCGGCAGGCTCGCGGCTCACTGCAGAATCGCTACCCGAAGCGACTCATCAAACGTGGCTGGCGGTGCCTCCGCCACGCCGCTGCCACTGCTGTCTGTATACCCTATTAAGAATAGCATTGAACTGATTCTGCGGTGATTTCTTGACGCTGCCACCAGTTGTTTTAATGGACAATGGCCCTTAGGGAATGATCATAACTAACGATACCGTGGGGGTCGTCCATTTTTTGGGACTCGAAGAAAAAGTTAAGCGACCCCCCCATCAATATTTTAAAAAGTTGAGTGACCCCCCCCTCCACCACCCGCTAAAGAAAAAAGTCCTCTATATAGTCATTGTATTGCTAAAAGAAAATATTTAAAAAAAAATATACCGTAGCATGATAAAAAAAGTTCAGCGACCCCCCCCCAAAGGAATCAGAAAAGTTGGATGATCCCCCCCACACACACACCGGTATCATTATTTATGATCGTTCCCTTAGGAGGCATTTGCTTTGCATGTCCATTTAAAATTCCTCTACGTCTCACTGCTTGTGGATATGAGAGCGTACAAATTTCTACTACCTGATTTGGCTTCATATTGTGTCAGTAAGAAGTTAAAAATACAATGAAGTCTAAATTTAATTGTCAACAGTTAAACATAGGACCTAACAGTTAAACATATTATTATTACGTCCATATCAAGTGGCATTCAGATCTAGTTTTGCAGATCTAGCAGATCTAGTTTTGTAGCTATACATGTATAGCCATATATTTGGTGCAGGTTTTTTTGCCAGAAAAATGATGCCTCTTTCCGTTATTTCAGCTCTGAGTGAAAATTACCAAGACTGAGATGGACACGATCATGTACATGTTTTCTGTCATAATGCCCTCCACGCTTTTCTCGCTTTATCAAATTTAGTATGCCAAATATCACAGTCACAAAATCACATGATCTGTATTCAAAATGGCTGCAACAATACGGAAATGGGTGTAAATTTGATGATAAATTGATCTTAATTGACTTTACAACCCAGTCTATGGTATGACATAACAATTGCAAGGACTTTGGACTTTAGAGGTAAATAATTGATGGGCTAAGCGGGCGTGATACGAAATGTGAACTGCACTGTTTTGATGAAAAAGATAAAAAATTACTGGTGACAGTGTTGTTGACAGGCTGTCAGACTCAAAATGGCTCAGCAAAATTGTTAACCTTTATGGATAAAAAATATAGGTCTAAAACACCCAGAAAAATGTTAGGTCTAGGCATTCTAGTGGTGTGCATGCAGAAGAGTAGGCTTTGAGTATGGAAAGTCTGTTGCAATTTCCATGAAGTTCAGCAGCCATTGTAATCGACCTGAATATATGGGTGTTTTCAGGTTCTTGTGAAAATTATTGCTAAAATTCATTCCTCTACCTGTCAGCGTATGCTAAATGGTGCTGCCAAGAGGTGGTGGACTCAAGTATTTCCCAACTGACGACCAAGACGACGAGATGTCCACTTTAATTGACGGACTTGATGCCCCATCAACAAGCCGTGGAGCAGCGGCAAGGCCCTCGACTCTCCCCATCACCAGTGCCTCTCTACCGTCCACATCAGCTGCCACTTTCACCAGGTACTCTTATCTTGAAGTATACTGTTTTAGTATATATTGATTAATGTAAGATGGCTGACAGAGCAAAAACATTTGATTTTGTTCCTCACATAGGAGATATTTTGTGTGGTTTGAGTGGTACTGCAACTGAATTTTTCACATGAGTATAATCTACCGTATATCTCTTGCATGGATATTTCTCTATGGATAGTGAGCATAGTAAAGTTTACGTTGATTGAGTAGTTTAGAGATGTTTAAGGAATTGTATGCAAATGATCTAAAAAGAAGAGGATATCTATAGAGGGTTGTGGAATTGTATGCAAATGATCTAAAAAGAAATGAATATAGAGAGTTATTAATTGACAGATGCAATATTTGCATTATCACCCACAAGATGACCAAAAAGACCACTGTGATACATTCAACATTTTACTGTGTAGTTCTTAATGCTTACTTTTTAATATATTAATTATAATTTTTATAATGTATGTATGTTCTTGTGACTGATACATTCATCTTTTTACTGTGTAGTTCTTAATGCGTACATATTAATATGTTAATTATAATTTTTATAATGTCTGTATCTTTAATCAAATTGTTTTACTAAGTATTATGTTTAAGCGCATTAGAACATTTGTCTTGAATAATGTGCTCTAAAAATTTCTATTATTATTATTTTATTATTATAAATATTTAGTGTAACAACAGAGATAGTATGAATTGACAACTCATCGTAAAGAATGACACATGGTATTTATGTGATACAAATGTATTTCTGTTAAATTGTGTATTAGAACAGACTTGAACAGAGAATGGCTGAAATATTCCTAGAACTTTGTATTCTGACAGTATGTCGGTTAATCCATGATTGTTAACTGCAAAGATATTTTGATCACATGTTTTTTTAATGATAGACCTTCATCTACGAGTTTTGAAGAAGATTATACAGTACTACAACAGCCCAGTACATCCCGAGAGCGCAATCACATAGAACAAGCAGACCATGAGTCAGATTTTGACCAGGTAAGTTTGATGTATCGAATATATTTTTGGGGATGTATTCAACCTTGCATTAGTTTTTAAGAACTTACGCAGTACTTACATTATGAAATACGTGAAGCATTGGAAAGATCAAGAAATTAACATTTACATGCACAATTTGATGTATGGTAACTGTATACATGTACAAGATATGACTGAATTGTTTGAATCTACATTTTACTGAAGACTTAGAACAGTTTTAGTATATGCCTATCATCAGGCTATGACCCCATTTCATTGTGTCTTTATCAATGACGAAAATTGATTAAATTAACTGATTAAATTAACTATTCAACAGATATTACAAAATAATTAGGTGCTAAGATTTGGAGAGAAAAAGGGTGTCATTGTTTCGAAACAGAAACAAATTGTTGAACTAATTTGTTTGACTTAGCAAAAAATAGTCTCCAAGTAAGAAGAATGCTTAGAAAGTAGTACCGTGGTTCACAGTTTTTTTCATAAAATAATATGTAAATTAGACTTTTTATATAGACAAATGACAAATCAATCTTAAATAAGTATTGAGATAATCCTTTCCCAAGACCAGAATCACAGGCAATATTGTTTCAGACTTTTTAACTGACTCTGTTTTTTTCCGTAAATAGCCTCAGACAACTAATACCATGATTGTGGGCAGTAAACCAGACTGATTGAGAATAACACATACAACAGGACAGTCAGAAATGTTTATTGTAATAACTATTGACCCAAGTAGAGAGAATATCAATTTAACATCCTAATCATCAGAATGTAATTATAAAGTGTTTATCTTGATCAAAAATCTGACACAACAAATACAAAATATCATTTGAAACCACCTGTATATTCTTGGGCAATGATGACGTTAAGAAAATTTCCAAAAATCTCTTTCATTTCTTTCAAGAGTTTGTGACTATGTTTTAGGTTGCTTTTGCTGTGCAGCGGCAACAAAGTGCAAACACTTACTACACGAGTTCGGAGCAGGAAGAAAACATCAAGTGTGTGGTGAGCACAGTCATCTTTATTGGCATTATTGTGGCTGTGTTCTTGTTCATGTTTCTCATCAACCCACAGATGGCGTAGCAAAAAATCATGGTGTGTGAAAGTGTAGGTAAATTTTTGAATTGTGTTTTATAAACACAGAATGTGGTTTTTGAGAGAACATTGATTGTAAAAAAGATGTACCGAGTGATGATAGCTAAAAACAAAGAAGACATTTGCCTTGCAGATATTACGCCATTGTATTATTGTACAGTTCACCTTATGATAAATATCTATAAATGTATTGCTGTTTACACCTATGGATGATTAATGTGAATCAGTGTTGAAGATTATTTTGATGATATTACACAAATGTACTTTCTGACACATTCTTGTGACTAATTTGACAGGGTGACATTATTTTAAGTTTATTAAATGTTTTATGTCTACTGTAAACAATGAACTAAATGTGAACTGAAGGATTTAGTTTTGAATATTAAGTCTTTCATGCAATGAACATAAGAAACAATTTTTGTACTTGATTTAAGAAAATTGCGTTGTCATTCAAACTTATAAATTATCTGCTGGAGGAGAGTTTTGTCTAAATGATGAGAAAAAAAGTGGCCACCATTTAATCTAAAAAGTGATAGCAATAGGCAATTTGAATAACCTATATGTATGTATGGTAGACTTCAAGTAAGTCAGCCAGTAATTTTCTTTTTCATATTATAAAAAAATATATAGACAGTTCTAATTGTCTAAAATTATGAAATTGTTGCACATTAACCTATGTCATTCCAAAATGAAATATATTCATTCACCTAACACCATTTTCTTATCATATTTCTTTGTGGAAAGTGATGAGTGCATTATTTATGTGACCTGTTGTCTCAGGCCTGGAGTAGGACTGTGAGGTGTCCAATACATTTTAGTTGTTTTATTTACCCACAGCATGACAAACTTTATATTATCTATTTAATCTGTGAAAATTGTGATAGTGGTCTCTTGACATGAATTTAATCGAGTTAATGAAGGCTTATGATCCTTTTAAATCAGTGTGTATGTAAATATGATATGAAAATCAAATGTATTTTGGTTCCCATTTGACGCCTCCTTATGAATACAAGACTTGTGTACCATAATATCAATTCACTAGATAATTATTTCAATATCTTATATTTACGGTTATGGCTTATAATATTTCAAATAGTGCGGCATCATCAACACAGTGAAATAACGTTATCAGTACATTCTGTAGTCTGTAAAACAATGAACAAACTATTTTGAAAAAATGAGATTATTACATAAATATCAGTATTAACATGTTAACTCATTTACTGTGGAATGTTGTTTAAACTTGGTGTATTTTTTCATATCAGATCATTGTTTCTACACATTGAAGTGAGAAATAATTGTTTTTATTAATTACATGGCAGTTTATTGTGTGTCCTCTGCATTTGACATGTTTGCAATCCTCTCAAAAGCATTCCAATTTATGTTCATCAAGTTTGTACCCAGCTCATTTCTCTGTTATTTAGAAATGTGCCATGAATGAAATGCGTGGGAGAGAGGTTACTGAGTTTTAATCTGCAAACATTCCAACATTTTAGAAGTCCCTGGTAAATTGTAAACGAGTTATTGAAGAGTCTGAAAAGGGGCGGGATTATAAGAGTTTTGGAGATAGGAATTTGGCCTTATTAACGAAAAGTGGGAGATGTGAGAGGCTATGAAAATTTTGGGAGATCAAAGATTGGCGACCCCCGCCCCCCAGTCTATCAGCTAATAATGATTCCAATTATTTCTCTGTAGCTATCTCTGTCATTTTCAACTACGATGAATTTTGCTGTATCTTTAAATATTTTTGTCCAGAGTATTCTTTACCATTAACGTGCATTTTCTTTTTTGATGTCTGTTAATAATTTGGATGTATGATGTTCATAAGAAAATCATTCTTCTTGTGTGAGTGACTATATGTTTGTCTTAATTGTATTGACTTTGATTTATGTGATATTGTCTATATTTTGGTGTCAAATATATGATACAAGACTGGTATCATTAAAAATGTATGTTTTAATTTCAAGAATTATGATATTTGATGGATATAATGTGTCTGTTCCTATTTTTACCAGCTAATTTTGAATATTGGTTGTAATAAATCTACTTTAACTACTATTTGTATTAAGATTACATAGTTAGATTTAAATGGAATACACATCTGATCTTGTGTTTTTCAACTCTTTTTTTAAACTTTGATTAACCAGTCAAAAACATGCATTAGTCATAAAAATGTGAAAGTTTGAATGGTAAGAAATTTTCCAAATCCATTAAACAGTCCACATTTTTCAATCATCATGAATAATTGATTAAGTCAAAAAGCATCTTTAGACACAAAATATGTTATTTGTTGGAGGTTAAAAAATACAAGATATATAATGTGAACATTCTATAGAAAACTGATTCATAAGAATGACATTTAAATCGTTTGTAGAACTATTTTGCAGAGGCACTGGCATCTTAAGGGGTGGTTTAAAAAGTTGTAACCATTTTTATATTAGCTAATACTGTCCGTGTACATTTGTATAATGATATATAATTAGCATTTCTAATAATTGATTATTAGTACATGTGCATGTTAAATAATATCAATTTGTGTCTTCTACTACCCCTTTTAATGCTGGTGTCTGCGTTTTTTTATGGGACCAATTGAAGTGCTGCTGAAAATACAGACTTTTTTAGTAAGATCATTATTAGCAAAATTACCTTTCTTTCCCCCGTAAATTACATAAAATACTTAAATTATATATGTTTAGGGATATTAATAAACCACATACTTAGTTCATTATGTGTCACTGGAATTACAAAAGTAATATTTAATTAAACCTGTAATTTGTGTAAATCAAATAGGGGTGGGCCATTAGTTGTATATGGTATGTATAGTGGAGATTGATGAGTGTTTAGTAGATGATAATTGGCAGTTTTGAGCAGACAAGTCTTTCGTATGTGTTTAATCCTGTAGGTGGTCACTTGGAGATGAGATTTTAACATGAACGAAAATTGTCCATTACATGTATTCTGTCCATTTTGAATCTTAATGTAATTTGGTTATGCATCTTCATACGTTTATTTTATTGTGTTTAATTATGATACTTACAGTGGAGGTGATACTAGTAGCCATTCTAGTGATAGCAGGAGATTTCTGTGTAAATTACCTGAGCAAATGGTTTATTGTGCAAGTGATATTCAGATTTTTAATTTTAGGGGATGTGCATCAAATGTGGTGACCTTAATTTTTAGAACTACATTGTAATTTCCCAGTAATGATGTGTCAATTTATCTAGTACATAAATGGCGTACATAAAAAACTAAGATGCCGACTAGCAAAGATAGAATTCATTTGTGAATATTTGCAATTGCTATATTGGTGTAAATAATTCATAAACTGATAATTTAAGTTATAACTTTTTTATATGCATTATTCCTAAATTAAGAGGACTTAATAAATGATGATGTGCGTTGTTACTTTTTTTTTCTTCATTTGCTTCTTCATCTGTTTAATCTAAATGTTTGTAGCTCTTGCAAACTTCCATGTAAATAGCTGACCACCATGATTATTTAGTACTAACTACCCACTTAAAATTGCAGAAGATTTAAATATCTAAATCATATTTTTCATATATCCTACAATATAGATTGCATTTTTTTAATACCAAAGACTATTACGTGATCAAAACTTTTCAAACAGATCAGTGCCGCTAGCAGAGCTTTGATTCGTGTTCAATAAAATAATTTAGGTCAGTTCAGGTTATGAATTTATACAGATGAGATGGTTGCATAAAGGAAAATTGATATTTAATTCATGTGAATTTATGCAATGCAAAGTTTTAGACTATAGCTGTTCCGAAAAGCAAGAACATGTTCCATTGACGAACTTCTAATTTTAATAGAATCATTTTTTTCTTGGAGTTGGCTCAAATTAGAGTTCAGAATCAGTATAGCCAATTAATAAATGATTTGTAATGGCACACACAGGCAAATATCTAAATTTTCAAAATTGCCAACTTTCATATGTTTTGCAACTACGCCATCAAATGCTCTTTACTTCCAATGTAAACAAATCCCATTTGATTATTTGAACCATCTTTAGACCTTTATCTCAAGGTTGGGTCTCATCGAATTAGAAATGAGCATTGAGAGGTGTATCAGAAAAGCATCCTACATTAATCAAAAACAATCATTTCGTCGGAGAAAATCTCTGATCGAAATCATAATCTTACTACGGTGCTTGAAAAAGATGAAAAACATTATATATATATATATATTAATTTTATTAATGAAATGTTCAACAACAAATATGGTTACTTTCTAGACTATATATACAAATAGAATATACATAAAAGAACAGAATAAAATTAAAAAGATCCATTTTAAACTTTAAATATTACAATAGCACTGAAGTTACATGGGTTCGCAACTTTTCTAAATATACATATATTCATGAAACAGCTTAAATAAGGAAGACATTCTGTTTACACAGTAAACAATCTAAAATGTAAATATGATATATAATATAATGAAATATTGTCTGACTTAGTACCATTAATATTAAAAGTTGTGCTAATAATTCTTCAATCATTGGATGAAAGCCAAAATCTCAAAATTATGATACATGTAGATGGACAAGCATTAAACTAATTTTTTGCATTGGTCTTATAATTCTAAAATCATGCAAATCTGTTCCATGCTAAGCCACAAAAATTAACGACAGTTTTTGTTCATATAAAACACCATCATAGACGGAAACCATTACACAATGAAAGGATATGATGAATTAATCTTTATAATTTAAGGATCAATACAGCATAACAAATATTTTGGAGCCGTGGAGGTCATGAAATTGTAATAGCACTTGAACATGTATGTAAAAGAAATTGGAAAATTACCAATAATATAAATCAATAATTGTGAACTTGCAGAACAAGCTTATACCAGAATTTCATATCAAAAGAAGAGATAATGTTTGTTTCAGTAGACAATGATGGTTGGAGGTCTAACATATTATACACGGTTCAACAATCTGTCTAGTATTAAATCTGTTTTTCATAATGACATCTGTCCATAAACTACACCTTAAAATTATTTCCATTATCACTATCCATTATTAAATATCTATAGTTTGTATCATAAGAATAACTTACCGGGTAATATATAATCGCTTCTTATACATAAATCCAATGTATTATCAACAGTTGCCATTCTCTCTTTTTCTTTCTCAAATTATTAAAACTCATTAAGAAAATATAATCAAACACTGAACATCACTTACATCAGAAACCCAGAAGAGCTCTGTGTATTTTGGCTTATATATAGCTCAAACACAATTTATACATTTAATAATGTTTGAAGAACGAGAATTTACAAATGAATAAAATATTCAGTCATTATTAACAAAAAGAATGCATTCCAAAAAATAGAACTGAACTCCTTTTCATATGAAAATGCAATCACCTAGATACAATGGCATAGGCTTAACGTTTCAAAACGTTTTATACATTTTAAGATCAACAACCTGATTTTATGATTGGTACTTAAAATTGTGCTGTTCACGTTGTATCAAATGCATTTAAAAATAAATGCATCTCTTACAAATAATAGCAATTAATACTTAGAAAACTTAAATATCTATTATTATTCTATGTTCATCAATTCAAGCACAAGTAAAGCATAGATACACATGTACCATTCATTTTTGTTAAATTACAAACGCATTCAAAAATTTGTAGCCACCAAAGCAAAATCATCTAAGCAGAATTACATTGTATTTTCAGAGGATGAAAGTCTTACATTTTCCAGTGAAATAACTTAATTGTGATTAGATGGTTAAAGATTTTAAACAGATGAACAAACAACTGAGATTAGAAAAGCAATTTGTGTTATTTTGTACATACATTAACAAAAACAAATGAGGGCATCCAACCTTTATCTACTACAGATATTATAGCATCTTTACAAGCTATGATCACATCAAGGCTCATTATGTTTATTGGCGAACATCTATAATAATTTATAACATACTTCCAACATGAATGATCAACCAAGAAATAAAATTACGAACAATACTATACATATACAACTACTTACCATATTTAAAAGAGGGAGGTTGGGGGGGGGAGCAATTTTTAACAAAATTTCAACTGACTAGAGTTTTATATATATATTTCAATGAAATAAACCACAATATTTTGAATGGATTACACCTACTTTCGCATATTTCATACTTAAATCTTTAAACGAACAATTAAAGTGTAAAGTGTATGGATGTACAGTGTGTATGTATTAACACTGAAATTGACGATTCTGTTAAAATAAATAACTACAACTAAGCTACGTTCTGCAAGCTACACTATGTATCACAAGGTAAAAATTCAAGTATCCATAAACACCAGCATTTTACATGTTTGCAAGCATTAGCATTTACTGCCTTAAAGCTTGATTTTGGTCATTATTTTTGTTTATCTTATTTTCATTTTCAACAAGTTAAAAAATGTAGTAAATTTTGTTAAATAAATATTCTAACTAAATAGAAAATCTGAATTATAATTATAAACATATTATTTTTTTAGTGTCGAAGGCTTGAATTAAGTACTAGAAGATATCTTTTTAGAGATTCATGCTTTTTAATGAAATGTATCATTAACGTTTCATATACAATAATGTTAGATTTTTTTTTCTGCAAATTTAGATATTCTTTTTGAATAAATTATTATCATCAGTTCTTAACAACAAATTATATTTACCATAAAATCTTCATGTAACCTAAATAAAGGCATGTATTATAATATATAATAACAATCAATAAAAGCTTTGATAAGTTATATGGCAATTTAAAATAGAATAGATCACCAGTTGGACCAAAAATGCGTCTTCACAAAGCTTAATGATCAAAATCAATCAATAAAACATCCATATTTACATTATTACAAGCAGTCGTCTATACATTGTAATCGGTACACAATGTTCTGGATATGCATTTTTCTATAAAGCTCTTCAGCTGAATCAATAATTTGGATACAAACCACCATCAAAGGCCTCCAGCATTTTTGGAATTAAACGTGAAAATATCTATATTTCATTTTCAACATTTAAAAATGTTTACACAACATGTAATTTGAACTTTAACAAATACAAAACAAGATCATATATATGCACATCTAGTAGTTGTTGTCTATCAAAAATGGATTGACAGTATGTAATATCAGTATATATTTAATCTGAACAAAATTTTAGGCCTCCATACTACCCTCACATAAACTTTACCTGTTCATGGGTAAAAATAATGTACAACATCCCACCTTATTTAATACATTAGCCACTACAGTTTTAACCTACAATATCAGTACGTTTGAAAATAGAACCATCATTTTTAACACAGATTCCAAAATATGTACATTGAGTGATCAACATCACACAAAAAAAAATTATTTGAACTTTTCATGACACACAATATTTTTAACAAAATGATTTTAAAACAATTTCACTGCATTCATGTCTTAGTAACTTAGTACTGATTGTGAAATTGCAAACTGATTAAATGCTACTAGTGTTCTGAATATAAATACAGATTTTTGCTTAAAATGCAAAGAGCATCTTATAACCATTTACACGTAGTTACAAACCTAAACAAAGATTTTAATAGAAAATGATAAA
Organism: Streblospio benedicti; assembly: GCA_019095985.1. NCBI lineage: Eukaryota > Metazoa > Annelida > Polychaeta > Spionida > Spionidae > Streblospio > Streblospio benedicti. Next base: position 14,230,826 of record CM032659.1, read on the forward strand.
ACATATATTCATACAAGTGTTTAACGAATTTGCTTATCAAATCGGTCGAGAATTTCCAATCAAGGATGTAAAAACGTATACCAATTTACATATGGCTCAAGAAAACCTCGTAATGTGCATGCTAAAACATTATCACAAAGTTATATCACTAATCTGTGGACAATTCAGCAGCAAGACTAAATATTGATAGTGCTTAGGAATAATTGAATATTCTCATACTCTAACTATAGCCAGGCGTAAATATGAAAGTGCTCCTCAATTGTACGAAATCTGCAAAGCTCATAAAGCATGGTCTTATTATTGAACTCTATAAGATTTTAATTTGACCAAATTTGAAAAATTCTTGTCAGTCAATATCAAATGTGCTTTTGAGAACATGGGAAAAAGACGTGCAAGAGTTCAATATATGACATATTACTTCTAAATGTACAAAAACACCTAAAAGTAGGTTCAGCAACAAAATTAAAATCGAACCAATATAATACGACAATGAACATTATCCTTCTTACTATATCTGATAAAATCATACTAGCACACTATGTAAAGATTGTACACTAATTTCATCCTGGGTTCCATTATTCATGAGTACATGCAGAATATTATAAGATACCAATTGAAATGAGACCTGTCTTTTTTGGCAGAATTTATTTGTTATCTCAACAACTTCATCGGGCCAAATGCAGATCCTTGCTCCACTGTACACGGAATCAAATCACCACGCCAGTAGAACAGGCCAGGGAGAGTGAGCCCATTAAGGCAGTACTCTGGATAATAGTTACAAGCCCTGGGTTTTCAAACTGCCTAAACTCAAAGAGAAAGACTCGTCGAAAGATGCGAACAGGGAGACTAGTGGGAAAACTTAAGTTTCCATCACATATGTGAGAGGACTTTCAGAAAAGTTGACGCAAGTTTTATGGCAGCACGGAATAGTTACATACCAGAAACCTTTTAATACAATAACGTCTATGCTGCCTTCTCCACAGGCCAAATATGCGGACAACTCCAAGTGTGGCATCATTTACAAAGCGCTGTGTCCCCAGTGCCAATATAAGTATGTTGGTGAAACAGGAAGGACTCTAACATCGACTGCCGTAGGAGAATACATTTGGGACATGGGTCATTCCATCAGCCAGAAACACTTTTAACATTGTGGCATGGGGAGAGTTTGATTGCGTAGGAAGATCCGGGAAGTGATCTGTATGCACCATCCTGAGATAAACTACTTCACTAGCGACGACCTGCAACCCGTCTTCTTGTCTATGCTGTCCCGTGACTGCCATCACCATGGTGGTCATGTGACCATCTAAGTATCTGCATCGGACACGATGAAGTTGTTGCGATAACAAGAAAAATCTCACCCAAAATGACATGTCTGGTTCCAATAGGTATCTTATAATATTCTCTACATACTAAGTACTTACACAAGGTTTCACGGAGTAACATCAAAATGCACCGGTTCCTAAATGCATAACTAATAACGATTCATACATGTTTCTGAGCTGCTTCCTACTGGTTCTCAATTGTGTATGCCTACCAGCAAATAAGACTCCTTTGATTGATTGCAATAAAAAATATTTTTGCACACCCCCATAAAAAGTGGGGAACATTTTCTTTTAAAATGATTTCTAAATAATGTTTTTATAAATTCTATTACAGAATTAAACGACACCTGGGAATTATAAAGAAAGCGAATATTATGAATGCAGATGAAAGTTGCGGTTTGTGAAATTGTCTGCGGTGTGCATACATGTACATAGATAACGGTGCCCTGGAATGATAGAAAAATGATGTACAAAGCTGTGGTAGATGACCATCTGAACGACATGCCATGGAAACACCCACCCGAAATATCCTGCACATTTTTTTAAGCACCTCTTCCCACAGAAATAGAAGTCTCATTTCATTGTGCTATTCCTTATTTCCACTCATGTTAGGATTGCAGCAAATAATATCTCTAGATATTTGTTTAAAATCTGAATCTAATTGAATACGTATATATGATGATCACACTTTGTCACATTTTTCATCCATTAATAATTACATAAAACATATTTTGGCGAATTCATGATTACCAGTAACACAAAATAATTAGAAATATTAGTTACGTGAGGTTTAGTCTACAATAAATCAGAACTTTTTTTTAAGGTTTTTGCTGACTCTTCAACTTCTTTTAGTAAGACATTCGAATTTCAGTCACTTTTGTGGTTACTTTTGGACACATTGTAACCTATATAATTGCCATCCTCATTTTGAGGAGTTTCAATTATAACACCTGAAGCGCTTGGATGGTTGGTCATATACTAATTCAACGTGTTCAATGAATCAGACATTCAATACATAAATATTCTTCGTTTCTAAGAATGACTACCTTATGTTCTTTGTAGAAAAAATGCATCAAAATGTTTTAGTATCCATGAAGAAAGAGATGAAAGAACTCTTACTCCTTAAGCAAGCATCTCGTTTCCTAAGGGGGACTCTATGGATGGGAGTACACCTGCACCTGAATCTCACATTGTACGTATAAATGTACATAATTTCAAATGCAATACAGCTGTATATACATAGTCCGGTGGCTGTGATTTCAATATCCTGTAGTATTCATACTCCTGCATGTAATTAGTCCGGTAGATGTGACTTCAGTATCACGTATATTCATACGCACGACTCCTCAATGTAAATAGTTCGGCAGCTGTGACTTCAATATCACATATTCATATGCACCATTCCTGCATTAAACAGTCTAGCGGCTGTGACATCCATATCCTGACTTATTCATACGCATGATTCCTGCATGTAAATAGTGCGGCTGTAATCCCAGGCACCCGTCGCCGTGGTTTCTCCCCCGCCACCTTTCTCTCCCCCGCCCCTGGTGGTGGACTTTGCCGGCGATGACGACGTTGCTGTTGTCACATTTCGAGATGTGGAGTTGTGGTTCTCACCACCGCTGTGTGACAAGGACGTTATGGATCCATCACTTGATGACATTGTGGTCGTTGGACTCCCGGCCTTTGTAATAGATAATATAACTTAAGAGCGCGATAGACACAGAAACATAAATCGTATAACAAGACATAGAAAAACTAGTGTCACACTACAATTATTATTAGAGCATAAATGCGCAAAATGTAGAATCGAAACACATATATTCTTAAAAGGCACTACACCATTAGATATACAGTAGAACCTCCCATTAAGACCACCTCTATTGAAACCATCTCTGTGATAGGTCCATTTTTCACCCTCCCAAACGTTAAAGTGACCAAAATGAACCTCCATTTGAACACTGGTCCAAAAGGTGGTTCTAATAAGATTTTCTATACTGTATGTAACAGTACCTTTTCCTTCATGTGTTTGCCGGACACAGGAACAATCCGCGGAGCTGGCGCTGTGCCCAACTGGACGGGTGCCTTGGCACCCCATGCACGCAAACGCTCCTCTGGGGGCGTGAAATCAGGGGGCGCCGACGACGAACAGACAGGAGCCGCCGTGTAATTTGCACTGGAAAAGAAAACCTCCATTTATATTCTATGCTTCCCATTTCTCAAAGGTTGCGCTCAGATGTCACACCCACACATTGTGGAATAGCTAAATGAATTCAGGATTTGATTGATTGATGCCATATTCTCAGTGATTTAAAGTTCCAAACTATCTTAATTGTGAACCTTGTAAATCTTTAAACTATTTACAGATCAAAAGGAATTCCCGTGATATATCTTTACTAATGCTTACAAAGCAAATACTTTTCAGACACAGCATATATTTTGACTAAGAGTAAGAAAATTATGTATCAAAATGCAGCCTGAAAGACAACAAGACCGAGTCTTATGAGCTATGTCAACAAAAATATTGATGAAGTTTTCTTAAGTACCATACATGCCCCTTTATCTCAGGGCTGAACACCAGGATTTGACAGCTGGTGGCCCAGATTCTTAAGAGTGTCTGAATATAGCCTCAGATTACAAAAGATGTTCATATCCACATTGAAAAGCATATAGAATCTTCTTGTGGTCCGGGGTCACCAAGCTAGCTGAATGATCAGTCATCTATCTAAAACTCTGGTACGTTAAATTTATGGACAACTCTATCAAATAGGCAAGCTGTGTTTCTCGTACCCGTTCTGCTGCACTTTGGTCCTCTGTGACGGTACGCTGACAGCCTGCGTGGTTGCAACAGGTTTTACTGGCGACGTTGCTGTGTTGGACCGAGGCTTAGCCACTGGTGATGAAGCTGGCGCATGGAAGCCGTTCTGGACAGCGCCGGGTGAGGCAGACTTGGCACCTGCAGTGTCAGATTGTAATGAACCGCTAAGTTCAAATTTTCGGATACGGAACGTTTCAACAAAGATGGTACAGTAGAACCTCGGTATCACCTCATCTGAATGACACACATGGCAGATTTGAGGCAGGTTGTACTGAACCATAAGGTTAAAATTGACCATATGGACTGTTCCATTATAGATGGTACAGTAGAAGAACTTTGTTAGCGTGAAATTGCTTATCTAGAATTTTCTGGTACCTCGAAGTCAGTTTCATTTCCTTTCAACTAAATAATGTACATTATGGTTATCTCCAATATTGGCTATCTTGAGCATTTTATCGTTCTGCCTCCTGCTTTGAATTAATGAGTTTCTACCATGCAGCTTATTCTAATGCCAATTACTTCACAATATACTACAACACGGTGTTTAAGTTATCATTGAAATAATTTGACTGACGAAAAAATCTCACTACCCGGTACTTTTCAATGAGGGGGTTCCATGTTTTATGACGGAATATGGACACTGTTCCTGCTTTTATGGCTATTTTCAATTATTGAAAATTGTCAATAGTTGTAAAATAATAGGGTAAATGTTGTATATGACACCTGCATTGGCGCACAAACAATATAAATAAATCAGTTGTCGCATCTAGCATTTTTTTAATATCATTAGTAGATACCAGCCAGAGAGGTTTTACTGTAGCTTTGCCTCCCAATCTAACCGATACAGGTGACACTAACTGACATTGGGTGATAATGGATATTTTATCAAGAACTTTAGCTTGTGTAATAATGAACATAATACAGCAGAATCTGTCTCATTGGGACCATCAGGTAGACTGACCTCAAATGGTCGCAATAGACAGTGGTCATTTAAGCAGGTATTTAATATTCATGCATGTCTCTGTGAAGATTTGGAACTGTGCAGAATCATCTTATTTATTATACAGGACTAGAGGAGGTATCAATAGAGAGGGGTGGTCTGGAGGTTCTGTGGTACCCACCGATCTGCCCCATACTGGTGCTGCCTGCCACGCCCCCTCCGCTGCCGCCCCCGCTGTTTGTTTTCGCCGTCGTGCGCATTGTGGCGTACGGATTCGTTGTGCGCACAAACGCGGCACCAGCGTCGTCGTCCACCGTGCGGTTGTGATCGGATAGACTCAGACCGTCGATCCGCTCCTCTGAAAAAACGGCGCAAGTCTATAGTTAGTTTACGCACATACTTACTTTCTGTCTATCTAAGTACTACATATCACATGATGCGCGAACTATAAATACAATTCATTTTGATTTGATTTGATTAGTCCATATCATTCAAGAGGTGAATTCAATTCACTCGTCGTGCAAGCTAGCAGCTGCTGAGCCAAAATATGCTTGGCAAACTTGTCTCGGCGAGTAACTTTTGGGGAGGACTAATACCTTTTTAAAGTTACTAGTCCTGCTGAAAAGTAACTACTGAGGCCTTAACTGGAAGACTGATCATGTGACTTACCGTCGAGTAGGTCGTCATGTGATTTGCTAACAGACACTGCCCGGGGCGCGCGATGCACGTAGCCGATGGTGGACAGCTGCTGCATCCAATGCTGCGGGCCCTGAACAGCACAAGAACATGTCAGGTCACAATCTAACGATATCTAACTGTGTGGCCTATGGTTATCTCTTTTATACTGCATACATATTGTTCAATCTCCACACGTCGATTAAAATGTGTATTTCTGCTGGAAAAACATCGCGAGAATAATCAATAATGGATGTTAATACGTTGCCGTCATGTTCTCATGTATGTTCTCTCTGACCTGATTGGCTGAAATCTTGAATATTGATTTGATTGTTTGATAAATTGTTTTTTATAGTTTCACACATGTCTTAGTACATGAAATTAGTACAAAAAGATGAATAATGTCAAGCCGACATCAACCAATGAGACACTTGTTAGAGGTAAGATATTTGTGAAATATAAAATCAGTGCATATCTCATATCTTCCAATGAAAATGTGGTCTTTGGATGAGGGTTTATTTGCAACGAATTACTGCCCCAAATAGACAACGATGGCAGTGGCGTGTGACTTGCCTGTATGGTGTGGGTGGCAGCGGAGCGGCGTTGGTAGAACAGTAGATACGCTGCGCGGGTCACGACCTCGCCCTCACGCATCTCCGAAACCTGCAGGTCGTCAAACGTGAACCACTTCTGGGTGAGCGGGTGCTTACAGAACGCTGAAAACAACAACTCCTTCCATTAGTACTTCTGTAGCCACCGAGAGCATTTAGGGAGACAGGCTTGCGACCAGAACAACATGCTTGCAAGATGGCATATGTACTCTTTTCACTTTTCGTGTGCGACATTCTCTTCCTAATACTGGAAAAACATTTTAATGGGCACATTTTCATAGTAACATAGTAATTAAATTTGCTGTGAATCCAAGACATCACCTCGTTCAAAGTACCAGTTTAAATAAATGTCCTACAAACAAGTACAAAGTTTCCTCTATTAGTGACCCTCCGTACCTGTGTAATGTCCACCCTGCATGTTGCCATAGTGATTGCACACCGCGTAGAGGTCGTAGATATAGTCCTCGGTGCGTGTCACCCCCTGCTGGTTTGGTCGCCATGGAGACCAAGTCGCAATTGGTTTGTTGCTTGGCAACCCTGACAAAGCCAAAACAAAATTAAGACTTAGGGTGCAAATACACAATTCTTGCTCACAATAAGCAAAAAAGTAAACAAAAGTGATTATTTTTTAAAAAAGGGTAAATTATATCAAAAAGAAAATTTGCATACAATGATTATTTCTGTTGACATTGCAAGTGAGCAAAAATAATGAAGTGGTTAAGAATATCTCCTTTATAAATTGTACTTTATCTATCCATTAGAATTTTATGCTACTAAGAAAGACATGCAATATGCCTGGATCAATGCAACAATATATGTGCAATTATGCATGCCTATGCAGCTGTTATTGTGTGATGTGCTTTAATTTCAATGAGAAGAGACAAAAGAAAAGGGCCCCAGTGGGGTCTCACCTGGCTTTGCCCCCGTTGAGGACCTCTTGGCCACGTGTCTTGACATATCGAGGCCGGAGACTGGGAATGTGATCAGGGTGTTCAGTTTGGTGCGGCGCAGACCAACCTGGAACAATGTACACATACAATTTGATCCATAGATTTAATCGAAATAACCTAGATGTTATAATTCATAAGCCAGTAGCATTCTTTACCATGTTTTTAATACATAATGCGAGATATTAGTTTCATTAAACTTTCAAACAGCAGAGATACATGACAAGAGAAATATGCTGTGCATCTCTAGAGAAGTTGTTGTAAAACACAGATGTTTGTTTTTTTATATTTTGGTAATAGGGCTTTTTAAGGATGCAACATGGGTAAAGTTTGAAAAGGGGCCATTACAAGGGTAAGATGACACTGTGCCGCCTGATTTTAGCCACGGCCACCTGGTTTCAAAAGTTCACAGCCTGATGGACAAGCTATTTTTGTTACTGTTGCCATATCAATATTATCAACTTTAAGGACCGACTACTTAATTTACTAGTATTTGCCAGTCTGGCAAATATGCCACATTTTTTCATGATTTTCATATCCTGTCATTACTACTATCCACCTCCTCCTCCTACTAAATGTAGTTTACAATTATCCAAGTTTATGTTACACAGGCCCGCATTAGTCCTCAATTTCAAGTGTGGCCTGGCTGCCTAGTCGGGAGTGCAGCCTTGGGATGCAGCCGTGCATAAAGATCGAGCATATTAAGGCAAGGATCAAACAGACCTACATGACCGAAAGGCTTGGTGGGGACGGCAGCAGACAGGGCAGCCAGACCACACCCTCTGAATGCAGGATAATTTGAGCTGGATAATTTGGATCTGATTGCTTGATTGGTTGAACCGTTGTCTCCACCCTTTGGTCAGTGAACCCCATCCCTGGCCTGTGACCACCTCATCCCCAGTCGATCTAGGTCTACCTGAGGCCTTCAACTTTCGGACCCGTTACCTGTTTGAATCGCTTGAGGTGAACCACAAAGATGTCGGGCAGTGACCAGAGACACAAGGTCTTGGTGGTGCCCATGCGCTGCTTCAGACAGTTTGGACAGTACCACGCGTCGTCAGTGCCCAGCTGAAAACAGGAAATGTGACTCCAGTTAATGGACCATTTGCCTTTCTCCAGTCATACAGTGGAACGTCTGGTTAAGATCATATCTGTATTGAGACCACCTTTATAATAAGACTATTTCTCATCATGATCCGTAGCTTCCATAGAGACCAACATGCACCTCAAACACACAGGCCATCTCTATTGACTACTGAAGGTTAGCCACTAGGTGGTCTTAATAAGGATACTACTAAGCCGAAGACAATACGCCACCTGGTTACATTATCAGTGCCCCAGATAATTGATAAATCTTTTTAGTCTGCAGGACTACCATGGTAATAAAATTACTAGCCCTCAAAAAATAATACTGGTCCTACATGTTCCACACCTTTTCCATGCACCACACAAATACTAAGGTTCACTACTGAAAACGTTTTGATATTTGTTAATATTCGCATTTATTTGCGTTTATATATTTTTCGTTGATTTGTTACAACAGACAACGCGAAAATAAATGAAATCCAACAAAATATGCATCCGTATGTTTTGCATGTAACTAGAGATTGTTGAGTAATGACCATACCTTTTCCTCTTGTGTATAAAGCTGAAAGCATTCATCCAGCGTGCCTAGCGACGGCTGCTCAGACGACACTTTGACCTGTCGAACGCTGGAGTGCTCCTCTATATGGTCCTCTCTACAACATGGAGCAGAAGGTTGCCAGTGCTAAACACCTGAACATACAGCCAGGGAACATGACTAGAAAGAGACCTCCTCATTATAAAGAACTGGCAATGGGTTGTCAGTGTATAAAATTCAAACTTGCAAATTGCTTGGTATACTTATGTTAATTCTTCGATGTGTGCAAGTTTTGGTGGAAATTTCAACTAGTAATCTTAGGCCAGTACCAAATTTGGCACTGGCAAAACAGACATAGCCACGTGCAAAAATCAAGACTGTATGCAGACTCACTCGATGTTGTGTGTGTGGTCCCACTCCAGTAGGAGTTTCACATGGACCGGTCCTCCTCCCGTGATGCAGTTGGAGAGAGCCCGGTCCACGGTTTGTGTGAGAAGGGGCAGATCCGCCGTCGTCGTCGTCCCCTGGGTCTCGCCCCCACCGCCACCACCCCACAGGTAGCACTGGCCCGGCACCCCGTCCACTACTCGCACGGCATACGTGTCTGTTGCCTGCAACGTAGCAGCACTTTTAACACCACACTAAAACTCTTCCATTTATACAGCATAAAAAGTAAGTGAGTAACTACTGTTTCACGAATGTTTTCCACCCAACCAAACGTTAGGTGGTTACAACACCTTGCTCTTGTTCAATTCACTACCCAATAACTAATCCATAGATATCTTTCAACATAATAAGCTATAATTGTACAGGTGAAGCGGAAGAACATGTCACCACAGAGTCGGGAATACTCACGGTAAGAGTATCCTTGATCGCAGGCTGCACGCTGATGTTGATCTGCTGTAGCAACTGTTCGAAGGCTACGTCCCGCGCAGCCTCGAGCACCACAGGTCCACCAAACCTGGGCAAAACGCATGAGAGTGAGCACTTCGAAAATTAGTGAAAAATTTGATCTAAGTACATGGACAAGTTAGAACCAAATGATGTGAATTACCCCCCTAGAACAGACGAACATAACCCCAAACTTGTCAACATTCTAAAATGTAAAGTTGCTTTTTAACAGTGTATTTTTATGTGTTTTTTTTGGTACATATATTTTTTATTAAAAGTTTCTTTGTAAATATTTCTTCACTTTTTCTTATTTTTCTTATTTTTTTCTTTCTTGATTTACTGAAGTTTTTCTCAACTCATAGAAACCAAGGTCTTCATCTGCCTTACACTAACATGTTAGTTAATATAATTTCTAAGAGACTACAAGAAAGCAACGAAGATAACTCTGCTACAAATATTTTCCAAAATTACTAGGCTAACCTTTTTGCATTGGGAGCCACTCCTTGTTTATTCAACAAAACCACGCTAACGATCTTTTCCGCGGATTCTCCCTCATGAAGTGCAGGAGTTTCAATTGCATAAACGTTGTCCGATTCATGGATGTCAGAAAGTGGCTGAGAATCATGGAACGTTCGGTGGAAGCCATCGTAATAGATCTCCGTCAAGATTATCTGATATACAAGAAAAATATCCCAATATAAATTGAAATTCATTCTAGACTTAATTATAGAGAAGTAAATGACTGCATGTACATGTTCCATAACTATCAAATAATAAATAAATACCAGTAACTTTACTTAAACTATCAAAAATAACATCTAAATCTTAGTGTAAAAATATTATAAAATTTGATATTTCTTATCTAATCAAGGTACACACAGCAAAGTAAGAAAGCTTATATTACAACCAAAGAAAGTCAAAAGACCAAAACAGACTTGGAATGCAGTCGCGCAGAAAAATTGAGGACGTCTGGTTGTCACCGTGTGGGTTAAACAGACGATAACAAAATGCTTGGAGTGGACAGTGGCAAGAATGCCTAATTCTGTACCTTTCTATACAGCACATACTATGTACTCATTGTTTTGCATAATATCCTACAAATTCAGCCGATGGTTAGGCAATGCGCTCATTTCAAAATCTATGCTCCAGGTGAAAAATATTTACATCTATTTCTATACTGCAAACACTACTTGCTCATTTTTTTTTTTTTTTTTTCAAAATACCCGCCAAATTTATCCTATGGCTGGGTGAGACCACTCATTTAAAAATGTATGCAACAGGTGAAAAGAACAAGATTGGATCACGAATGAGGACTATAAAGCACCACATTCACATACCTGTGTGGCTGGGATTTTGGTGTCTGCGGCGAGTGTGTGGCGTAACTCGTGCACATCGTCTGTGGTGTTCATCAGCAGGCCGATACGCACCTACAACACATGGCACACACTATAGCTATGAAATACATTGAAAATACAAAATTATTGTAAAACCATGAAGAATTTACTAAAACAGACATGTAATTGGCCTTTATTCGCTACGTTTGTTTTAATTTCTAATTCATCAGATTTTAACCCTTTTATATACCCCTCAAAACGGCCTTGGGCCCTCTCCCTCAAATCGGCCTAAACTGGCCGGGTGATTTCACGCGTTTGGGTGTCAAAAGCTTCGTCATACAAGTCATTCGTTTGGGGTATAGCAGCGGTGCAATTGTGATTAAAAGTAGATAACTATATGTAAAACCGTATAAGGAATCGTCATATACAATTTATTTTAATGTTTAACTTTTATTTTAAGAGAATATTAAGAACTTTCAATTGACAGCATTAATTTGCACTTACAAATGGTGCCATGTTTGCCATATCACACCAAATGCAAAAATACCAATTTTTGATCGCGTTGTAGACATACTCATAATGGTTCAATCTTGATGAGAAATACATATTCGTGTTCCTAACAACTTAACGTTAGATTTCCTAATGGTTGAAACATGCCTGGTTACCGTTTTGCATTTGGCAGTCACAAAAGTGCTAATAAACAAACAATAAAAGAAAAAGACATTTAGTGTTTATCTAAAGCCCCTTTCACAATTGATCGCAACCACTAGCGACCAAAAAGTCGCACGACCATGCGTGTTCAAGAGGAGATTGCAAAAATAATCGCAATAAAAATAGGGGACGTACAACGGCCGTTTAGTGGTGCACGCCTGTTTGCATCTGGTGCATGACAGAGTCGCCAGTGTTTTATAAAAGTCGTATGTGCCGCTACACCGTTGTGCAAAGTTGTGCAACGTATGGCCACACGCAGGTTAACGAATTTTTTTATCAAATCCAATACTCAGATGGCAAGACACTTGGTCGTGCAACAATACAATTGGTTGTGCAATGGTGTTCGTCCGATAGCTAGGTCTCACTAACTATACCCAAAAAACATTCGTCTTTCTATCCATGGCTTTACGGACCAACGTCCTCTATTTCTTTGATAAAGGTGCCTATAGCAATAAGAATTGCCAATATGTCCACGTGTCTCTGTTGGACTTCATGTAGTTGTATTTGAAGATGTACAAACGTACCATGTGATGAGGAACGGCTTCCTCAACACCGGCTGTTTCATCAGCTTTTAGACAATGAATGAAGATCCCTGACTATACAGGTATATGTACATGTTGGATTATGTCATGCAAGTAGATGAAACGGTCGTGCAACACACGCCCAATGATGTACGATCATTGAGCAATAGCCTCATGATCGCACGAGCGTATACAACATTGTGCAACGAACGTACCAACAGTTGTGCGAGCGAAACATAAAAAAATCAATAGATACGCCAGTCTACAACCCAAACTGAATTTTGAACATGTCCGAAATTCACTTACGATCGTAATCTCGCCTGCAACAGAAGAGACCTCACGTACGACTTATGCGATTTGCTCGTGCAACGTATGCGAGGGTGATCGCCAAGTGGTCGCTGACTGCTCGTAACGCAAGTGGTCGCTGACTGCTCGTAACGCAATTGTGAAAGGGGCTTAATGCATTTATCCTTATGAAGACTTTTATTTGTAAAATAATCAAGTGAAATCCTGTCTCTTTGATACAACCTGACGTCACAGTGACGTCAGCATTTGCATATAATATACACGCATGCGCGTTCATAGTTATTAAATTACCAGATTAAAGGATGCTAGAGCATTGTATTAGTGGAGTGATTCTACAAAATTTCAAGACATTTGGTCGAGCCATTTGAAAGTTATAGCTATCACTATGGCAGTAGTAATTAGAGACAAATGGATTACGTCTTCACTATTGCGCGTCATAAATGTGTAGGTGTGCCGAGCTGCTTTGATAAAACAAAGATGGTGGATTGTGTGGTCATTTTTCAAGATAAATGGTCTGTATATTTTAACATGTCATGTGTAGGTCCTGTTTTAATTGTGATAAAGAATGAGAAATATCTTCCCAACAATACTCAATTTATTTGGATATGCAGTTCACTGACGCAAATTAGTTATGAGCCGGGATTGCCTTCTGGTACCCGATTTCACTAGCTAATGGGGCTTTAAAGCTTTATTATGATATATAAATGAGTTCCAAAAACACTCGACAAATATTTCTAATTATTTTCTAAATTACTGTGACTCATTTACTCCGAAGCTACGCTGCAAACAACGCTTCAAACCACAGTCCTAACCGATCTGAACAGGGCTTCGCTTTACCATTGGAAATGGAGATGTTTTGTTTCAAAACATTTGTGAAATTGGGAATGAGGTAAGCCAAAATGGTTTCCTTGTATTTTGGTGAAGAAATGATTGAAATACAAGCATTTTTATGGAAATTATGGCAGTTTAAAGTTGGCAACGCAGCTCCAACAAATGGAAAGATTTTATACGCGCTACGCTGCAAATATTTGCGAGGATACATGGGCTGTCATGTAATAAAACGTGAGGGGTAATGGGTTAATTACGTTATTCAAGCTTGCCACTTGTTTGCTGTTTACCCCGCTCATATTGACATGATATGAATATCCCATTGAAAATGAAACTGGTATAATGACAAAAGCTAAAATATAAAATTTTGATGTAAACCTGTTTGGGCTGTGCTTTGTGGTACACCACTGTAATATAGACTGGACGCTGGCATTTCTGTGGTATTGGCAGCGACACAGACAGAAATGGATCAAAGGTGTTACTGTGCTGTTTACATAATGCACACGTTAGTGAAGATCTGGAAAAAAAACATTTTAAAATACAAACATATATATGAAAATTCAAAGGTACCAGCATAATTCTTTGCACAATTCTAAAAATGTATATTGAGTAGACATGATAAGATAGTATACAGTATCAATAAATTAGGAGTTTAATGTGTCCGCAAGGAGTGTACAAAAATCCAAAATGGTTATGTTGATGAATATTCAACTACATGCATAAGTGTTTTGCATTTTTTTTCAAATTCTTGAGAACCTGTTGGTATCGATTCGATTTGTGATAGGTAAAAAAACTGCACTCATAAATTTTCCAATGCTTTACATGGTTTTTAATAAAATTGTGTATCCATTATCATAAAAATAACACTCCATATGTACCTGTATAATGCCTGGAAAAGGTCATAGATATAGCTGTTGTTGCATCGCATCTGATTGGCCATTACTTCAGCTGCTATCACGTCATCACTTCGACCAAGGTTGCTCTGGAATTAATTGAAAAAATTAACATTTTCAGTAAAAAAATCAGCTCATGCAATAAAACTAACAATAAGCTATATAATTTCACATACACAACTTGCTATAATAGACAACTAAAAATGCAGAAATTTCTTGAGGTTTACCTTTACATACATATCCTATGTACACCCAATATTTTTGAGTGGGAAACAACTAACAACTTGAAGGTAACCATTATAGCAGTTTTACACAGGTTCCATCTCTTGAATTGATATGATCCGTCGTATACATATTTTTTCTTACCATGCACTGCCAAAAAAATAGTCCAAGTCTTATAGTTTAATATTCTATTTCAAATAAACTAGTTTCAAGCCTTCGTCGGGCTCCTTTTCAAGGGTCGTCATCAAATCTACCATTGTTTGTAATCTCTTTCTTGGAAGCGAAATGCGTATATGAAATGTATACGGAGACTTTCAACAGACAAACAGTATTTCATTTTTATGCCAAAGCTCTGTCTGCAGATTTCAGGACTGATGCACATAAGGAATTAATGACACAGAGAGCACAGTAATTGGTCGTTTGGTCGTCAGAGACGACTCACGTTTTGTCCAAACGACCCAGACTTCAACGAGAGTCGTCCGTACGGACGACTCACGGTTTAGGGACGTGTGATCATCAATATTCAGTATTTGAAAGATATTTGCTTTCTTTTTATCATTCACATTTCAATCTGCGTTAGTTTCATGGGCGCGGCCATATTTGTCTACATTCAGAGCGCCACCACCAGGCAATCCACTGAAATAATTTCAACTGGTTCACGCCGGTAGCACGGGAAAAACGTGTCTGGCGCGGCTGTATTTGCGTTGTGATAAATGCAGGTTGCGTCGGGTACTAGTGTGTGAGCTGCCAAAATGGCTACCACAAGGAAACAGATGTCAATGTGTTGAAATTTCTTGTTATATGCTTAAGGTATTAAAATAAGAATAAAATGAATTATGTACGATCATTCCTAATCAGGTTTTACATAAAGTTTTCTACTTTTAACCCCGATGACACTGCTTCTAAATAGCCATTTGACGGACTTATATGCACAAATGCGTGTCTTCTATTATGGAAAATAGACTTAGGACACTTATGCTATACCCCAAACGAATGCCTGATATGTCAAGGCTTTTGGCAGCCAAGAACGTGAAATGTTCAAATGATACGCCTGGAATAGGCCGTTAGCTCTAAAAGTCTGTATGTTGATATAATAAGTGTTGTTATAGACCTTTCTTGTATGATAAATGTATGCAAAAACACAAACACCAATATTATTTTTGGACGACCCAGAATATCACCCGGACCACCTACGTTTTGTAGTAGGTCGTCTGGACGGGCAAGCTACGATTTAGAATTACTGTGCTCTCTGTGACATCTGCTTCTTCTTATTGTTTGGCGTTTAATAAATGACGATTGACGTATCAAAGTATCAACTGTCCGCTAGTTCATTGTTAACATTAGTGTAATGTTTGAAAAAATTGAAATCCAAAACGTATATATACCTTATTAGGCTTGTACTTATGCTTTGTAGCAATGTTGACATCTTCATGTACTTTGTCTAAAAGCCACAACAAAAATTCCTGTGCATCGTGCTGAGAATAGCCACGATACTGCTGTCCATATTTACCTATCACATTTTTAAAATCACTGGAAATTTCCGAACTATATTTACAAGACCACAAACTTTTCAACACAACAGCTAAGTGTTCAGTCAATTCTCCTTTGGCACTTCCATACTTTTTTGAACGGTACTTATTATTTCGCTTTATATCGTTTTTGTAGTTGTTAGTTATGAAGTATTCCAACAGCAGTTCTGTATGACTCAAACACTGTATCACAGCATTCATGAAACACGTATTCCCGTGGTTTTTAAGCCCTACATTTCCAGGGGTATGGTCTTTACTAAATTCAAGTTGAACTGGAGATGTGTGTACTCGAGGCGTAGCTGCCTGGTTTGGAGAATTCTTATTGAATTTCAGTTTGCGAGGAGGTGAATATAGAGAAGCCGGAGTGACATGAGAAACCATTCTGTTCAGAAAACTCCCTATGGATTTTATATGTCTCATGCTAGACCTATGTTTTCTGTCTAGTGTGGAAGACTTATGCTGGAAACTTTCTGACAGCTCAGTTTTCTCCGACTCAGGTCCATATCTTGGCAGACTCTTACTGCCCCCTGCCACTTGGGGACTTCCTGTTGTTTTGACATCCTCCATTTCACCATCCACTATCGCTCCGTTGCACTCGTCCATCGAATACTTGTCTCGGCCACCAGGCACCCTTCCTTCCATTTTAGTGGGCATTTCTATCAAAGATTTTGATAGATTGTAAACTTGAAACATGTAATAAATATTTATTTTTACAAAATTTTGACTCAGCCATCTCTACCGGTATTTCCCCGTGACCTACATCCTGAATCGAGGCTGCAGGAAATCCCTTGTTTGTGAACAGACTATTTATACAGCCCCGTAAAAATAAATTTAGTTCTATTTTTACGGTCAAATGGAGATCTATCGGACGACATAATTTTTGTTGTAAACTGTATATTATGGTATGTGTTGATATTTGTCCAAAAATCGTGATGAATGAAATATCCGAAATCCATGAAAACTCCCGTTAAAAATAAACTGCTTTGTTTATACGGATCGGTAAAAATAAAATTGAGTATATTCGAACAAGTTTGTCAAAATAGTTAGTTTTTTCTTTTTAATGCTAAATTGCTAGGAGACTTTTTGAAATAATCTGGATCTGTTTTTGTTCATGTGTTTTATTCCTTGGGGTGTTATTTGAAAGTACAGTAAAGTTTATTTTATTGGCTTTCACAGAATTTATTGTACACATGACATAGTAGTTATGTTCGAGGCAGCTACTGAGCAGTGCCATGCTTGCTGTCGCCACCGTCTAGTAGTGATACTCGCCAGTAGCAACACGCTATGTGGAGATGTGAAGATCGGCAGTACAGTAGCAGACGCACGACGTGACTCTTCGGTGACACAAAGTGTGTCGTGGGCGGGCCGCGAACGTAAGACGCAGGCAAATCCTATTTGTTGGTTTTCGCTCTCACCACTGTTAAGTTGTTTTTGTATCCAGCAAGTAAATTGGTGAAGTATCTAAATTTCATATAGTCTCATTTTTCGTATTATGTTTTCTTTTCTATGCAATCTAACAATGTAATATAAATTCTAAATGCAACAAATTTTCAAAACGTTTTTAATTTTAGTAAAAACTTTCCAGTTATACATAGCTGTGTACATACCACCCCTTCTGGTCCATGATATCGATGCTGGGACTCCATGGATGTATTCAATTGCCCAAAAGACGATTTTTTACCTGGCAACCTGCACTGGTTATGGAAATTTGGGTGATATATATTTTTGTGGTCCTCGTTGGTGTAGTGGTTAGAGGGTACAACCTCAAAATGTGATTTGCCTGCGGTGTGTGTTCGCGGCCTGGCCTGGGCAGACTTTGTGTCGCCAAAAATGTTACATTGTAATGTCTGCCACTACATTGCTGATCTCCACACAGTGAGTCACCACAGTGCAGTATACTACAATGTACTAGACGGTGGCGACACCAAGCAGGGCACTGATCAGTATCTTGCCTCAAACATAACTACTATGTCATGTTTACAACAAAATCTGTAAAAGCCAATAAAATAAACTTGAACTTTAACTTTACATTTCATAAGAGTCCATGTTAACATACCTATAAGAAACCATAACATAACACATGACAAGCTATCAATAAAGTTATGCTTTGCTCACAATATTCCAAATGAAAATATGAAATTCACTCAATTGCACGAAAACGGCATCAATGTCATCACAACAGTCAAATCTATAGTGTACAATGTAATTGTTGCAGTATTTTGCTGCCTGTTTTGATGTGTGTGTAGCCATGGGCCCCAGCATTGTTAAATGGGGTGCACGTGGGGTGGGGGTTAAAGTTTATATACTATATTTACTATGCACACACCATTCTTGTATACTCATATGATATAATACAGGGTAACTATAATAATATAAAAAACAAAGGGAGCCAGGGCATCCATTTTAAGCTGGATCTATGCTCTAGTATATACGCAATAACAATTAATTCAAATATCTTTACTGAATTTCCAAAGTTTAAACGTACTGTGTATTCATTTTTAAAATTTTGTTGATTTTGCTGGAATTGGGAATATATTATTATGTGTAATTAAGTTGTTAGACTTATAATATATAAGACTTCAAATCAGGTAAGGACTATTTCACAGTCGCCTCTGGTGGGATTCAAATCGACTGCTTTGTGTAATGATCATCATTGCATCTCGCAGTTACTTTTCCAAAATGGACAAATCATTGACCATATGAGATGGTTTTCTTTGCGAAGTATTATACCCTGGTCTTCTTAGCTGTAAATGATTATTGATATTATTATATATATTTTGTTGTTGTGTACATCTCACATATGATGATATATTCCAAAGTAGAAAAAATCAACATCATTTCAATACAATGATATGTGCAAATTTCATAATATTTCATAATCCATCATAAACAGGGGTCTGAATAATATCAAAGCGTTAGTTCAATACTTTGTGGATTGAATCATGCTTATATGAAGTGTATAACTTGACCTTTGACAACCAATATAATTCAGATTTCTCAAACAGGTGATCATGAGATAAGTTTATAACAGAGAAGTGATTTTTCTTTTGAACTTAATAGTTTGAAATGTTGATGAGAATTAATAAAGCGCTACATATATATATTTATGCTCATAGGCGCAGATAACCTAAACACATCAATTGTTACATATAACCATTGTGATTCTTTGTATAAATTGGCGTACTTCAGATAGTGGTAAATCTATTATCATTTTGTGTGGAGATATTTAATAGCATTGAATTTATTTCTTTTTTCATGATGCTTTACTATTGATCATCTATTGATCCCCTAGGATAGATCCCACCTAGGTTAAAGATAATGGATTGTCGGTTTCCGGGGTTTGAACTTGTGCTTTGACATTTCTGTATTAGTTCTTCATTTATGTTTGCCAGTCTCTAGTCCCAAATCATAGGCGTACCGTATGCATATTTGGCAATATTCGTGATCCTATATGAATCGTTTTGATTCCTATTTTGGGATCGATCTCTACTTCAAAATTGATCATGGGACGGCAATGGTACGTCTCTAGACACTTAAGGTTGTAGCCGTTATCATTAAAGCGTTCGATTGACTGGAAACATTCTTAGCGCAAATGAATCCTACGTGTTAAAGGTTAATGACATTGGGGAAGCCGTTTCCGGCACACGGTGTCCTCTAGCCTCGTTCTCGTCACTTGTCCTCCCTCTCTCACATCAGTCCAAGCCGCTGAAGCCGGTCATCTTATCTCTCAGCTTAAAAAATACCATCAAACGTGAGTAAACTCTGGTATATTTGTTCTAACTAATACACAGAATTAATTCTCATTTATCGCTGATTGTTTTGAGCATTTATTTTAAGAGCAAAACCTATCTAGTTCTTGGATATTTGTACGTTCTTTTTCACCTTCACAACATGGTTGTTTGACATAGTTTGACATGGGTCCGGCATGGGCCAAAACTTAAATACAATATCGGTAGATCTGCATCTATTACCAGAATTTCGTTACTGACTTACTGGTAGTGTACTCGGCCGTACAATATGAAGAGCAGTTCTGAATGTATTAAATGCGTCAGATCTGATAATATTTTGGAGTTGTAAGTAAACGTATCGGATATTTGTCTAAAAGGTCAATTAAGTATAAGATTTGATGAAGGTCAAATTTTAATTATTATCATGATTGGGATTTGGTTACATGACGTTGTGGGTCATTTATATTTAGCGAAAATTCATATCCTGCGTAAGGACAAATAACACTGTCATTCCCCTTCGACATTTAGCAAGTTGATGGGTGTGTCTAATATTCACATCGTTAAGGGCCCTGTCGGGTATAATAGATCCTGTCTAAATGGGTTAATTGGTCAAATGTATACTGTTAATTTACATAACATGCTACACTGTATGAAGATAAGGACAGTTAGGAAGCCTATATTATTTTGACAGGAATTATTGCTGGACAACTGGGTGCCTTAATGATTGTCCTGTGAACTTCCTTTTAAGGTCATTCACTAAATGCATTGAAAGTACAAAGAATTGAATAACTATTACCCAATTGTGTCAATGCACAATTGAAGTCCAAGCTTATACCAAAATGACAGTTAATTTTAAACATTGGTTGCCATTGGAAATCCAACACATTGTTCAATTAGTTCATTGTTTAGATTCAACTACTCAATTGAGAACACTAAATTTGTGTTGGAATAACAGTAATAATGATAAGTTGGTGAATGGTTGCAAAACTAATTAAAGGTATGCTGTGACTATCTGAATCCTCTTGTGACCATACTATTTCTAACTTTCAGAAGATTAATCAAGGTCAAATAGTTCTATCACTCTACAGATATTAAGAATTATTTTACTTTAAACAACATTCTATGAGCCCAAATTGATGTATTGCTTTGTAAAGCCTCACCCTAAATTTGTGATAATAATGATTTTGAACTTAGAAAATTCTAGTTGGATACACATTCCTATAAAAACTTATCCTCTACTTGGACAGCTTTCCAATCTGGAAGCTAGATTTAATGTCTGTATTATGACACCATTATTTAACAACAGTATTAATTTTGAACTGTTTTCATTCAGATAATGGCACAGAAGGCAAGGGATTAACAACTTATGTTGCTGTTATGTTTTGTTAACTTCTATTTGTTATTGAATTTATAGTTATTAAGATGCATTCATGCTATCTGCTTTGTGTCAGTGGGAGAGGGGGTTTGCGCATGGCTGATCCAAAATAACGTATCAATTAGAGGTGTTGAAATTAAAAAGATACAGCCTGGGTGGGTGGAAGGAACTAAGGTAGGGGAATTTTGTTTCGTAAGTCTTAATGGGCACCCTGTAATAGTAAAATCATCATGATAACCTAAACCTTAAGCATATAAACATTCCAAGTTCTAAAGGCTAATTTCTTGTTTTTAGATGTCTGGCCAGAAGAAACCTAAGCTGGGATTTGCTGAGAACTTCATGCTCTCTGGAGCTGCTGCCGTCATCTCAAAGACCGCAGCTGCCCCCATTGAGCGCGTGAAGCTGCTAGTCCAGAATCAGGATGAGATGATCAAGCAGGGCCGTCTCGACAAACCATACAAGGGTGTCATTGACTGCACAATGAGGACCCTCAAGAACGAGGGTAAGTTTTGAATGCATTGACTTCGAAATTTGCTGTAAAATATAAGTAAGATTGTTTGATCATTTGACTTTTTGTGATGTGCTCAACTTATGAGTTCTTTCATCCATCCACCAGATACACTAGAAAAAGTCCATTCATTTGCATATAGATGGTTGCTCTGCCAGTTTTTGCAGTGCTTTATTTTTTAATTTTTTGCATTTTAATTTTAGGTGTCGTTCCCTTCTGGCGTGGCAACTTGGCCAACTGCATCCGTTACTTCCCCACCCAAGCCCTGAACTTTGCCTTCAAGGATAAGATCAAGACCATGTTCAAGATGAACAAGTCTGACAGCTATGGTGTCAAGTTCTCCAAGAATATTGCATCTGGTGGTGCTGCTGGTGCCATGTCCCTCTTCTTCGTCTACTCTCTTGATTATGCCAGAACACGTTTGGCCAATGATGCTAAGGGTAAGTATTTCCCAGGGTTGGCAGATTTGTACGGAATCATGCATAAAAGTTTTAAGTAGTTGTCCCAATTTATCAATGTGTTTTTATGATTCTATACTCTACATATAGTTCTTTCTACTGTATATATGTTATGCTATCTTAGTTATGAAATTGATGAGTATTTGGAATGATTAAAGCTGATTTGTTGGAAAATTACTTTTTTATTTTTTAAAACTTTTGTTATTCAGGAAAGGGTGGTGAGCGCATGTACAATGGTCTTATTGATGTGTACACGAAGACCCTCAAGACTGACGGTATCCAGGGTCTGTACAGAGGATTCGTCATTTCCTGTGTGGGTATCATTGTGTACAGAGGCTGCTACTTCGGCTTCTATGATACCGCCAAGCCCATCCTTTTGGGAGATGATGCTGGTCTCATGGCTTCATTCGCCCTCGGTTACAGTAAGTCGTTACAACTTTTAAATATGTTGAAATGTAAATTTTTCATGAAGGACTTTTACTATGAATCTTCAATGAATGATAGAGGTTTTCCAAAACTAATTCTATGCTTGCCAAAATTGCAGAGGTGTATTATAAAATACACTGGAATGAGATGTTTTCTTAAAACAAACAAGCATCTGTTGAACATAGCCTAATGTGCCATGTATTACTTTATTAACTTTTGCTGCCGTCTTTGCAGTTGTGACCATCTCCGCTGGTCTGGTGTCCTACCCCATCGACACAATCCGTCGTCGTATGATGATGACATCTGGCCAGGCTGTCAAGTACAAGGGCTCCATGGACTGTGCTATGCAGGTCATCAAGAACGAGGGCTTCATGTCCCTAATGAAGGGCGCTGGAGCCAACATCCTCAGAGGTGTGGCAGGAGCTGGTGTGCTCGCTGGATTCGACAAATTCAAGGAGGTCTACATGATCTGGAGATTGGGTTAGACGATGTCGACAAGTCTGTACTAGGAAATTTCTACACCTGGAATGTGATACATACAATGACATTACAATAGTGTGGCAGGTTTTTCTGTCGAGTATTTATTGCACCACCTGATACACCTGTGAGAACTTTATTCTTTACAGTTTATTAATTTTTAAGTTCTGCTGTCCAAGATATGAAATTTTGCCCAAGTAATTTCAAGGAGTAAAGTTTTCATGGAGAATCGGTGGGACATTACAGGGGCTTGATTTTATGTACCGTTTGACCGTAGTAAATGAATAGTATGGATGTGTGAAATATAAATCAATGAACAAGGAAAAAAAATAAAGAAAAAATTTAGTAATTTCTTGTTCAGTCTTTTTCTCAAGAAAACCATTTTGTAAGGAGATTACATGGGGGATTAACTCTGAGTACTTTAAAAATTCTGAAGGGATAACGGAAAAATGGCCAGAGGTAATGAGTACTGTAAAACTAGAAATGTTTGTGCACAATTTGATTTGGTTTTTTTTTTTGGGGGGGGGGGGTAGTTAAAGCGCAAACTGAAATAGTCCGTGAACATCAATAGGCATGAAGTATCTAGTTTTTCAGTCTATTGCTAAACTACCCAATTATATACTAACTTGGCATAAAAATGTGAGCCCTGTCTATACCTTGACTATGAAAAAGTGACCCATGTCTAAAACCTATTAATGAA
>CM032659.1:14254766-14273563 GCA_019095985.1 Streblospio benedicti
GAAGTTTCAGTCATTATTTAAGTGGTGCGTACACTCCCATTTTTGACATTGAATGTTGTCAAGAATGAGGAGATACAATGTGATATGTGCGGATATTTTGAGAATGGTTACAGCTGTGGTTGAACCGGTCAGTCCAGTAGAATTTGTGTTGTGCATGATGAAAAATGTATTTTTTATTTCTTATTTCAAAATACAATAGTATTGTGCTATCATCACAATATTCCATTTTTCATTTTGCACCAAAATAATGACTGTCTCTTTTATATATTTACAACATGTTTATTCCTGATGATTTTTAGTCAGTATCATGTATTATAGATTAATTTTCAGTTCTATTACTGCTTATTTGATGTTGATGGTCTTCATGATCTCAGGTTTATGCTTAATGATCATGATAATTTGCTTTCTCGAAAAAGCCCTAATTGATGTGTACCATAAATCTTCTATTATGGGCAGGGTGGTTACTGGCATACTTCTATTGGAAGGGGATGCCATTCATTAGTGGCGGGCATTTAATCGAGGTGGGCCATTATTAACGTTGCTAAAACATATCGTAAATACATGTACCTTACCTTACTTTTTATAATGCAATAAGTGGAGTTAGCCAATATTATGCCCTTGAACTACGTGTGGTAAATGCTTTAATAAGCGCCGGGGCGGCTATTCAACAGCATAAGGCACCTACCACCTCAGAGTATGTTTAATAGAGGTAGGAGGGTATTAGGGTATTAGAGGTACATGTAGGCCATTATTAGATGATTTACGGTATGTGAAGATTTTCAACTTGATAATTTTGAGTTTATACCAAATAAATTTAACAACTGTGTTTTTAAAGTAAAGTTGTGTGATTTGTTTGCTTGCGTTTATTTAAATATTACTTTCAGCAAGGATAGTTTTGTGGCAAGATTTTGTGATATGAAGTAGCAGTGTTCGTTCCCATATATGCCCAGAACATCTCTTGCAATCGGTTGGCAATACTACCCAAAAATATTTACCCAAGTTGATTTTGACTTGCATTAGAAGATATGTTTTGATTGTATATTTTTCCTAAGTTATATTTGTATTAATCACAGTATTTAACTTGTGCATTTGAAATAAAGCAATGTTTGAGTAAACTTAATTCTTTTCTCCTACATTGTAGAAAAAAAGCTTTTTTATTCTTAAATAAATTTATTTATTAAACCTCATTTTTTATACATACAATGAAACACCACATCAATCTCACCAATCTTAAACGTTCACTATTATTATCCACTCAAGTTAAACATAACAACATGCAAATAGCAACAGTATAATATTCTAGTTTTACAGGAGAGTGATTACCTCGAAACAAAAAACATACTTATAATACAATTTAAACTAAAAACTCATAGAAATTTAAATTTCACTGGCTAGCCAAGCTTGAGTTGAAAAATATAACTCAGGAAGAAAGTGATGGCATATTTTGTATGAATATTCACGATTTAGTAAACTTTATTAATTTTATCAAATGTGTGCTTCCCCAACTTTGCCTGTGTATTCAATACTTATCTTTCAGTTCTCTATAGCCAGCACGTTCCTTTCACTACATTTATATATAGACAGGTTTTACAACCCGAACATTCCATTTTACTGTATAAAGTGGCTCTGATGAGACTCGATGATGTCTCCAGCTAATGTCAATATAGTGTTTGCTATATAGGGAACAGAGAGGATTAGAATTGATTAATTTTATTATTATAGGCTTTGCGTAATATCTTGTAGTATCACACTATTAATAAATTCATTGTTCTAATCTACGACAAAATTTCAAATTATAATCTTTTATTTTGGAGTGAAATGAATAAGTTATTCTTTCTCAAGAAAATTGAGATTCAACCTAACTTTAGGTATACTAGTAGGTGTCACAAGTATTCAACAACTTTAATTCACACAACTTAACCCTCAATTAGATTCCTTTTTTATAAAGTCAAGAAACTGTCCAGAAAATGCCCCCACTGGAGGCTGCTGCTGCTGTTGCTGAACTTGCTGTTGCTTCTGCTGCTGCTGCTGCAATAACTGTGCTTGTACGGAGAGGGTTTGCTTTCTTTCAGCCTCTTGCTTCTTCTTATCAGAGATGTCATAGTAAAACTGAAATTGAAAAACAGCAACATTAACACATGGATCCATTTCATGCACCAACTTTTAAAAGTTTGGCATGCTGATGATACCATGGCCAATTACCCATACATGGTCTGATTGTTAGCATATAAGAACAATGAAAAGCTCCCACTTGGTGCTGATATCCTGTTTTTGTTTTCGCAACCCGATCTCATTTTCATTTTAATATGACAGACACATGAAAATAGTGGCCAGGAATTTGTCAGATAGAATTGACCTTTATAAAAATGACCTTTTCTATGTTTACACATCACCCTTTCTTTTTGACTTTGGATTTCTAAGATTTAGAGTCACTCAGTTCAGACAGGTTCAAAGGTGACGTTTTGAGATTTTCATGTTCTGTAAATTTATCCCCATAATATCCTCTCACTTATTGATGGTTGCCAGGTTCACTTTTTTTAGTAAGACAGTAAGAAATTTGATAATAATTTGAAAAGTATTAAAATAAAGGTTAGAAAGAACAAAAATAACGCTACATTTTTCTTCTGGCTGTTTGGTTTTGAGCCCAGAGATCTGGTAAAAAGCATTTCAGAAATAAACATTGCCAGGATCACAGTATTCTTGAATAGCATTATAAGGTGTTGCTTAAACTAAAGAGCAAATTGCAGAAATTTGTGCTTGTTTCTGCAATTTGCTCTTTAAAGTGAAGATGGGATTGTTTTTTTTCCGTCATCAGGCTTGGGTCCATTTTTTTTGTCATTATCATTATCAATCATTATAAATAATGATGAAAAATTTTTCATTATCATTATAATTTGTCAAAAAAAGGTTTCATTATCATTATATTATCATTACTTTTTTATCAATATCATTATATTATCATTACAATTTTATACACAAATCTCATTATTTTTTCATTATTTTTACAAGTTCTTTAGTTTAATGATTGCTTTTGTACTTTGTATTTATATTGCTTTGATATAAAGAAATAGGAAATTTGAAGAAATACAATTTCTGAAGAGGACATTTTATTGTTGAAACGTGTAAAACTGTATAGCTTTAGGAATTTTTAAAATATTTAGGACTCGTTGGATAATAAAGCAGGTAGAAAGAACTGTCAGTGTATTGAAATATAATTAGATTTCCTACATATGATATTTTGCTTTGCAATTAAACACACATGTATCATTGCCTGTTTGATTTCCCATTTTTATCAGTTAGAAGTGCCATACCCTATTGTTCTTCAACTCCCATAAGGACTCACTACTGTGTTGTTACATAACAAGCCCATAAGTTCTAACCTGCAGCTATTCACAAGAATAGCAGTGACCATGCCTTCAATTAAGATTATTTGCTGAGTTCTTACTGTTGACAATTCTGATATGGAAATTGTACTTTGATGAACAATCACTATTTATAAGTGATAATTGTGACTTTATCTTTAATCTGTTATCTGAAATTGAAGTAAACTTTTGTGCATTGCAGAATAGGTACATGTATCTATGTTATTTCAAGCAATGAAAAGAATTTTGAACTCATGATCGTCAATGCCATACATATTATTATTATTAATTTCAGTAATCAAAACGTAATGATTTTTTTAATTATTTTTTGTTTATTACCATTATATTACCATTACTTTACGTTACAGAATTTTTCATTATATTATCATTATCATTACCCATTTTTTCGATCATTATCATTAATATTATCATTAATAATGGACCCAAGCCTGGCCATCATACCTTTTTTTGGTCTGGAGTGAGTTTGTTCCATTCTTGAGACAGCAGTTTTGTAAGTTCTGTCTGAGAAATTTCCTCATTGTGGACCTGGAAAAAAATATTCACGCAACCTGATTATAATTATTGTAGAATGTATAAACTAGATAGACTCAATTTCTTATATGTAGAGGACATTTTTCCATAAGGTGAAAAAAATGAGCCTAAAAACATAGCAATTCTTCTAATCCTACTTAAAAGTTAACTATCATAAATTTTTTGTCACATGTAATATTTATCATACAAGGCCATGTGGTCACTCAAAATAAGATATTCCATTTACGAGGGGGTTCCATTCATTAGATACATCACCTTATTGGGTCTATAAACCACTTTTTATAGTAAATAATTTTATATTTTTTTTCAAAGCAAGACATACTTAGAGATGAAACACTTCTTTTCGAGAACTCAACTTTGACCACATAAATCTAATTCCATTTTAGTCATAGTTCACTAAAACCCCATAGTAAATTTATTTTTTTCAAAAAGACATACTTTAGAGATGAAAAACACCATCCATTTGACCACTATCTTTTGTAAACAACTTATTAGTATGCGTCCATTTTGCTATCTATTTGTAAAACCGGTGAACCCTGACCTCACAAAAAATAATTTATTCCTTCATTATAATTCCTGTGTTTACGCCCATTTCGAGGCTGTAGCCTTTGCCAACAGCGTTTAACAAGCATAGCAGCATTGCAAAACACGCATGCTGGGGCAAGGCTACTGTTTCAGCCAATCACAAGCATTTCCGACGACAAAATTGACAGGTAACATGGCGGTAAGAATAGACTGAAAATATTTCTCTGTAAAATGTAGATTTCAACGATAATGATGAAATGGAGGCATCTATAATATCCACCAGTGTTTGGCGGATACGATATAGAATACACAAGGAAAGTGTCAGGAATGTACTATTAGTCTACATGTCGCAATAAGCGGGAGATTTGGCAGCAAGTGCGTGATCACTCAACAATGGACACCCGGCAAAAGCAACTGGACTGTAATCTCTCTCATTTTGTGAATGAAACGTATGTCCAATATTGATATTAACAATTTCACCGCATGTAGAATGCTCTTCTGCAGAGAATGGTAGGTTACATGTCACAAAACACCTTGCTGTCATACCATAACATGAGATTACCTCGGCCTGCCAAATGTCAATGTTTTGAATCGAGATGACACTTCGGGTGGCTTATATGGCCATTTCTTTAAAAATTCAAAATATTGTGAGCTCTAAGTGTGAAAATAAGAATCTGCATCGCATTCCACATGTCCTGGATAAGTATGATAATATTTAGGCTCTTCAGTAAACCTGCAGAACTTCGCCAAAGTATCTACGACAACAAAATCTGAAAATCAATGACATTGTGTGATGTGAATGTGCGTCACACGTCCAAAATTTTTGGACGAGGCGTCAAAGAGTTAAGTGTTTAAAAGGATACAGAGCATGATATCACACATTCATTAATATTATGATTCCATTACATGATGTACATTTCAGATATATCATAGGAATATTATCTTATGGCATATATAAGTAATATTTTGAATGAATATATCGCGAAAAACATATTAGATATCTGTCTATGCCAAATAGTAGCTCTAGTCTAGATAGCAGAAAAATGCATCAAATTTTTCAAAAATTTGGGGAAGATCCCCTATTGCCCCAAAGCACAGTCTGCATTTTTATGGCGCCGCTATCTCGATTCGCCAAGTTTATTACATTTAACAATTTCATTAGAGATTGACTTGGCACAGCACATGAAATGTAGAAAAAACATGATTATCAAAAAAACGGCTTCTAAAAGAATGCTATTGCCACCTAATCGAACAAATAAAATTTATCCGACACGATTAAACACTAACACGTTTAAATAACGATGTAATTTAAGAAAAATGTAAAAAATACCTAACAAAATTTGTATCTTCCGCCATAGCGAGGTGTGTTCGTCACCTAAAACGGGCTTACACGAGAAATGATGACGGATTACGCAAGTAATCAATGATTAGCCTTTATTACACACCGAAACATGTCAACACCGACCATACTGCGATGCGATTAGGAGTAGCGCTACACAAGCTCATTATCATAATTTATGCATATGTATGCTGGTTTCAGAGAATCAGCCTTAGTCAAGCGCGCATCGTTGTTGCATATTGTTAATAGCGCTTTCGATAAACGATATGTTAGCAGACAGGTAGGGCGATAATAAAGAGCATTATTGTTATCTTGATCTGGGGACTTTCGATAGATTTCTTAAAATATGTAGAATATTATGGGCTCAAAGTGTGATAATAAGAATCAGCATCAATACTGTGAATAATAGAACCTTCTGGGTGCAACCGGCTTGTGCAGGTAACAATATATTTTGATTGTTTTATGTGGAAGAACTTTATCCTGCTGGTTCCTCTGATTTCCGGGTAAAACGCAGTATGTTGCTTTATTACGAGTGAAAATGGAGCGTTTAATGTATTTCAACATCGAATTAAATTCTCCCATGAAGTTAGATTTGGTCACGAGCTATTCCAGAATAAAATACATATATCACAACAACGACATAACTATATTTATTTCTTAGTAATGATAAAGATTAAACATTGTAAAATTAAAGAACTGCCAAATTTTCGGAGCTGTAATGTAATTCAATACGATTTCTACCAAAAAACTAAAATCTCGAAAATCCCTTCTAATAGAAACTTATATAAATTTACTGTGAAGCAACCTCTCTACCCCCCCCCCCCAACCTCACTAATACAATCATTTAGCACGAACAAAGTTCGTTGCTAAATAATTAACATGTACATACAAATGTACATATAAAACAGGCAATACTCAACATATTTCAGGTTTCCATTATCTTATTGACTACAGATATGGTAGTTTACAAATAAAGCATGGCTGTACATGTACATCTTTTGAACAAGCTCTTTAATGCATAGGTGCAAACTAACACAAGGATACAAGTGAACGAGCTGTACCTGTAGATATTGCTTCTGGATGACTGCACGCTTTAATTGACAGAACACAATATATGCATTTGGTGGCTTCTTCTCTCCTGCTGGTTTAGCAATTTTCTTGGCTTTTGCTGCTGTTGGACTTTTCCCCAGTGGAGCTAAAATGTAAAAACTGTGCCTGAATAGACTTTCAAACCATTTGTTATGGACTACAACAACTGGCTTTTCATTTTGCAAAAAAATTAAGCAGTAATCAGGATTGCTCAACTAACATTTTTGGCATATGTGATTTGAATGGTAATGCATCAGTTAACAGCTAAAGCCAATGCCAAACACTATTTTTAAACGCATTTTTCAATTTGTTTTATAGATGATTAGATCTAATCAAGTGGTGATCAATCTAAATTATTCATAGAAAAAAAAATAATAACAATAAAACAAATTATGTGCATCATAAAGTAATGATTTCTTAGCATCTGGATTCATCATATATAAGAAGGTAAAGAACCTACTTCAGAAGTGACGTTTCATTGGACTTTCCAACTGCTTCAGACAAGACCGTAAGACGGTGACAAGGTAAACGATGAAAGAAGCATCTGAGCCAGTTCTTTACGTTCTTATATAAGTTTATGTCTCCTTAATGTTAGAATAGAATAAGCACACAATATACACTTTTGGTGTCTTTACTTACACACTGCCGATGGAGACTTGCTCACTGCTGCCTCAACTTGCGACATGACCTCTGTCTTCATCTGGCGAATCAATGGTTTGATGTCAGGTTTGACGTCGATGTCCTCCGCACTGTCAGAAGGCATGGGACCACCATACTGTGCTCCATCCTGTAGCATAGAGTTCATGTGATAGCAATTAATCGGTGAAGATCTATTGAGGACACTTCTAAAATGGGAAGGAAACATAACCAACCCAATAACGGTACAAAATTAACATATCATGCTGACTTGAAGGTCATAATTTTTTTATGATTCACTATCCAACAATAAAATGAAAAGATCATTTACAAGTCATAAGGCATTAGTTTAATCAAATGTTTTTGGTACCTGCCACATAATGGGTACATCTGCATTCTTATAGTCATCTCCATGCTGATCTAATTTGGCCATTATTGCCTTACGTTCTCGACGATACCGCTTCACCATGCGCTTCACATGGACTAAGCGGTTCACCAGTTTTTCATTTGTCTGTTAAGAAAAGTCAAGATGAACACGTATAGAACCAATGCATATAATCAACTGAGTGTAAGATGGGGGTCACACCGATTGTGGTTCATCCATGTAATTCTTTTCACAGGTCACAGTTTGAGAAGATGGTATCATTCCAGTCTTAAGTTGTGCATGTCAGTGATGTCACCCTATTACAATTTAATATATTGGCCGCAATGATTTTAATTTTTT
This sequence comes from Streblospio benedicti, assembly GCA_019095985.1. Lineage (NCBI taxonomy): Eukaryota > Metazoa > Annelida > Polychaeta > Spionida > Spionidae > Streblospio > Streblospio benedicti. The sequence goes on from CM032659.1 coordinate 14,262,994, forward strand.
TTATTTTCTTTACTATGGATGAATGAAAACAACAAAAACCAACATTAGATGTATGACTTCTTAATTCAGACTTTGTGTATTACTTAATGACGATTGAATGCACTTGATTAAATTGGTAGAAGTCAAGCCCGTTACTGGCAGTGTTAGTTATTTGTAACATACATAGTACATTGTACGCTTTAAACTGGACAAAGTGAAGAAAATTACATGCATTTTAATGAGCATTTTTTTAATTTAGCAAATATTAATGTTTTTTATGGTGCCAATAACTTGGACTGCCAATAACTTTCTATATTATCGACCATTTTCACACTCAAACTGCTACTTGTCTGGTTTCAACATTTCTATATGGTACTATTCCCAATCATTACCTGCTGAACTTCTTCGCATTTTCTTTTCAAGGCAAGATATTTCCTTTGATCAATGTCATGTACCTGAATTTCAGAAATATTAGAATTTTCTTCTTCCATAATTTCAACTTCCGTATCGACAATTGTGTGTTTGTCGAACAATAATGAATTGGCTATTTTTACAATTCTGTAGAAATAGACTTAAGGTAGTCCATGTGTAAAATAATATTTTTTTTTATTTTTTTTCAGTAACATGGTAAATTTTTTGTTGATTACTCCCCTCAACTGCTCAAACTGCGGAGCAGTGAGCGAAGCACAAGGCATTGGCAAAGTAGCACCTCAATAGAGTGCTCAACCGAACACGAAGTAAAGGAGCGTAATACTCAAATCTGCAGACAGTACTGTTTCGTCCTATTAGGACTCATCAGTGCAGCTCAGAGTAATGAGGTTGGGACTGGTAGCAACAAAGAGTGTAAGCTCTCGAAGCATATTTAGGCCAGACCCCTGCATACTTGCCAGAGTGCTCAAACTGCGGAGCAGTGAGCGAAGCACAAGGCATTGGCAAAGTAGCACCTCAATAGAGTGCTCAACCGAACACGAAGTAAGGGAGCGTAATACTCAAATCTGCAGACAGTACTGTTTCGTCCTATTAGGACTCATCAGTGCAGCTCAGAGTAATGAGGTTGGGACTGGTAGCAACAAAGAGTGTAAGCTCTCGAAGCATATTTAGGCCAAACCCCTGCATACTTGCCAGAGTGCTCAAACTGCGGAGCAGTGAGCGAAGCACAAGGCATTGGCAAAGTAGCACCTCAATAGAGTGCTCAACTGAACACGTAACCCTCAAGGGAGCGTAATACTCAAATCTGCAGACAGTACTGTTTCGTCCTATTAGGACTCATCAGTGCAGCTCAGAGTAATGAGGTTGGGACTGGTAGCAACAAAGAGTGTAAGCTCTCGAAGCATATTTAGGCCAGACCCCTGCATACTTGCCAGAGTGCTCAAACTGCGGAGCAGTGAGCGAAGCACAAGGCATTGGCAAAGTAGCACCTCAATAGAGTGCTCAACCGAACAATATATATAAGACTGAACAGATGACATCCACATTTCTAGGAGTGCAATTTCTCCCCTTTTCTTTTCCTTTGAAGAAAGACATTCGTCTTCAGAGGCTATTTAAGTAAACCTTGCACTTCATACTTGCTTAAGACCATTACCAATCATAGTAGACAAAGAAGCAAGTGTTAATCAATCACAATCCAATATGTTTCACACAATAAACTACAGGACCGGCCGGCGATTTGTGGCTATGTACTGCACGACGGAGTTATTTGAACTGTATTTCACAGAGGGGGTAATGTAGCAAAAATGTGATTGGTGATTTGCCCTAAATCTTGAGCGTGAATTGTAAATTGCCTGTGTGTGAAATGTGATGGAACCTATCATTGGTGACTGGTGATCTGCTAATTAGAAAGGCTGTGATTGGTGATTTGCCCTAAATCTTGAGCGTGTACCCTCGCGGGGCAAAGGCCATCGACGACCGCCCCTCCAGCGCCCACGGTCCTGGGCCAGTCTCTCCAGCTCCCTCCAGCTGTAGCCCATCTGTCGGGTGTCTGCCTCCAGGTCCCTCCGCCAGGTGTTCTTGGGTCGGCCTCTCTTCCGCTTGCCCTGTGGATTCCAGGTCAGGGCCTGCCTGGTGATGTTACTGGGTGGTTTCCGGAGGGTGTGCCCTATCCATCTCCATCTTCTTCGCCTCAGCTCTTGTTCTGCTGGTAGCTGATTTGTTCTCTGCCAGAGGTCCTTGTTGCTGATGGTCTCAGGCCAGTGGATTCTGAGGATCTTGCGCAGGCAACTGTTGATGAATGTCTGGATTCTGTTGGTGGTGGTCTTGATCGTCCTCCAGGTCTCCGCCTCCATACAACAGGACAGACTTGACGTTGGAGTTGAAGAGGCGGAGTTTGGTGCGGGTAGTTATCTGCCTTGACTTCCAGATGTTTCTGAGGGTTATGAATGCGGCTCTTGCTTTCCCTATCCTGGTCTTCACATGCGTCTGTGCCTCCTTGCTGGTTGATGATGCTGCCAAGGTAAGTGAAAGACTCCACTTCTTCGAGGGGCTTGTCTTCCAACGTCACTGGTTCCATGGATGTGGTATTAATCTTCAGCACTTTGGTCTTGTCTGGGTGGATGTTTAGGCCAACCCGAGCTGACATGTCAGCCAGATCCGACGTCTTGCTCTGCATCTGCTGCCGGCTGTGAGAGAGCAGGGCCAAGTCATCGGCAAAGTCCAGGTCATCGAAGTTGATTCCATAGAGTCCACTGGATGCCGTTCTTCTTCCCTTCTGTCGTCTTCCTCATCACGTAATTGATGGCGGAGGAGGAACAGAAACGGTGAGAGCAAGCAGCCCTGGCGAACTCCGGTTCTTACTTCAAATGGTCTCGTCATCTGGCCTCCGTGGATCACTCTGCACGTCATGCCGGTGTAGGAGTTCCTGATCAGGTTGGTGATCTTGAGCGGGACGCCATAATGCCTCAATAACTGCCAGAGGCTCTCTCGGTGCAGGCTGTCGAAGGCTTTCTGGTAGTCCACGAAGTTGACGTATAGTGGCGAGTTCCATTCCAGGGATTGTTCCAGGATGATTCGGAGTGTAGCGATCTGGTCTGTGCATGATCTGTCTTTTTCTGAAGCCCGCTTGGTTGTCTCTCAGCTTCCCGCCCACCGCGTCCTTCATCCTTTCTAGCAGTATCCTGTTGAAGACCTTCCCGGCACTGAGAGGAGAGTAATTCCTCTGTAGTTCTCACACTTGCTGAGGTCACCTTTCTTGGGGAGCTTGATGATGTGTCCCTCCTTCCAATCTTCTGGGATTTCTTCTTCTTTTTCCAGATCCTCTCGAACAGACTCTGTAGTTTCTCTGCTGTGGCCTCGCAGTCTGCATTCAGTGCCTCTGCTGGAATCCGTCTGGTCCCGCCGCCTTGTTGTTCTTTTCATTTTCCTTGATGGCTCTTATGATTTCCTCCTTTGTTGGTTTGTCTGTGCTAATCTGTAGATCGTTTTCTGCAGGTGGGATGGCCAGTGGGTCTCTGGGTGCTGGTCTGTTGAGTAGGTCTTCAAAATGTTCCGCCCACCTGTCCAGTTGTTCTCTCTCGTATCGTGGGTGATAGAGTTGCCTTGCTTGTCTGTGACGGGTCTCTCCGGTCGACTGTACTTCCCCGCCAGTTTCCTGGTGGTGTCGTACAGCTCTTTCATGTTTCCCCATGCTGCTGCCTGCTCCGCCTCTTCTGCTAGGCTGTCTATGTAGTCCCGCTTTTTTGTCTTTTTTCACACTGCGCTCACCTCTGTGGGCCCTGCGTATTCGGCTTGAGCAGCTGCTCTCCCGCCAGCGTTGATGGATGGCCTCTTTCTTCTGCTTCCTGACCTCGTCTTCTCCAGAGTCCTAGTTGTCATCCAGTCCTTGTACTGATTCTTCCTGGGCCCTAGCACTTCTTTGCATGTTGTCACTAAGGTTTTTCCTTGATATGTTGCCACTCTGTGTGTAGGTCTGTTTCTTCTGTCTCGATCTCTTGTAACACTTGGAATCTGTTTCTCAGGTCAGCGTGAAGGTTGCAGTGTGTCTAGCTGGTTCTTCAGTAGGAGCACGTTGTACCTCCATCCTCACTGTCTGTGTCGGGTTTCTTTTCAGCCTTAGTCGTGGGAACACAATGACAAGGTGGTGGTCTGATGGTCGCCTAGCCCCTCTCTTCAGGGACGTCCTGAAGTGATCTTCTGAACTTCTTTGTGATGCAGATGTGGTCTATCTGGTTTTCGTCTGATGATCCGGGAAATCCATTGCCTTGTGTATCTTCTTGTGTGGGAACACACGCCGATGACAAGGTCGTTCTCAGTCCCATCAGGATGCTGACAGCTCTCCCTCTCGTTCATATCTCCAAGACGTGTCGTCCCATCACTTCTTCATAGCCTCTGTTTTCTGACCCTGTCATGGTCGTTCGAAGGGTGCTTATCAGGATGTTGACATCCCCTCCCTTCAACTTGTCCAAGACTGTCTGTAGTCTGCTTTGTTCTGACTGGTGGCCATGGTCGTTCGTGGGTGCGTAGCATTGCACAACATTCATTCCTATCTTGAGCGCCTTTGTTCTGAAGGTGGCCGTGATCAGTCGTAGGGCCGTGGAGCCTCCCATCCTATGAGTGATGTGCTTTCTCTGGACAACATGAGTGATACGCCTTCTGTGTGTGCTGCATTCTGATCTTCGTGGCCGGAGTAAAGCAGCAGCTCTCCAGTTGAGAGTCGTAGTTGTCCAGTCTGCAGCCATCTTGTCTCACTGAGTCCAAGCAGCGCTATGTTGTAGTGGGCGCATCTCGGCTGCCACTTGTGCTGTTTTCTCGGCCTGTTACATGGTTCTCACGTTCCATGTACCGATGGTAAGTCTTCCTGGTCGACAGAAGGGTGGTCGGTGCTGAGGCTTGGGGCTTTTGAATGGTGAATTGCCTGTATATATAAAACATATTATACACTTAATAAATACAGAATGGTGAATTGCCTGTATTTATTAAGTTCTACTTGCCAAATAGCGAACCCGGAAGTTGAGACTACCAAAAGGTTTTTTGGGTGATTTGGCATCTGTAGGCCCCATAGAGCTCAAATTCACCGGATGCTAAAAAATTTACCTTGGGCAACAATTTTTATGGCCATTTTTCAAAATGGCCGCCATGAAAATGATGAATATGGCTAAAATTAGTTGTTTAACATATAGAAACAAAATATTGGTGTCAAAATGATGAGGATTTTGTAAGCTGAAAGGTTTTCTGACAAGAAAATAATTTTAATGTGGGCAGCCATCTTGTTTTTTTTCAAAATGGCTTCCAACATGGCAGCCATTCAAGCAAGTTGCAAGAAAACGGCAGTATTTTGAAGAAAAATAAATGCACCATTAAGAATTACATTACATTCTAACAACTTTATAACAAATGCTTCACATAAGGATATTGTACAACATTGAATGAAAATAAACTCTACAGGTAACTGTAGTTGTTGGTTAAGAAGTACGTTATGGGACAGAAGGTAACATGTATGAAACATTTCCAAGCTTGCAAACCAGACTGTCAGCTTATTATTTCAGCTTTAAGAACCACTACTACTGCTATCCTATTTTATATTATACAGACCTACATTAATCCTCAACTTTAGTGTGTGGCCTGTTCATGCATCGGCACGCAACCTTCCCCATCATGCTTTACGATCGGAAAGGTTAGAATCACTCATCCCGAGGTGCTCGAGAGGGTTAAATTTTATTTGTTACGGAAATTTGGTACTGAAAGTATCATTCCATAAAACAAAACAAATTAGACATCATTCAATCCTCATGATGGAGTCATCTGTTTCTATGTTACACCTTTGCTTGACTCTTTGTTGTCCGGACTACCAAGCCTCCCGTCCTGTGTTGAATCTTGGCCCAAACTGCGAATACTTCCTCACTCCCTCGGCTCTAGTTTCATTGTCTGCCTCCAAATGCGAGGATTGAGTCCCCCGTCGTGCACCGGCGCATCAGGAGGAACGACACTCACACCCGGCTTCGCGCTACCCCCTGGCCCATCCTTCTCGCCTGTCGCTGGATTCACCTTGTCCGCGCCTAAGCTAAGATCACCAGATGTCTTGCAGCATGGGTCGAGCTTCTCCCCCAGCGGAGTAGGACTTGCAGCAACACTGCCTCCTCTGGAAGATGAAGTTCTAAAATCCCGAGACCCGGAGAGCAGGCTCACCCCTTGCGGGCGGCGACCAGCCTCCCCGGTTCCCTTCTCCATTTGGTGGGGCTCTCCCCAGGCCCGCTTGCCCTAGGACCCTGGACTAAGCCACCTGGTGTTTGGGAAGTCTCTGGGACTCAGCACAGCGAGATCCCAGCGCCCGGTGGTGCTGCTTAACTCCTTGGCACTCCCGAGTCAGCCTGAACATCCCACGGCGAATCCTCTGTACGACGTCAGCTGCAACACACCATCACCTGCGAGCTTTCCAACTCGCTTGCCGTTAGATATCAAGCTCTCAGCAGGGGGGAATTGGGCCCATTCATTCATGCATGCTCCCTCCTGCGAAGTGACCTGAAAGGAGGGGTCCGTCCCCACCTCGGCTTGGACATCCTTGGCTTTCTTCATGTTGGCCTGCGCTCGTCATCCATCCACCTCCGCTTTGTTCGCGTGGCTGCCACGCTTGGAACTTCCACGACTCCAACTCTGCTTTGGTCACATCTGGGCACTGGTAGCGGTAGTGATCCATCTGACCACATTTCCAGCATCCATCATCCACTCCCTGCCGCTCCGGGCCATGACCCTGACTGGCTCCATCCGATCTCCTGTGGGCTCCTCCCCGGTGCCTCTGTTTCTGACAGCTGCACCTGAGAGTTCGATGTGCCCTTCCCCTGATGTTTTCTCCTTAAAAATTGCCGCCTGTCCTGTCGAAAATAATCCGTGTTCTGCTGATCCATCACCTCCTTCAGCCGCACTTCATTTTGCGGTGGGAATCACCCTTGGGTCCGCAGCGTTCTCCTTCTCTTTTTTCCTGTATGTCTGGTACTTCCCATGTGAAAGTACGAGTTCAGCGCTGACACGAGGGTGGCCCAGTCATTTCTCTCTTCCACTGTCAAATTGAGTAGCGCTACTCTGCCCTTTTCCGTTCAGTCGATCTATCAGTCAACCCTGCCCATTCTAATTGTTTGGTGATGTTGTACATCTGCAGGATCTCCGCCAAATGCTGCAGGAAATCCAACCAAGTCTGAGTTGAATCAGGCTTGTAGAACTCTGGAGATTCTTGATTCTATCTTTTGAAGCACACCGAAGTGGGAATCGATGGCTCCTCACAGCTGGGAGAGTAGTCGTTTTGAAATTGTAGCATATCGGCTTTTTCGCCTCGACTTCATTCTATCAGCCTTTCTTAGAGCTTTGTTCCTGTCGCCTCCGTCATTGCTGCTCCACTGCATCAACAAACGGGGTTGGTCATGTCGGCCGGGCCTTCAAATGGCACTACTCGCCTTGCCCCACGTTATTAATTTATTTATATATCCTTCGCACGTGCTTATGAAGAGCGCAACCCGCAGGGCCATGGCCAGGTGTCCTGACTGCCCCTGCTTCCATAGGACTGGAACTTGCCTTGTTAGGGAACGCAACCACCTCCTCGTAGTCCCATAATAATTTCCTTTTTTTGGCTTGGGCACCAGGTGCTTCTTCAAACGAATTGCGCGCTGTCCAAGTTCCGGCTCGCCTCCCGACACCAGAGCATCCAGCAAGGAGGCATGGCGTGAATCAGAACCTGGGATGGTAGTGCGCTGCCAGTTGTCCAGCACTCTGCCTGCCTGCCTCCACAACTCAGCTGGCTGGCCGGAAATAGTGCCTCTACCAGGAGGGACTTCAATATAGAGGTCCACTCGTGTACAAAACTTTATAGCGTTGGGAATTCCCCCTTCAGCCAATTTCTTCTCAATGTCAGCCTGGTTCGTCTTGAGTAGGTCAAAGGACGCTTTGGCAGTATCCAAACGTAGATGATTCCCCTGGTGTTCCCGCTTCTTCGCACCATTCCACTCTGAGCTCAAGTGACCCCGGGTTCCACATTGCATACAGGTCTCAGGGAAGAAAACTCGTCAGTCGATCCACCCATTTCGCTGTTCTTGGCGGTTTAACTGACAGAGCGAAACCACCTATTCCACAATTTCGCTGCGTGAGTTGCCTGTTGAAAATGTGGAAGGAATCCTTTCCCGAGTCAAGATCGCCTTCCTGCATACCGGCAATGAACCTGGTTTGTCTTGTCCCGAGACCACTTTCACTGAGGGTTCCCGGCCTTCCCACAGCTCCCAACTCTAACTGCGGCACCTTTGGCTCTTCTTCCCTTAATTCATGATTGCACTAACATATTGATTTATTGATTATTTTTATTGACTTATTCTTAGTCCATATTTATATCAAAGTTTAAAACCAATAGACAACAACATGGTCTGAAACAAAAGACAAATACAATGAATTTTCTCTCCTGTGGCACGTTTTGGTGGCAAGTTTTCATAATGGCAGCCATTTGAAAAAAAAAATAAGATAGCCACTTGATTTTTATTTATACTTTGTTATGTAAAAACCTTACAGCTTACCAATTACTCATCAATTTGACACCAATATTAGGTTTTTGTGGGTTCTATAGTCATTCTTAGCCGTATTCATCTTTTTTCATGGCGGCCATTTTGAAAATGGCCATAAAAATTGTTGCCCAAGGTAAATTTTAGCATCCGGTGGATTTGAGCTCTATGGGGCCTACAGATGCCAAATCATCCAAAAATCCTTTGGCTGTGTCAACTTCGGGTTCACTACAGGCCTTATGGACTGGCAAGTGACTATTACACTTAAATACAGGCAATTCACAATTCACGCTCAAGATTTAGGGCAAATCACCAATCAAAGCAGAACACCAGTTACCAATGTAAATGTAAATGTAAATTTGGTGGTTTATAGTCCTGGTCCAATTATTGCTCTCAAGACTTTACAATTTACACCAGGTCATTGGCACTCTTATTGATCAGCAATTGATCATTTCTCATGCTTGCATCGGCAGCACTGTCAGCGCACAATGCTAATCACTCACACAATCACTCACTTACTCTTTCAACCCAATGGCCTGTACCTATTTAACGTGTAGGTACCGCGGAGCAGTGTGCAACCTGTCAGGGGTAGGTTTGCTCAACACTTACCACCAGACCCGAGCGGGATTCGAACCCACGACCTTCTGGTCACGAGGCCAACTCCCTGACCATTCGGCCACGGAAGCACACAATGATAGGTTCCATCACATTTCACGCACTTGGTTAGAGCGTACGACCTGAAAACGTGATTTGCCTGCCTCCCAAGTTGGCGCCCAGGGTATGGCAGACTTAGTGTCACCAAAACCGTTACGCCCTCGTTAAAAGGCGTGCCCCGTGTAGAGGAGAGCCACCCCTTTGCACGTAAAAGAACTCACCTAGTTTGAAAACAATAGCTAGTGTGATCCCTCCATACACCCTTGGCTCAGTTGGTTACCTAATCTGCCAAACAAACAAGCAAATAAATAAGCATTACATATATATGTACGCGTTCATGTGCTATCCTAGGAACACTATTTCCTGAACAATATCAATCAATCAATCAATCAATCAATCCACCAATCAATCAATCAATCAATCAATCAAAATACAGGCAATTCACAATTCACACTCAAGGTTTAGGGCAAATCACCAATCACATTTTTGCTATATGACACCCTCATATAGGTCTTCAGTTTTTGCAAATGGTTTTCATTTAAACACGATAAAATTCAATGACAATAACAACATTTGCTATATAATATACATTAATATATAAGACGCCAAATAGCTGTTACTAGTCTATCATGATATTGCCCAGACGACAATACAATAATATTGCTGGTGTGCGAAAAATGTCAACCCTTCAAGTGTCTTTCTCCACTTCCAGTTTTCCGCTTGACCAAAAATATTCACGTATTTCTTGAGAATCACATGTGGATCTGTACCGCTGACTTGGTGTTGCGCCTATCAGAGTGTTCTCTCAGTCTTGTAGCAAGGTTCCTGTCTTCGATTCTCTTCACTCATCACCAGTCACAATTAATAGGTTCATGGATACCAGCATTGTTAAAGGGGAGGGGGTGTATGTTATTTACTATACAAACGCCATTCTTACAATTGGAACAAATTGTGTACTAAACAATTAGAACATATATTTATCACACTCTTTACATATTCAGTCCAATACACCGACACCATTTATATTTAATTAAGAAAATAGATATAAAAATGATATAAAAACACCCCCCTTTTGGCGCATGCTCCGTACGATTAGTGGCCGGGATTTGGTTAGTAGCCCGTTCACATCACCGAGCTATGATAGAAAATGAAAACAACAACAACAAAAACACACAAAACACAGACACACACAGACACAGACCCACAGACACACATGTGCACAGACACAGAGACACACACACTCGCACACACATACCCCACACATACCCACGCGCAAAGCACGCACACACACGCAAGCACGCACACACGCAGAGGACCTAAGTACACAGCCACAAGATGTCAGGTACACACTTGCACACTTGCACACTTGCACACTTGCACCCTGCACACTTGCACACTTGCGCACGCACGCACGCACGCACGCACGCACGCACGCACGCACGCACACACACACACACACACACACACAATCC
>CM032659.1:14273663-14288014 GCA_019095985.1 Streblospio benedicti
ACACCAAAGACCCCCTAATTACTCTAAATCTTTAAGCAAAAACTCAAACGATTGCAAAAAAGTAAACTGAAACATGATGATATTTTGCTGTTGCCTTCAAGTTTCATATAGTTTCAATATATATTCTTCTAAACACTAATATTTAAGACCACCTATTCTGACATAATCCATATTTAAGACCCCCATTTTACAAAAAAAAACAAGACCCCCCAATCAAGGACAGACATGGTGTTTGTTTAGGTCTATGTACAGTAGAACCTCCAATTAAGACCACCTCTATCTTGAGACCACCTCTGTAAATAGACCATTTTCAATGGTCCCAAACGTTCATAAAGCAATCAAAATGAACTCTTTATGAAAGACCACCTCTCTATTAAGACCACTTGATGTCAGTCACATGGGTGGTCTTAATAGAGAGGTTCTACTGTAAATGTCCGGGGACAACCTGCTGTCAATGGCCGGTAAACTTTGCAAGGGGTGGGCCAGTGGTGACCATTCATTTGGTCCTTTTGTATACCACAAATCTGTATGTGAGCTGCATGTATTTCAGATCTTAATCCATTCGAGGCAACAAGTTGGATAAGAATTATAACAAAGGGGATCTTAAATACCTAGTCCGGTGCAGCTTTTGGAAGGGGAATTTATACTCTGCGAGATTGCTGCAATGCTCACGGACTGGACGCCTATACACGAAAAGAGTTTTCGTTACAACAGAATGAACGGTTAAATTTAGTACAAGAAAACGACTGTGCATTTACCTGTATGACTGAGTAGCGCAGTGTGTTAGATGGTCATTTGTTAAAGGCAGAGCAACCCTGAATAAGTGTTAAGAGATACATGATATTACAATAAATCACCACAAAATGAAAATGTGATTTACATAGTTCGATTGGTAGCAGATACAAGTCTGTGTGTTCGAATCCCACAAGTGTCACAGTATTTTGAGAATGATAAATTGTTCATGTAGTCATAGGCAAATGCAGGGTGGGCCACAGTGGGAGGACGCCCCCACCGCTCTTTTCCCACCAAAAGACCTTATTTTCATAGGGTGTTTGGCATGTTCACTGTTCAATCCCGCATACGAAACCCGTGAGATTCCTTTTGTGCCCGCCCCCTTTTCTGAAAACCTGGATCTGCCTATGGTAGATGTATGATGTAGTTCATATGACATTGAATTAACATTGTGGGGATTCTGGACGTAGAAGTTCATTTATCTATTTACAAAACACACTTCTATTTTGTCTGAGTTTTTGCAACAAGATAATGATCACTTACCCATCTCCTGATAATTGTCATAATATTAATTTTAATTGAATCATCGAATTTAAATTATCTAAAATTTAAACAACTCATCTAGCAGAGGTACACGTATAACCAAATTTATTTGACCAACTATCCACTGGTCTGGTATCCAGTCTAATCATTTCTCCGTGTCCCAATTTCTTGAGAAAGACATTTTTGGAGTCAATGAACTATCTGAATGTCAAGGACGAATCAAAGACGAACTGTTGTTAAAAAACGCAGAACAAATGTGTAAAATTACCCATACCAATCAATTTAAATGATCACGAAAATCAATGATGGTCTCTATAAAAGACCACCGTCCTCACAGCAGACCAACAGACGACTCTACTGCTACTGCTCCCGTTGCTGCTGTGGTCAAGCTACTTCCAGACGCGTGACTAACTCGTGGTCATCTTGATTAGAAGATTTATATCATGAACTGCAAAATGGTTGGAGTTCTATTCGCAGCTCTGCTAGCAGTGACTGTGAATGCTGCAGGTAAGTGTTATTTTTTTATTATGAAGAAAGCAACCCCAAAGTCAAATGTTATATAAACTCAACTAAAACTATAATACACGTACCTCTATATCAACGAACTCACGCAGACGTTTCAGGTAGCATCCACCATATTTCTCCAATCAGGGCAGTCGGCTTCGCTAGCACACTAAGTCAGGTGACTAAAGAAAAATATTGTCGATGCCGCAGGAAACGTCTGGGTATTTGATTTCCAGCTGTGTGCTTTTAGTTTAGTTTGTAAATTCATACCAATTTCATGACTGGGCTAGTAGACGTACTGTACATTGTCCACATAATTATACATGCATGTAGAACTTAACTTTCACTACGTATAGTAGCTTGTAGTTTATTGGTATTATATAGTTTAGGTGATTATCAATAGCCGAGGTTAACGTGTATTTTTAACATACCTCGTAACATTGAAGAGATTGTTACCAATTAAGCTTAATCACAGGATGTAAAATACAATGCAAGCTTATGTATTTCGGCTTATTATTCAATCAACACGCTATTGAAAATAAACCCACATTCAAGTATTACTTTTAAATGGAACATTTCTGAAGGCATTAGCCAATGAGAACATCATGATAATGTTGGTTCTGTGATCTATCATGTTCATAGATTGGTTCTGTGATCTATCATGTTCATAGATTTTGAACAAATTGAATAACAACACAGAAAATGTTGCAAGAAAACAAACTCTTCGTGGAATGTCAAGATTTCATAGTCTCTAAGAAAATCCATCTACACTGTGTACATCATATATATAATAAGACGTATTAAAGTTTGTGTTTTATTATCTATTGTAGATTGGGGCTATGAGGGTGATCATGGTAAGTATGTAATGGCTTGTATATCACGCATGTGTGGGTGCGTCCTTTTGTGTGTGTTTGTGTGCGTGTGTGCTCATGTGAGTGAGTATGTCTTTTATTTCTGTGTGCATTATGCCTAGTAGGAATACGAAATTATCATCCAGAAAATACATATATTGCAAACCATGGGTTGATTTTGTTACATCTAGAGCTATCTAGCCATATGTGAGCAGCAGAGGGGAAAATCTTCTCGACTTTGATAACGTCATGCAACCTGTCTGAAACATGGATGAAACAGAGCGCTGTCACTCTTACGTGTTAATTTATGACACTCAAATATGTGTTGGACACTGTATAATCATGAAAGACTGAATTGAATTAACAAAAAATGAAACACATTCAATGCACGTAGGGGGGTCGTCGGGTCACGTAGTAAAGTCGTCAATTCCTGGTCAACGTTATTTTGTTTTGTATTATTGTTTTGGTTGTTTTAGTGTGATGTTTTCGGGTAGTTGAGAGAGGGGCAGGCAGGTGGGCTGTGTGTTAAATGGTGGGTTGAATTATAGAATGAATGTGACTTTTTTAAGGTCCGGAACACTGGCATGAAGACTATCCGGCCTGTGATGACAACAGCCAGTCGCCTATTGACATAAACAATACAACTGCTGATAATACCTTGACTTTGACATTCAACAACTATGACCAGAGCGTGTCACTGGAGGGCAATAATAACGGACACACGGGTAAGTACTGCAGCACAGTATCATGATGACTACTTTGGAAGCAGGGTACCGCTCATACTTTCGTCACATCGGGTAGCAACTTACTGCCTGTCCTTTTACAGCCGTGTTTTCGGTGAGCAGCGCCCCTAGCGGAAACCCCAGCATAACAGGAGTGGGGTTGCCCACCAGTGGTGGTAGCGTGTTTCAGCTGGCTCAATTCCACTTCCACTGGGGTGCTGATAATTCCGAGGGCTCTGAGCATTTTCTGGATGGAGAGCAGTTCCCTCTGGAGGTAATCGGTTATGTACAAGTGATGATTATATATCTAGCACTTTTTTGCATTTGTATTGTACACATTGTAATGTACTTAATCTTTTATGTTTTTACTAGGAAATAAACTGTCACTGTCATTTTAATCACGCATATGAATAATATTATAAAATCAGTGCCTATTTTGGGATTATTATTATTATGCTATGTATTTCTAATCACCCTGTAGGTCCACTTCGTCCATTACAACACTAAGTACGACAACATTAGCGAGGCTGTGGATAAGGCGGACGGTCTGGCAGTCGTGGGATTTTTCTACGAGGTAAGCGTCTCTTTTGACATGGAAGATTCTTGCTACATGTCTATTGCGTAATATCACATAACCCCTACCAACTGTGGTAGTCGTCCAGCGTGATGCAGTGTACAAGTCCCCTCGGAGGCTATGTCATATAGAGCATTAGAATTGGAAAAGGAATCCAATATGGTAATACTTACATCCACGTCCATTATTTTTTAGTTTGGTTTTGTTTCAACAATGATGAAGTGTAATAGGCCTACCTATATGTTTGCCAATTGTTTGGCGTGCTGACCTACACAGCTAGTCATCTAATTCCCATTGAATGTTCTGTGCAAAAATATTTGGAATGGAAATTTTATTTGTGACATTGTGTATGTGCTCCAACCAAGTACTAGTATATTTCATACCAGCAAGCAATTAGTAGACGTGTATTTTATGTATTGTTTGTTTTGATAGATAAACGCACAAGACAACACCGACTACGACTCTATCATCAATGCTCTGTCCAGCATTGAAGATCCCGGTAGGTGACTTTCGTTTTTTTTTAAAATGTGATTAGTAGTTTTAGTTCGTTGAGCGTGTTTATTTTTTTATGTTATCACTTTTGCTCTGTTATCTTACCCTTTTTTAAACTATTTTTTCTTCCCTTTTTCTGTCGTTGTCGGCGGTGGCACCTCTGCTACTGTGTTTTAAAGCTTTCTTTTGGGTATGATAGTTTGTAATCAAGCATAGCTTTTTTTAGGGGTGGGGGTGGGGGTGAGGGGGTGTAATATTCGTGTCTTGTTTGTGTTTGCATATTTGTTTGTTTGTCTTGGTTTGTTTTTATTTGCTTGTTGTGTTCACTTTTAAAACTATCTATGTAAAAATAACAAGTTGCCAAATCAGTTTGATGTAAACTACATGCATAAATCCGTTTTTAAAAAGTTGAAGTTTCAGAAAAAGAGTAAATGAAATCTGTATAATACAGATTGTAAAACCCACCCACGTACATATGTACTGCACAACTACTATAGTTACATACTGCATTTGCCTAGACGACGACGCCGTCAATGTCAACGTCAACCTGAGTGACCTGCTTGGTTACACGTTCAATTTCTACCGCTACGACGGAAGTCTGACCACACCCCCGTGTTACGAGTCTGTCACATGGACTGTGTGCAAGAAACCCATCAAGATTTCGTCTTCCCAGGTAAGGGTGTCAATAAGGGGACACAAAACACCATATTCCTCATTTTGGGAGTTACATTTCCAACATTCGTGTTCCTCAAATAGAATGCAAGGAACAACTTATCTGAGACAATGTTAAAGAAAGCTAACAAAGAGTTGGTGACAACTTGAAAGCTTCCATGGTATGCTTTAAAATGTTGACAGTGATAGGTTATACACAACACAAGGTTAAAGAAACAATACAGTAAGGGCTGTAGCCGGGATTGCACAACAGAGGAGGCAAATAAGTTGGGAGAGGGGTGCAAAGCAATTGCCGAAGCCGCGCAGCTGTTCTAGGATAAATTTGTGCCATGCCCCCCCCCCCCTTCCCAGTATTTTTTTCTGCTTTGGCCTTTTTTGAGCTTCTGAGGCTCATAAATAAAACACATTTACGGTTCAAAATGAAAGAGTACGTTTGTCAAGTATGGATATAGATGCTTTTCAAATTTCTATCGAGTTTCATTCATGAGGCAGAGTTCTATATTTTTTTAATCATAAAAACTAATATGTTAGCCCTCAAATTCATTCAGGATTTGACAAAAAACAACACACAAAAAACTCCCAAAGAAAACAGAGGAGGCAGTTGCCTCCCCTGCCTCATATGTAGCTAGGGCTCTGGCCTATAGTTATGGACAGTTGCAATGACCATTTTCCTGACGACATTTCCATTTTACAGGTGGCGGCATTCCGGGCCCTCACCCATGATGGCAGCCACCCCATTGGTGCCAACTTCCGCCCACTCCAAGATCGCAATGGGAGAGCCGTGTATGCCAGAAGTGGGAACCAGTAGGGCCTGGTTGGAAAATCTGAGAAAAAGACGTACAACTTCACGAAGCTAGCAGTTATAAATTTTATGAGAATGGACGAGCACTGTATTTGGATTATTTATTCGCAATCTCAGCCACATTTTTGAGTGTTTCTGCACTTGATTTATTTGATGTTATAGCTCGTTGCATTTTACTGTAACTAATTAAGGTACATGTATAGGCTATATGATATTTGTTAATAGAAAGAATGTCTATTTTACGTGTTAAATGGTGTGTTAATCCTTTTTATTTAGATCTTCACTGCATTTACCTATTGTTATAGCAATTAATTTTAGTAACGTTGCTTATGGTGTATGATGTCTTCATCATTTGCTTATTCTTGCAATTGTCACGTACATGTTAGGGTTCCGTGTGTATTTTGTTCCGTCGTTTGGAAAAGTCCGTCATGACTCGGTCTAAAACATCTACAGGTCTTGGCTAATGTAGTTATTCTAAAATTATTTCCAAATATATAGTTAACTTTATCTTGATGAATGATTTTGAAGTGCTTTACATAGAATATGAATTGTAGTTTGCATTGTCATATATTTCGAGTGTATAGAACTTTATGCTTACTCGAGCACAAACACAAACTAAAAAGATTTTGCTCACCATCTCAAATATGTGTCATGTTTTAAAAACACGTTATATAAAATACACCAAAACATACTGGTAGAAATGCAGTATGTCGTATTATTTTAAAACAGACCCTAGAGGGGGACCAGATGATTTTCCTCTTGCAAAAAAAGCCCTCGTGAGCGAATCAGACAAATTAATCACCGTATTAATTAGATGATTGATTCCAATGAGTGAAATAAACAAGAACAAATTACAATAACTAACTTGCAGCAAAGACATTTTCGCAATTTTTTTACATTTTAGTAAACAATATGTATGAACCTTACATGGAAACATATGTCTCTATCAAATGCCATATAACCCAAAATTAATGCATTTAACAAAATGATGGAAATATGTACATTACCATTCAATTCACTACACTATTAATTAGACTTTACTTCATATTATAAAAATGCACAGTGAAATTAACATTCATAATTTTACGAACGTGAATATCAGACACCCCAGGAGCAATTATTCTTCACACTTGAGAGCCATCCTCCTCTTTGTATGTGATCCTGAATCCTGAATTTTTTGGTCCATCCCCGTGTGTGTGTGTTTTTGATGATCATATCTCAGACAGAGTTACTTTATAATTATTGCGTTACTAAAAGAGCATCATTTGTTTATAGGATTATAGTTCATTATTTTTTAACGTAAAAGACGGACAATGATCATATATCATAGATCACATAACCAGATTTGGTGCTGTTACATAAAAAAACACATATATAATCTTTCACGCAGTATGGAGTTTGGGGGAAACCTGGAAAACACAAACACATTTCTCGACACTCATAGAATTCTAGAAGAGTGTTTCTCATGTAAATTACTACAAAGTATCCTCCGATTTACAATTGTGCTTAAATTCTATTCTACAGTGTGTTTAGATACACTTAAATGCGTCCGTAGAATTGGAACTCCTCTAGCATCCCGCTGTTCCATCTGCTCTCTTCCAGCACGTATGAAGTTCCTCACGGCGGCAGACGGCTTTCTGCCGTGATAATGACACCGTTAGGGTCCTCATCTTGTGCACGCGTCTCATACGCTGCGTGGGGACAACGGTGGTCTCGTGTTGGAAAGACTCAGATGCTGCCTCGGTATCGGCAATGCGAAGGCCAACACTGTCTCGTCGAGGTGGGGAGGACTCGTCCTTTGGAAATGATGTCTGCGCAGTGAGAGATACCATTGAGTCCCAGCGTTGGGTGTGATAAAATATTATGGCCCCCTCCAGCTTTTCCAGATCCTTAGTCAGTCGATGGTAGATATATACTGTGAATGCATTTGCCGTGAAGAGAATTTCACAGGGGGTACTAATTAAGTTGTTTCTCATAAGCCATTGCTTTAGTAAGCCACTATGCCTAGACATGGCTAACAAGAATTTCAGTTCATGTCATTGCTTGTTATACAAAAGCAACTGCAGTAGAACCTCTCTATTAAGACAACTCCTGGGACTGGCCTCAAGTGGTCTCATTAGGGATATGAAGATTGACTTTGATCACACATTGTAATGCTTAATCTTTATGTTTTTACTAGGAAATAAACTGTAATACATTTGTCATTTTAATCACACATATGAATAATATTATAAAATCAGTGCCCTATTTGGGATTATTATTATTATGCTATGTATTTCTAATCACCATATAGGTCCACTTCGTCGTCGGTTACAACACTAAGTACGCCAACATTAGCGGGCTGTGGATAAGGCGGACAGACCAAGTACTAGTATATTTTATACCAGCAAGCAATTAGTAGACGTGTATTTTATGTATTGTTTGTTTTGATAGATAAAACGCACAAGACAACACCGACTACGATTCCTCTATCATCAATGCTCTGTCCAGCATTGAAGATCCCGGTAGGTGACTTCGTTTTAAAAAAAATGTGGTGATTAGTTTTAGTTCGTTGAGCGTGTTTATTTTCTTATGTTATCACTTTGCTCTTGTTATCTTACCCACTATTTTTTCTTCCCTTTTTCTGTCGTTGTCGGCGGTGGCACCTCTGCTACTGTGTTTTAAAAAGCTTTCTTTTTGGGTCTGATAGTTTGTAATCAAGCATAGCTTTTTTGAGGGGGGGGGTGGGGGGAGGGGGGGGTGTAATATTCGTGTCTTGTTTGTGTTTGCATATTTGTTTGTTTGTCTTGGTTTGTTTTTATTTGCTTGTTGTGTTCACTTTTAAAACTATCTATGTAAAAATAACAAGTTGCCAAATCAGTTTGATGTAAACTACATGCATAAATCCGTTTTTAAAAAGTTGAAGTTTCAGAAAAAGAGTAAATGAAATCTGTATAATACAGATTGTAAAACCCACCCACGTACATATGTACTGCACAACTACTATAGTTACATACTGCATTTGCCTAGACGACGACGCCGTCAATGTCAACGTCAACCTGAGTGACCTGCTTTGGTTACACGTTCAATTTCTACCGCTACGACGGAAGTCTGACCACACCCCCCGTGTTACGAGTCTGTCACATGGACTGTGTGCAAGAAACCCATCAAGATTTCGTCTTCCCAGGTAAGGGTGTCAATAAGGGGACACAAAACACCATATTCCTCATTTTGGGAGTTACATTTCCAACATTCGTGTTCCTCAAATAGAATGCAAGGAACAACTTATCTGAGACAATGTTAAAGAAAGCTAACAAAGAGTTGGTGACAACTTGAAAGCTTCCATGGTATGCTTTTAAAATGTTGACAGTGATAGGTTATACACAACACAAGGTTAAAGAAACAATACAGTGGGGGCTGTGGGATTGCACAACAGAGGAGGCAAAATAAGTTGGGAGAGGGTGCAAGCAATTGCCGAAGCCGCGCAGCTGTTCTAGATTGTTCTTGGGCCATGCCCCCTCCCCCAATATATTTTCTGCTTTGGCTTTTTTGAGCTTCTGAGGCTCATAAATAAAAACACATTTACTGTTCAAATGAAAAGTACGTTTGTCAAGTATGGATATAGATGCTTTTCAAATTTCTATCGAGTTTCATTCATGAGACAGAATTCTATTTTTTTAATCATAAAAACTAATATGTTAGCCCCTCAAATTCATTCGGGATTTGACAAAAACAACACACAAAAACTCCCCAAAGAAAAAGAGGGGCAGTTGCCTCCCTGCCTCATATGTAGCTAGGCTCTGGCCTATAGTTATGGACAGTTGCAATGACCATTTTCCTGACGACATTTCCATTTTACAGGTGGCGGCATTCCGGGCCCTCACCCATGATGGCAGCCACCCCATTGGTGCCAACTTCCGCCCACTCCAAGATCGCAATGGGAGAGCCGTGTATGCCAGAAGTGGGAACCAGTAGGGCCTGGTTGGAAAATCTGAGAAAAAGACGTACAACTTCACGAAGCTAGCAGTTATAAATTTTATGAGAATGGACGAGCACTGTATTTGGATTATTTATTCGCAATCTCAGCCACATTTTTGAGTGTTTCTGCACTTGATTTATTTGATGTTATAGCTCGTTGCATTTTACTGTAACTAATTAAGGTACATGTATAGGCTATATGATATTTGTTAATAGAAAGAATGTCTATTTTACGTGTTAAATGGTGTGTTAATCCTTTTTATTTAGATCTTCACTGCATTTACCTATTGTTATAGCAATTAATTTTAGTAACGTTGCTTATGGTGTATGATGTCTTCATCATTTGTTTATTCTTGCAATTGTCACGTACATGTTAGGTTCCGTGTGTATTTTGCTCCGTCGTTTGGAAAGAAAGAGCTTGTCATGAACAGTCTAAAACATCTACAGGTCTTGGCTAATGTAGTTATTCTAAAATTATTTCCAAATATATAGTTAACTTTATCTTGATGAATGATTTTGAAGTGCTTTACATAGAATATGAATTGTAGTTTGCATTGTCATATATTTCGAGTATATAGAACTTTATGCTTACTCGAGCACAAACACAAACTAAATAAAGATTTGCTCACCATCTCAAATATGTGTCATGTTTAAAAAAAAGCATGTTATATAAAATACACCTCAAAACATACTGGTAGAAAATGCAGTATGTCGTAAGGGACGGTGCAATATTTACGAGGAAGGGGGACCGGTGCATTTGGTAGGGGACAGGTACTTTTTTCAAGGTGCAAAAGTAGGGGGACCAGATGATTTTTCATTCTCGTTGGGCATGGGACATGTACTTTTTTCAGCTGCTGAAATCCCACCTCGACGTGAGCCAATCGATACAAATTAATCACGCGAATATTTATGGGAGGGGCCGCAGACTTTTTTGTTATAAAAAGAGGTTATGGGACATCAGTTTTTTCCATCACATCAGCAGGGGACAAGACCTTTGTCAAACACGTTTTTCTATATGCACCGGTCGCCCCTGCCCGTTAAATATTGCACCGTCCCTAAACAGACCCTCCCTCTTGAAACAGCCCCAGACTCCATATTAATTAGATGATTGATTCCAATGAGTGAAATAAACAAGAACAAATTACAATAACTAACTTGCAGCAAAGACATTTTCGCAATTTTTTTACATTTTAGTAAACAATATGTATGAACCTTACATGGAAACATATGTCTCTATCAAATGCCATATAACCCAAAATTAATGCATTTAACAAAATGATGGAAATATGTACATTACCATTCAATTCACTACACTATTAATTAGACTTTACTTCATATTATAAAAATGCACAGTGAAATTAACATTCATAATTTTACGAACGTGAATATCAGACACCCCAGGAGCAATTATTCTTCACACTTGAGAGCCATCCTCCTCTTTGTATGTGATCCTGAATCCTGAATTTTGGTCCATCCCCGTGTGTGTGTTTTTTGATGATCGTATCTCAGACAGAGTTACAATATCCGTGCGTATTCCTGTAAATTATCAGAGTGGGCATGGGCAATGTTAGGGAATGCATATAAGTTTGGAACATTATTAAGTAGTGGCAATTATAGACAATGGCATTTATCATAAACTCGCGGCAATGTGATCTGTACAAAACATCCCAGGCACAAATGCATGCTATCACAAACATTCTATCATATGCATGTACTCCCCGTGTGTTAGACAGATAATAATTATGCGGTATCACATTCGTGCATATTTGTAATATTTAGCATCTCCATATGTGTTCACCGCATCACAACTGGACAGAAATTTACAACTTTATACATGTAATCTTGGTTGCGTTACTAAAAGAGCATCATTTGTTTATAGGATTATAGTTCATTATTTTTTAATGTGTTGTGTTGTTCGTCCGTCGATACGACGAGGGACTATCTATCTATCTATCATCCACCCTAGGGGTGTGACATCGGGTTGCTGTGGGTGCGCAGGTGGCTGGCTGGTCAGGCCGATTCGTGCACGGAAGAGTCTCTTGGCAGTGAGGACAGGGAATGGTGGCAACTGTTGCAGGGTTGGCAGCTCTGTTCTTTTTGGCTTGCCGTCGCGTTTCAGCTGCTGCCGTCCTGTTTGCCTCACATGATTTTGGCACCCTGGTGGACAGTTGATCTCCACTTTCCTCTGTCTTGCGCTGACTGCTCCCATGTGTTGTGATCAATGTTGAAGGCTTTCAACGAGGCTTTTGAGTGTGTCGATGAAGCGCTTCCTTTGTCCACCTTGAGAACGCTTGCCATTCTGTAGCTCGCCAAACAAAAGTTTCTTTGGAAGCCTGTGGTCTGACATGCGAGCCACGTGCCCGGCCAGCGAAGCTGGGACTGCATCAGGACGGTGTAGATGCTGGGCAGGTCAGCACGAGAGAGTACCTCAGTGTCTGGGATCCTGTCTTGCCACTTTATGCCGAGAACCTTCCTGAGACAGGTGGTGTGGAAGTGGTTCAGCTTTTGGCATGACGCTGGTAAATTGTAATTTTTAATGTAAAAGACGGACAATGATCATATATCATAGATCACATAACCAGATTTGGTGCTGTTACATAAAAAACACATATATAATCTTTCACGCAGTATGGAGTTTGGGGAAAACCTGGAAAACACAAACACATTTCTCGACACTCATAGAATTCTAGAAGAGTGTTTCTCATGTAAATTACTACAAAGTATCCTCCGATTTACAATTGTGCTTAAATTCTATTCTACAGTGTGTTTAGATACACTTAAATGCGTCCGTAGAATTGGAACTCCTCTAGCATCCCGCTGTTCCATCTGCTCTCTTCCAGCACGTATGAAGTTCCTCACGGCGGCAGACGGCTTTCTGCCGTGATAATGACACCAAATCAGGGCTCATCTTGTGCACGCGTCTCATACGCTGCGTGGGGACAACGGTGGTCTCGTGTTGGAAAGACTCAGATGCTGCCTCGGTATCGGCAATGCGAAGGCCAACACTGTCTCGTCGAGGTGGGGAGGACTCGTCCTTTGGAAATGATGTCTGCGCAGTGAGAGATACCATTGAGTCCAGCGTTGGGTGGGCGGTAGCCTTCTCATAACGTGTGCTCTCGTGTGACGGCTGTATAAGCACGAGAAGGCAGGAAAGAACGCATGCTTGGTGCGATGAACAGGTCGGACGCGGGAGGCGCCTCCTCCGCCTCAGAGGGCCTCGGCTCACGAGGGACATCGGCCACAGATTCATCGCAAGAGCTTGGCGTCGCATCCACTACTGTTGTTGCTGCGTCAAAAAAACTAAAAAAAAATCCATGTCCAGTAGTATCAGAGACGTTTGTTCGCGGACCAATTTCTCTTGCTTTACCACGTGGAAACGCACGGCTTTCTTGCGGTTCCGGCGGGGACGGACCGCTTGCATCATACCGGGACGCACGAGGATGCCCTTGATAAAGACGTGCGGAGCCCGGGACTTGGGAAAGACACGCACCATGCTGATGGCGGACACGCGATTGGTAATTCGGGAAGGCGTACACAAATGTTCGTCCGTTTTATTTGCGGTGGATTGCTCCTCCTGTAAATGTAAATAATATCCAAACTCCTTTCAGTGTTCAGAAATGGAACTCAAGTGTTCAGTTTTAGCACGCATAGCGGACGCATCAAAACAATTAATTTTAAAGTGCAAAGACTGGAATATTTAGACATTTAACGAACTCTTTTCAACGAGAATAAAAACTAACGGTGAAATTATACAGTTATCAGTGCATATGATTGCATACAGGCAGAAGGGGGGGTGGTGGCGGCCCCCCCCTTTCCCACCAAAATACTTCATTTCGTGGGGTTTTTGATGAAATCTTTAAGTGTGGCCCCCCCCACCCCATTTTCCTTAAGTGCGCCCCCCTTTCCAAAACCTGGATCAGCCTAATGGATTACCCCTGAGTCGCCGAAGCTGTCCAGATTTGAACTGTGCATAGGCATCCTCTCGTTCTTGCTTTTATAGTTTTTCATTATAAGTTGTTGGCAGCTACCTTGAATAACTCTCAATTACTGACCAGGTGGTGTTGTTAGTTGTGAGAGTTTCTAGGCGTCACCAGTTTCTGGGATCACGTCACATTTGGGATCTACATTTTAACTTATCAAATGCTAACATCATTTGATTTAGCGAGTAATGGAATGGAAATGGACCTCGTTTACTAATAAGGGATTGTTCACAAATGACGTCACCCGGTAGAGAGCCGGAGAGTTGGAGAGGGGAGGGGGGCGGGGTTCTGGCTTTTGGGTGATGTCACTTTTTTGAGAAAAAAGTTTTAGTTATTTAACAATGTTTGAACTCACTTTCTAACATGTTAAGTGAGTTTAGTAGAGGACTTAATCAGACAAATAGGCCTTTTCTTGCAAGTCATGATGCAAAGCTTTCCTTTGGCAGGTAAGTACCTTAGGGCAATAGAAAATGATTTGTCCACGGACACAAGTGAGATCACCCCCGTATCCAAATTCCGGCC
>CM032659.1:14288114-14375472 GCA_019095985.1 Streblospio benedicti
TGGGAAATGTGCATATTCTCATCTGGCTTTAAATGCGGTCTGACAGATGAATAGACCCCAGCCACCCACCCGCCCTAGCCGGGCAGGCTACATTAAAATAAAAATTTCGTGGGTAGTTACCGTGAAGGGTCTACTGATCCAGGGACGCAGGGGGCGCCCCCCCCCC
Organism: Streblospio benedicti; assembly: GCA_019095985.1. Classification (NCBI taxonomy): domain Eukaryota; kingdom Metazoa; phylum Annelida; class Polychaeta; order Spionida; family Spionidae; genus Streblospio; species Streblospio benedicti. The sequence goes on from CM032659.1 coordinate 14,288,281, forward strand.
CCTTTTCCCACCAAAATACATCATTTTCATCGGGTTTTTCATGAGATCCCGTAAGTGCGCCCCCGCCCTTTCCTTATGTGCGCCCCCCTCTTTTTAAAAAACCTGGATCTGCCTATGGACTATGGCTCTCTTTAGGCATTTAAATGCAGTTTTGAGTTCATGATTGCGGGATTTTGCCAGTTTGTTTTTGTTCTTCAACTACATTGTATTAAGGTGTGCTGTGAAGGTGGGTTACTAGCTATGCAGGATTGAGAAAGTCCAGCTAAAGAAATGCCTCAAGTGGTCTAAATGGAGAGATGGTCTCTTTCTGGTGTTAAGGGTGTTTTTATGAAAGAATGGCACTGGAAAAAAGGTTGTTTAACAGTCGAGGTGGTCTTTATATATTTTACTTGTACTGGTCTTTATATAAAGGTGTGTTATAGGAGATTCCACTGTATTGAATCAAGAGTATTTAAATTTGTCTTCGTGAACACAAAACTCAAACAAACTAATTCAACCAGCTTCTATTCTTTAAACCATTATATCGATGGATTTGCTTGGGAACTTTTAATGGTCGCAAACATTTGACTTTATGAGTATACTATTCTAATCTTGTAAAATTTAAATGAGCTCTAGCGATTTTATATCTACACCAGCTCATTGGCATCCTTATCACACTATACCTTTTTCAACTGCCTTGGGAGCATACAGCACATTGCAACTGAGGTGCAGACGTGCTATTCATTCACATTAACGTTCACTTGCCTGGTCTGTATCCATTCAACTTGTAGGTACTACAGAGCAGTGTGCAACCTGTTAGAGTTAGGTTTCCTCAACACCCACCAACAGACCAATCAGGAATCAAACTCACTCCCTATCCATTCTGCCACAGAAGCATATTCTTGGTTACTATGTACGCCATAGGTACCCGCCTGCCCTTCTTTATCGAGAATATTTCATTTTCATAGCTTTATTCTTTAATTAGATCAACAACTGGTAAAATATTGAGTCTGCAAATAAGTGCCATGATCAAGATCAGGATCAATGGAGGTTGTTATGAATATTTAAATGAATAAACTAACATTTTTTTCCAAAAGCATAAAATGTATAACAATAGATATTAGAAACATCAGCAACACATTTTCTTCTTAAACTTATCAACGCCAGATTTTTGGTTCAGATCTCTTTATATGTATTCTCCAATGTGAACCCTGCTGCCTAGAAATTTGTGGTCAGTGGTCCCTGCTGTAATGTAAACCACTTTAGATAGATAAGATAAGATAAAGTTTATTTAAAGTCGATATAGATTACAACACAAACACAAGCTCTAAGGAGCTTTTTGATCGACTCATTCATACACAGTCACACATGCGCATAATACACATACACAATACATTAATTACAAATAATTAGAGCATAAAGCACCTGACGAAGTAACACAATTAATTAGAGCATGCAGTACATTTACATATTTTCCCATTCCAAGATTGTAAGAGATTAGTGAATTGATTAAATTTCCCCACAGATCTTTATATATTCAGGCAGGTCATTCCATAGTTCAGCAGCACTGTACCTGAACGATTTTATAAATTTAGTGGTTCGTACCCTAGGTAGACAACAATATTTGAGTATCTAAAACTATAATTACTATTTTAAAATGAACCAAGTCATGAAGACACAGAGGAGCTAATTTGTACAAAATTTTAAATGTTTCTGCTGCCATTATTGTTCTTATTGGTCTGACATGAAGGGAGGGAACACAAGCACTTAGAAGTTGTTCGTAAGAGCTATCGTAATCATTTTAGATGAAACGTAGTGCCCGCTTTGAATTTTTCGAGCTTTTTGTATTGGTTTTAGAACAAAAATGCCAGGCCAAAGGGCAGAAATTAAAATTTGATAATATAAATGTATGAAAAATAGTAAGTTTGTTTAGCCGAGAGAGAAATGATCCAATACGTTTTATGGACATTTAGCTGTTGTGATGCTTTTACGACACAAACTTCTAATATGGCTGTCAAAGTTTAGCTGGTAGTCAATGCTGATTAAAAGAAGGTTTAAACATCATCACAAGATATTAGGCAGAATCTATATTGAATACATTTTTAGTGTATTGTTAGTAACTGGCAGGTAAGCATTCTATAAAGTTTCATACAATTTATCTTAAACCAATCAATAAAACAAAACTCTTTACGGAAAATGTTGAAAAACATCAAAATGGATGACACTTTTAAAAAATAGAGTATATCATCTGCATAATTATACTAAAGTTCCATTTTTTATAAAATAAAAAAAATGTCATTGATTGTCCCGGTGAAGCGTCATACTAAATAGATACATAGATACATAGAAGTTAGATACATACATAGATACATAGATACATAGAAAGCTAGATACATAGATACATGAAATACATGAATACAAACATAGATACATAAATACATACATACATAGATACATACATACACATACATACATACATACATACATACATACATACATAGATACATACATAGATACATACATACATACATACATACATACATACATACATACATACATACATACATACATACATACATACATACATACATACATACATACATACATACATACATACATACATACATACATACATACATACATACATACATACATACATACATACATACATACATACATACATACATACATACATACATACATACATACATACATACATACATACATACATACATACATACACATACATACATACATACATACATACATACATACATACATACATACATACATACATACATACATACATACATACATACATACATACATACATACATACATACATACATACAAACAGACATAGTTACAAACGAACGAAACACAAGGCTTTCGCTTCAGCTGCTGAAGCGACGCAATAAAACCATTTTGCGTATTCCCAAGCATTTCTTAATAGATTTTTACAAACCTCTGTGTAGAGACCACTTCTCTAGTGAGACCACTTGTGGCCAGTCCTCAATGTGGTCTTAACTGTATTAAATGACTGATTGCCGAGTACAGTGTAATTTGTTTTCATAATTCCAATTAAATGTCACATAAATGTCCTATTGACACTTTACTGTACAGTGGAACCTACTGAGATAATATTGATAAACCCCTGATTACGCATCAGTTTGGATTTATTTTAAATTTCTCAACTAAACCTGCTTTACAAGGCTAAATTGACGTCACATCAGATTTTGTTCATTTCATATTGATCATACAAATGTGATTGGGCTGTGCAATGTATGGATTAGAATGAACGTTCTAACGTGAAGCAAGTCCTTATAACTGTATGAACATTGTAAGTGAGATAAAATATAAAATGGTTTTTATTTAAATATAAAATGGTTTTTATTTCTGATTATGTCCATCCTTCGTGTACTCTATCGTTTTCTACCATGAACATTGTTGGCTAAAATCTAGCAATAAATGTATATATTTGAAAAAAGGAGATTACTTTATATGTTCTGTATGGTTATGAAGGTGTCAGTTTAGAGATAACTGCAATATCACTCCCACAAAGTTCAGTGTTGCCTAGTAGTCTCTTCATTAATCTGATAAGGCATAACCAGGCTATGTCTCAGAGTGCATCTAGTAATCTACATGGACTTTTCTCGGCATTAACCACTGGTTAATGTAAAGGTTTTGTCTCATTTAATATCGATATTAGGTAGCTATTAACCGGGTTAAAAGCCCACATTTTTTGCAGTGCATCATTGGAGGTTCTACTGTACTCTTATTGGTTTTACGTTCACATCATATGAAACACATTCATTAAAACAAAACGAAACAAAAATAACAACAGCAAATTATTAGATTACACAACGTGAAATGCTATTCCAGGAAGAACAAGACCTGCAAGGCAATGAGGACAACCTCATTGGCCCAATGCATCAGATTTAAAGAAAAGCAACAAGAAAAAAAGAAAGAAAAAATTATAAAAAGCAAAAAGAACACGACTCTTCTATAGGACGCCAAAATCCCTAGCGGACACAGTGAGACTTGTTCATAAAGACTAGGAGATTCGTCAAGAGAAAGGACGATCTGGAGCAACAACAGGCGAGAAAGCTTATATGACAGGTAAACAGTTTGTCTTTCAAAAACAGTGTTGAAAATGTATATTCAGACCACATGTTAGTGCAGTGAGATGACTAGAATTTTCAGGCCCTCGGAATGAATCCCGGGAATGAATTTGTTTATACATTTTAGGCCTCCCTCCCCTAACATTTCCACCAGTTTTTGTGTCCCGGCCCCATTTGATTTTTGATTTTAAGTACTATAGGCACATTCTACCTTAACAAAGATCACGAAAACTGAATAGCTATTTTCAGTCTCAGTAAAAATAGCTGAAGTCTTTTTAAAATATAGCGGTCTTGAAGTTACAATTGACAGCCTTCCCCACATATTTGTGAAGTAAAGTAATCAATATACATATAAAATATCTTTATAATCACAAAAGTAAGTAGTTTAACTAAATTGTGTTCCATGAATATGATTACTAAAATCCAACTAGTTACATGTCAATTAGAAATAATGAAAACTCCTTACAAACACAGTAGAATTGTGACTGTTCCCTATTATCGTTCAAACGGCACGGTTCACGGTCCACGGACACTGGCGTGTGGCTGTGTATATAAGCAAGCCTTACTCCAACCCTCCAAAGGATTACAACGGAATTGAACTGCAATGGCATGGGTAGCATGATAGCGGTCAAGCTGTTCTTGATACATCACTTTGCTAACATTATTTGTGTCACGCATGTTAGCGGGTGATCCTTTATTACATAGTCATTACCCGTGAATTGATTAGGCTGCCTTTTTTTTATCCAATACCAATTCTAGTATCTAGACAGATGGCAGGTTGCCAAGCTTGAAACTTGTCCATGTGGTTTCAGGGACAATTCTTCATTTCTCAGTTGTGAAAAAGATGCGCACTTGTCTTTTTATTTGATTTTGAGACACATAAGTCCATGGGTATTTCCGGTGTATGTTATAAGCCCATTTCAAATAGCATTTATTGGCATATCATTCAAAAATGTGTGTATTACATAAAATTGATGGCTGTCACGCTGATAGATCGTTGGAAAATTAATTAAGTAAATACATCTATTTGAGGCGTGCATTCTTCATAATAGTGAAGTTCTCAACTTTGCTCCAATCACGACTGTCTACAAATTTGACCAAGGGCGACCTTTTGCCCATAACTTCCGTCAATTTTTGATTCTAACTAAAATCCGATTACAGATTTGTAATCCTCATTCAAAATTCTATTAGGAATCATATTTGAGGACCGTGCATTTTTTCATAAGTATTGAGGTTAGCTAACTAAAATATGTATTAATCCTCAGCCTACACAGGTCATCTGTAAAAGACCAGTCTTTTGCCCATATCTTCGTCAATTTCAATGCTAACTAAAATCCGATTACAGATTCATAATCCTCACTCAAAATTCTATTAGAAGAGTACTTTCCATGAATGACATAGGATAAGTGATACGCGAAAATTACCTTAGAATATCCAAAGTCGTGTTAGTCTACATGACGCCAGAAATAGTAATGAGATTATTGGTATTGATTAATTCTACTGCGCATCATGTCCCGCGCTTCTGGGAAGTGAAGAATGAGAGAATACTAAATTTTGTTTATGTGCCAATTGAATAAAGAATCGATTTTAATGCATGGGATGTGCATGTGTGCGCTGCTCTAGGATGTTTTGTGAACATCATCTGCTAATCACAGAATTAGTGGCGATAATAAGAGATTTTGGAATGACAGATTTTTATAGGGTTATCCAGATCCTATACGCCTAGGATTGTACAAATAATTGCCAGGGGCTATTCAATAGCATTCTACAATACTGTAGAATATTTAGGAATAATTGTTGAATTCATAGTGTTTAAGTGATGCATATTTCTGTCATGGTTTAAAAATATTTTATTTCAAAAATGAAAAAGGATTCGGCATGGAAAATGCGACTTGAGCTGTCTCCACATTCTTCTGTCTTATATCTTGCGCATGATATCACATACAAATGATTTACTTTTATAAAAATTCCCAAATTCATGTTTGGAAGTGAATTGACAACAGTAGCATAAATCATATGATTTTGTTATTGTATGCCCTATCAATATGCTAATGAAATAATCAAAAAACGCATGATGAACTAGAAACTTAAAAATGGAATAAACTTTATTTGTAGGTGATATCAAGATATAGACATGGAAAACCAGATACTTGTGCCTCTAGCAGATCATGAAGACACTGAGAGTGTGCAGAATATAAGTAGTGAAGTTGTGCTCCAAAAGGATGCAGCACCAGTATCAAACCAATGCGATGCAGATGACAATGAAAAGAGAACAGCTGCAGTTGTACACAAAAAGATGCCAAGAAGTCAAAGAAAGAGACTGCTGAAAGAGTTGAGACTTGCCAATAGAAAGGAAAAGAAACAAAAACTTGGTAGAAGCTTCTCTACTGAGCAGCAGACATCTGAAGCTGCTGCTCTGCATGATTCACATTCACAGGATGAAATAGAGCAATGTGGTGAAGAGACAAATAAGGACAGTGTACTAGAAAAAACAGCTGATCAAATGTCGGAAAACAATCAAAAACCATCCGAAAGCACCCTATCCAGACTAGTTTGTTCCAAGCAAAATCAAGCATCACCGACGACTCCACATCAGTTCGAAAATGACCTAGAGTTGTGTACAAAAAATAAACAATCGTCATCCGGACAGCAGCAGTTCACTGAGCTGAGCAAGAAGCAGCGTGTGGCTCTAGAGCGTGAGAGACTCACGGCAGCCTTAACAAGCTGCAGCAGTCAACGCGTGGCCATCGACCTCAGCCTTGAGCACCACATGAGCAGCTTGGAGCACAGCAAGCTGGCGCAGCAGTTGTGTCGCGTGTACGGTGCCAACAAGCGTGCCCGACAACCTGTGCATCTCCACTTCACAGGCATCGATCATTCTGGGCCTCTACATGCCGAGTGTGTGCGCAAGAATGCAGGTTGGGAGAAGTACATTGTGACGATGAGCGAACGTGCACATTACGATGTTTTCTCACCAGATGAGGTCGTTTATCTCACACCAGACTCAAACAATGATCTGGAGACAATCGAGAGAGATAGGGTGTATATTATTGGCGGTCTTGTGGACGAGTCAGTCTCTAATAATATTACAAGTGGCGAGGCTTCAAAGAAGAGGATTCGGACAGCGAGATTGCCGATTGATCGGTACATGGAGCGGGCAGAGTCAGGCACATTCAGCAAAGTGCTGTCTGTCAACCAGGTGTTTGAGATTCTGCTGGAGGTCTCACAGTCTGGGGACTGGAGGAAGGCGCTGGAGGAGAATGTACCCAAACGGACAGGCTACAGACTCACGGAGGAGGAGTGCAAGCAAACTTAGGAATTAAATGTTAAGAGAATGTTAGTGGAATTGATAGAATCATTCTGATGGTGCCCTGGTGTCCCAATTTCTAATTTAAACATGACTGTGCCCTGATTAAAAGTACCAGTTATTATATTTTATTAAACTTCGACCATCATATCCACAATGTTGTATTCCATATGGTGAAACATAAGTTTTTTGTTGAACTGATAGTTGAATATTTTTTGTTTTTATTTATTTTAATTTTTGCCATCTGCGGTTTATAAAATTTACCTCTGGTTAATAAACAGGATGAACTAGATTATAGAAATAGGTAGTGAAGTATTGTTTGAATGAAAAGTTTAAAACATTGGTATGTTAAATGCCTAATACCAATGCGGTGTGAACACACATATTAGATAATATGAATTCATAATATACTCATCGTATGAATTAGATATTTATGAAGCAATTGAATATACGCCATCGCCTTTGTCCTTGGATATGAAATTATGTGTGATTGGATGTTGTGTAAACAAATATACAGTTGGTCCGATTAAACTTGTAAAGGAAGTGTAATCATTTTCAGTTGTCATAGTGCCAAAGTAAATGCAGATTGATATATTCATAAATTATGATGACCGGTACATTGTATTTGTTTTATAAAAAAATGGAGATGTTTGTATCTACATTATGGGCATTTTTGTATGTAAAGTGAGTTTTTTTTTTTTAAAGTGAAAATTTAATTTTTCGAATTCACAATATATATATATATATATATATATATATATATATATATATATATATATATATATATATATATATATATATATATATATATAATATGAGATTTTCCCTAAAATATGTTAAAAAATAGAAATTATTGAAAATAGTAAAAGTAAAAGACATTTGATAACACGAGTATTTACAGTGATTCTCTGCTGCTGTTATTGCTGCTGCTGTTGCTTATCAGGTCCATGAAGTACATGTACACTGTATGTTTAAACTTTTGCTGTATTGTAGTCTGCTATTATCAGATGGTCGTCTGCTTTGCAATACACTCTGTAAACTGTAAACATGTGATTAACGCGTGTATGTGTATATTGTTATGAAGGTGTCCTCTCTTGAAGTCTTGTGTCTGAGGAAACTACAAATAAAGTGTTAAATTGCTTTCAGTTTTTAAACATTTACATTCTTATGAAATTTCTACTAAGGTTTTAGTTTGATCACTTTCATCTCAAAAGTATAAATGTAAGTACACGTACAGTGATAGTAATATATTATGTAACTCAGTCTACATTGCACATGTTCATGTAGGTATTGACATTTGCAACTTCCTACACTATAGTAACTTATAAAGTCAAATGTCTATTGTAGGTGTATTATATACTCAACTACATATGTATTTTTAGAATTAATTTTTTAACATTTTTAAGGTATAGGCAGTAGTCATCTTAAGAATTAAATTTTTTGGAAGTTCTTTTCTCTAAATGCCTGAAGGCAAGTAAAGCATGCAACATCAACGCATTCGCATGGCACCTTATTCCATGGTTGGAAAAATCAGGATTTTCAAATGAAAATCTATTTTTCGATTACAAGTTAACAATCTGACTCTGTCCCTACACACCCGCAATATGACTTAAATTATTGTTTACTATTATTTTATATTTTGAATCTTCTTTAATGCACCAAGTAAAACCAGGGGTACATCACTTGGTTCATTTGTACATACAATTGCCACAGAACTGGGGTGCTTTAATGCTGTGTGATATCACAAAAGTATTGTCATATCACACACTGACACACAGCATCACAAAAAAAATTCTAAAGCAAAATGAGACAAAGTGCTGTGTACCAAATACAAAGATTTTTCAGTATTATTTTATAGGAATTCACTATGGTCTGTCTCTTTATTATTTACACCATGAAAATAGGAGTTTTCAAGAACATGTGAACTTGTACCTTGTGAGTCAATACGTGCATGATAATGACACTATGCACTTTGATCCCTCTAGAAAATATTACGTAAGTGAGATACGTCCTTAACATCCGTATCATGGTGTAACACTATAGCACGTAAAGTAATGCACTCTCTAAAGTTTACCGAAAATACAGTAACACTTCAGTATGTTGCAATGTATACAAACATTTGAGTTATTATGCCATGGACTTTATTTACCCTTGCCAATTCTGCACCAAATGGTGTTACTTTTATAGAAATCCGTTTTGGTTAAAGAAAGCTATGCCACAAAAGGTGGGTTTGGATAACTAAAATCTATAGTATATCATTTTCAGTTTTTTAAACTTTTATTTTGGATAATAGTAATGATTTTTATCCTATCACCAAAATAACAGATGAAAATCCTGACTTTCATCTTATCTTGCAATAGAAAGATAAGACAACTTGACTTTCATTCTCAATGAAAAGACATTCTGTATAATTCATGAGTTTCATAGGCTGGGTGTATTTTACCTGTAGATGTCCTCGTCTGTGTGGGTGCGTTCAGCTGCCACGATGCTGCTGGGGCGGCGTGCCGCCACGGTGGCTTGCTCGCCGCGACAGTGGCGCCCTCTCGCAGCCCGTGCCATCAGCACGGGCGAGGCGGCTGTGTCCAAACCGCTCCACTTTCTGGATGGAGAACGCACTCAGCCACGCAACGTGGACGAGAAACAACGCTTCAACAACCTGAACCCCGCCACAGGTAATGTATATGTATGCCGTGGGTAGTCTTTCCTCAGACTTGTTTTGATGTTCTACTTATGGTTATACTGACAAAATTTTATTCAATCGCATTCTGTACTGCTGGAAATAATATAGATATATAATGCCGTAGTTCTAATTCTTACAATAACATCGAAACACTGACATCCATTAGTTATCAATGTGACCGTTTACATCTCTGATAGACCCCCAAGTCAGAACATATCTATCCAAAATTGGGTTTAATGTTTATTTACCATACTCTGGCTTGTAGTTTTATCAATACCGAATGAAGTTATTAAATGAGGAAACACTACCTAGCCGTTGCTTTATCCCAGGCGATTGTGGCCTGATTTTCACAGTACATCATCCTCAGAACGTGTGTGCTGTAGGTGAGGTGCTGTCGCTGGTGCAGGAGTCAGGTGCCGAGGACGTGGATGCGGCGGTGGCGAGTGCGCGGGCCGCTTTTCCCGAATGGGCCGCCACACCCGGCCCACAGCGGGCCCGGGTGCTGCGCAAGGCCGCGGAGATCATACGGGTGAGTGTGTGGACAGTAGCAGGTTAGAGGAGGGGTAGATTGATGCCTAGTTGAATAAGCTCAAATTTACCACAATCAATGTTTTTACACTCACTGTACAGCTGTCTCTGCATTTTGTTATGTAGATCAGATATCAATCTGGGTAACTTTGCGCTTATTTTAAGTTTTATTCTTTGCTTTTGTGAGGATAAACCGTCCAGTGAATTAATCATTCCGTCTCTATTACCATAAACATCTTAGTCTTACCGGTATATACATGTATGTAGTGTAAGTCATGAAACAATCAAAACGCAGTGTTTGGCATATATAGAAATTTACATGCAATGGCAGTTTTTTTTGTACATGTTGTGGTCATAAGGTAAATAAATGCATTCTGAATTTAAGATGTCTGCCCTGTAACATTAGTCCTCTATTGTAGCATCACCGTGACGACCTAGCGGTTGCCGAGGTGCGAGACACGGGCAAGCCGCTGTGGGAGGCACGTTTTGACGTGGATGGTATCGCAGACTCACTTGATTTCTTTGCCAATCTTGGAGCAACTCTGTTTGGTGAGAGCCACGATGGCATTTCTCTTGTATTCCAGATAAGATTTATCGTATTCCTGCAATTTAAAGCCTAGGCACTTTTTTTTAAATTGTACAGAACAGGCTCTGAAATGAGTGATATGTGATGCCTATATGAAGAAGGTGGTGATTAAAGGAAAACTAGTGTTGTATATAAGACTCATAACCGATAATTTCCTATGCAAGCCTTTGTGAACCGATTTATATTTGATAACAACCCAGTGCTATGTCATTCGGATTTCCTTATGACGATGCATGGGCAGCTAATAGGAGGATGACATTTATTGATTTGAAATTGTCTTTAATCCGATTTTTATTTGAGGTAATGTTTCAATTTGGGCCAGGCATGATGAATGCACATTAGGGCGGTCAGAAATTTTTACTTTTTTGTGTCAGACCGTAGCACATCTAGGTTCCCATTCCCTTTATCTAGTATAATAACCGTGTAATATTAAACTTTCCCATGAATTACAGACAACTCATAAGAATTTTTTAATATTTAATTTTATTTTTTAAACACATTATTTTGGCATTTTCTTTCAACAAATTACGTTATCAACAAATTTAAACAGTAAGACAATACCAATATGGTCTAACAATCAACATTCACAAATATACATTACTGTTTTACAAAAAATCAACATAGTTTTACACCAATTAGCATTACACCATCAAACCCAACGGGCCAAACACAGTACAGCTGGCGAAAAGGAATGAAATTTTAACACAGCGCGGATGCTAATTTATTTGCAACCAGCAACTTATGATCATATGAAAATTCCAAATACAATTTATAAGCGTCTGATTTCCAATCCCCATACAATTGAACCAACTCCCCCTAACTAAAATTTTTATAACCCTAGGACGCTGTTAAAAGATGGCGCTCATGATATATTTGAAAACGAGGCTAGGTTTAGTTACGATCGATTGTCAGTAATTATCCGAAATGATTTTAATTCCATTTCGGTCAAATGTCTTCATTTTTGGAAATCCACGTGAAATTTTGTGTTTGGAACTGCCAACCGTGATGTATGTCAAAAGGCCACTTGAAAGCCAAAAAATAAATATTATGAAGTGATGTTTTGGACATTTTCAATTTTCAAAACTCATAAATATTAATGCTTGCATAAAAGAGAAAAATAAATGTCACGAAGTAATAATCTATAATATTTATGACACTTTCCGTATACATTGTATGTCAAAAGGACAGGTGAAATAAAAAAAAAATGTGGACCTTCGGAGAATAACTTCTGAAATGATGAATATCATCATAACTTCAATTGATCATTTTATAGGCGTCCTGGTTTATAATAACCAATCAGCTGCTAATCAAGCAGCAGGTAATAACTAAGTTTGTTTTGCAATTTGTTTGATTTTGGACATTAGAGATAGTCTCATTGTTGTGGTTATTTTCGTCTTACTCTGTGTCTGAAGACTGAATTTGGAATTTCATCAGTTCTAGAATAACTGAGAAGGATTTATTCAAAGAATTTTATAAAATTTCAACACGTAAGTGTCCTCTTCATGGAAATACATGTACAATATTAAGAATGAAATATACAGTAATTGGTTCTAAGATATCTAAAAGTGTTGTAATAAGCTATTTTTGAAATAATTAGTAACTACATTGTATATTACATATAATTGTTATAAGTTGATAATAATTTGATATGATTATGACCAGTAATAATGAATGACTAGATTATTGATATGAATTGATCAGAATGGGTATTTAGTATTTTCATAATGTAAACATGAAGTTGAAAATGGGAACATTAACTCATTTCAGTAGTAGTTTAGTAAAGGTAGTATTTCTTATTCTGCTAGAATTAATTCTCTCTCTTCAACTGTGGTGAGTGACTTGAAATTTACACTCGCCAGCAGAAATTGACACTAGATAGAGGCGAGTGTCTAATCTGCACAATTGGTGCTGTTGTCCCCAGGTCAGCACGTGCCCGTGGAGGGAGCCACGTTCGGCTACACTGTGCGGGAGCCTCTCGGTGTGGTGGGAGCCATCGGCGCTTTCAACTTCCCCCTGCAGATGGCTGCCTGGAAGTCCGGGCCAGCCCTCGCTTGTGGAAACACAGTCGTACGTACAGCAGTCTGGTGAACTTTTTTTTTAGAAGTACAGTGGAATTTTGATATTGTAAAATTGCTCTGTGTATCTCAAATTTTCTTTTATCTGATGATAAGTTTCATTTCCCCATTAACCGCACACAGTAAAGGAAATATCAGTTGGTTATCTCACATGTGCAGAGGCTCTGCCAGAGGTGGGCTTTGTATTGTAGTACAGTAGAACCTCCAATTAAGACCACCTCTGTAACAGGACCATTTGTCATGCTCCTAAACATTCATAATGCGGCCAAATGAGCCTCCATTTAAATACCACCTCTATTGAGACCACTTGAGGCTGTCAGTCCCATTTGTGGTCTTAATAGAGAGGCTCTACTGTAGTGGTATTAACTTGAGATTGTACTGTGCGTGTTTGTCAGGTGTTCAAGCCGTCTCCACTGACCCCCACCACGTGCGTGATGCTGGGTGAGGTGTACACAGACGCGGGGCTGCCCCAGGGCTGCTACAACGTCATACAGGGCAACATCCTGGCTGGAGAGGCCCTGTCCAACCATCCCCACGTCGCCAAGATGTCCTTCACCGGCAGCGTCCCCACAGGCTCCAAGGTCATGGCAGCATGTGCCAAGGTCAGAGTTTATTAATCAATCAGACTATACATACATAACTATGATAGTAATAATTTAAAAAAAACTTTTATGTTATTCACCACTTTTAAATGAGGATCCCGTTCTGAACATTTTTTATAATAAATGTATAAGTGCATCAAATAAAACTCACAATTTAAAGGTGATTAGCCGCTTCATTTTTGACAGGTGGAGATCAACTTTTAAATGGATAATAACACTACTTTTAGCAATCGTAGCAATATTTTTATGGAATACGGTCAAGAAATGATGATTATGTAAACCAAACTGCAGTGAGGATCCATCATCTTTACCACGCAACCATAACAGTGAAAAAACAAAATTAAAGACATTCTCCAGTAAGGAGCAGACCCAATTCTCCCTGTGCTGAGGGGTCAGGAGGTTGAGCTGAAGAAGCTAGATACACTGAACCCTCTTTTACAAAAAGCTGAGCATGGGTCTAATGTTGATACTTTTTAGATGTACGTCACTTTAAAAAGCTTGTAGATATGCATGTATATGAAATGGCTCCATTTGTGCACTTGCATCTGCAGGACATAAAGAAGGTGACCCTGGAGCTGGGAGGCAAGTCGCCTGTGCTCATCTTCGAAGACGCCGACCTGGAGAACGCAGTGAAGGGAACGCTCATGGCAAACTTCCTCACCCAGGGACAGGTGACGAGATGGGCCTCAACATCGTGAGGGTGGGGGAGGGAAGAGGGGGCTGGGGGAGGGTGGCCATGATAATTTTATAAAGGGTATATTGGAAAAAATAATGACTTGTTAGTAAAGATTACTTTCTTTTGTAAAATTAATATTGTAAATAATTTTTTGATTCCGATGGGATTATTTATTGGTGTTGAAATAATTATAAAATATTATAAATTATGCTTTAGAAATGAAATTTGATTTAATTAATAGCATATAAGAAAAATATAATCATGAGACCATATGCTGTATACCAGTTTAACATTTTATTTAGCTCTAGATTTTTAAGTGTTTATTAATACCATGCGTAAACAATTAACTATATTTTTGACAGGTTTGCTCCAATGGAACAAGAGTTTACGTTCACAATAGTATTATGGCAGATTTTCTAAAACTACTCGTCGGCAAGGCTAGCAATATGCGAGTAGGTATGTAACCACGATTGTTTTCAACAAGTTCTTTTTTAACTGATTGGCAAAAGCTCAATTTCATGCATTCAATGCATATTTAAAATTCCACTGATGACCATTGAAGAGCCCACCTTTATTGAGATCTTTATAAATGAGTCTCTGTTTATCAAACAATCTGTGTATAATACAGTAATTCATTGATTGATCAACCAGTATAAAGGGTTCACATCCAATATGTGTGCTTGTTAAGGTGACCCGATGGACGAGGAGACCCACGTTGGTGCCATGATCTCACAGCAACAGGCCGACAAGGTCATGAGCTACATCGAAATTGGCCGTCAGGAGGTGAGGCCCTGTCATTTGTAGTGATTGAGACCTTAAATCCAAAGTTTATGGAATGAAATTAGTTAATTTTGTATATATACATGTAGCAAGTATAAGATACTTTTTATTTTTCAAAAATTTGTTGCTTTTGAATGCAATGCTGCAGTGATTTATTTAATTTGCATCTTAAAAATAGGAAAAGAAAAATGGAGGATTGTCTGTAAAGAAAAAGAAATGATAAAATATAAAGACTCTAGAAACTAGGAAGCATTTCAAAATACAGTTTTCACAACTTTTTTTGTCAATCTTATCAATGGTAATTATAGTAACTAAAATAACAGAAAACACATAGCTCATCCATGCAATTGTATGCTCCTATGTGAGTGTTGGTTTATGTATATTGCATTACACTGAATTGATGTAACAAGTTTAATAGTGTGCTACAGAATGTGTAAGTCATATCATTAGTGCTTTTTAGCATCAGAACACATAGGCCCATAAAGTTAGAATTTAGGGACTTTTCAATCATTGTTCCACGTTATTCAAGGTTCACTAAGAAAACAAAAACTTTCCTTTTTATTATCAAATAAATTGTACCAAAGAGAGAAGAATACATTTCGTGTTTATACAACACATCCTCAGCTAATAATGAAGAATTAATGTACGCTATAGTACAAGTACAGAGAAATTATGTGAAAAGTACATGGTAATCATATTGTAGGTTAATCCTTTATTGTTGAATTTTTAATGCTTCTTGTTATCACATGGATACTACTTTTCATTACAAATGTATATTTGCTTTTATCTTATACTTTTATATCTTAGTTTATTTGGTTTTCTTAAGCTGCGATATATTTATTTGTTAAACAAAATAAATAAAATCAAATAAAAAATGCTGGTTGCAAAAATTACTTGGGTTGGCAGCGCTGAGTAAGAACAACAAATTAAATTGCTTGTGGATTCTTTTGCAGGGTGGAACTATTCTGTGTGGTGGAAAAAAAGTTGACGCTGGGTCAAAGTTCAGCGAAGGTCATTTTATAGCACCGACTGTTATTACTGGTGAGTTAAACTTGATGCTTGAATAAGATAGGAACATTACAAAATTAAATATTGAATGGCAATTAAATGAAAACTAGATATACATGTATTTGTATTCATGTTGCTTCTGCTTCACTGGCGGTTTAAAAGAAATGGAAAGTATGTTAGAGGGACAAGTCAGGTTCTCTACCATAGCTTAACGTTACATAAATAGGCAGATCCAACGGATGAAAAAAACATGTCTCCCTTTTTCTCAAAAAATGTCATTGTCATGGAATAGGGTTGGCATATTTGCAAGCTTTCACAACATGCACAAAATCCACTTCTTGCGCCGACCTCTCCCACTTTTTAAAAACAACCTGTATCTGCTAGTAACCTGTGTGTTAAATATATTGTATATATACACATGTAGTGCCTGCTAATCAAGGTCATCTCTGGCCATGTGCAAAGGTGTGTACAATTATGAAGGCAAAAATAAAGTGTATAATTTTATGTTGTGTGAATTACATCAGTTAAATACACAAATTTACTTTTTCACATCAGGTCTGGGTGACGAGAGCCGCCTGGTGAGGGAGGAGATCTTTGGGCCGGTGGTGTGTGTCCTGGGCTTTGAGAATGAGGAGGATGTGATCCGACGCGCTAACGACTCCAACTTCGGTCTGGCAGGCGGCGTGTTTACTAGGTCAGGGATCTAACATTTAGATTGAGGAAATATTGGTAAATTCATGATGTCTGTACATGGTACCAAAAATTGAGAAAATAGTTTGATACCTTTTGGAACTTGTCATTTTGTCTGGTAAAAGGTATCACGTTATTTGCTCATTATTATGAATAATGGAACACAGATTCATTGATCATTTGATCATTTATACTATTCAGTAACCAAATAAAAAGTCTTTTATGGTACATATTGCTGGATATGTATTCTTTGTAAAAATTCATGCCTTCAGCACTTCATTAAGTCGTTACAGTAGTTTCACAGTTTCGGGAAAAAGTGCATTTGTCTCAATCAACTGATGACCATAATGTTCCCAGGGAGCTGTCGCGGGCGCATCGTGTCGCAGGGAGACTGCAGGCTGGCAACGTGTACATCAATAACTACAACACATACCCACCCGAGCTGCCGTTTGGCGGCTACAAGCAGTCGGGCCTCGGACGCGAGTGCGGCACCGTCTGCGTCGACTACTTCACCCAGATCAAAACCGTGTATGTCGAGACTGGTGACGTCTGGTGTCCCTATTGAGTGTCGACATTGTGAATGTACAACTATTCAATGGCCCGGTGTTCCTCTGGTTACAGCCCCCGACCTAATGAGGATTTTGTGATATCATGTGTAGACTGGTGAAATGGCCATGTACTATGTAGTGCACATCGACGCTCAAGAACAGTGCACACTCATCCCATATAGTTTTATGTTTAATCAATGGTAGCACAGCTATTAATCAACCAACAATAGTGTTTGAGGTGTCAAAATAAAACTACCCACTTTTATTTTCATAAGATTAACACTATTTTTATGATTCACTAAAATTACATGATCTATGGTGCATTTTGTTATGGCATAATGGATACACACCCTTCCCTTAGGTGGCGATAATATGTGATTTTGAACATGTTTATTTAAATCTTACTAGAAATTTTCTTTTTAAACATTGGCACCGGTAAAACCATTGTGGTCATGGTAGTGGTATTATTTGGTACTTTTTTAGATGCTATTTTTTTTTTGTTTAAAAAAACATATGAGATGGGTAGGTCACCTACAGGAACTGTGTGAACAGGTCTGTTTTTTTATTTTTTTATGCCCATGGGCGTTTTATTTGGGCCGTGGGGTGTGGTATGTGCTACTAGTATGCTGACCATTTACAGCAGCAATATTTCTTATTCATGCAAGGAATGTATGTATTGGTTATGATATGAATATGTTTTTTGAAATAATGTGAGAAACTTAATCTGCAGTTAGGCTGCACCATGAAAGACAAAATTACACTTTATCATATGTTGGTTGAAGATAGGTAATTAATAAGTTTGTGTGTGGCAGTTTAAGGGTCCTATTTTAACGTTGAATTCTTACTGTATGAAAGTAATATGATTGAAGACGTGAAGACAAATTTGCGCATTTTAAATACCAATAGTAAGATCACAGTGTAATTCTGACAGTTGTGTCTTTGCAGATGTATTTCGTGATTCATTCCAACAAGTTTATGCCATATGTGTTGTACTAGTATTGGATGTGTGATATGATAAAAGTACAAAACATAATCTCTAAGTACAGAAGATGCTAAATTTGCAACTTTTCATAAAAGTTTGCCATTTAATTTTTGATTATTAGTAATAAGTAGTTTGTAAGTAAGAGTATTTGTATTAAAGAATACTGAACATATTGTGATTTACATTTATTTCAAGCCTTCAATATTGAAAAAAAATTGGTGTAAAAGTTTTACAGATTTTATTGTAAAAATATTGTACAGTACATCATGTGCAATAAAATTATAATGTTGCACAATGTTATACAAAGGATCACTTAATATAATTTTATACATCTACATAATATCACTTTTCAGCGTCACACTAAATACAAATGAAACATTAAATTACAACTCCTTTTTTAACAAATAAATTGCAGACTTTAATGAAGTATGAAAGTGAAACTGAAGTGCATGCAAGCTTCAACGTGATGACATACTGCTGCAAAGTTTTAAGACTCCACATGCTGCAGATGGTAATTAAATAGGCCCTGCCTTGTGCGTGGTCAATATCCTAAAACACCTCTAGTATTGAAAACTCACTACCGTAAATATACGGGCACAATCTGTTTGAAAAAGTTGGGAAAATAATGAATCGATTTTATGAAAACAAATAGGTACACATTTTGTAAAAAAGATCACTCACCCTCAGGAACTATTGTAATGATTGCGATTTGGTCTAATTAAAATAGCTGATATCAAAAGTGTAAACAAAGTAGCCCAGCATGCGTGACCTCCCTCATGAGTGGTACATTCCCGCCTGGCAGCTTCGAGAGGTTCGGGGTCAAGGTACAGACGTCTAGCAGCGGTATCAAGTGGGCAGAGCCTGGTCCTGAAGGGCATTAGAAGTTGGCCTAGTATGAAGGTGTCTCTCAACGGCTGGGATGAGTGGTGTAATCAACGGAGCCTAATCAACTACAATGGTCAACATGCCCACCAACATGTAATAGACCGGTCTGTATGGTTAAATGGAAACCGTGAATTCAAATCCACCGTCATCTACATTGTATAGGTTTACAGGCTTCCCCAAAAAATTTCACAAAAGAAGGTACACATGTACATGTACTTTGAGATGTCAAGGATATTTGGTTGGCACATTCAAGATTGGCAAATGAAAAATTATATCAAAATATGACGCTATGTTGCAAAATAATTAGGGGAGGAATGTGTGTTTGAGAGTAAAGTAGTTAGATGTACGTAACTTGATGACTGGAGACTTATGACACTATTCATGCCGTTTTGCACTGAATTTATCATGTACAAAAAATTGGTATCTCACAAAACACTACTAATAAAAAGAAATCCAGATATTCAACTTTGGAAATAAAATATCATATCTCTACTTTTTAACACAAGTGAAAGCTTTATTTTTATACAATGAAGTTACAAGATTGCTCAAATTTGATACAACACAGTGACTTCAATCATTCGCACATTTAAAATATTATATCACATGTATTTGTTTTGCAAGTATAATATACATATTTCTTAACAAAATCACAGATCAATGAATCTCAAGCAATGTACAATCAAATTCACCATTTTGACAACATACAATAAATATTTTCCTAGCACCTAAATCTTAACATTACTTATTAACTATAGTAAGTCAAAGCTTCGATGCAGCCATGACCCATGGTTAGGTACAATTTATAAATACTTGTAAAAAGTACACACATGGAAACAGAGAAAGAAAGATGAAAACAATAATCAATATGATATAAAAATACAATTTATGATCAAAATTGACTAGACCCTAAGTAGTAGGGATTCCGTTGTCAAAATGAATCAAGTTTCTGTACAGATAGAATCCTTACTTTTAGAAAGATATCAAAAGATAATATTTTGAAAAAAGAGTTTACAATATATATAGGGTTTAAAACATCCAATATTCTATAAAATATATCAAAATTATCTCTATATAAGTTTTCAAATATAAAAACCCACTCAATTTGAGCAATGTTTTTCATCCAATAAATTATTAAGGAGACCAACAAATTTGTCCCATCTAAAATCTCAAAAAAATATCACAAGTCTGTGGCTACCATGATTAATTATGGCCCACTGGGGTATGGCAATATGAAACCATTATGGCATGATTTTCAAGCTTCTGGTCAAAATCAAAAAGTTTTATGGCCCTCCTCCTCAGCCATTGAATTACTCTCAAAATTCATCATAAATGCACCCCATACATGTATTTTCACGCCACTATCCCCTACTAGCACAGGGCCACAAAAAATGGTAGCCACTTAGATATAGTATACGGTAGCAAAAATCTTTTTAAGTTGAGCTTTGTTATCACAGATTTTGTGTATATAATGAAGTCGAAATTCTTATATCTTTGCAAGCAAATATATAATTCTGTTTTTAGCATGTGGCTTTGCTTGCCTTTTATGATGAAACACAGAAAGTGTTCCACTAAACAATACACAAAAGTATCTGTTAAATAAATATTTTTCACAATATAAATTATTTTTCTACAAGTATTAGTCTGCGTTAGTCATATTTACCTATACCAACATTATGGTACAGTAGAACCTCCGATTGAGACCACCTCTATATAACAATAGACCTCAAAATGAGATCAATATGACTCTCCAGACTGAGACAACCTTTCTACTGAGACCGCTTGAGGCCAGTCACTAAATGGTCTTACTCAAGAAGTTCTACTGTACTTACTTTGTTTTTTATATCAGCCCATCTACATACAGTTTCTTTTCTTATATAAACATACATATATCATTTTTAAATTAAATGAGCTAACAGTACAATTATGTCTGCCTTGCTTACTGGGTTTTCCAGCCCTTATCTAGCCACCAGGGAAGCCATAGACTTCAACCAGGTATGTACCCCTTTTAAAGCTTTGCAATGTTGACGCAACACAGAGGCCTATCACTGCATAATTGCTGAAATGAGACCATTTCTCACAGTTCATGCTAGATCTTCATTGCTTCCCAAAATAAGTTACATCTCTGAATGGTATACACACAGAAAAGCGTGTGTGAAGGGCCCATAACATGTAAACACCTCTCAAGCTCTAACAGGTGGGCTGTGAAGTTGGTCCATCACTGGGCCTCCCATTTCTCCTCCACGGCGGTCTCTAGCAGACCTTCTGGCCCCCGGCCCGCATGGCCTCCATCTGCTTCAGCCTCATCACGGTCTCGTGGTGATCCGGGGGTCCAGGTCATGCAGCAGCTGCTCTGCTAGCCGGCTCCGCAGCTGGGCCTGAGACGTCTTGGGCCGCTGCAGCCTCTTGCCTGCAATACAACATTGTATTCTATTTACGATGACATACAAACATTGGAACCTGTCTTATGTGGACACCTTCCGGAGAGGTGTAAAATATTCATATAAGTCAGGTGTCCTTAAAAGATTCATTCACTTTCCTTTTCTATAGCTACGGTTTAATCTTTTCCTAGAATTGTGTTGGCTAGCTAAGCATTAGATGTTTTTAGTCTAATATTTCCACTGCCTTACCCTCATCGTCTCCTGGTGGCATGGGTGGTCTGTTTGCAGGCCATGAAGTAGGTGGAGGCCAGACAGACTTTATCGTTCGCTCCACACCTGTACACAATCACAGATTTCATGGCTTTATACATAACACTATGACGAGGATGTCATTCAACTAACCATATGCTGAGTATACTACAACTACATTGAAGCCTACATATAGATATAGGAATAGTCCTTTATTAACATATTTTTTTCTTATTTCACCAAAATGTCAATGGCTGGGACTCCTACACCATATTGAGCATGTGTGAGACGTAAGCCTGTTTACCTGCAGTCTTGGCCCGGCGGTGCCCAGAGCTGCCATTGGCTGCTGCGGACATGGCGCGTTTCTTGGCACTCTTGGCGCGCACGACACCGAGTGCCGTCTGGGGCCGCGCGTCCGGCGGCGCACACAGCAGCTCAGACTCTACAACAGCAACACCACGTGGTAATCCCAGTAAAAATGCAGCCAATCAGAGGGGTCGATTATGGGGGTTTATCCAGTCTGATGATCTTCGCAATTTAATATACCAGGTTAAAAAGCAGACTAAAGAACTGATATGTTTTAAGATTACATATTTTAAAAATCACCATTCACGACAAAAAAAGTTGTCAACAAAGGAAAAAAGTACTAACCATATTAATGACACATCTGTGTTATTCTCAAATTGTATTGTGCATTTGCCCTATCCTTAAATAGCCTTAATTTCTAAATAACTTGACAATCAAAATACCAAATTCAACAACAGAACAATTTTTTCCACACTTAATGTCTAATTTCTTTGGGCGGGTCTGTACCTGTGCATCTCTTAGACTTTTTACAGGCCATGACGTACGGAAAAGTGCTATGAGGAGGATCTCCTATAGTGGCTAGTGTCCATGGTGACGGGTAACGCTTCACCAAACGACCATCCCGTAACTCAAGGACACAATGCGACTTAGAGGTTTTTGCTACAAGGGCGGTCAACATAGCACATATGTAGTAGAATCTCCAATTGAGACCACTTCTATAATAAGACCATTTTCTTGCAGTCCCACACCTTCATATAGAGACTGCCATAAATCTTTCTAATGAGACCAATTGAGGGAAGTTGCCTGTGGTCTTAAAAGAGGTTCTACAGTAATCAATGTAGATTATCATAACACCTCTGTATACTCAACGCTGAGAATTTGTTTTATTACAAAGTAGTAATGATTTAAACTGTATTTCAACAAAATCTAAATTCAACAGAATGTCAAAATTTTCATTATATTATCAAAAGAAACTATAAGATTTATATTAGAGGTAAAAAATAGAGGTGAAAATACAAGTAGACTGACCTATATCATACATCGCTGTCTGAAGTTCATCCACTCTCTCAAAAGCCTCGAGTTTCATGGATCGTTCATGTTTAAGCTGACGACGGATCTGATCCACGTCCTTCCGGATCTTATCCGACATCAGTGTCTGCAGACGTTGCGATTTCTCTTCATTCTCAGCCACCTAAAATAACTAATTCTTTCAATAGTATTCCTTTCACTGAAGTTCTTAGAACAGCTTCACTACTTTGAGTCTATCTATTGATCTATTGATGCACAATACCAACATAAGGCTATAATATTTCTCTATAAACATTATTTTGAAATAAAACTTGTTGGCTACAGTAGTCATTGATCATTCTTGTAGTACCATTCAGTACTTAAGCCATGTAAGCAGCATTACTGGTGTGTACCTGTCTGAGTTTCTCCTCCTTCTCATCCAGCTCCATGACGAGCCTCTCTATGTTGGCCCTCCGCGCCTCCTCCAGCTGCCGCTGACTCTGTGCACGCTGCTGTGCAGAGTGCAGCTTCTCCTTCTTCTCCTGCAGCTCCACATCAAGCTCCTAAAACACACAACATGCGCAGTATAACCGCCTGTGAGTCTATATCAAAACCCTTCAATACACAACCCTAAACAATTAACTTAGTCCATATAAAAGTGGCACCAACAATGTATCCAGCTCATGTTTCTCTTTGACCGCATACCTTCCTCATGTCTCACTTTGACCACATACCTTCCTCATGTCTCACTTTGACCGCATACCTTCCTCATGTCTCACTTTAACCGCATACCTTCCTCATGTATTACTTTGACCGCATACCTTCCTCATGTCTCACTTTGACCGCATACCTTCCTCATGTCTCACTTTGACCACATACCTTCCTCATGTCTCTCTTTGACCACATACCTTCCTCGTGTCTCACTTTGACCGCATACCTTCCTCATGTCTCACTTTGACCGCATACCTTCCTCATGTCTTTTTCAGACCATGTACCTTCCTAGATCTGACCACACATTCCTCATATATCTCTCTCTGACGGTCACGTACCTTCCTCATAATATTATCTCTGACAGGGACAGCTGCCACATACCTTCCTCACATCTCTCTCTGACAGCCACGTACCTTCCTCAGGTCTCCACACTCTTTCTCCGAGCGTCGTAGCGCCTGTCTCAGGGCCACCAGCTGCTGTCTCAGTAGAATCACCTCCTCCTCAGCAACCATCTTCAGCTCAATAAACCTGAAAACAGTACGGCCTTAACTTCTCATATCCAGTGCCAAATGAAACCTCTACAACATAGGAAGTTGTCAACATCTAAGCAATAAAATGTTCTTGCATTAAGTGCACAGGCATAACTACCCGTAACCCTATAGTCGAGCCTATAGTATACTGGCAGAGAAGTCAGTTATCCCTGCCACTGCAGCATATCAGGTAGATCTAGGCTGCAATAGTAACAACCATTATCTACTTTAGTGTTTAACTGTTACTGACTTTTTCTTGGTGTTGGTGTCGCGTTTCTTGAGCATGTTGATTAGGTTGCCGTGCTGCTGCAGATCATGGTTGGACCGCCACCGGTGCATGGCCACCATCTTGGTGACGAGGCAGCGCAGCTGGTGGTTGTCTCGCTCGATGTGGCGCATCTGCTCTTGGTGAACCATCTCCCGCGACTGGCGCCGCCGCACCACCGTCTTCTCCCAGCTTGCCTACAACGGACAAAACCACGCAAACATGATCAAAGATGTATAGGTGATGGGTGTTTTTTTTATCTATGACAAATCTTATTACATTTGTATACATATTTCATATCTGCATGTAATATACACACACAACACCTAGGCGATGGTCTCAATTGTCACAAGTCCATAATCAGAAATTCTCAATTCATCAATGTACATGTATGTTTAACCAGTGTATCAATCAGCTCATTCTTCAGCTTACTTACCAGACCGGAATCGTCACATTGTTTTCAATACTATTAACGTCAAAGGATATTTTGATATCCAATCTGGGCCCACCATTATTGGAGGAGGGCTTTAGTGGCCCAAATCTTGAATATTGAATGCCAAAACTCACCAAACTTAGCCTTTAGTGCACTCATAGCCTCGCTAGCCTCATTTCGAGTCTCACGGATTTTCTCATTAACATCATCATATAGATCTTCACGGAATTCATCAAATTTACGCTTGAGTTCAAAAGCAGCATTGAAGAGGTTTAACACGAGGTCATCATATTCTTCACGAATCTGAAATAAATGTTTAACTCACTTTTAACTCACAATAAATGATAAAATACTATGCTTGAATATATCAGCTTTTGAGAAAAGTTGATACAAAGACTTTCTTTGCTAAATAATATTACTATGCCTTCAATATGGTGACATTGTGGTGGCCAGTTATACTAATTACTCATACTATAAAAATGCCCTTGATGATCAAGCTACATAATGACAAATATTTGAAATACCATTTATCATGATGAAACCATGGATGTATTTTGTCTTTCTTTTATGTCTCTTGCTCACTTTATACACATTGCCGAAAATATTCGAAACATCCAAAACGATGATACATTGTACACGTACATACATGTATTGTGTGAGATTTGTTGAGAATGGCTTCTAAATGGCATTTTCCCGCCTTATTTTTCACATTTATGCCACATGATATTAAAACTGCAATCTTTAGTTTGTATTTCCGCACCTTGTCGCGGATCTCGCGCTCCTGCGTGAGGCTGTACTCGCGCATCTCGCCGATCTTGGCCCTCAGCGCGGTGATCTCCAGCAGCAGCCCCTGGTGGCGGTCCGCGAGCTCGCACTGCACGTCCACAGACACGTTGTGGCGTGCCGTCGTCAGCTGGTCACGCAACGACGCCACCTACAGCCAGCAGGCAGGGAGGAGTTTGTCAAAAGATCTTAATCAAGGCTCACGAGGGTGTAAAGAAACTAGTTGGGCCTGAAAAACTAAACTTTATTCTATTCATTTTTTGGGGGGGTTGCGGGGGGAGGGGCTTGAACATATGGGGTACCAAGCGAAGGAAGGAAAATTAGTAGTAATTTTAGGGGGAGGGCTTCAAATTTTCAAACAAAAATAACAGTAAAGTCCCTCTATGAAGACCACCTAGTGGACACACCTCAGGTGGTTTCTATAGAAAGGTTTCATTATGGAGGTTAATGTTGGTCTAATAATATTTCTTGGTCTTATCATAGAGTTGTATAGAGGTGATCTTAATTGAAGGTTCTATTGTATTGACCTTTGTTTGGTTCTCTCCACTTAAGTTAAAATAAAAAGACGCTAGACTATGCCCACGATGCTGATCCCTATGTGAGAAAAAGATGAAGTTTTATGTTCACTCTTACCTCGCGTTCCTTCTGATACAACAGCTGGTGATGCACTCGCAGCAGGTTTTCATAGTACATGGAGTAGTTATCATAGTTCTTCTTCTCTCTGTTCATCACCGCCGTTGCTAACGACTGTAGACAGGCAGACAGATGCTCCGAGGAAATTGAAACACGACCCTCAGATTCCTCTGCAGCTGACATCAGCCTGAAATCCAAAGAACATAACAATTTGGTGCTTTTCATATATCATGGGTTTGGTGTTTAGTTCATAACTTCATGTCATCAGATCATATGGAATCATAGTTAGATGTGTGCTGGATTGTGCAGAAACATATTATAGATGAGCTTCTTTGTTTGTATGATTAGAAATAAAAATACATATGGAAATAAACAGAAGACCATAGTTTCTTGAAAGAGTGCCTAGTCTTGCCAAACCACCAGTATTTGAAAAACTGCCTGGGGTTATGCCTCTACTAGTGAAATGTACCCACTTAACTAGTAACATACACAACTTTAGGTATGCATATGCTTGATATAAAAACACGTGTAATATAGAGTTTAGAAATAATACAAGACCTACAAGCACATGAAAAACTAGTTTTATGTTTTTATTTTTACCCATAATGCTCTAGCATGCATGTACAGCAAGGAATATGGTATCATAATGCACACATCCTGCACCACTGACCTATGGATGAAGTCCTCGGCAATATGCGGTTTGCTGATTGTAAAAGATTCCTTCATGACGGGTTTTTTCCACAGGTCGGTGGGCAGTGCACTCTCCTCCCTGGCCCTCTCTGACTGGGCCAAGGAGAGCTCTTTTGCCAGCTTCTTACGCACCTACAACATTGTATGATGCACTCATCAGTAATTTACACTCACAGACTTTTGGTGTGATCAGTGTATTGTAAAGAAAGCATGCAATTTTACAACAATAAAAAAACTCCCCATGGGACATCTCATTTTGATAACAATTAATGACACCTTTCCATTCTCCCGTTATATTTTGCTAAATGTAGGCCTACTAAGAAATTAAGAATATTTCACTAAGGGGGTCCCCTGCCTAATGGGGAGACATATACTTTAGTTCCCTAATGAGATGATCATGATAAAAGAGTTCATTTATCTAAGTGCCGACATACGCACAAAAGACTTCGATAAACCTCCATACAGCGACAAATGCCATTGAGAAGAACTTAGGCCCAGCTCCTACATGTATGTGCTGTTAATAGAGGTGTTCCTCTTGTTGAAGGTTAAAGTGCCACTTGCCTCGGTGATCATGTGCACCTCCCAGTGTTCTGCAAGCTTCAGCAGCAGACGTGTTTTCACCTCCAACTCTGTGGCTCCTTTAGGGATCGTGACCGTCTCGTTGTCATGCACAAGTCCTTCATACTGGTCAGCTTGACCATAGCGCCGTGCAATGCTCTGTAATCAGGTTTATCAGGAGTCAAGTTTCTCAAAGAGTAAGCACTACCTGTCACAACTTACTCTCTACTAGGCGTTGCACTAGCATAGCTAAGCTTCTGAAATAAGGTGGATGTTTCTCAAATGATAATTGAAAAAGCTCTAACCTTTGAACATAAGAGGACATGATAAAAAACCTGTATCCATTAAATTTGGGGACATCTGCCTTAATTGCAATAATGCATGTATTCTAGTTAGTTAATCCAACCAAGTATGGCTGACATGTGTATCATGCTTTATCTGAAGATTTAATCTACTTAAGTATTTGTAAAATGAGAAGTTGAGTTAACATTGCAAACTGAAAATAATTCTTAAACACACGAAAATAACAACTTGAAAATCACTATTTCTCCTTCTATACCTTGTAATCTTTAATGAGTTCCTGCAACAGTGTAAAACAAAACAGTGTTTTCATACTTTATGCTATAAATGTCATAAATGTGAGGAAATAATTTAGCAAAATACATCCATTTTGATTAGTAGTAAATTTTGTATCCCACAGATCAGATGGAATACTCATCCTTTATGAAAATTACTGAGCAAATTACAAAATAAAGTACATACTTGTAATACTGGATACAGCATTTCCCGTTTGTATTCGACACAGTAGGTGTTGAACCTGCGCACCGTGTCAATTTTTTGTACGTGCAATTTGTCACGCCCCCAATTTTCCTTAAAAACTTCAAGGCGCTTCCATAACAAAAGGAACTTCTTCAGATGCTTGTATGATTCTATTGGTTGTAGGGTACTGTAAAATTAATATAAAATATGAAGATCTGAAAATGTATATGACACCAGAAACTATTTACAAGAAATTACAGGTAAACAATGGTCAGTGGTGTATGAGCCAAGCACGAGCTTCAGAATGCATAGACATACATGTAATAATTCTGTATAAAGGCCTATTGAACAAATAAATTGTTTCAGTAGAAACTCATTATCTTGAATCAGTAAGGGAGAACAGTAAAATACTCACAATAGAATGTATATTCAAGATAAGCAATTAAGATATGTTCATTATGAATTTAAAAGAAAATGAGACTGACCTCAAGATAACCAAAACAATGTATTATGTTAACAAAGTTTTACTATAATCATGACTGCCTCCACACTCCTATGACTGCGGTAGCATACCATTCATACTTACCGTGACAGTTTGTGCTGCGTGCCAGCGGCGGTTGCCTGTGATTTTTTCTTGGCCACAGCACCCTCCTCCGGGGTACCCCCGGGTTGGGAGGCAGGAGCCTCCCCATCCTCATCACTGTCGTCAGCCTGCAACATCACACTCAGTCTCATCTTTTGCATGGTATCTGTAACACTGGGGGGTCGGAGCAAAGCACTGCCCTTTTTCAAATGTCGTTTTAAGGAGATGATAAAGTTTGACATCATTGGGAAAGCCGCAGAATGGTCCGAAATGACT
Organism: Streblospio benedicti; assembly: GCA_019095985.1. Taxonomy (NCBI): domain Eukaryota; kingdom Metazoa; phylum Annelida; class Polychaeta; order Spionida; family Spionidae; genus Streblospio; species Streblospio benedicti. Next base: position 14,317,890 of record CM032659.1, read on the forward strand.
GAGAAATAATGTTTATTTTCATCTTGAACTAGTGCAGCCACGTGCACTAAGAACAGGTTAATTTGGGTGAATGAAACCATGTGAATCATTCAGAAAAAACTATAATTGTAAGGCTTTATGACTTAATATCAAAGCATCATGGCAATCAAGTCATAAGGTTCAATAGGTGGACCATATACCGTACCTATCACATCTTTGATTACATTTGCATAAAAACCCCTGGGCTTTAAGTATGAACATTAATCAGTTTGGGGGACAGGCTTTTCTACAATCAGGTAATAGGACTGAATGATCTAATTTTGGCCATGTGGCTGTAAGTGAGCATGGGCCGCTTGGTTGCCGTTCCATGTTCTGCTTAATCAAAATCACTTCTACAATCTTTCTATTAGTTGTGTGATAGTGGTAAACTTTTATGAAAGCTAACATCTTAATCGTCTAGTGGCAAAAACGTAACACTTATTTGATAGGTAACATCTTAATTCAGTATCCAATATACCACACGCTGAGTGCGAGAGCTGTGAGTTTTTTTAGTTTTAGTATGACGATGACGATCATCTTTAACAATGTCCTTCACTATCTGCAAATGCATTAGCGCTATGGAATATATTACACATCAAACAAAGAACGAACATGTAAACTTATCAATTAGATTTGCTTAAAGGCAAATGATCCAGAAAGTTTAACTCAGAATTCAGAAATGTATCTCTCACTTTATAAAACCAGAAAATGGGTTTTACGCAGCTGTATTTACATGTAGAAGCCCTGATGTTATGCAGTATTTGAATTAACACAGTGCAGGGTGATTTTTAGACAGAAATTAATGTTTTGAGGAACTTGTTGATTAACTGCCTGGTAGCTTGTATGTCCAACATAATGTAATAAAACATGTGAAACATTCAATGAAATCAAAATGAAAACACCACTGAGGATGAAACTCCTGAATTTAAAACCTCAGATGCAACAATTGTGGTACCAAATCATCTGCTAGTCACGCAGTTAGCGTGGGATATGTCTGTGATGATGAGATATTTTTAACAACAGGATTTTAACAGGGGTATCAAATAAAAAAAACCCCCTTATAACACCCCTGGTGTATAGAAATAATCTTCCAGGGCTTTTAAATACCATATTACTGCGGTCACAATTTTTTGTCATATCGAGCTAAAAATGCACAACTAGGTACATGTACATGTATATTACATGTAGCTCTTATATGCGATAATTATGATTTACATAACAAAACCTGCATTTTCAACGCTTGTTTTATGCAGTACCTGATCTCCCATTTTTTGTAGAACCTCTTGTAAATACTAGCAATACTGGATACCGCTGACTTACACCATACTTACTTGGTAAATTGGCTGTTGTTGTCCAGACAGCAAGACGTCCTCCATGAGTAGACTGACTCCGAGGATCTCACCATGTGCCACGTGCAGATCAGTTTCTCGCAGCCCAGACAGACACAGCTATGATGAAAACATCTACTGTATTTACTTTAAATGGTGGTAACTTGCCACTTGTTAAGAGGGTGGTTCGTAAGGAAGTGAAATAGAGGAGAAAAAAGCCTGAAAAAATAGGGATATGGGAAAAAAGGCCCCAAAAGAGGGATGTGGGCAATAAGACCAAAAAGAGAGAGATGTGGGATTTCTTTCAAAAAGCTTTATATGAACAAATTGATTACTATATTCTGTATAAATTTTATGGTATTTTAATCATGTTACTACCGGGTATGTCACATTGATAAACAAGAATAGCAGAAATGGGTGACAAAAAATATCAAATGATGCACTTGTGAAACTTATGTTACTTTGGTAATGAGGCTAAAATAGGGGAGGCCATAAACTGTGTATGAAACTGACCTGCATGTAATGGCTGATCCGCTCCCAATGCCAGAAGGAAACAGGATATGGCCCGTCTCTGTTGATGAATGATCTCCATGGGAACATAGCCTTGGCCTGAAAAGAGCACAACAAACATCTATAAAAAGTTGACACTTTTTTTTTCAGCTACAAAAGAATCTTGTAGGCACCGCCCATCCCATTTTCCAGAAATCTATAGACATAACATATTACTGTATACCACCAACATAACATATTACTGTATACCACCATCCAATTGAAAGAGCCCATCCCCATGTAAACGCCTACACGTTGAACCCACATAAGGACCGAAATCTATATAATTGAAATCTCAATGAAAATTTACATTCAGGTAAAAAGCCCACACAAACAGAAAATTGCCAACCATAAAGCCCATGGATGTTTGGACAGTCATATAACATTCATAATGTTAACAAACCTGTATATCCACATTCTTGTTGTTTCTACGCTGTAATTGCTGGTGAAAGGTTTATCTAAAGGATAAATTTGAAAAAGAGTTTCTAAAATTTATTGGCCAAGTACTTTCGAATAAATAAATTTCTCATCAGAGTTAAAATATCTAAATAAGTCCAAAAACTTGGATATTTTAGCTCTGATAAGGAATTCATTTATTCAAAAGTACTTAGCCAATAAATTTTAGAAAATCTAATTTTATAGGCTAAATACTTTCGAATAAATAAATTCCTCATCAGAGCTAAAATATCTAAACAAGTTAAAAAACTTGGATATTTTAGCTCTGATGAGGCGTTTATTATTCGAAAGTACTTAGCCAATAAATTTTAGAAAATCTTATTCAAATTTATCTTTTTGACAAACCTTTCACCAGCAGTTACGACGTAGAAACAACAATAATGGGAGGACCTGCTGAAGTTCAAATATTGAATTTAGCTTACATGTATATCCACAGCTTCTAGAGGTTCTGGCACATTGAAGTAGACGGACTCGACGCCATGGTCCATGGCATTACTGAGGTTTTGGAGGGCAAAATGCATACACTCAGTCACTGCCTGGTACGCGCGAAGGTTACCTGGAATACCCACAGCAAAACAACATCACAAAATGAAGGTTAATTGCTATTTCCTCTAGTCATATCTATATTTGAGTCATCAGAGATCAATATAAATGTGTTGTACACGTACTGTAAAAGTGTAAGTCTGACCTGTGGCGAGGAACGTGTCTCTCATTGAGTGGCGTACCGCCGTATCAAACTCAAGGAACATAACGTCCCGCCGCAGGATGAGGAACTCTGCCACCTGGCGGGGGTCTGAAGGACTGTCCAGATGGTCCAATTGTCTCTGGATTTCACGTAGATCACTGCCAATACCTGGACACACACATAATGAACATTTTAGTGATTATCAGTGCTCAATTCAACAGACCCATCTTTTTTTGCCACTGTTTACATGCAACATACGATGATTATGAGAAAGATAAGAAACGATATAACTAGTTGAGATTACAAAAAAATCTTTGATGGATATTACTTATTTTATACTTCTTTTACATTTGAAAGTATTTGTTCTGTTGGTAATGCAATATTTTGAACTTTGTTTCTCCTTACACCGTATAAACAAATGACAATACGTAAGTTGTATAAGAAGAAACCATATTAGAAACTCATGTGTTACCCTCGGTGCCGCCCCAGTCGGCAGTGACCCCCCCTCCAGGGCCGGTCATCTTCTGCCCCGTGGAGCCGAGTCGTGCCGCGCCACTCCCCAGCCGTGCATGGGCGCACAGGTACTGAAAAACAGTACAATGCTATTCAGTACTGGACAATCACGCTTGGAAAGATCAAATAATATCATAATAGTCATTGCCTATATGTGGCTTTATATTCAATAAAACAACTCATTTTGTAAACACCAACTATAGAAACATGCTTTAAAAACAAACACATGAAAATGAAGCCCTCCTTGAAAAAGGAATGATGTTTATGTGACACTAGCAGAATTTCTTCACGCCGAATGTTGCTTACTTTATTGTCACACGTTCAATTCATTGTTTGGTAAAGGGCCTTGATATCATAACAGCGTGATATTAAAGCATACGACATGGGTGAGGCATACCTGCAATATGTCGTGTAAGGCAGAGACGATGTTTAGATGTGCCCGGAGGGAGTTGTAACACACAGCCTCGTCACCCCCCTTGTACATGACCAGCACCTCTGACAGGTGCGGGATGAACCACAGGTTGAGCAGGTGCTGCCCGCACTCAGACAGCACTCGCCGCGGACGCTTCTACAACACACGGCCAACGCAAATCATAGCAGCAGACACCTGCACAGCAACTGTATTGGCGGGGTGTTTTTTCTGCAAAAGCTCTTTATAAACACTGTGCAGTAGAAGTCAGACTCAGCAGAAGTCAAGACATCAATGTAATGGTTGAGCAATAATAATTTTTTACATCAAATCATCTATTTCGTTTCCTGGGAAAGGCTTAATTTGTACGTTTTGCAGTATTAGTGGTAGCGTACTTTCAGTGATCGGGCGTCTGGTTTGAGACCCTTCACGCTGTCTTCGGAGGCTTTTTTCTCATTCAGCTCGCCCAGCATGAAGTATTTGTCCCGAATCTCAGGGAAATCTGAAAAAAAAAATAGTATTTATTGACGACAGACTTTCCTTCTTTTTCTAAATTTTTCATTTAACCTAAGCATAAGCCCAAAACGAACACTCTTTTATGTCAATTGTAGCTAATGCTGATATATCAGTTTTGTCTAGATTGAACATGTATTGTGTGCAAACGTTTTTACCTACCCTTGAGTAGTGCTAACATGCTGTTGTAATAGGCCAGTATTTGACTGCGAAGTGAATACTGCATCACACGGATGTTGAACGTTTGACAGAAATCTCTAATCATACTTCTCTTCACCTACAAATACAAATTGATATATCAATTATATTGTGCTGAATACTTTTTGCTATGAGTTATAAGTGTTATGCTTCAAGTTAAACTGTGCAAATGAATACATGTAATCTTACAGCAATCTCTAGTATAAATCAAACCTAAAGGACATTGGCATTCTTGCCACACTCTATCTTTCTCAGCTACCTGGGACCTGCCTGGGGAGCATACAACACATTGCAACCTCAGTGCAAACTCACATTACCTCACAGGTAAATGTCACTCACCTCTTCCATCTTATCTTGGTTCCTCAGCACTGTTCCCAGCTGTTCTTTCCTCTTGATGAAGGCGTTGAGCATCACATCTCGACTTGCAGCCTGAAATCATACATGTAACACATTGTATCTTAGTTGTATCTTAGTCAGTCACGTAGCTTATTTCAAACACATTGAACACATTTGAAACAATCAACTATTGTCAGTTCAGTTATATATTTGTTAATATCCACCCCCTACATGTATGTATATAAGTCAAGAAGTTACATATTATAAACTAAGTCACATGATTACTACACAGTTGATCCTGTCTTTAGTGGAAGATACGAAAATGGTCTACATAAAACAGGTGTCCTTAAAAGAGATGTTCACTTTTATGGGAGAAATGGGAAGTAAGACAAGTGAACTGGCCACTTAACACAGGTGTCCTTAAAAGAGACTTGTCCACAAGGATAGGTTTCCCAGTCTTACCTTTTCAAGCTGTATGGACACAAATGCCTCGGCGGGCTTGCTGCTATGGTGCTTGTTCCTCGAGCCGAGGATTGTGTCGCCGGTGCGAGACGACATGCCCGTCATGGCCGTGGCAGACGACTTCTCACCTGCGTGGAACAACACGAATGGTGTGTGATTCACTGTATGGCTGGATCAACATGACAGATGTGTGAAAATAACACATTGACACCACGCACTATGACTCTAAACCGCACAATTAACAATGATATTATCATGAACCTCACTCTTGTTGTCTAGAAGACTGCCCGGTACTTACTCTTGTTGTCTAGAAGACTGCCCGGTACTTACTCTTGTTGTCTAGAAGACTGCCCGGTACTTACTCTTGTTGTCGAGCGGACTGCCAGGCCTGCCCCCGGCACCGCCCCGGTACTTGTCGCTGGCCTTGGCCTGAGCACCAGCGTCTGCCTGCTGGATCGCTGCCATCAGGGCGTTCTTGTGCACCACCTACAACAGCATCACACTAATAAATTACAGGGAAGGATTTTGCCGCTTTCACATTTTGTAATAAAATATGTTGTGCTTTTGTCTAAGCCATTTCATATTGGAAGTGATGATTCCATGTGTTCCTGTTGTAGCGTTGCAGTGTTGACTTACCTGAACGGCAAGTGCACACTGCACATTCTCGACACACTTGCCACGCAGCAGCGCAACGATTCCATCTCGGCTGCGGAAAGTGAAATGGCCGACATGGGACTCGTCTAGTTCGTGGATGGCCAGGCTGAGGGTACTGGGCAAGTAGCGATCCACAGCAGTATCGTCCTCCTGCATATTTACACGTCAATAATTAATCTCATATACACAGTAGAGCCCGAATTTTCAAAATCACCTGGCCAAAGAAAATCAGAAAATCAGGAATGAAGTTTTATGGGGAGCGGGCACGACAGGAATCAGTCGCCACCCAGATCTTGAGGCGGAAGTGGGGATGGATCGGACACACCCTCAGGAAACCAACAGGCAGCACCACACGACAAGCCCTAACCTGGAACCCGCAGGGGAAGAGGAACAGAGGCAGGCCGCGAAACAGCTGGAGGAGGGACACAGAAGCAGAGCTCAAACAGCAGTGGGGAAACTGGAGTGGAGCAGCCCGGGCAGCCCAGAACAGAGTGCGCTGGCGTGGGGTCGTCGATGGCCTATGCTCGTCCGCGAGCTATGGGCCTAAGTAAGTAAGTACACAGTAGAGCCCATTAATATAGGTTTCTGACATGTACAATCACTACGACTCTACTCTACTACATCCGAAGGTTTTTTGTCAACTATATGAAACAATAAACTGTTAACATTATTACTAAATTTAAAATATACATGTACAAAATAGAACAGAATGAAATTTTTGGATTTTCTTTAAAAAAATGCAAGATTTATCGTGTTAGATAATACATGTATTATTCACCTGAACCGCAGTGATAAATACTGGTGGAGGTTTTAGTTTATCCTTGAAGGTGGCATATTCAAACTGCACGAATCTGTAATATAATATGATAATAAGATATTTAATCTACCATCAAATCAAATACAAGAACATTTTGCAAACAATGCCAGAGTTGTGGGTTGTCACGGGTGATTGACCCGTGAGACTATAAAGCTATGTAAAAACTTAAATGAGGCGTTGTGGATAAATAATCCATTTGAGCGGCATACTATTTTAACATATTATGATGTGTTAATATCCATATATTACTTCCAAAAAAGTGTAAAACTGCACAGAATGCGAAAATGTGACTGCTCATAGGTGAGTCATAGTAGATCTAATGTCACTCATATACCATATCGAAACCAAAAAGAATCTCTTTTGCATGGGACCACAAATTGAAAACATATCCAAAATTATAGGTTTATTTCTACATGTCAAACTCTACTTTTGTATTCTTTGAAAGTGAAATAAGCAATGCATTTCCAGTATGGGAACAGAATGTAAAACAACACATGTGTGAAAAGGGTTCATAAAAAACTGGATCCGGCCTACCTGAGGAAGAGATGACACTCATCGTAGCCCATGTCCACGGCCTGGCGGCGATAGATCCGCGATAAAACCTCCGTCTCACACGCCGCATCAATCAGACGCAACCTGAAACCAGCAATGTAACACGCCATCAGTGACACCCACTGGTAGTTTTGTATATGATAAACACACATTGCTGTACAAACCACCCTTACAACCCGGTTCAGAAGCTTTGTTAAAAAGGCAAGCCCAGTGTAGAGGACAGCCAGAACCTCTGTAAACCCATCAGTAAAAACACATTACATTGTTGTACACCACCCACCCCTGGTATATACTAGGCCCTGACCTGTCAGTGACGAGCTCGAGCACGCTGCAGCCGGCCATGATGAGTTCCGCATGACGTTCCTTCTGAGACTTGCGCGCCGCACTCAGTTCCGCCTGCAGCAGCAGAAACACACATGCAGCTTCACAGTCAGGGTGTGTAAACATTGAACTTGAAGGATGTGAATACAAAATTCAAGTTAGCAGCAATTTCGTACCAACAAAATGTATCTGTGTAACATGAATGACTACGAAATTGGTGCCATACATGAATTTCAACACGCCAAAGGGGGCTGCTCTTTCTTTATTGTACAAATACGGCACACGTTCAGTCCATTGTGTGGTAAAGAGCCTCACTGTGTGCTGATTGGTTCGTACCTGGTGGAGCACTGTGTGCATGACCTCCACCATGAGGCGAGGGTCGTCTGAGTAGCCGTCAGCAAACAAGTCACGCTGGGTCGTCGTCGAGTACGACGCACCTGCAACAACACACATGTCATATACCAAAATCATTCATTAAAGATAAGGGAGACAGGAAAGGTCTTTAATGAACTATGAACAATGAAGAACAACATACTTTAAAATGGACCTTTTATCATCAATAATTTTCTTATCAAACACAGTTTTTGCACACCAACCTGATGGAACACATAGTGAATCAATCTTTGTATTGCTGGCTTATTAGGTTAAATAGAATAAATAATCAACTTGCACGTTTGCTATGTTGGTTATGTCATAAACAATCAAGAGCAACATATCTTTTTCAATGACACTATCATCAATAGTTTTCATGTACACGTACATGTATACAACCAAAATTTTACTGAAACACACACCATATTTCTACATATAATCCCCTAATTGAATCCCAACTGTTACAAGAGACCGACACCACGACGACGAGTACCTAAGGGCTGCAGCCGCGTCTTCTCCCACTCCTGGTTGACGAGCTGCAGCAGGCGCCTGTGGCTGGCGAGCGCCTGTGTGACGGTGCCGGGCTGCGTCGTCTGCTCCACCAGCTGCTGGGCGTGAGCGAGCGCCGCGGGGAGGCGCGACGCCACCGCCAGCGACGGGTGGAACTCCAGTAGGTACGCGGACGCCAGCGCACTCCTGCCAATCAAACACAGTCGTACTGAAGAACCACTCAATTAAGACCTGCTACCAGGGGACTTACTGCCTTCTTCTTATGGTTTGCATATGAAGGTTCACGGTGGTCTTCTTATGGGGTTTTGGAACCATGGAAATCGTTGTTACGTAGAGGTGGTCTTAATTGGAGATTCTACTGTAAACATAAGGCTCTATAACTACATACACAGGAGCTCTCTTCATGGAGTTTTGAGATGGTCTCTTTATTAAGGATTGGGACTACGAGAAGTGGTCTCATTATAATGTGGTCTCAAATAAGAGGTTATTTTACATGTAATTGGAGGCTCTACTATATGAGGTATATGGCAAATGCATTCATGTTAACTGCCTTTTCAATTTTGCCAACTTCAAAAAGTTAAAGGGGTACTATTGTAAAGAGGCCACAGATAAGTTACTTAAATTAGTGACCATCCTACAGTGTACATGTGGCCAGATGTAGCTATCATCTGTCAGGCAGCTGGTCCTAGTAAGTAAATAATTGGAGTTACTTGTCACTTAAATTTAAGCAAAAATTGCATTAACTTGTAGTTTATTGAATGAAACTTGTAATTTTGGATACGAAAATATTGTTTTTCAGCATACCCATGGGCTCTGGTGTCATAATTGTGGGGTTGGGGTGGGTGTTAAGCACAAACTTTACTTAACAAAGCAAACATTACTCTTATTGATATATAAATGTAATACATTTATATATCAATAAAAGTAATATATTTACAAAATTATTATAAACATATTTCCCACCTCCTCCCTCTTACCAGGTCCATGGGCATACCCATCCTGCAGACAAGATGCTTTTTGACCTATTGATGGCCATGAAAAAGCTGACAGTCCTACCTGCTGACATTAATGGCCACGGGCTGCTTCGTGATCACCTGGTGGGGCAAACCAAACTCTCCGTTCTGGACTCCGATCACGCGATCGATGTACGTACGCTGCTCCTGGAACAAACATGTTCAACATCTAGGACTTCATCATAAAAATAACAGTCTACTTTGTGTCTGTGAGCAAATAGAGAAGTCAGATTTGTGATACGAAGGTTGTAGGATTGAGTTGTGGTCACGCCAGGTGTGACTGTTGAACAAATTCATCTCTAGCTGGTTGCCCACTGCTCCGTGTTATCTCCACAGGTAAGGTGTTCGAACCATTGCGTAAATGATCAGCAGTTATGGTATGTTCAAAGTGTTGCCTACTTTGCAGTAGTCAAGAAAGGATTAAATGTATGACGAGCCAATAACGAAGTGTATACATCAAGTCGACACATGAGTGAGGATTAGGACTTAAGACCAATGTCTGCATGTTTACATGTTAGAAATAACCACTGAAAACTAACTGTAAATACTATACTTTACCTGTATATGATGATCGAGGAAAGATTTTACAAATTGCGTGTGCAGGCGGTTATTTACATGTTAAAATAACCACTGATTGAGTGCAAAGATTAGAATTTATTACAAAAATGTAAATAAAACTGTAAATAGTCTTGATCCAAGTTTTGATCTTTACCTGTATATGATGATTCAATGGCAAAATTTATCTTTTTACAAATTGCGTGTGCAGGCGGTTATTCATACACTCCAGCCTAAAAATAAAACACCACACTGATTGAGTGCAAAGATTAGAATTTATTACATTTTATCATTATGTGTTACAATATTTACAAAACACACTAAAATACTTTCCATATAACAATGCAGGAACTCACAATATATCATTCTCATTTTACAGGCAATTGTTGAGCATATCATGATATCCTACGATATTGAATACTCCATGGTAGTTCACATTATGACTGGCCCCATTCATACCTGTATCCATTAATGAAGTACGGAGCTGTGAAGTCGTATTTGGGTCGCTGATACATGATGTTTGTGATCACCTGAGCCAAGGAACGCTTCTCATCTCTGATAGAAAAAAAATCAATTCTTCTACATGTATATATTATTTTGCTGAGATTGTCTAAATTAAATAAATATCAAATGCCTGTGTTTGCTTCAATAGTGTTGGCAATACGCATATGTAGGAAGGAAATAAAAAACAAACAAATCGCAATGATCATGAAAAAGGTACGTTAAACGAAACTCTTGGAAAAACTTCTGGCTAAAAAATAAGACTTTTAATGGCTATTATTTTTGCCAAATTAGCTTTGTCTGCCTGATCTGCTCACCTGTCAAAGACGTGCATGTACGCCTCTACGTAGCAGTCGAGCAGTTCGCGCTTGCTCTCCATATACGCCGTCTCGTTGGCCCACAGGTCGAGCAGAACCCCAAACCGGTCCACTTCCTGGTGGCTGCAACAAGAACAGACTCCGTCAATAAAACTCACTTAATTTCTCTACTCCCTTTTCTCTTCAGTTTAACAAAGCTTTCTCAGGGTAAATATAAAATACTGTATACAACCATCCAATGGACATACACGCTTTAAATTTAAAAAAGTTAGAATTTTCTCTCAATCTACGACAAACCTGTAATGTCCGATGTCAAAGCCGCCTGTGTTCTGCTGGTGAGCTGCTGCTGGTTTGCGCCGGCTGTGGTCGCGTACGACGCGAGACGTCGCCCGCAGCTCCTTGTCCTTCTCTATGTAATGTGAGGCGACCAGCAAGAGGTCGGACTCGAGGGTACACAGGTCAGACAGGGCGCAGTCGTACATGATGTAATAGCCTGCAATCGTCACATCAACATGTGGAGACAGCAAAAATCATTGGCATTCTCAACAAATTGATCTTTGATACACATTCTTACAATGTACGATAGAAAACTGCAGCTGCATGTATGAAGTAGATATGATATAGTTAAGTACAATCCCTAATTCACCTCTCTGGTCCTGCACATGAACTCTTCCCTCATCAATGGTGTAGAAATCATCATGATTCTCCACATCGGAGAACTCCATGAATGCCGATTCTGCCATCTTGAAGTCCGCTGGTGTGTTATGGAGATAATGGTGTGATCCTAGACCTCCGCCACCACCTGTTGTGCCATCCACAACCTACAGCATAGTCATAGCATATGAGTGCACTTGCCTGGAGTTACAGGGAGATGGGTTTCGTGCGAAGATAATAAGCAGATCTATCAAGGGTTTGCAGGAATAGAAATGTAGGGAGTGCATTCAGGGGCTCTCAGTGGTTTCATATGTTCGATTGTTAGTAGATATGCCAAAAAGAACATGGAAATAAAATACTTTGGATTCTGGATCTGCGTACTAAGATTCTCAATATTTGTGCCAAATATCATAAAAGTACACACAAATGGGGCAGGTTCTAGAGCAATGGATTTTATTGTCCAAAAATTTTCAATTTCAGTTTTGCATCAACAAAATATAACAAATATGAGCTGCCCAATGCTTACGTTACATTTCTGACGGCAAGTAAAATGAAGTTCATGGTAATAAAACATCTCAGATTCAGCTATGTCAATATATAGGCCAGAAATCCTAGATGGTTTAGAACAGTCGACCAAACTCTTCAGCTATGCCAATAGAGTGATAGGAATATACTTGATATAAAAACAGTGTGAGACAGAAACTTCAGTAGAAATAGCACTTTTCAAATGAAATGTCTCACCTTCTTTCTGTGGTTCTGCGGCACGCGGTCTCTCTATGTGACTCGAGCGACAGGCCGCCATCGTTGATCGTGAGTGTGCGCTCCACTGAGCGGAAGTAGTTGAGGATGGAGAGACACGAGCGCTGCAGCTCACGGAGACGCAGGTGCCGCAGCTGGCATGCAAGGGCAGACAGATGTTACAAAATCAGCACATTTTAAGAATTTGCTCGCTTCTGGTAACAATTAGATTACAAGGCATACCCATTTCAAAATTTCAATATTTCAATTAGCATAAGCTGATTATTGACATTAGAGGATGCTTAGTTCAAAATTATCGACTTGGAAAAAGAATCCTCTAATGTTAATACGGCTGCCGGACTGCAAATCTGCCATGGGGCAATTACAAACCCACAGTGTATTAACATATTAGTTGTCGTACGTCCTTTTTAAGGCTCTGCTTGATACCTATTTGATACCTGTTTAATACCTATGCGTTAGTATGGGTTTTGCCCAATAGAAAACTATCAAGCGAATGACACGTTGCCGTATGACACCCGTACCGCACCCGTGTCAATTGCCACCACAGGCGATAGAGAAATCTGCCATGTGGCAGCCGTACTGTGCCATACAGCACCATATGGCAGAATCTCACTGTGGGTTTAACCCCATTTAAAATGCATTGGAGCCATCGGCACAAATTTTTTGTTCACCGTACAGGAGCTGTCGTACGGTGCTATGGGTTTCGCCACTAATGAAGAGGTGTGTAAGTGTGCAGAATCAGTAATTTGTTGATTGAAGCAGTCTGCTGGTGTCCTGGTTGTCACCTGTAGGAATGAGAGGAAGGCTCCCTGTATGGCGGCCGGGTCGCTGGTGTCCTGCTCCCCCTCGTCCAGCCCCAGCAGCTGCACTGTGTCGTAGTAGTCGTAGCTCTCACGCTGCTTCTTGCTCCGACCACCTGCAAAAAGCATTGGCAACCGTGCTATTTTAATAGTGCTTGAAAAATTGCAGTGGAAACTTGTTATTTCAAAATCATGCCACCTGCTAACATCATTGGCTTATATATTTAGTCGTTGGTGTTGAGCTAACTCATACCTGACAAGTTGCACAATGTTCGTTGATACCTGAATGTTATATGGGTAGAACGTAGGCAAGTGAATGGTAATGTGAGTGATCAGCACCATGCACTGTTTAGTATGGTAGGAATGTTGTATATATTGTTCCCTGTGAGATGAGAATGCCAAAGGCAAAGTGTGACAAAGGTTTCAAATTTTCGAAGATCTGTTGTACATGTAGATGTCAGATAGTGAAATACATGTTAGAATATAAGATGTAATCTTAATCCTGATAGATCATTATCAAGATTCACTTTAATATCCTAGTTGTTAATAGGATCTTTTAGTTTGGCAGGTCCTAAATTGTGGAATTCATTACCTTTACATATAAGACCAAAGGAAACTAACCACGCTTTCAAGGGAAATGTACAAACATTTCTTTATACCATTGCATTTGAGAGTTAATGCATAATTATTATCATTATTTTCTGTTTTTTCTATTCGTGCAGCACACTCAAATTCCTGTTGGGAAGTAGTAGTTCCCAAATTCAGGACTGGGGCTTTACAGTAATGGGTATTTACATTGAAATTAAGTTGGTAATATGAAGAACAGCGAGCGAGTATTACCTGAGGTGAGGTTGACGTTGTCAGTGTCCTTTTCGTCGATCTCCTCCAGCGCTGCATCAAGCTTGTCCTGCTTGTCAGCGTAAAGCTCCGGATTGGTGTAGATTCGCCGCCATTCCCTCATTGTGTGGTTGGTGGTCCTGTAAAAGTCAAAGCTCAGTGATATAAACTAAACATTTTAGGTTTCCAAGTGATTCAGTTGGTTTTAAGAATGCTGTTTAGAGATAAATTTTGAGTTAAATCCCAATCAGAATCACTTACTGGTGAACATTTTTAATATCATACATAATCTGTACATGATTAAAAAGTGAAGAAATATTGCAATTTATATTAAATCTGAAAAAATTAGAATTGTTGAATGGGAATATGTTTTTTTTCTTTATTAGTTAAGGTCAGATAGTGTAGTAACCAGTTGTGTGCTTAGTCTTCAGTCCAGACTCTTGCATGTTTGTACTTGTAAATGGTTCATCAACGTTGATCCATGAATAACATTCTGTACATCTTTAGGTAGGAAAAAATTCAATGTGTCATTTCAGTGATCCAGACTGAACAACGGTGTAATTATTTTTTCTCTTATAACCTATTCATATGAACACTTTGACAAGACTTTGTTGAGGAAATTGCTGCATGGATTTTCCCGTGTTACTGAACAGCCTTTTCATGCAGCAACATTAATATTGGTAGATTTACAGTGAACTGAAGACAACAACTTACTTGATCCACATTGATATTTCAATCAATGACGATATAATTAGTTCTTAGGCACAATGTTGCTAGTTTTATCAGCATGCTATTAGATTTTCAACAGTTATAATCGACTTGACTAAATATCTTGGTGAAACATGAAAAACAGCAGTACTTGTTCACCAAAGTGGCTAATGTCTATGAGTCATGGAATGTAATCTTTTCGCTCTCATGTTCAAGAGTATTATAACCAAAAGAACATGCAGAATGTTTTTCGTCCTACAAATTGAATCAACTGACTTAATATGAAACACTCCAAATGATAAATAAAAACTCTTCAATCTTCTCTTCTGTCAAACCTTA
This sequence comes from Streblospio benedicti, assembly GCA_019095985.1. Lineage (NCBI taxonomy): Eukaryota > Metazoa > Annelida > Polychaeta > Spionida > Spionidae > Streblospio > Streblospio benedicti. The sequence continues at coordinate 14,333,066 of CM032659.1, forward strand.
TTTATAACAAGAAATGAATTCTGATGCGGCTTTTACATATATATTCAAACATATGTTAAAAGGGAATACATGTACAGTATGGGTCAATAAATTTCTTCAGATCAATGAACAACTAATTTTGAATAAAGAACAGAAGTTGATCTTTTAATTAATTCATCTTTTGGATTGTTTTAATAAGATAATTTTGAATTATGTTCGTGTCAAAGCGTGTGTCACGTCATAAAAATAATGAAAAATTGGATGCAGCAATTAATGTGCATAGATATTTTTCGCATCATGTTATATATGTTCGCATTAACTCATTAAGTGATTGACAAACAAAGTCTTTACTATTCACCATCAATCACTATATTGCTCAAATTAATTTATTGGTATTTCTTTGAACACATAATGTACATATACTTTATAATTGAGCATTAATAATTCTTAAACAAGCATTTAAGACTTTATACAATAGTGACAATAGCTTTTGTTCAAAATGTCTAAATATTTGCATAGGATCATTGTTAGTTAATCAAACAACAAAATGTTACAAATCTATAAACAGTGACTTTATATTGCACTAATACCACTCATGGTAAGTGTACACATTACAATATGTAAGAAGGCCATGAGTACACACAATTATAGCCATAATTATACCAATTTTGATAAAGACTGACACAAGCTGATAATGTTCAAGTGTGTTCTAAAATATCAATGGTGATCAGTGCAATAAGCATGGGTAACCCAAGTATAATTGTCTTTATCATGTTTAAGCCAAGGCTTGAAACTAATTTATGACCAATTGCCCAATGGACCTGCAAAATATATTTACTTGCCCAAGGAAAATTGGGTTGCTCCACATACACTGTAGAAAAAAGTTTTATAAGTCAGGTAAAAAAATACATTATATAAAGATGTTACCAGGTTCATGGAGAAACAAAGAAAATTTTGACATTTGCCCCAGAGGCATTTCTACTTGCTCTTGCACAGTGATCCATAACTAATTTCCTGTCCTGACAGTTCAAGCACATTATTATGAAAATGATTTCTTCCGTGATTGATATGTACTGGTAATAGAAATAAAAGCAAACTTTGTTCAAAACTTCAAATCAGGTCTTCATGTTGAATAAAAGCCAATAAAGATACAATTCTAATTATATAATGCGCTAATGGAATGTGGCTAAAAGGCCTGTCACACAGGCTCAACGCATTTATCATGGATGAAAAATCCAGGAATTTCAGCAATACGTGAGACATCTGCTTTAAATGGTAACTATATGTGTATGTCATATGTTTTTTCACACGACCATGCCCATGCAAATACACAGGGGGCTGACAATACATGGAGCAGTATTTAAGATGGTCCACACTTTCTATGTCGCATAAAATTGATAAATAGACTCCCTGTACTTGAACACAGCGCCAGACATGCGCTATTGATATGAGATATTGAAGGGGGAAAACAAGGAGCCCAATCCAGGTATTGGCCACGTTTAGATGTGTCTACGCATGTCCTGGTTTGTTTCTCGTGTCTTTCACATATGAAAAACTGATGTACCACTTATATTCAACGTATTACACCATAATATGACAGTTTAGATGATGAAATATTGCCAGTACGGTGCAGTGTGAGGAGAGTGTGTGCTTTATCTGTTAATTATGAGTAGAGTATACGTATTTAAAACGTCCATTATACATCAAATGGCAACGCACAGACGTCACTTTCTAGCGCATATGCCAGCGTTTTAGCAACATTTGTGCGTGGACCATGCATTTTTTATGAGTTGAGCCTATGTGACAGTGGCATGGCCATATAAGAGTTTTGTGTATTGAAATTTTTTAATTTTATTAGCAGCTTAAATACAGTAAAATGATTTTACCAGTAAATAAATTATTCCACCATGTTCTGGCTTAAGGGTTTGAACTTTAGTCAACACATTTGTACGGTATTTTTCATGCTCATTGACCTGAACATGTTTGATTTTTTAACTATACAAAGCTTTTCTCACCAATAAATGTAATGTGTTATTTGACTTTTCTTCCTTCTTCACATTTACTGGCAATGTGCTCTACATGTTTACGCTGGACATTATTCTGCGTGAATTAATTCTCATGGATTTGTTTGCATATTTCTTCACACAAGTTAAAGTTCATGCTGTAACTATTTGTTCCCATGAGTTGAAGTAAACACATGTCAAGTTATACAGTAACCAAATCACAGAATGAGACCTGTTCAATTTGTAAAATGACAAATTCCTGATGATACATTGATAAAGTGTCGGCGTTTTACTTCATTTGAGTGGATCGCCTGTTTGTTCCGAGTCTTGAAACTGGCAATTTGGCCAGCTAGATCTTACCAGACTGTTTTGTCTGCTTAATCTTAGACTCTACACAAATATTATATCACGTAACGTTGGACACAAAAAAGCGGTACACATGTATGTTGTGCATTTAAACTCATAAATAGTCATATATTTTACTGATTTTACTGATCATTCATAAGTAAATATGAAATATTGTTGGATTATGAATTAAGATTATCATGCAATATGTCATTTATTATCAGTAATAAAGATATAGACTGCAAATATATTAACAGAAGGAAAAAAAATGAATGTAGATGAATAATTATTTGTTGTATGGGATACAAGATTATGATCACAGAGTAAAACTTTTCCTTTCTAAGATATCACAAAGTCTTTCAAAATATCAATTGCATACAGATGACTATCTACTATAGAAAACAGATGTCAGACTAATTACACTTTTGCAAAGTACAACAATCAAACAGAAAATTGGATAGCATTAATATATGCATGAATAAAAACCATGAATTTATCAAATAAATTGATGCACTATTTGAAACTATTACATCATCTTAGAATTATCTAAATGATTTTGATATAAAAAAGTAAATAATTCAATCTATACATATTCAAATATCCTAAATCAACAAAACTTTAAGGTTATGCTCAGTGGCCGAACATGTATGGTTGCACAGAAACATTATAATGTGTTTTGTGCATTCTGAAAGTTCCTTTCATTTAAACAGCATAATAGAATATCTAGAGCAATTTATATACCACCCCATAAGCAGCTGGCTAGAAGAAATCCACGGTATGTCTGGCGAAAATCATTCGATAATGCAACATCACGTGATCTTTGTGTTTTAGCAACAAGACAACATGGTATTTTTAAAGGTGAAATAAGTATTAAATGTGAAGAACATAAATATTATTTTCATTACATTTGCAATGGATAAGGTATCGTCTACTGATACTGGGTTTTTCAGAACAAATATGGTTTTGGCTGAGCAATATCTTTAAGAGGACAGTTATGCACTTGCACTTGCAAATGTTAAGCAGGTTAAAAACATTTTTCATTTATTAGTATTAAATCTCTCTGACACTTGAACATAGTCGTATGTCAATTGAAACTGATAGGAAAAATCTTGATTTTAAAACTTTGATAACTGTCACACTACACATACTCGTCATCCTCATCCACTGCATGTTTAAAAACATGCCGCTAAGGCTTACATGCCTCTTTGTCATAAGGAAGTAATATTATGAACACATGCACATATTCAAAGTGAGTAAAATACCCAATAAACCTATGACATGTAGGACTTCACCTGTGTGATGTGACGGATACTGGGTTAGGAACGGGAGGATCACGGACCACAGCAGCATGATCCCTCAGAGCTTCTTGAACACGGTCTCCATCTGTCACCTAGCAAAGAACAATATTAAACTGCACTGCCGGAGCTTCACTATCTTTAGTACAACAAAGATTCACGATAAGCAATATTCACTATGATGCACAAACGTCATGATTCTAACCAATTAAGAGACTTCACGATCAACCAGAGGGTTTTGTGCTTTCTCACAAGTTTAAACTTGTGTCTATGTTTATGGATAATATTACAAGATTTACTATTACTTAATTTATTATTAATTTAGATTACATGTAGACCATCTGTGGCAAATTCATTGAGCTGACAGAGAAAGCGGGAGAGAAAGCTTTGCTTTGCTAAAAAATATGGTATTCACGATACGATTTGAAATAAAATCTCATTTTCATTCCCAAGCAAATTATCATACCTGCAAAAACTTTGACATCACTCTCAGTACTTCATCAACATTATTGCGAGTCCGTAGTTCGACCATCATCTTCTCCTGGTGAGGATCTCTCTCAGCCTTTAGTATCACATATGGCAGCCAAGTAGCATCCTTTTTAAGTGCATGCATTGAACTGTCAGCACCCCATTTCTCCTGACCAAGTTCCAACTTATCATAAGTCTTAAATGTTTTCATGTGCTCCTGTCTGTGGAAAACAGTGCGAAATGTGCGATTAACTAAAGCATAAAGTTCCATCTCATCAGCCGAAGAACTCATTTCCTCAATATTGATTTCAAGTCCAAACAGGTTGACAAAAAAACTAATATGAGGCTTTAAACTCTCAAAGTCATTCATGTGAAGAGGAAGTCCAAAACTCACTTCGTCAGAGGCTAAACCTCCACCACCTGCTGGTGAAACTATTGGTTGATTGATGTGTGACTCAGGATTTGTTGAAAGCAATGATGTATTGATGAATGTGGGTTGAGGTGTTCTAGCATTTAAAGATCTTGCTGAAGAGGGTATAGGCGAATGTGAATGATAATCATCTTGAAATCGTTTTGGAATACGAGATGATTGTAATTCCTCTTCTTCTGTATTATCATGAGTTGTTTCAAATTCCTCTTTATGTAATATTGGAAGCCACTGTAGAACACGCATAAACTGATTAAAACGTTTCTGTGAATGAACATGTGTAACAAGCCATCTAAGATATATGGTAATATCATCAATTTGAACAGACTGTAAGCAATTACTCATTTTGCCATAGAAAAATGCTTCACGGCAGCTACTTAATCGTTGAGCTCGTTGAATACAATCATTGTACTCTGACATAATCTGTGCTAGGCGATTGTTGTAAAGAGGATACAGGGATTCTAATGTACTTGTATGTGCACAAAATCGTTTCCAGCGTAACATATGCATGTGCTTACATTGTACAAGTGCATGCATTCTATCTGTAAAGTACTGGTGAAGTAAGAGAGGCATGGTTTCAACAGTATAGTCTGATGTTAATGCTGCATCCAACTCCTCTTGCATTTTTGTTGCTTGCACGGCCAGGGTTTTAGCTTCACTGACAGATGTAGCCCTCTTAAGCAATTGCTGCCTCTCTGTCCTAAAATATGACACATCTTTGGGAATTGGCACTGAACTTATTGAACGCTTGATGCCATGGACCACTTCATTTTCTTCGATTTCACTTTTGAGGTCATTTAACTCTTGTTCTAAATCCTTCTCGAGGTTTCTAACCTTTTCAGTACCTGATATTAGATATGGTATGTCATCCATTTTGTATGTTGGTAATGGAAAATCCGTGACAACAAAGAAAAAAAGAAAAAACTAAACTTTACATTTCACTATTAACATTGTTTATGTCGGCCATGTTTTTCGCCACGGCAACTCACAGACCGGCGCATTCGATTAGATTCTGACAGAGCAGGTGGCTTGGCAGGTACAAGAAAAATACACAAGTAATGATGACGTAGATCCCAATGGGTTTGTAGTGCTTGCGTCGAAAGTTTTGCACGCCTATCCGGATCAGTCGTATCAACGTACATTGATTGTGGCTGGACAGTACATGTTCTAATACCCGTACTGTAACTCTAATAACTGTAATAATATGTACACTACAATGCTGTTTGCAATAAACAAGCTTTTAAAAAACGCTTATGAAATATAGTATTTTATACAAATACATTTTAAGATGCAACTGATATCGCCATATATGCAGCCAAATACGAAGTTCTGATCTGAGCTGAGATATAATAAACTTGTTACATGAGAGATTAATTAATTACACCTAATTATATAATTTCAAACAGATCTAGAGTTGGTAATTTGTTAGCTATACCCAACAAAGAAAACACCTTTTTTTAAAGATTAATTTCAGAAAATTGTTTGCCATTAAGGTGGGACTGGACAGTTTTTCTTTTAATATTTAATGATTACCATTGTAAAGTTTAAAGTGTGTAGATGTCAATAAAAAGAATTTACCCATGTCACCTTGCTTTTTTGAGATTTATGATTCAAAACGCGAGGCATGTGTGGCATGTCTGAACACACGATTTAAATAAAGTTAAATACATGATTTTACTATTACCATTAAAAATACTGCTCCAAAATGTTTTTAAAGCAATATGTTTGTATCATATGGAAAGATCTTATCAAAAGATTTTAAAAAAGTATAAATTTGATGTAGGTTGCCTTGCATTTCAAAAAAGATATTGAATATTTTAGGTCCTAAAAATCTATCAAACCATATAGTAAAATATGAAACATGATTTTAAGTATAATATTATATATTTTCACAAAATAAAATAAAACAGGAAGTAAATATTATCTACTAAAATGGGTAACAAACACTGTTCACAACTGGTGATCCCAGCTGATTATAGCCTTCAGAGTTCGTGTAAACATAATGCACCCCTTTACTGTGCAGTACCACGTTAAGTACTGATTACTGAGTGATGTCGAAATTGATGCCGTACGTGTCTCTAGTCTATATTCATATCAACATAAAAACATTTAAAAAACCTGCAACTGTACTAAGATTGTATGATGACTAAACCTAGGTGGAGCACACTTATCAAAGAGGAGAGGTGGGACATCCCGGTGGGACATAAATCTATAAATCTGAATATAACAAATTTTCTTGTTTATTTTTTTGTTTTCATGACCACTTCACGATAACAAGTGCCAAAACTAGCCATAACATATATTGAGGTGCTGCTTTGCCAATGCCTTGTGCTTCGCTCACTGCTCCGTAGTTTGAGCACTCTGGCAAGTATGCAGGGGTCTGGCTTAAATATGCTTCGAGAGCTAACACTCTTTGTTGCTACCAGTCCCAACCTCATTACTCTGAGCTGCACTGAGAGATAAATAAGATAAGATAAGGGGAAAAAATGTGACTCACCTCGATCGTGAGTTAGCGTCGCCATTCTGGTGTTACGCCGAAGAAAGAAATTAGTACTTTCGTCTTGTCCATCGTTCGGCATCTACAACGTAAGCACCTGCACCCACCTTGGATTGTTGACGTACTGCACACAGACCTGTCAAAAATTAACATGAAATTAGTGAGAGAATAAAATATTTTCTATAATGTATGGACATGGTGTACCGAATAGGATACTCCAATTTATATATTAAACCATCACTGTTGTCATCTGACAATAAAGAGAAAAGAGGATGGATTAACATCTTACAAAAGAGTTTTGATGACTTTTTGCCGTTGAAGAGGGTCTTGACTTTAGGCTTAGCTTTGTTTTTGTTTTGAGACAGAACTCAATGACTTGGTCTTGGTAGATTTCCGTGTTCTTAAGTCTGATAACAATCTATATGTACAATACAATGTTGGCATTTATCAATATATTTTGATTACAGTGGTGATCATGGAGGGATTTATTAGTGTTAGCCTACTGCTTTGCAGTTTTCAATTGACTTTTGGAATGTCATTTCCGGACGATATTCCACTACCCACTACATTTCAGCACAGTTTTCTAGAGGATGCACATGCTAATTTGACAGTTGATATCCACAATGTAATGATGAGTGACCGTTGGTCATACCCCAGGCAGAATTATAACAACAAACCACGAACCCTGTACATCGGTGGTATATTCCCGATGACAGGTGGATGGGCAGGAGGCAAAGGTTGTCGACCGGCTGTTGACATGGCCCTAGAAGATGTCAACTCTCGCAGTGACATCTTACCTGGTTACAAGCTGCAAATGGTTGCCAATGATAGCATGGTAAGTATGGATACTATAGATTAAAATATGCATGTACATGTATACGGTATACTACATATTGGACTGGTGGACAATTAGCAGAGTCATACAATGAAATACTTTCATATTTTGCAGTGCATGCCAGGCCTTGGAATGAATGTGTTGTATGAGCTTCTATATAACGAACCCACCAAACTGATGCTGCTAGGCCCCGGATGTTCAGTCGTGTCCACGTTTGTAGGGCAGGCAGCAAGGATGTGGAACCTAATCGTGGTAAGATTTTACTATAGTATATATTAGATTTACTATCATGTACATGATTCACCTCTTGTTTTTTTAAAAGTCTGTTCAATTGAATACAGGATTCATATTGAATTTTGTAATTCTTCTATGAATTTGCTGTCATCATTATTTGTAACTTATTTTTATATATAAATTTTTTAAAATAAAGTTTTCAAAATCTTCATTCATTTACTATGTCATGAATAATCGACATGTTACTGAGTTTTCAAAGAGGCACTTGGAGGAGATAATTTGGAAAACTAGCAGGAGGGCGTTTACATGATTCGTACCCTGAGTGTATTTTTTAGCCTGTACATGAAGGGGTTTGGTTTAAATATATTTTATTTGAAGTTCTGGTACAAATGTACAAATACATTCAGCATTTGCTAAAAAGTTATATTTAATTAGCCTTTTCAGAAAAATAAGAATGTAAGAGAATACAATATTCATGCACGCATTAACACAAAATAGTAACACAGTTTTTAATAAACTGCAATTGAATCTTCCTGATTTTTCTAAATATTTAAGCACAAAACAAAATAATTTACCATTTTTTCTATATGCTATATTGAAAATTGAAAGTATTATAGAGCAATTGAAATAATGACTATCTTATATCATGATAAAGTAGTCAATTTAGAAGAAAGTCTTCAATACTTTCTATATAAAGCCCACAATGGGGACGTTCTAATACAAGTGACCTAAGCCTGACATCACATTTCATGTCTGCTGCAGTTGTCCTATGGCTCGAGCTCTCCTGCACTGTCCAACAGGAAGAGGTTCCCCACATTTTTCCGCACACACCCATCGGCCACTCTACACAACCCGACACGTGTCAAACTGTTCAAGAGGTTCGGCTGGACACAGATCGCCACGATCCAGGCCACACAGGAGGTGTTCACATCGGTGAGACATTTTATTCAGAGGTAGACAAAGTCCTGGAATTTCCCTTTCCCTTTTGTCAATTCACTTCAGATTTTACTTGCCTGAATGAAATTTTGCTTGTCTGACTTTCCTAACAACTAAGAAATGCAAATGTGCTTTAGTGAAGTAACGCTATCAATCAATCATTCATTTTTGATTAAACTGATTGTTATGTAATATGTTCTTTAGATATTATATCCCAGTATGAATATCAATATGACAGTTAAACCTTTCATGGTAAAATATTTTAATCATTGTTGTTTCAACAAAAACCATTGATTATAATGTGCTAGATAAATAAATGTGCAGTTTTCCATGAATACCAGAAATATATTGAAGTGTTTAACGGTATACGTCAATGAAAATCACTTGCTCTTTGGGCAAGCTGATTTCAATTTCTACTTACCCGGTACAAGTCCATTCAATTCTTAGTTGCCAAGATTAACCAGGCAATACAGTTTATCTAGTATTTCTTAAAATGGTAATCTGCTTTTCTACTGTTTTTCACAAGTTTTTTGTTATTTTTTTTTGTGTGTGACATATCATATTTAGACTATCAAATTAGGATGCCTAAAAGTCATATTAAAACATTAATACTAGTCAATGTTGGAATATTGAAAAAATATTAATAAAAGCCTAATGTAGACTTTTAACGCAATCTTAAAGAGTTGAATTTGTCTACATATCATCGAATGTATTTGCATGATGTCATTGAGGGGAAATGAAACTAACCTAAACAGAAAATCTGTGATAAGCAATATCAAAATAATGAGGTTCTACCGTATATGTAATTTACGTGCTAATGAATAAACATTAAGAAATTTCAACTGGAAAAGCATTACAGTAGAACCTCTAATTGTGACCACCTGTATAATAAAACCATTTTTTGCAGTCCCAAACCTTCAGAAAGATACCAATATGAATCTCCATAAAGAGACCACCTCTACCATTTTTTGTAGTGTAATATGCGTCGTCGCGGTTGTTGCTTGTAGATTGTAGGGTGTTGAGCAAACCTACCTCAAACAGGTTGCACACTGCTGGGTGGTACCTACACGTTAAATAGGTCCATGTCAGGCAAGCGAACGATAATGTGAGTGCTAAGCACGTCTGCGCTACTGTAGCAGGGATGTGCTGTATGCTCCCCGGTGAGTTGAGAAAGATATAGTGTGACAAGGATGCCAATGACCTGGTGTAAGTGATGTAAAATCGACTGAGCGTATGGATAGTAGGCTATTAAACTTGTACATTTAGACGATCGAGGACCTAGAGGAGCGAGTGAAGGACGCGGGGATTGAGATCGCGGTGCGCACCAGCTTCCTCACCGACCCCACCAACGCCGTACGCAACCTCAAACGGCAGGACGCACGCATCATCGTGGGGCTCTTCTACGAGGACATGGCACGGCGCGTCTTCTGCGAGGTACAGCAATCAATCAATGGAATCCTATTCTAATTTAACGTGTTCGTTTCACAAAGTTGGGGTTGGAAGGGCGATGTTTTAGCTTGAGAGTTGTAGATGCCATGCAAGACAATCATTTGGGTCATGTGTATTTAATCATACCTGTAGGTGTTGCTTCATGGGAATCTCTTTTACACTGACCCTAGTATAGGCAGTTTTACACTATCTACATTATCGAGAATGCGATCTATTTTCAATAACTTGTGCATTGAATGATAAGCCCGAAATAAATGAGGATGGTAGGTGATGAAATTTGGTTGAAATTTGAGAAAGTTATTAAGGTTTGAACATTTTTGTTTGTATGGTATATTAAATATTACAATGTAGACAGAGGTTTTGTGAAATCTATTCAAGCTTTGAACATCAATGTTCACAGTATGCTTCTGTGTTGTATTTGTTTCACATTATTCTAAATTCTGGCTTGTATTTAATTTGAGCAAAAACCATACATGTTATTACTGCAACATGCTTGATCAATCAATGAATTGGTATGAATAATATTCATTGTATGATTAATATATGAATATGTATTTACATTTCATTTGTGTAGATATTGATATGGACAAACTTTGGATGTGGGTCTTTATCTGAGGGTGGGCCTTTAGATGGTCATAAATGGTAAAACACAGATCATGTAAACAACAATTTTAGAAAATATTTTTTACAATTGTATATTTTATATTTCAATACAAAGAGCAAACACAAATAAGATACAACCAATTTTATAAGATGTAATAGTATGATAAACTTCTCATGAAGAGTGGATTTTACATATTTTCATTTGATAAGAGCTATTTTCATTGTCGCCTTTTTGTAAGAATAGTTAGCACCACGCCAATCCCTCCAATAAACACCTTGATGACTGTCCGAGTGTCCCCCTTGTTCATAATATTGTCCTGTTAAAGCAGCCCTGACGCACCCACTATACCACCAGGCCTGTTTATATCTCTGTGCACAGTTAATGCTATGCTCGTCATTGTCTCTATCATGTGTAGAAAACTTCATCCCGTTGTGTGGGCTTAAAGCGTTCCCAGCATTGCCGCTATAGTCACCTAAATAAAGTCTGTATGCCTCTCTTTCACTGCCTATTCTAAAATAAGAATACTCAGCAAACTTAGAATTACCATCCCAGTCTTCCAAGTCGATTCTTAGTTTCCAATGACCAACAGACGTCAGCTGATGCATTACCTCTAGTCCAAGCCAAAACGATCCAAGTGGGTTGCCAAAAAAGAATTTATAATCATTCCATGTTTTGAGGTGAAAATTGTATAGATTATCTTGCCTTCTTAGTATCACAAGCCATTTTTCATTTTCTATCAATTCACATAGAACAGTTACTGGAAGCTTTGGATTTTGGGATGCAGCATCCGCTATGTAAATTGTGTAAAGACCAGTCTTTGAAAGATTAACATCATTACAGTTACTTGGATATATAGTGGGTGTCTCAATGTTATGTGTACCTTGCTCTCCTATTTATGTCCTCGTTCATTACAATCAACGTTTTAGTGTCTTCCATGAGGGTGCCAATATCCAGCGATTGTCTCCACAATAAATCGTATAATTTATCACAGGATGCATTAGTCAAATATGACAAACCCAGCGTGGGTCTCCATACATATAATGCACAGATATTGAGAAATGTCATTGCTCTAATGTAAGCCATGATGGTTTTGAAAATGTGTCCTTTTTGATTGAAGAAAGTTTTCCTTTCAATGAAAATGCGCATTACCAGTTGTTTTATATATGCAGGTAGAAGCTGTTGACTTTGGACTTTGGATTTGTATCCTGTTCTAGAAATAGAGGGATGTAATAGTATTAGTCATTGTATGACATCATTGAGGTACAATGTTTATGAATCATTAAGATATCTGTTGTTTTAATAGGCTTACCCAATTCGGAAGGAGACTTCTTGTTTAGGTTTAAGTCTCCCCATTTTGATAGTAAACTTCTAACCTAGCATTTAGACTAGTCTCCCACTAAAGGAAACAGGTTCACTGTATGAAAATGTTTCTAGTTTATATCCTTGAAAATGAGACACGGTGAATTTTTATTTTAAGAACTTTGGTCCAAATTTGAGAACATTATTCAGATTTGGAGATTTTTGTTTATACTACATTTTATCAAATTCTGCCTTGTGAAAGAATTTAAGCAAAAACTATGAAAGCTTTTAATGTCAAAGTTAACTTTTTGATCATTAGTAGCATTGATCAGACTTCGGCCCATGTGATTGGATTAAAAAATTGAAATTTTGCTGACATTTTGTGCTATGAGTTTGACTTTATGGTGTAAAGTAACAATGTAGGAAATTTATTTGACTTATCCATGAATTCCACTTATCAGGGTTCAAGATAATTGAGTATAACAGTATTATTAGATGAATATATCTTTACAAGTCTAATGATATCATATACTATCATATACATGTACTGTGTACAACCGTGCAAAAACCCATGGCCCTTTTCAGTTGAAAATAGTCCATTAATGGGGTTGTGAATGGATTTCAATCCTCTACATTTTGATGTGGTCCAAACATTGGGATGGGACTTTGCATGGGGTGGGCTTTAGATGATTTGTACAGTACAACCTCTTTTTAAGACTACCTCTTTAAACAGACCAACTCTATGAAAGACCATATTTCACGGTCCAAGTTTATCATAAACAGTCTGTTGTGAACCTCCATAAAGAGAGGTCATCTGTTAACAAATGAGAACTAAATTGTGTTTTCTTTCTGTTCTAATTTAATTCAAATATCAAACGAGACTTAAAATGTTTAAAAAGTTTTGAAATTTATCAAAGCTTTTCAGCTCTATAGAGGCCTAATCATACTGAGAACTATTCTGCATTCAGGTTGGACTTTACATCTTGGTGTGGCCTTGCATGGTTGTATTTGGTACTGATAACTCGAGGTCTGCTTCTTCAGGTGTACAAGCAGAAGCTGTACGGCCCCAAGTACGTCTGGTTCATCATCGGCTGGTACCCAGACAACTGGTTCTCGGAACCCGACCCCATGATCAACTGCACCGCGGCCCAGATGCAGGAGGCACTGCAGGTAATGTATTGTATAGCTGGCATTCTGTTACCTATGCCATACATCCATCATGTGAATAAATGAGAAACCATATGTACAAAAGAACTACGAAGTACACTACAGTACAACATACATTTCATTGGCAATTCATACTCCGCAAATATCAACTTCTTCCCATTTTTTGAAATAAAAATGCAGCAAAACTTTGCAATTACTGGCAATATTGGGAGTATAATATACGCATTTGGGAGCTGTCTTCATTAGTGAAATATTTGTAGTAAGGTGTGTGTGTGTGGGGGGGGTGTTTCATAATAGAGAGGTTCCCCGGTATGTAGTATTCTGACACCATTTGACAAAGCCTAACTGGCCCGTTGTGGGTCTGTCTTGTTACAGGGTCATTTCACCACGGAGGGTCTGATGCTGAACCAGGACAACACTCGCACTATCTCCGGAATGGTGGGTGCCGCATTAACAACTTGATCTTATATAATATTTGAGCTATAGATCAATCTAACGTGTGTTTTCCACAATTGGGATGATAATATCATTCTGGTCTCTCGACCAAAGGGTTGTGAGTTTGAGTCCCTTGATAGCAAATTGATATAGTAATATAGAAGATAGTCTTCTAAATGTTCGAAAAAAAAACGTCTTCAGTTATGTCAATATAGTGGTAGGAACATGCATGTACATGTTGTAGAAACTGAGAGAGATGTTAATTCAAATGAGACGTGAACGCAGTATTATTGTACTATGACAGGCTGTGATGTCAGAAGTAGGTTCTATCACTTAGAACAGTGATTGGCCTCTGGATGCCATCATAGATGTGGGCCTTTGTTCTCACTGTGGGTAAACCAGCTGTAGCCAGTTTCAGTATCTAAGACGATGTGCTGAAATTTACAAAGATTAGACAATAATACTGTAAAGGACTTTCTATTTGGCTATTCATTACCGTACGACTGTCCTGTTTTGCAGACGTCAGGGGAGTTCATGGCGAAGGTCGAGTCTCGTATCGGCGGCTCGAACCCGTTCTCGGTGACGGGCTACGTGGAGGCGCCGCTTGCGTATGATGCCGTGTGGGCGCTCGCTCTCGCACTCAACAAAACCAACAACAGGTGCGGTGCCAGGGATAGGCCAGCCTTATTCCTAGGTGGCTCACTGTGCCCACACTAACCCAAAATGCAGTTGAACCCATTTAGCTTATACGTGAAGGAAGGGAGTAAACTCGAAGTAACTTGAAGGGAGAGAGTTATTTGCTAAAGCTATGTATAATTGTAGAGTTATCAGGGTGCGAGATGAACAGGTGCTAGTGTATGTGTGAAAAAAGTGGCTCTGCAGCAGCACGTGCCTAGTGGCTTGGAAATGTTTGGGGATAAAGAATAGGTGGGCAGAGCCTAATCCATCAGCGATTATAAGCTGGCCAAGTATGAACATGTCCCTGAACTGTCAGGACGGTTTGCCTAATGGATAAAGACGCCTGAGCTACACATAGACTGGTCGGCGGGTATCCAGGAGATCATGTGTTCGATTTTACGGTCATCCAAAGCTTTACAGGTTTCCTAAAAAATTTCACACATGTCTAAGCAAAATGTGTCAATTACTATTTCTTTATAATATTCAATTTCCTTACGCAATTAAAGACGAATACTGGTCAATATAAAACCAATACATTTATCATATTGACACTTCTAACAGATGAGTAGTGCATAAAATATAGACTTAGTAAGGTCTGTTTTAGTGTGAAAAACAAATACTTTTATGAAATATATGTTTTACTGACATCATGTCACTCAATGTAATTTTTGAAACCACAAAAATTGCCAGTCGCTTATCTGATCTCTCGAGCGAAAAATAAAACATCTCTTACATGTGTCTAATTTAAAACCTGTAGTTTTCGAAAGCAGAAACGTTACATTATGTACTTTTGCCACCTTCAGACTGAGGCGTCGCGGCGCATCTCTCGAGGATTTCACGTACTCGAACCGAGCGATAATGGAGGAGATGTACGCTGCGATGAACGCCACAGACTTCCTGGGCGTGTCTGGGCGCGTGGCCTTCTCCTCCCAGGGCGACCGTATCGCGTGGACCCAGGTGAGACGCAGCGACCACAGTCTCTCTCACATGCCTCTCAAGTCTGAGTGCATTTTGTCAAAACCTTAAAAAAGGGAAATTTGATTTTATCCCGGTGTTTTTTTTCAACGTTTCTTTAAAAGAATTTCTTATTAAACTTTGCATGATGTATATAGTTGAACAAACTTCTAAATATATGTAACTGTGTTACAATTTGAGTTTTTATAACGGCTAACTATAGATATAAACACTCTGCAAACTTAAAAAGTACACAGCAGCTATGTCTGTCTGACTGACTGACTGATTGACTAATTGACCATCTTACTGTGTGTCTGTCTGTCTGACGGTCAGTTTTATTACCCAGATTGAGCAGATGTGGGACGGGAACTACACCAAGATCGGCTTCTACGACTTTGGCTCGGACAACCTGACGTGGTCAGGCACCGAGCGCTGGCCGGGTACGTGCAAAATACGCAGAAACACACAGACACATCATGGCGGGTGCAATATTGTTATCCCACTTCTGACACCACGTAATATTTTAATGGCTGCTGATGAAGGAGGCAGATATGTTGATTTAAGAATATGTTTAATTGAACTATCAATGGCTATCAAGACATATGCATAAAAACATTGAAATTTGTACTACACAATATACAGTATCAGGCTTCATTGAATTGCAAAAGTGTAATTTTATAGTCTGCAAATATGCATACTACAACATGAAAACGGTTCGTAATGTCATGAAAATTGGAAAAAGGGAAGAGATTTTATGTTTTTCTCTGTCTTCATTCTTGCAGTTGCTGGTAAGGTGAATCATTATTTGGCTATTTATTCACCTGTAGTTTCATGCTACCAACTGCTAAGCAATCATTTTTGGCGTACAGGTGGTAAGAAGCCCGCCGACCGCACCATCATCGTTCCTCGGCTGCGCGTCGTCTCCTCCGGTCTCTTCGCTGCCATGAGTCTCCTGGCCACCTGCGGCATCGTCATAGCAACCGCCCTCATCGCCTTCAACTGCAAGTTCCGACAACATCGGTGAGTGATCTGCCACCACCGCCACGTATATTGAGTGCGTTTTTCGCTTCTATTCAATGCTCGGTGCCACTTTTTCAAGATGAAATGTATTATGTGGACATTGTCCCTATACTAAATACAGTAGAAACTTGATGTCTCGAAGCTGTAGGAATAACAAAAAAATGCTTGAGATATCCAACAATATGTGAAATAACGAATGATATACCTACATGTAGTCGAGAAGCAATTTCAAGGTTCTACACACTAAAAAGTAAAAATATGAAAATAAAATTTACTAGATACTACTTAATACTAACTCTAAAACAAACTAAACTTCCCTCCCCCAGGTACATCGCGCAGTCTCAGCCTCACGTCAACACGGTGCTGCTGGCGGGCTGCGTCGTGTGTCTCTCTTGCATCTTCCTCGAGGGTCTCGATGGCAAGCACGTCTCCATCGCAGCCTTCCCCATGCTTTGCCAGGTAAAAACATATTGAATCTCTCTGGTAAGACTTTCTGAAGGACTGGCCTCAAGTGGTCTCAATCGAGTGGTGTTCTTTTCATGCAATGGGCTCTTTATGGTGAAGGTTAGGAACTGCGAGAAATATTAGTACTCTTCAAAGTTGCATGCAGCATGCATGAAGATTATTTGCAGGGCTGAATATTGAGGATAACCCGGTGGCCCTGGGCCACTAGAAGCTTAGTTGAGGCTTGATTCCGGCAACTGCTTTCTTTTCATCAGTGGCCTGAATTCTATAGTTAATATTCACTGTGGATAACAGCATTTTTAAATCTCAGGCTACAATCATGACAGTGTTGAGAATCCGAGCCATCAGCTGTCAGATGCTTGTATTCAGTCCTCATATGTAATGCCCTCGTACGTATGTTTATGCTATGTGTGGTACAGTAGACCCTCCCACTCCACTGCTTGGAAGCTGACTGAGTGGGTGGGTCGGTGGTTAGCACAATAGCAATTGTATGAGAACAAGGGAGTTGAGAAAGGTAATATAGGTGTAGGTGGAAAGTCGACTGAGTGTATGGATTGTAGACTATAAAGCTCACACTTTAAATTTACATAGGCGCGTGCTTGGGTGCTGGCTCTGGGCTTCACTCTCGCCTACGGACCAATGTTCGCCAAAGTGTGGACTATCTACAGGCTGACCACACGCAGGAACAAGGAGGTCAAGGTCAGTCAACACTAGCAGATCCAGGATTTCAAAATATTGGGGTGGAGGCACTACCAGTGAATTATATGGGTTTTGCAAACACGAAAGCTTACAGACATGTAAAAATCACTATGAAAATGTCATTTTTGGGGGGTAAAAGGAGTAGCACCCGCGCCCATCTCCCTAGATCTACCTATGGTCTGAATGATGCAACCTGTGCCATGCTGAATGCGTGCCTGCCTCACTGCCCAACTGATTGCATGGCGGCTTGACTGCCTGTGGGGACGTTTGCCTGTCTGCCTGCCTCACGACCCACCTGACTGCCTGCCTTCCTCCACTGCAGGTGTTCCGCGAGTGGGAGATGGGGGTGGTGGTGGCGGTGTGCCTGTGTCTGGACGTGGTGGTGCTGGCCGTGTGGACCGCGGTCGACCCGCTGCACCGCGCCCTCGAGGACTTCCCGCACGAGGCGCCGGACCGAGACCAGCCAGAGCCCCGCGACGTCGAGATCAAACCGCAGCTCGAGCACTGCAGCAGCAACAACCTCAACGTCTGGCTCGGTACGACGCTACATGTTCACCGAGAATCATTCGCTGTAGAACTGGCCAATGTAAAATGGTATTAGTAGATGGTGGCATGAGGTCTCATTAGAAATGGGTTTAATTAGAGGGTCTACTGGACAGGATATGACTGTTCAAATGACCATGGGGTTTTAGGTTGAAATGATGTCTATAGCACTGTTGGAAATTCATGAGAAGTTGTTTGACATCAGAGCAAGTAACTATAAAAAGTTACACTCTGTGAATGTAGGACTTGGTCACAAAAATTGAAATTGCTATCGTCTTTGGTGCAATATGTGGCATTCTAGATTAGAATTGAATATGAAATATATTACCTTTGCACTTTTGATAATTTAACAAAACATATCAAAATCAAACTGACACATTTTTTGAATGGTTGGTCGAAAAAGATAATTAAATAAACAAAAAAAAAATTTTTTTATCTCTGACATTTTAACTCTGATGAGGAATTTATTTATTCAAAAGTACTAAGCTAATAAATTTTAGTAAACTTAATTCAAAATTATCTTTTTTGACAACCTTTCACCAGCAGTTACGATGTAAAGACAACAACAATGAGAGGACCTGCTGCCTT
Organism: Streblospio benedicti; assembly: GCA_019095985.1. Lineage (NCBI taxonomy): Eukaryota > Metazoa > Annelida > Polychaeta > Spionida > Spionidae > Streblospio > Streblospio benedicti. The sequence continues at coordinate 14,351,986 of CM032659.1, forward strand.
CAAAATTTGAGTTTAACTTTTATGAATACTGATTTCAATGTTGAAAATTCATAGCGAAAAATTGTCTGACATTAGGGCAAGCAACTCTAAAAGTTACCTGCCCTGAGTTGAGGACAGCTATTTCCCACACTGTTGAGTCTATAGTACAGTGTGCTGTGTAGGTGTGGTGTTTGGCTACAAGGGGGTGCTGCTGCTGTTCGGGATCCTGCTCGCCTACGAGACGCGCAACGTCAAGATCAAACAGGTCAACGACTCACGCTTTGTCGGAATGAGCATCTACAATGTGGTGGTGCGTTATGTTCAATTCTTTTATCATTATCAATTATTGTATTGAATTTTAAAAAATTATCATCAATTATTGTATTCAGACATTAGAATACATGTATTTCATATGATAAGAGGGCAACCATTTATCATGGCCCAGGGAGGGGCTGAAAAACTCAAGTAGGGGTTGTGAGGCCTATGATTCCCAATTAGGTTAGGGGTGGGGGGTTGCGATGCTTAAAATCATACCATAATATTTAATATTTTCAACCACCGTTTTGGCCATGATAGAAAGTAGCCCTTTAATGTCAGTTTTTAAGTAAAGTTATTCGGTAAAGTCATAATCTTTATGAGAGAATAAAAAGACCACAATGAAATGACAGGTGCTGTGCGTGATCACGGCCCCCGTCTCCCTCATCATCCGCTCCCACCAGGACGCCAGCTTCGCATTCGTGGCCGTCGCCATCCTCCTCAGCTGTCTGCTCGCCATCGGGCTCATATTCGTACCCAAGGTAGGCCCCCCGCCCGCCGCATGCCCGCACGCCCTCCTATTTGTTCTTATGTCTGTGTGTGTCTGTCTGGTCTATCTACCCATCTATATTTTTTGTGGTCTTGTTTGCATTCAAGATGGGCAGTAAAACCTCCAGTTTAAACCACCTCTATAAAAATACCATCCCTGTAATAAGATTATTTTTCACAATCCCAAACCATTGTAAAGTGATCAACATGAACATCCATGCAGAGACTAAATCCCTGATCTGCTACTATTGTGGAGTTAAAATTTTCAAAAAAGCATTGCAATTAACTTTATTCTATCTTTGATATATTTATTAGATGGAAAACAGAGAACTTTGTAAACTTTATTTCTGCTACTATGGGATGGTCTTGATAGTAGTTGAATAAAGAATCCTCTGATGTCAGTATTAAATTTGTAGCTGCTTGAAAAAGATCTTGATATACAGTAAAACCTCCAATTAAGACCATCTCTCTATTGATGAGACCACCTCTGTAATAAGACCACTTTTCTTGGTCCCAATCCTTCATAATGGTTCAATGGGAACCTCCATATAAAGACCACCTCCCTATTGAGACCACCTAACACCGCTCCCAAAGGTGGTTCTAATAGAGAGCTTCTAGTGTAGTTGTTATAACTATTGATCAATTGGTAATCATGGATATATTTACTAAACCAATGCATGCTCTGTGACGTGGGGCTCACTGTGCTGTAGTTGCTGGCCGTGTGGCGCGACCCGGCGCTCCCTGGTGCCGCCGGCTCACAGGCGCTGCCCATGACGGGCGGCGGCGCCGGGGACTCGGCGGCAGGCGGCGCTCTGGGAGGCGGCGCCGGCGCAGGAGGCAGGGAGGAGGAGGAGGAGAGACACCAGCGCCTGCTCGCGGAGAATGAGCAACTCAAGAGGCAGATTGCAGCGGTCAGTCATTGGGTTTTTTTTGTTCACAGGACAAAGCTTGAAGCTTTTCAGTTGGATCCGATATCCATAAAACAAGTTATAGGTTTTACACGGCACTGATTTAAAAAAGAGAAGCATTCATTAGCGTACTAAATACTATCCTCGTTGTCTGTAAATTAACACTTCAAACTGCTTTTCATCACTTTTTTATTACCGACGCTATAGCTAGTGCCTGCCGATGACTGTTACATCGAACAAACTGAAGTATCCATGTGCAAAATCATGCGCATGAATACAGAACTAAATAGTTCTGTTACATCGTGTTAACTACAGTTAGTTGTCAGTGGGCTGTGGGACAGAGCCACAGTAGTCAGTGGCAGGGTGTAGTGGTCATTTGAAGGAAATGGGTCAGTGTGGGAGTGTTCAGTAGGGTGGCATTGTGATCAGTGTGGGGGCAGGTGTCATGGCAGGTGATGGGGGCAGTATGTCCTTATTAAAAAGGGTGGTTGTTCACATGGGCATGTTCCACTGGATCCATGATGAATGTGGTGACCAGTAACCCATGAGATGTACTTGCAATCGTGAAAAGGCCTGCAACTTGTGCGTAGGCTGTCATCAGGACCTGCTAGGGATGAACACTGAATATAGAGTAAAGATTGTTCTTTATATTGATCTTTATATGGTTCAAAGCATTACATTTCAAAACCCACAAAAATAAAGGTGTGATAGTCTCACTGCAGGTGATAGATGGAGAACCATTATTAGACTGCTTAATATATTGAAGTAATACATGTACATATAAGTTCATCCCGCTACCCCCCTCCCCCACAAAAAAACAAACAAACCAAAAAGCAAAGAACAAAAAAGCAAAACAAAAACAAACTTGATTTTTATAGAACCAACACTACTTGGTTAAAAACAGAAGAAAAACGGAAAAAGTTTTAAAAATAACTTGCATTTCTGTTAAGCACATCTTCATATTTTGTTATCATACGTAAATCATGTAATAATGAGAGTGATATTCATTGAACACTAATAATGGGAAACAAACTATTGTCTCTTTTGTTGTCTTTTTGTAGAAAGAAGAAAAGGTGAAAGAGCTGAAATTTCGTCTGCAAGCTCGAAGGTCGGCTCCAGGGTCGCGCCCTCGGGTCGTCACCATGGCAAATGGAGGTCAGCTAATTTCCGTAATTATATATATTTGTGTGTGTTTAACCTGAAGGAAAGAATTAAAAAGTTTGCATTATGAGAAATTTCTAGTTATCAGAATGTATGCTTCTGGTGACGAGCGTAGCATTACCCCTCTTTGTTTTAATGAAGACAAGTTGGAATGTTTGCTTCTTAAACTATTACTTCTAGCCATCCTTTTAATTTTGTCTTAATAATGCAGTAAAGTATTCTCATCATTATGATTCATAATCTTGTCACGGAAAGTGTGTCTTGTTTTGTTACAGCTGGAAGCATTTTACTGGCAAAGCCTACAATGTTAGCAACTTGATATTTAATACATTTTGTAATCCTATTACTTGTTCTATTTTCAGATGGCCCCATAAAGTCGTAAATTGCCTGTTGATAAAAAGATTGACTTGTACTAAGTGTAAAACTACAGGTTTATTGCCATCAAATGCACAAAGAGCTAGTTTGTGGAATCAAATTGAAAGCCGAATCCAAATTTTTCATTTTTTAAGGTGATTGCATACCTCTGTGGCTTGGTCACTAAAAATTATCATGTGATTGTCTCTCAATGTTATATACATGTAGCTATAATGATTGTAACTCATTGAACACTTTGCGACACTTGAAATATAGTTATTTTGAAGATGTGGTGGAATTTGTTTGTGATGTCTCAAAAAAAAAAAAAAAAAAACTGCAGACTATTGAGCCATTAAATTTCATTGGTCAAATAGGAACTTCAAATGGCTCACCAAAATATTTTGTTATAGTTGTGTGACTCATACAGTATGAAAATTGACTTTTTTTTTCAATTTATACTTGTTTTTGTTATCAGAAGTGTTAATTTTTAACACTTTTGAGTTATTGTACACTGATGAATTTACATTGTAATTTATTATTGACTGTGAATCTCTTATATGGTGCAATATTCCCAATTGTTATGATATTTATTTATGTATAAAAAAATCATTGATATAAAGGAAACAATGTTTTTGATAATTGAAAATGATCTTATTGTTAGACATGGAAAATAGGTAGAAAAATAAGCTCGCATCTCAAGTATGGTTATCCCAACATCCCCTGTATCTTGTCAGCATTATAATGATCATGTTTATTTTTTGGATTTATAGAACGATAGAGCTTATGTTAAATTGTACAATATGCAATCACTGTGCTACCTATATGTTAAACCCAAGTTTGACGTAAGTATATTCAGTAATCATATTCAGAAATGAAAATCTCTGTTGAAATTAATCTGCAGATCTATGCATGCAGCAATAATTGTGAGATGCTTCTAGAATGCATTTCTGGTGTGCTATGATAAGAATTGTCAAAGGGATGATCGGTCCTACATTTGGAGCCATTTATAATGACCATCCGAAACCGGCTATTACAACCCACCATACAAACATGGACTATTCTGCCTTAGTCGTAGCTAACAATGTGACAAAGAATATGACCATTGCAGCTCACCAGATTGGGCCATTATTGTTCACCATCATGTGAAAAAAGAATGGTTGTTAATTACCCACAAAATGCAGTATTATAACTAAACTGAATACAACTCCACGGATGTAACATGTCAAAAATATCACCACAGTTTAAAAACAGTGTTTGACAAGAGACAAAAACATTCAAATCGACCAGAAAAATGGTGGTCTTGGTAGAGTGTAATAGCTGGTATTTTTATGCGGTGTATAATTTATTGGCTGGTTTGGGAAGGTGATTATATATATTATGCTGGTTACCGTCTAGAACTCATTTTTAGAGGTGTTTTATATTATCTAAAATATTTTTGTGTTTGTGATAAAATCCTCATCTTATGTACTAATGTACCTAAGATTTAGTCTTCATGTGATACCTTTACTTATTTTATGGCCATAATATAATAAGGGTCAATTAGTATTCATATTTGAATCTCAAATTTATGAGCTATGTTATTATTGATGTCTATACAGAGTTGTATTTTGATATAGGTAGATTAACATTTGTACATCACAATAACCTGATAGTGTTCAATGTGTATATTCCAACTGTAATCATGTTAAAATCTCTGTAAATTTTGCTAATAATGCTGAACATTCTAAATAGGGTAAAGGAAAATATTATCACAAGTACAATGTAAGTACATATATTTTAATTTTTAGATTGTTGAAAAGATATTATACTGCTATATATTATTAGTTATTGTCCGTACTATTTTATTGTTTTTCAAATGACCATTTATTTGTGGGTTCAAGTTTTGACATCAAAAGTTATACTTTTTCCCTGCTTTCCAGACATCTGCAAAGCCAGGATAAAATGATTCTAAGAAAAGATAACTTTCGATAATCTTTTAATTTATTTTTAGGAATATATATATATATATATGAGAATCTAATATGATTGAAATGTTGTTTTTTATAATTTTTATTTCTACTGTATTTATAATTAAAGGGACTTATCTGTAATTTTTGTAGTATGGCACTAGGTTTAAGAAGTTATTTTTTTGTCTAGTCATAATGTAATTTTAGAATTAAAGTTATTATATGTTGTAATGCTCATTTGATTACACATTGATATTTTAAAACATGTTATGTAATTGGTATCAATCAGAAATCAAAATGTGTTGGATTTAATTCAAGATGTATAGATTTTCAATATTTTATTTACATCTTATGACCCATCACGGTTATTCGAAATACAAAAATAAGCAAAAAAAAAAAAAAAAAAAATTTAAACTAACAATTCAGTTTTTTTTTTTTTTTTTTTTTAAAGTTTAAATTTCAAAGTTTAACCATGTTGGTGGTTGTTGATTTTGTGGACCAATTTCAAAACGTGTATATTCATGTAAGAATAGTATAGATATGGTAGGAAGAAGACTATTTTTTTCTAACGAAGGCCAACATATATTGTTTTGATTGACGAAAAAGAGGATGGAGAATTTGTGTACCAAAAAATAATACTTTTTATCACCGGCTAGGTATGTTACTATTATCAACAACACATATAAAGTCCATCTAACAATTCCCATGGCATACTAGCTTTACTAGGTCTCCTCAATATATATACGTAACAGTGAAAATTATCCTTTATTTGTACTAAAATGCTCTCAACCTGGTGTGCTATTAATATAGCTTTCAACACTGCTTGACCACACCCATGTTGAAGTCAACACAGTCTGATAGTTGAAGCAGCGTCATCACAAAGATGTAACACGAACTATGCACGCACACGTAAAAACAAGGATAGTCCAGTATACCACGGCAAACGTACAATTCTATGTTCTAGTGAGTTATTTTTAACCTGCCGACCGGCACCACAGATGAAAGACGGATATATAACCTAAAACCCGTACTATCTACGTGTAATTTACGGCTGTATCAGGGTAATATCACGCATAGTCGACGTACAATATGGTAATCATTCCGCGCCAATAAAAGGATTAGCGCGGATGGTTAGGCCGAAATGTTGCGTATTTCACCGTGAGAAAAACATACAAAGCACTGATGGTCGGCGCATTAACGGCTAGATCATTAAAGGCAAAATTTTCTTCGTCCTACATACATGTACGTGTCCATCCGTTTTTTCTATGTGACAGTCACTGTAGGTAATTGAAATAATCTCACGCAATTCGCCTTATAAAAACCGTACAAAATACAGATGGTCGGTGCATTAATTTACACGGGTGGACCACGTATGGCAGAAATCTGTTCGTCGTGCATACGTGTTCCATCCGTTTTTTCTATGTGACAGTGGCTTAATGGCGACGGACGGATCGTGAAAAACGGGACATTACAATGTACTTTTAAGACACCGGTGGCCTGAAGTAAAAATATATAAGATTCTGAGCCTAATTCGTTCCGCTTCTTTAACATATATGGCATTTTGCTGTCACATAAAGTATACATGTAGGCCTACTAATTTAGATGCCCAAGGCCAAGCGACTGGATTGGAATGAACGTGCCTGAACACTTCGCGACCTTCAAAAACATAATGCAAACACAATTTTGTATTGTAACATCGGGACAGTCGTTCATAATTCACTTTCGACTGTCTAGCTTAGGGACCATTCAGTATTTATGAAAGGGTGGGGTAGGAGGATTTTAGGACGGGCCATGAACTTTTGTCACAATGTCGGGGGGGGGGCTATCATTTTTTTTACACAATTTTGAGGGGGGGGGCTATCAATTTTTTCACATAAAATTTACCCCCATTTTTTAAGAGATGCTGTACTAAAATTTACTGTTTTTATATATTATGGATATCCATCAAATAGGATTTTAGTTAACCGACAATGAATGCGTTAACTGTTGGGGGTCGGGTGGGTGGGGGTGGGGGTGGGGGGTCATCAATTTTTGTCACATGAAATTGAGGGGGGTTACCAATTTTTTCACAGAGGTTTGAGGGGGGGGCTATTAATATTTTCACAGCAATTTCGGAAAATCCTCCTATCCCACCCTGTCACAAATACTGAATGGTCCCTTATTGTGCAATAATGATCGTTGGGTTTGGGGGGGGGGGCATAAGCGCCAAAATAGCACCGATACCACACCGAAATGCGGCCCATCCTTCACCAGTTGGACACTCCCTGCCCCATGGTACTATACGTTAGATAGGCAGAGGTAAGGTCGGTGATTGCTTATGCCATTATACACCATATACCATATAAAGTGAAGTATTCTAGACTACCAGGATGTTGGCAAATATGTACTGTGACACGAATGACAATGACCTTGTGTATATGTAATGCCAACTGACCGTATAGACGGTAGACGTTGACATCACTGCTTTATACATTTACATACAAACCGAATAGTCTCTACCAGTGATGCAGCAGATATGCACCATTCTTGTCACCAACTTACCAACTGATTTTGAGCACCTTAGCTGATGACGGATATCACTTGTGCATACAGAGCTTGTCCCCATTGAGATCACTTGAGGTTAATTAGTCCCAATACATGTAGTGATGTTCTACCATTACGAAAAATTAGGGGAGATATACCCTACCCCATTCTCAATTCTCAGCAAAAGTCCTGGGCCATTCTCATTAATTTTCAAACCATTCTCATTTCACAATTTCACAGTTTCACAATTTCTTACAATTCTCAAAGAAAATGGACCCACATTCTCATTTCTCATAAAAATCAAGGGTCATTCTCACATATCAAAATAGGTACATTTCCCCCTCATAAATGAGAAGAGACAGAAATAACAGAAAGACAGATTAAATAAGAAGAGGAGGAAAGTACAAGAAAGTACAGAACAAAAAAGGAAAAGAAAAAAACAACAACTAAGGAGACGAAGACGGCAATGAAGAATAATGAAAGAAAAAGAAGGAGAAAAAGAAGAAAAAAGAAGAGCCGTAAGATTGACAGAACAAGAAGACGAGGATGAGACTACACTGGCCAGACCCCGCCTCGTTATCGTCTGCCTCCTGTTCGCTGTTTACATCCGGGCTCTCATCACAGAGGCGCTATCGGCAGACGAGATTGTGCCGGTGGCGGCGGAAGGAAGGACGGGCGGGGGCGGCAGATAGGCCGCTGGTGAATGGGACAACACGGCCCTTTCTGAAACACTTTCATTTCATGGACTATAGAAACTTTATGGAGAGTACGGTTTATTATGGCTGTGAGCGGGCGGGGGGGGGGGGGGGGCGTGGTTATAAAAACACACAATAACATGGGGTTGGAAGGGGGGGCGGCGGCGGCGCTGAAAAACTCAAATTGTTTTTTGGATGAAAATGTTCAATCAAATTTAGGCGGTGACCTGAAAATTATACGGTAATGGTTTCGTGTAAGTAATGGCAGCCTCCTTTATGCTGAAAGGTAGTCACGGAATTCACGTAGGAACGATCTAAAGCTGTTTGCGTCGTCATAGTTTTAGGTGTTCCATTATTACTGATGTCAAAACTCAGTTTCTAAATGCTTGTGTTGACATGTTAAGTATCATTCAGTGCGGGTTTTTACCTGACACTGTGGTGTACTCACGTATTTAACATTACGCAATAGTCACACTGTTGTTGGCACAGTAAAGACAGATCCAAGTAAACCCTACAAGTCTTTATGAAATCCATTTGGATAATTTTTAACTCCAAAAACCCTGGAACAATTAGGGCAAATGTGCGCCGTAAAGCGTAATATAGTGGTATGTAATCATAGATTATATAGAATCTATGGTATACTTCTGATTTACTTTGCATTAATACCATTTTCTGTAGTGTACTTATGATTGGCAAAATCCATTACCTCTAATGAGCGCCCATTGACCCGTACAAAGAGCTGGACACTTGGTTTCATGGTTTGTGCATAAGATTTATTTAGCCCATTGTTTGGTTTTGCTATATACGGTGTCAGTGATATGCTGGTGGTTGTAAATTCGTCTCTAATGAAACATTTGGAGTAAAACAATTGTTGCAACCCACATTTCTTTTGATGATCAACTTGATTTTTTACCTTACTAAAAACTAAGTTTGGTTGCACGTTTCAAATAATATTGAAGAGTCCACGGGCAAATGTATTTAGCTACAAGTACCAGTATACGAGTATCCACGATCTACATACGTTGATTTTGCCTATTTAGATCCAACGGGTGCCTATATCATGTGAACAAATATACAATCTAGAATGTATTATCTGTGTGTGATACGCGTCTTTAACTGAGACTGTTGACGGCTAGGATATTTTTACATTGAGATAGTTATTTCCTTAATAGCTCACATCATTGAAAGAAATACACGATGCTTACCTAGTACCTCTGATAAAACGACTTATGCAATGCCATTTGTTAAAATACGTGCACTAACAAGTCAAACAACCACAAAGTTGGGCAACGGACACGTAATACCCATTAGCTGCAAAAGAGTAATACAAAATGCTGTGCAGATAGAGCATACGTACCCTGTAAATATTCATATAACTTCATCCTCAATTGCATTGCAAGTGTTTGCATAAGTAATTATATCAATATATGAGTATTAAAAATCCCATAGTTTTTCGGGTTGTGTCACAGAGAGGTCATTGAGTACATTGTTTCTGCACTGACTGCACTGATGCCCGCCATTTTGTTAGGCCTGGTGCACATAAAACTGGTCTTTGATGTCTAATTCTATGCCCAATCCACTGAGAGCGCTACTTTCTGGGAGATGCTTTGGATTACTAAGAAACAACAGCAAAATGTCGCTTGCTCAATAACTCTGTATTTACTGATTTCTGATGCTGTGATAGAATTACTATTTCACATATGTAACATTGTTACCACCAACTGAGAAAACCTCTATAAAGAGTGGGGACCATTTAATATTATACTCTCAAAACGTCATAAGATGTATAAATGCCGATTTCTTTAAGGAGATTCCTGTCTATGGAGACCATATGGGGACAACCTCTCAGGTGGTACAGGAGAACCCCCTGCGTGGAACCTCTCTTTATAAATGATACACAGGAAAGGTACAAGTCAAAAGTGTCCACATAAGGCAGGTTTCCATAAGTGGAAGGTGTCCCCATGGTCATGCGTCAAGCTCTGGATATATACTAGAAACGTCTGCACGTGTGTCTCACTCAATGCGAGATGGCGGATCATTTTCAATCTGATCTCCCTTAGATTGTCTACATATTAATGCCATGACATATACAAAACCTACATCGTGATTTATCACGATTTGTCAAAAAGGTTTTCATAGTCTTTAACCTAGTAAAGTGCATTTTCCTTCAAATGTAACTGAATTGTTACATGGTATTTATAGTATTGTTACTAGTTTTCACTGTATTTTTAAGACTCTGTACGTCATAAGCTGAAAAACCAGAATCTAAGTTTAAATCCAACTTTTGTTGAGTCACACATATTAAATGTTCTTTTCCCTCTCCTTTCATAGTGCTTTGTGTTTTTGTTCGCTCTTTAGTAGTGCACTGGACGATTCTAAAAGGATTGTGACATAATTTATTTTTCTTTTCCCCCCATTAAAGTTGAGGCAAACTGATTGCTACAGATGAGCGCTCTGGCAGCTAAAAGCGAATCCTCGATGTAATTTTGGATGATCCTTTGTTGTGGACACATCCGCTGACCCACATCATCTCACTCATCCGGGGTTGTTGGGCTCGGGCCCAACCTCTACGGGAGTGAGGTGAAGATGAAACAGCTAGAAATCGCGTACGTAGTATCCATTGCATCGTGGGGTTCACGGCTTTCCCATTCACACAGCCTTCAAAGTCCATGTTCATGGTATACGCTGTGGGCCAACTGAGCTCCTTATGACTTATAAATTTGAATGATACATCTTAAAAAGTGGGTTAAAAAGTCACATGATTCCTGTGAAAGCAGCAGCCACTCTCATAGGTTGCTGCGGAGTTTGATTGACGGCTGAACTTATTTCTCCTCCGTTGATTTGATTGGACGAGAGCTTCCAAAATCTGTGAGCATTATGGCTGTTTTTGAATAAGGGCTTATATTTTCAATAAGTAATAAGCCCGACAAGATAAGGATGTTTCAATTGCAAAATCTTTGTTTTGCGCCATACACATCGTAGCCAGCACGTGTAACCCTGATTGACTAGACAAGCACATTGCTAACCAACCACGATACACAGTACACAGGTAGGCCAATAGAATGTAGTAGAAAGTCTCAATCAACACACCATGGCCCAACATCAAGCTGCTCCAATTGAGAGGTGGTATCTATATAGAGGTGCGCGGTGGTCTCAAGCGCTTTACGGAGGGTTGGGACAGAAAACAGGAGTTTTATTATTGTGGTAGTCTCTTTAAAGATGTTACACTGCACACAGGATTGCTTTTCTCCCATTTGGCTTTGTATAAAGAGCACTCGTGGAAATGGTTAAATGTGTGCCACTTTTCCCCACAGAGGCCGTGATTACCTAGCAATCAGCATGATAAACCGCTATTATCGGGCGCTAAATAATAGTGGTTGACGGCGGTCAAGGTTAGCATACCACTTAACGACCTGCAAAGTAGCTCAAAGTGCACGTTCTACTTCTGTGATGGACGCTCAGTGACACGTTCTCTAAGGACTGATCGCCATATATATGCAATGTGTTTATACACGTACATGTATAATTATTGTCTAGATCTATATTTTGAAACAGTTTGAATTCATGATCATTTTTGACATTTTTTCAAGATGGCCCTGTGTTTCAAGATGGCCGCCTTGGAGGAGATTTTCATAACAGATTATGTTTTTAATGTGTTTTATTTCCAACATTTTGTTCAGTTTCTTCGCTGGCTATTTTCAACATTTTATGTTTTCATTGCGTATATGTTAATTCGCATCTTTGGTTGGTAAGTAGATTACCCTGGGTATGCTCCCATTAAATGAGGTACACAGCTACCCTTTTTTTTATTTTGACAGATTTAAGGACGGCTCTTAGGACAGCCTATTTATCTATGTCTGAAAATTTCAGCCTCCAACTAAAAAGTAATCATAGGTTTATTTACAATTTATTATGCCAACATATCTATATATATATTTATAGAAAATACTTGCTAGCTTTCAACAAAGAGATTTTGAAATTCAGTTAATACTAAAAAGGCCCGACGGTATCTTCTTATATAGGTTGAAACAATAATAAGCGTACTTTTTGAAAACATGACACCAGCAGTGTGCATGCAGCTCATAAAATTCGAGTGACAAGACATTTTTGTCTTATACGTTAATCATTGTCTGCGACTGTCTTGAAATATGAATAACAGATTCGTGCCGCAATAACGCTTAATACGTGACGAAACGGCCTGTAGCAGAGTGCAGTGGAACCTGATCACAACGATAGCCTCCATTTTAAGGACATATGTCTCATCATGCATATGTGGACACTTTCCACCTTTCCTGGAGGTATCCACATATACGGCAGGTTTCACTGTATATACAACAAGTAGGGAATAAAAACAGACGATAGGAAGATTGATTACTTCCGCCCCTTTCGCACTGACACCGACTTACTTTACTTTGAGTACAGGGAGCTTCTAAGAATAAGACAAAAAAATCTTAACTTTTCTTTGGTGTGTGTCGTGTGTTTGTGTGACATGCATACTAAAGAGGGAACAGCAGAGGAAAATGAAAGCGCAACATAATCTAGAAAGTATAGACTTTTTATGAGGGGAGAGGAAGAATACAACACTACCTTTCCAAACGATCCGGAGACGGCACAACCTTTTTTAATGGTGGTGGGGTGCTCAAAGTGTTCAAGATATCCCACATCCTTCTTGGCCGACATCCCTAATTCTGTTTCGTTTTAGTCAAAATGCGCCACTTGTTGTACGGATTCCCCTCTAAATGTGTAAGGTACCAGATGGCTTTGAAACAGAAAATAATAAAGAACACACCAGTAATGTCGAGAGGTTACACCGAATATTTATCGGTGTTCGAAACTGGATACGAGATATAATTCAACTTATCTGATTTACTGGCATTTCCAATTTTATGGTGCAAATGGACCGTCGATGAACGCGTATTTCATTGCAAAGAGAAACATTAGAATTAGACTATAATATTTAAAAAACACAAAACAGACAAAACATCCTATACAGCTACATGTACATGTACTTCATGATAATTGTCTCTGTTATACAATAGAATAATAATGCTAAAACACACAAGAAGAGTTAACATGGGATTCTAAAATGTAACAATAGTTTGAAATACATAAAATCATATTTATGATGTCAAGATTGGTTAAAAAGAAAATTCCTTTTGTCCTTCAAAGCATGAATACAGTGAAGACACTGCAGAGTAGCAGCTTCACACATATAAAGAGCGCAGTTGCATTACAGTAGAACTTCCAATTAAGACCACCTCTATAATGAGACCATTTCTCCGGGCCCAAAACATTCATAAAGAAACCACTGTGAACATGTACAATAATACCAGCTGTCTTTTGAGATCACTTGAGACCATAGCACATACGCGAACATGTATAACAAGACTACCTCTTTATTGAAACCAGTTGAGACCACAGCACATACGTGACCATGAAGTCCATTCTGCCACCAAACTTTGGCCCCCAAATTCTAGTGTATGTCCGCACACACTTGCAAAACGCAGACGAGTGTGTTTGTTCTGTGCTATTTATCGCCCATATATCAGTGTATTTACCCACTATCCGTCTTCACCTCGTCTGTTTACTCTGGCAGTTGGCATCTCTAGAGGCGAGTGCCACAGAGCACACAAAGTGAGAGAACCTACAGTAGAACCTCCAGGAAATAGAACCTCTACGTGGACACCACCTGTATGATACGGTAGAATCTTCGTTAAGACCAGCCGTGGATTGTGAAGACCACCTCTAAAATACAATGTAAGACCATTTCTCATGATTCCAAACGCTCATTAATAGAACACCTCTTTATCGAGACCACTTGAGGCCAGACCAATGGATCGTCTTAATAGAGAGGTTCTACTGTAACATCAACTTGGGTTCGTGGGCAGCCCTCAACATTTAGACCCCCTCCCCAAACCACTAACCCCATTTTGCCAAAATTTGAACTTTGCATTTTCTAAACTCTAAATCAACAAATGACAAGTTGTTCCTAGTTAATGTTTTGCCAAATATTCTCATATGTATCAGAAAAAATCAGAAGAAATCAAAAGAGGCCCCCTGCCCGTATGTGCTTCTTATTCAAGACAACCAGAATATGCATAATGTCAAAACAAATATATATGCGGCCCCTAAAGCATCTAACTTTGCACATCCACATAATGTCACGAGTAAGGACAAAGGTTGGGACTCGAGACAAAGGGCCCCATTCCGACCAGCCGGGGCCGGACCTTTATGGAACACTGCATGCAACTAGATCAAACGTGCTCAGAGAGCACATCATCGCTAGAACAAAGATGACTTATGGGCATACGGGCAATAAAGTTGTTTACTAAAATGTTATGGAAATCATGATTAAAACACACAATTACAGTGTATGTACATTGTAATCAGTCACACATAATGTGTTTGTCACTGTATAATCATATTGGCTCCTGAATTGATTCTGTAGCAGCAAACAGCAAACCGCACCAGGTAGACGTTTGCAGCGGATATATAAAATTGATCTGCAATTGTGCATTTAATACTAGTAAGAATGTCAAAAACGGACCATAAATGGCCATGTGGAAAGCACACTTTAATTGGCAAAGTGTCCATAATCGAATCACTTTGTTGTCAACTCATACCTCATAAGTGTGTAAAGTTTGAACGAAATTGGTTCATCGTTTAAAACCCCCTAGCATGTCCGGAGACATATATAAATACATAGTCAGATTGAAACGAAGTGCTTCAACGCTTTGCTTCAGCTGCTAAAGGACGCAATAATTGTTACAAAGAGATTTGTCTCTAGACAACAATTTACCAGTATGTTAGTTTTCACGAGAAATGGACTAGTCTCTAACTACATATTGCATACGTGACCATAGCAACAGCTCCAGTGACTGCATTCGCCCATGTTCAGAGCCAATACAACAGTGCAATAACAGTGGCTAATTTGCATATACATGTAAAAATAAACAGAATTGTTTGATAGCGCATCTTTTATCATATGTTCCTCGGGATGATATTTCGCATCTCTGGGTGTGATGGGTGGTGTGTCCCATTTGAATACCATAAGGTAAGCACCAATGTAGCCTATCGCAGTTATTACAAAATTTTAAAATCCGTATTGTGATTTTAAAAAAAATGGTCCTTGTGCACTAATCCTCCCACCATCCCCACGATGTTTAGACAGTGTATCCTTCTGTTATCGCCCACTTATTTTTATCACCCATCATTCCAATCAACATCGCATTCATTCAGCGTATGTCTAGTTTTTGTTGTTAGTAGTTCATGCCAATATAATGAACACTCGTCAAAACTTTTAATTTCCGTCCGAATAGTAAATCAAACCTTCATTATTTATAATGAATTATTTTCTCATTTCCTTCATCATCTTTACACCACCTTGCACACAATGTCAACGCAATAATTTATTTCCATGCTACTTAATTTTCGTATTGCATGTATATTCTTCTTAAATCCGAAGGAAATTTACAAAATAAAAATATGCTGTCTATTGCTGTAATCCCATGTGTACAGTAGACACTATAATTAATACCACCACTATAAAGATATTTTCTTTTATTATTTCTTCTATTTCTGCTGCTCTAATCCGGTCTAAATTAAATCTATGTTGGTCTAAATGTTTTATATATTTTTATTTAAATAAAACATGTTTCAATACCATCAGGATATAAAACATATTGAACATAGATTAATTTAGGCCGCATTAGAGCAGAAATAAAAAGAAAAAGAATAAAAGAAAATGCGACCACATGCTGCATACCATATTTCACGAATCTTGTATACTATAAAGAGAACACCTCTGCAAAAAGACCATTGTTCGCAATACCAAGTCTTCATGAAGAGAGGCCACTGTAAATCCCCATAAAGAAACCACCTCTCTCTTGAGACCACCTAAGGCCAGTGAGAGGTTCGACTGTAGCTTTGCATGGGCAACAATGTAAACAACTGCAACTTTGGAATCATCCAACTGAAAGAAAATTAAAACAGGTCACCCAATTCGTGTCGTCTGCGTACACTGCCAGTCACGCAATCGCGTGCGCACGCGCTCACTGGAACTATTTACAGCAACGTTTATCTGAACTGCTCGCACTAATGGCCAATTCACCTCATTGATTGAATCACTGTTCTAAAAGAGATGGTTTGTTTTCATTTTTTGTTACGTGTCTAGACAACAAAAAGTTTTCGTGTTGACAGATGCACTAGAAACTCCAATTAAGACAACCAATCTATTGAGACCTATTTCCCAAACGCTTCATTACAGGACTAACCTACATAAAGAAGGTCAGTACCGTGAGTGTTCTTAATAGAGGTTCTACTGTACGATTAACCGACTTTCTCCCTTCCTTCGTGCTGGTATATAATCTTATTGATTTGTCATAGAGAGCTTTTCTACAGAAGCAGGAAAAGTTATTCAGCTAGACTAAGAATAATTATATACATCACCTATAAAGTACCTGCATTTTTGGATGATTCTTTTCACTCCTTTTTATTTTTTCCCATAATACGTTTTACTACTAGACTGATCAGTAGTTATGTCCACAAAGACTGATGCTCGTGTCAGTGATAAAAACAATCACTTTTCTACTCATTTCACTATTAAAAGTGCTTTGAATTCATTCCTAACACATGCTATACTTTCAAACACACAAGAATACACCTCCGTTATACATTATCAGCTGTCAGAGACTATGAAAGTTAGAAGTAGCTCAAGGATTATCATTATATTGGAACAACAAAAAGCACTCCGTGTGATAATTTTCAAGGCTCCTGTTTTATAGTGTTAGTTGAGTAAAATTGTGCCTTCGGAAATGGGTCAGTAGCCTCGCCGGCAGGACGTTTACAGTATTATGTGGGACTTAGAAATCGCAGATATGACCGACTAAAACTTAGGACACCCTTGCCTCCTCGACAATCGTGAGCCGTCAGATCCATGTCACTCTTTTACCCATGAAATCAAGTGGTTGCCCCCTTTACTCAGACATATTGGACCTCCTAGCGATCCTTTTTGATGCAACTTTCTTTCCAGTAAATGTGACTTCAGATAACTTTCTTATTGGGATTGTTTCTTGTGAAGGTGAAACCATATGTGGTGAAACTGTTGATCACTGAGTTGTTGGTGACCGCTGCCCCACCCCCATGTTTCATTTTTCATCGAGCTTCCCCCAAAGTACAAGAGTATGTTTCTGCTGAGAGTGTTTACATGTGGTCCCTGAGGTGCATAGCCCTCCCCCTATGGAGTAGAATAATAAAAATCTGCACGTTCAAGCCTATTTGCGACGCTAAAATAGCAAGTATATATATATATTAGTTACATAAACATATATGCCTCCAAATGAGTAAAGCAAAATAAAGCTAAATTAACAAACAAACAGGCCGTCATAGAGCTGTATTGACGTTCCCAGGAAACAACAGCATGCTGCATTTAACTATTTTCACAGCAGCAGTATTCTACAATAATAAACCACTATAATTATCCACTCAATCAACACAGAGTAGAACCTCTCTATTAAGACCATCCCTAGGACTGCCCTCAAGTGGTCTAAAGTGATAGGTAGTCTCTTTATGGAGGTTCATGTTGGTCTGTTTATGAAAGGTTGAAATCACGAAAATTGGTATCATGAGTATAGTTGTGGTCTCAGAATAGAGGTGTCAATAGGAGGTTATACTGTAGCTTTGTTATTACTAGAGCTACGCTCAAGGTCGTATCCATTGACTGCCAAACTATCTACCAGTAGGACGACCAGCTTTTTATTCCATTAGTTCTTTCCCTCTTGATGTCTGAGTCATTTTCGAAGATATATCCAGAATTTGTGTGCCTTCCCCACCCCCACTTTAACCCATTTCCCCACCATTGTATTGCAATTCACTTGCATTTATTGCATATCCGTTTTCGATTGGGCGTACAGAACCACTGACCCCCACACCCCAGACCCAAAATAAAAAAAATAAAAAAAAAAATGAGGAAATAAAGAAAAGAAACGAAAACCGGCCACATCAAAAAAAAAAAAAAAAACAACTGAATCTGCTGGTGATGCTACATTGTCCTATCTCACGACTAGTGTACATAGCCGTGATTCAACCCCTTCAATATTCGTGGAAGTTGTTCTCAAAATTCAACCAATCACAAGGCCAACTGCCGAAATGGTCAGTGACGTCTAACATACGCTATTACATTCCAAAGTAAGAAAACCCGAGAATTGCTTTTGCGTTAGATGTAAATCTAACCCGGGAATATTCACTGATCAAAAGCCGCTACTTAGCCCACGGGTAGATATTGTAACACTGAACATATGTGTAATGTAAAAAAAAACGGAGTTTGCTAACGTGTGAATGACGGACGGTCGTGAGGTGCTAACTGGATATAGCACCTCAATACCACTCATAAGAAGAAAAAAATATTCCAAAAATACAGAAAAATGCCATCCAAAGCCGGGGATAGACCTAGTCAATCGCAAAAAGCTGACGGGTCTATCATGAATAGTTCTCATTGCCAGTAGCGTCAACGCCTTGCGTCGTCACTCATAAGAATGAAAAAAATATTCCGTGGTTTTTTTTGGGGGCGTGTTTACAGAAAACTGCTGACTGACCATCCAAACGGGGATGATAGAATGTAGTATTGCCCTATATGATAAACGACACATTTTATGGCATCAGAACGGTAATGAATTTGGGAAATAGTTTTAGAGGAATTGCAGTTTTCTAAAAGCATTAAAGCATTAGCAGCTAATATAGAAGTGTCCTGGTTTTACACCATCACGATTTTCATATCCTATAACATGCGTGGGATGCTATATTTATTGGGTATGGTGTCTTCTGACTGTCTTCACCTTCACTTCTGCCATTCCTATTACAAAAGGCAATTCTATTATAGGCCTACATCTGTCATTCAGGCGACTGCAATGAGTCATACATACGGCATCATAAAGCTCGTTTTGTGACAGGATTGTAATACAGCAAAACTCCCACGGAAACCTCTATAGAAAGACTATATTTTGTAGTCCTACTGCAAACCTCCATAAAGATACCATCTCTTTATTGAGACTTCTTCCCTGGGTGGTCTTAATAGAAAAGAAGCACTGTGTGTGGGACTCATAATTTTCACGACTTTCCGTACATTTTCATGACACGATTTTAATACTGGCCATTCCATACATGGGTAGAACTAAATCATTACCTTTTATAAGCACATGACAACACTGCATCTGTGCCTGCATCCATGTTTCATAAGTCTAATTCTAAGCAGTTAGTAAACAATGCATTTGTTTTTGTCAAGGTCTTGAAAAGCTGGGCTGTTTTTTGTATATTAAAATGTATCGTCATCATCATTCATTTTGAACTGGATTTTGGTGGTGGTTATGCAGATAGTGAGCCAAGCTTTGAAAGAAATACATTAGACAATGCAAATTGCATAAGAAAAGGAATAGGATATGAATCATTTCCAAGTAAATCTTTGAGCCTAACACGGTAATGCATCATTACATGAAGCACAATTGAAAAAAAAGCTACATTCTACGATTATACTGGCAAGATATAATGTTCATTTTCTTTAAGTAATAATAAGTTGTTCTTAGACCACTCGGCACTGGCTGTCTGACCACATGAGAGAGCAGGTCTATTTTTGAGGGTCACGGCCGCCCTCTTTGTTGAATGGAGATTAGACGTTGTGAAGGATTATAGTGTACATTCATCTATTCTGGTATATAAACATAAATGTACTAGTACATTTTATTACTTTGAACCAACAGATATATACAAGAAAAAACCTTATCAGGTGTATACTTATACTGTGAAGTATAGTAAAACCTGTATATTAAAGATAATGCTCAGTCAAAATAATATTTGTTCTGTAAAGCCCAGTATCAATGAACAATGCCTGTTCCATTACAAATGCAAGAAAAATAATACTTATTTTCTTCACTGTGGTCCTCAGCAGCTTAGTGGTTAGAGCGTACGACTTGAAAACAGGAGTTGCTTGCGTCGCAAGTTCGCGGCCCGGTCATGGCAGGCACAGTGTCGCCAAAACCGATACGCCGTACGTCTGCCACTGAGTTGCTGATTTCCACCGAAGCACGTCGCCACCGTACAGTGCTACTACTAGACGGTAGCGATACGACGCCAAGCGGAGGTTCGGAAGCCTCGTTAAAAGGCGTGTCCTGTGCTAACACCTCTGCAAGAACTCACCTAGTTTGAAAACGTGAGGCTCATTAGCCTGCCGCAGGAGGTCCATGTACCAACATCACGTGGCCTCCCGGCGCTCTAATATATATACCGATAACCGGTCCTGCGCTGTATACATTCAGATTCAGATTCAGATTCAGATTTAATATTTATCGCACCTTTAACCATGCCGTCTTGCTAACTAAAACAAAGGGTCACGTGATGTTGCATAATCGAATGATTTTCGCCAGACGTCTTGTACGCGGATTTCCAACGGCAGACGTCACAATTAACATAGCAGAGATCATAGGCACATATGCATTCACTTTGGTAGAGGTTTAATATAAATGATAATATAATGATAAATATAATTTACTCATAACATAGTCAATGCATGGGCCTTTGGCAGAGATAGACTATTCTGGTATATGAACTGAATATACAGTTTATTACTTTGAACCAAAAGATATACATGTATACACGAAAAACCTCACCAGCTGTATATTTAAGTTCGTGAAGTAAAGTAAAACCTCTATATTAAGACCACATCTCTACTGACACGACGTCTGCAACAAGAACATATCTCATGGTCCGAAACCTTCATAACGAGACCGCCATAATCTTCCACGAATAGACCACCTCACTATATTACTGGGACCACTGAAGGTCAAAGTCCTCGGTGTGGTCTTAATACAGAGGTTCTGTTACATGGTCTTATCATAGAGTTGCATGGTTCGCTTTATAGAAAAGGTACAAAATGAAGGTCCTATACCGACAGTGTCTAAAATGATGACGTCAGCGCTGATCACGTGCTCATCACGTGGCCTTGTGGCGCCACCCTGTGAGTGGCTCACGACTCATTAAGTCATTACGGCCGCCACCGTTTGTGTTTTTGTTTCAGTAATGAGTTTTTTCCATCCACTCCCCCTCTTTTTTTATTTCATTGACAGAGGATGTTGCCAAATGGAAAAAAGAGGCTACACTGATGCCGTAATTAAGTCAGTGCGCGGAATAACGACGGTTGCGTAATCTCATTGACACACTTATTTTTATTAGAGTTGGTGTATACCTTTGTCAAAATAAGTACATTGTTGATTCTATACTCAATTTAAGTACACATCACTTGTGTTACGCAACCAGGCATACCGCACTGACTGAATTAACATATGGGGTCATTTCACCAAGCACGAGGTTCAATAGATGCAGGATACCACGCTCAATTAGGATTGCAGCCTCATCTTTCTTTAATAGTAGACCTCAATCTGTGTACACTCACAGAGACACTGGTCTTTTTGCTTTTTATTGCGTCGCTTCAGCTCAGCTGCTGAAGCAAGCATTGTGTTTGGTTCGTTTGTAACTAACTAACTAACTAACTAACCAACCAACCAACCAACCAACTAACCAACCAACCAACCAACCAACCAACCAACCAACCAACCAACCAACCAACCAACCAACCAACCAACCAACCAACCAACCAACCAACCAACCAACCAACCAACCAACCAACTAACTAACCAACTAACTAACTAACTAACTAACTAACTAACTAACTAACTAACTAACTAACTAACTAACTAACTAACTAACTATGTTTGTAACTATGTTTGTATGTATGTATGTCTCCGGACAAGCTAGCGGGCGTACCGATGAACCGATTTCGTTCAAACTTTAAACGACTATGAGGTATGAGGCGACACCGAAGTGATTCGATTTTGGGCGCTCTGCCAATTAAATTTTGCTTTCTAGAAGCGCTTTTATGACATTTTTAATGATATTCAATGCCACTTAGCCAGCAAGAAAAAAATCAATATTCCAATTTCCAACCAACCAGCAAAATTGATTATTGGATTTGAAACTGATATTTATTATCATCTTGTTATTCAGTACTATTGTATGGCAACACAAATATCTTTTTGCTGGATATATTGATTCTGATTCATTCTGATGTTTTCTCCTCAAATTCATAACTTTCTTGATTGTAAAGCATACATTATTTCAGTATATATCTTAATTGCCCATAAGTCAACGTCGTTCTAGCGACGCAGTGTTCTTTGAACACTTTTGATCTTGTTTTTATTAGTGGACTATTATATGTGTGAGGAGCTTGATTTAGTTAAAATTATGTCATGACACTATTAATAAAGTTGGCATCTTAAATCTTCTGCCGGAAAAAAAGGGTGTCTAGAAATTTATCTGTGAAAGATAGGGGTCTATAGGGCGCCCGGGACCCGTGAGACCCTAGTTTGTACAAGCTGCGGGTTAAATTGTAGGAATTGACCACGAGATTGGAGTGTCAATCGCAAAATTGAGCATGCTGAGGGTAAATCAGACGTCAGCATGCTCAATTTTGCGATTGACACGACAATCGAGTGGTCAATCACCATTCTATCATGACTAAAATCCATTTTATTTTAAAATAAATCATATTATAACATTCTCATTGCAAGACCATTTTTTAAAAAGCGGCTGGGAGACCACTACTACGGCGCTAGTCTAAACTTTTGCTCTCCACTACACAGGACACGCCTTGCGACGTCAGCGGCTGTATTGATAATGTGACGAGTTAAGACTAGCGCCGAAGTAGTGGTCTCCGCGCGCTCTGGAGCGTTCATTCCATCGCATAATTTAGCACGCTGATTGACCAATCAGTGTGGGTTATTGGCGGTGATTTTTGCACGGAATGATAGAATGTATGTTTTACTACGTGTGCGGGTTTGAAAATTTCATGTGGGTCCGAGTGTAGGTTTTAATGATGAAAAAAAATGACATTGCGGGCTCTTTGCATGTTAAAATCATGAACAGAACCAGCATAAAGCCCTCCATGTTCTACTCGTTACAGTTTAGTAATTTATCCTCAAGCTTTACATAGATTGCATCTCTTTCACTAGATGCAGATCATGATATTGATAGTGTCACCATGACATGAATATGATTGGCTTTATAGTCATAATT
>CM032659.1:14375572-14422845 GCA_019095985.1 Streblospio benedicti
CAAATTGTCTAGTTTGTGACATCGTCAATTTCCATGAATCATTTGACATGAACAGGTTTTAACTTTTAAGTGGGTGTGATGTGTGAGGCTGAGTAAGGCACACTGCAATTAGCCTCTCTATACTGTCTCATTTCACCGTTGAATTCACTCACATATTGACGTCAGTGAAGGTTTAGTCACAGTACCACATCCATGTCGGATGTGCATATATATATTATTCCGTAATATGAGTTAGGCCTACGTACATTTAAAGTCAATTCTCGTTCTCCTTTTTGTACTTGAGGTTTCGAGGTAAGTAAACATGCAAATGAATGATATTTTCACTCTTTTGCATTCCAGTGAGCAACCTACAAATTCTCCGTTTTCAGGAAAGACAATCGTGTTTTAGTTGTGTATATGACATCCGTGTGGGCTGAAAGGTTTAAGAAAAGGGGAAATAATGCAAGAGAATTTCTGGCTGCGTGGGTTGTTTATTGTGCTTTCCAAGACAAAAAGCAGAAAAATTTCTTGTACGATGGAACGTGTTTTATATGTCAAAATGGTGAAGGATTTACTGTAGGTATTTGTTGATCTAGTTCACTTATAGGTCATATTACTGTGATGAATACGGCGTTGGGTGGAAAATTATGGTAGAAATTCAATTTTGATTGTATTGTAGTGATTTATTGCCTTCTTTACTATGGAAAACCACGTTGAGTTCACTTCTTTGGAAGTGAAGTCAACACGTTTACTGAGAAATTAGAATATTATTAATTGCATTAATCAATAATACATTATTAGTAATTTTTATACACCAATTTTGACTATCATAAGCCGAAACAGTTTTCTCTCAATTCTTTGGAAGTTCGGTTTATTAATTATTAACCTAAATTGCAGTGAATGTGATGCATAATGCCTCCTTTGGTTTTCCAGAGTGACAGATTGTTGCATATTATATAAAAGGTAAAACATAAATGAAAACCAATATATTCATTCCTGTCTGGCTCTGTCTAGTTGAGTTTATTATACAAAATGAACAAGTAAGTTTTATAATTTTTGTTATCTAATAGGGTGACCTGTAATTCTTACACCTAATTTATATTTTATAACATATGGCCAATATATACATTGTATACAGAAAAGCCAGAGTCGAAGTAATGATGTTTCGTATAAATGAGGAAATTGAAATTACATGAGTCTAGGTTCTATTCCTTGACAAAAGTAGCAAATATAAAGATTCAATATTTCCAGTCACTTTATTCATATAATCATCGACCATTACAGGGTATTACGATTGAAATGATACAACATAACCATAATCTTTGTAATTACATTGATCACTAACAGCTGCCAGCTTGAACTATTGTTTATGAATTTAATAACAACAAATTATGTGTTCAATATTATAAAACTCTAAATTTTATAGACTTCGAAATCGAAGTCAAGAACTCTTATGTAAAGTGTGTGGTAGGGTTTGTGGCAATTACCCACTATCAGTAAGTAACAAAACAACAACATAGACACGTAACATATAGTATATAAACATTGACCATAAATGCATCTAGTGTGAATCGTGTGCACACCAAGGACCACTCACTGTATACACCGCCACTCTCAGTAATACGAAGTGTATGTTTATTTCAAACACCCATGGCATTATAACTCTGTTTACTTATATATACACATATAATCTGCAAACCAGAGTGATGCACAGCTTTAGCGTATTCAGTTTAGAAATGATGAAACGGACATTCAACGTATTAATCAACACCAATACATACAATTGATAATTACACTTCAACCATTCTATAAATATTAAATACATGCACTCAGTAATTGTCATATCAAGAGTAGACAATTGATACAGAAAATGGTATTTATAATATATACGTGTATATATCAAAGATTCCAACATGATCAACTCATCTTACGATAAAAACTGATGACAATGAACACAGAAAATGATTCTTATAATACAAAAATGTATATATTACGGATTCCAACATGATCATCATACATGGAAAACAAACTACTTTTACTGGTTGTTGTTTGTAGAAATGGCACCAAGCCGGAAAAGGCGACATTCCTAAAACCAACAACTGACCACCAAAACTCAAAACGAGCAAGTTCTATGTTCAATATTTATTACATGTATCTCCAAGTCTATTACAATTGCATTTCCCATGGAAGTGTTCAGTGGTTATTACACCAAGATCAGACTGCATTCTTGCGACCACCCGCAACTTGGTACATACTGGTCAGATAGATAGAAACCCATTGTGTTCAAGCCTATCACAAATAAAATAAATTTGGCAAAAAGAGCTTAGTTGGTGTTGCACCAAAATCAGACTACATTCTAGACACCACTTACTGGCCAGAAATATATATAGATATACAATACAATGTATGCAGAATCTCAATGTTTAAAGTGTTATTATTGATTATACTTGATTTTGCAAATGGAGCATGATTTTCTCACAAATAATACCAATGCAATTTTGAAGACAATTTTAATGTGCATATGTTATAAAAATAAAGAATTCTAATGTGCAAGATAAATTAGCCGATTTACATCTGCAACGTCTACTTTAATAAAGGTTATGAGCACTTTTACAGTTGTAATTAATCAATTTTTAGACGTTTTCAGGTGCTAGATGTAAATTTGAAGGCAGAGTAAACACGTTCCAAAGACTTGATTGCACAGTCTTCAATGGCAGATCCAGGTTTTTAGAAAAGGGGGGCGCACTTCATAGATTTCATGGGTTTCGTACCCGCGATTGATGGCGGACGTGTAAAAACCCTATGAAAATGAAGTATTTTGGTGGGAAAAGGGGGGCGCGCGCCCCCTGCGACCCCCCTCTGGATCTGCCAATGGTCGTTTGTCCACCCATGTTTTTCAACATCTAGATTCGAGCATTTGACATGGTTTCAGCCTGGTGAACTCCACAGGACGTACGCATGAACTTCATTGACTGCTGAATTATATGTCATGGATACTTCTATATCACTTAAGAGCAATAATGACATGCCAGAACACAAAGTTTTGCAATTGATAGCAGTCCCTTTACCAATGCCATAGCATGATGCAACTGAGTCGCAGCGGCATAATGCATGAGCTGCCAACAAATTTGGTATCATTACCGAGTGTTTATCTGTAGTCTTCTTTGACCCCCCCCCCACACACACACACTAAAAACAACAACAGCAACAACTCTTAACTCGTTTTCCTGTTTACCCAGCATTTTACATCAATTTCTTCCATATTCCCCCTATTTTCTCAAATGTTTCCCCCCTGGTTCTCTCGCTTCCACATTTAACATACTTATCAAACCACAAACCCTTTTAAAAATGTTGTCTATGGTATTACAAATGCAGAATAAAAGGACTGTAGAAGTTCACTATTTTATCGAATTACGCTGATCACAAGGCAGTGAAACTAATACCAGATTTAATCGAACAACTCTACTGACTACTGGATGTTCCGCTTCACAAGTCCGGAAATCTGTTTAATCCGATACTACACAAACACATATTGGAACTGCACTGGCAGCTCTGCATGTGGGATGGAATTAACATACACGTTTTTTGTTGTTTGGTTCATTTGAGTTTGCTGCTGTTTGTTCTCTTTGCTTTTAACGCAAAGCGGACACTAGTTTCGTAGTCTGATATACAGACAACCATGATAAAAGCGTGTATAGACTAATCGAGACAGAAAAAAAGAAAAAAGGGTAAAACTAATTGCTTTACAGCAGGTAAGGATGGGAGGTGATAGATAATGCAGTGGAAAAATCCCGAAGTACACCAAAGTATACTTTGTGGATAGTTTACAATAACCAATTTAATTTGGGGAAAATGTGAAACTAAAAACACCAGGACATTTTCAGTTAGAAAAGGAACTAGTGAAGTACTGTTTTACAAGTGCAGAATCTATTACATTATTTTGATACTGATACTCAGTTATATACTGGTACTAGCTTCGGGTATAACAACTAAGTATAACAAAAAGACACAACTTCAGGAATTGATACGCATTGTATGTTGCAAAATCCTGTCAAAAGTCTTATTTCTAATTATTAAATTATAACCACAATTTAAGTTTTATAAGATGGACTTGATACAGTCATGCTGGATTAACTATGATATCTAATTTCTTTACACCATTTGATTTGTTTGTTGACCAAAGCCTGGTATTCGAGTTGGCATTGCATATTCATCAGTAGTATCAGCTATAAGGTTATTGTAAAATTCTATTCGAAGTTTCAACACATACGTGTACATCAATTCAATCATAGCTTTGTCTATTGCATTTAGAAAGTTTGTAACGTCACATAGCAAACACTCCCAATTAGTTATTACATTAAAAATGTGTCTTTAGGGACGAATTTTGAGTCATACAGTTTACCATTGTCAAGAAATAATGACTGGCTCAAATGGTGTAACACCACTCCCTTTTTAGGTCTCGTTCAGGTACTATACATGTATGTGTATTATATTCTCACATATATGCTACTCGATCTTTTCGAGCAATTTGCGCTAACAAGACTTTTTCTGCAGACGTGTATAAGGATTTTTAGACTGATACAGAGTGCAGTCTAGTTTTTAAGGACCACGCATAACTTTCCATTAGTTAGTGGTACGCCAGCCAGCCAGCCAGCCAGCCAGCCAGCCAGCCAGCCAGCCAGCCAGCCAGCCAGCCAGCCAGCCAGCCAGCCAGCCAACAAGCCAGCCAGCCAGCAAGCAAGCTTATAATTAATATTTTTACATTCTGTTACATATGCAAACTGATGTTGCTGCCATATTGATTTCCCCTCTCTGCACTCAGCAAATGCGCAGTCGCATAAAAATAAATGCAGACATGTCATCAATTAACCGTATCAGTTTCAATTGTAGAGCACTTTCATGTATACAATAAGTGGTGGTATTGACTAATCAAAGTAGAACTGATTGAAAAACATGTCACAGTCTCATTGCAGCATGGCAAGTACAGCAGAAACGCGTAATCTCGAATTCATGGAGCTAACCTACTCGAGATTCAAAATGTGGTTGACGAGAAATAAAACTGAAATCGAGATAACAGAAAGTAGACCGGTAATGTCGAGATAACGATGTTCTTCTGTAACATTTAAATGGCACTTGTGAATACGTATACGGCTGAATAGGCGCAAATTAGTATAAAGTCATATGTCACCATTCAATTGATTGAATTGATCTACAAGCCTTTATCCTGTCCCTACATAATATTTGTAAGAGAGCAGTCAAGCAAACTTCACGAACCTTCATTTTACACAATCATCTTGGTAACCTGGCCATTTTGGCATCTGTCTTATGTTTTCGATCTAATTAATACACTGTGTACGTGCGTATACCATGATGAAATTAGACATCAATTGGCTCAATTTATATGTAATGTGAGTTTTATCATTTTTTCCGGGTATTTCTAATTAGAGTGCACCAGGTGCTGTGACGTCACCCCAATTCTGGAAACTAGAGATCGTCATTTCATTCTGAGATGACTAGCTCGTGTGTTAGAAACTTCTTATCTCGAAGCCGTAGGGATGGCAGTAATATGCTCGAGATAACCAATCGATACACGCTTAAAATGTGTTCAATTGGAAATGAAACTAGTCTCGAAATAAGAGGAAATTCGACATAAACAATATCGAGAAAGCAATGTTATACTGATAATTGTGAAGCGTAACATGAAGTAAAAGGTAATGTATATAAATAGTCATTAATTTATACATTATGAAATAGCACAGTTGGCCCATTTAATAAATTGTTTCAAGCTTTTCTGCATATTATAAACGAACGCATAGCAGCTCAAAATGCATATCATTTACAAGGAATGTTAAGTTTTGCTTATAAATTCCATACTGGCAGACATCTATCAAAGAAATTCACAACTCTTTAAAAATCAGCAGCAAAGCTCCAGACTTACATGTTAGAAGCTTTGATGCTCCAATCTGTAGATACGCGTTACACGAGTCTCAACTAGTTCGTTACATAGTTGCACAGAGTAATCTTTAAATCCTATTGACAACTATATATTATGCATTCAGGCACAGATCCGATGAACGCACAAATGTATTTAACTCTTTGATCAGATTGTTTTATTATTGGTGGGCACGTGGCACCCCTGCTATCTTTATCAATTACTCAATACGCATATTCATTCGTGTGGTTTACAGTGGAACGTTTTGATCGAAATATGGCGCGACGAACTACAGTAGAACCCTGTGTTAGAACCACCTAAGGATTAACCCCACGTAGTCTCGCGGTGGTATTGATATAGCAAGGCTTGGTACCGTGAAGTGGTCTTACATTAAGTGGTATCATTCTAATAGAGGTGGTCTCAATTCTAACTGCTTGTGTGGCATGAGGATATAGGACGGTCACGAAATTCCAAGAACAACTGTAACTCATGTTATATCCACAAATACAACCCGCTAGCATAGAACAACCCTCATATATTATCTGATACTCTTTCAAAGTAGTAGGACACAGATGCACGGGGGTGTTGGTATGATTCACGACACCCCCTCCGTCTTTTTGATATTATTTACAACATCATATCCCTCTTTTTGTGTATTCCCCAACATCTTACTTCCTATTAAACTCACCCCCATTTATGTAACCGCTGGGTGGGCGGAAGTACAGGCATGCAAGATAACCATAACAAAGCTCTGATGTTGGCTCATCGGATATAATCATGAGTTTGCGTTATAAATATACATCGCTTTGCACTTATCTGGTATTCTATATTTACCCGCATCTATATTTGACCTGCTTTGCACGCTTATGATTGCCTTAGATATCAGTATTACCAACCGGAAGTGTCAACTTATTGACCTAGATATAGACATAAACCAACCAACAACTTGTCACGCTCTATAGATCAAAGAGGGCAATGGTGACAAAGAGAGGTGATCTCTTTATAGAAGTGGTGGTCATAATTCTAGTTTACATAGTCCAGAATGTCAGAGTGTTCACACGGGTACTCCGCAATGCCCAAGAAAAGTAATGAAACCCCAACCCACCTTTATAAATCACGTCTATTCTTAGATTGCAACATTGACATATTAATTATTGGCTGTAGGTAGCAATTTGGCTTCCCTCTTCTCCAATATTGTTTTGTCATTTGACATTAGAATTCACAAATATGCAAAGTGGATAGGATCGTGCTTTTCATACGTTTCCACATGTACCCATAACCTGAATACAGTTGAAACTCTATTAAGATCACCTCTAGGAACAGTTTTAGGTGGTGTCAATACAGAGTGTTCTCTACAATATAGTCTATACAGATGTGCATTGTGGTTGCTTTATGAAGAGTTTGGACATTGAAAAGTGGTAGTATTACAAAGGTGGTCTCAATGGAGAGATGGTCTTAATTGTAGGTTGCACTGTACTTTTCAGTGAGTTTAAATTAAAATTTGTCTTTTTAACATTATTAGTAGGGCAAGATGACAAATTTAATAGGACGCTCATAGAGGGACTACCTCGAACCTCAGTCATAGACCACCTCTCTATTGAGACCTGTTGAAACCAGTCCCCTGGACGGTCTCGATAGATAGGTTTTACTGTAAAAATGGAAAAGAAAATTACACATTGGAGCTGACAGTCAGGTAAACCATAAAGAAATGAATTTCCATTATCTAGACGAGAACTGATGTAGGCATTAACACTTTTATCCGAAGCTTCCATTGTGGGAAACTTTCTAACATGTCCAATGCGACGAAGCTGCCAGTGCAAGATTTACCAAGGGCAGACAC
The DNA here is from genome assembly GCA_019095985.1 of Streblospio benedicti. Taxonomy (NCBI): domain Eukaryota; kingdom Metazoa; phylum Annelida; class Polychaeta; order Spionida; family Spionidae; genus Streblospio; species Streblospio benedicti. The sequence continues at coordinate 14,383,324 of CM032659.1, forward strand.
ATGTGGTTGACGTGTCATGTTTTGGTCAAAAGTAGCCCCTAAATTACGAGCAGTGGGTGTTGGTGTAAGTATTTTTCCAACTGACCACTGGTCACAGCCCTCCTATCTCCACCCACGGTCTCCACTGAATCTAATTTAAAAAAGAAATTTCTTTCATAACATCTGGCCAACATTTACAGTTTACTCTTCTGGGAAATGAAACTATACTTGATAGCAATATGAAGTGAAACTATTCAAATTGGACCCATCAACTTTGCACTCAAACACTCTGGTAGTTTCTCTGTGTCCATTGTATCTTTCATCTCAGCGAATCGGGAGGGACCGGGCACTGTACAAACGAGCCAGCTGCATGGTTCACATGCTACTCTCTAATGAACAAACCCGCGTTTAGTCAGTTTGAATTTACTGGGTTATCGACTGACTCTTCCACATGACTAGTTCTATTCTTGGCCGTGCTCGTAAAACTGCAACATATTGCCAGCTGTGGGTTCTTAACGGACACTCGCCGTATGTGTCTATATATTTGATTAGCAAATATCAATTGCTTGATCATAAATCAATGTTAGCTTAGATCACGAATAAGATAGTGCAACCAAATGTGCATTTTGGTGTCAGACGATCAATGATGGCAAAACAACTGAGAATCAATTGGTGTATTGAATAAGCTTTAAAATGTCATTATTAATGTTTACAGTATATCAAACACATCACTTGCATTCGAGTCTCCGCGCCATATATATTGGTTTGACATTTATCAAAGTATACTGCTAAAAATCTACATTTCTGGGTTCCGTATATCACATAGGGAAAATTAAATGGCGGCCATATAAATATATTGAAGCCTTACCTATGTGTCTTTGAACAAGCTGCATCATTTACTAATGAACCGCTATTGTTCAAATTTTGCAAATGGATTATGTAGGAGGCTACTCCCAGGAAGTAATTTGATATTGGACACTGTACAATTAAATTGTGCCTACTAGAATGTTAGTTTAAGTAGTTTCTACATAGTTTGCATTAGTTTCAATTTTGCTTGAAACATGATCTACATAATTGGTTCACTGTTGACATTACAATAGTTTTACTATTATCACCTGTGCCCAATTGCAACATTTTCCAAATTGAAGTAGGCCATCTAGAAACTCATTTAGGTTATTTTCTATATTGTTTTGCAAAAAGGTTCAATACTGCATGCCAGATGACCTTCACACTTGGTAAACTGTTTACTCACCTAGCGAAAGTATTCTGTGTCAATGTTTGACATTTTGCCAATTAAAGTGTGCCTTCCAGAAAGACATTACAGGTAATTTGTCAACATTTCTGTTTTCCCCAATACTGCTTGATGTAAAATGTCGAAACTTAATAGTGTTTACATGTATAGTGGCAATCATCAGTGTCCATTTCTGGCAATCTGCCACAGAAAGTGTGCCTTCGTGAAAGCCTTTTTATTGCATGCAAGTCAACATTCTGTCAGCTAGTTCGCTGTGCGCTTTGAGCACCGTGGGTCTAATTAAGATGTGATCTGTTACTTGACCAATGGTGGTATCGTTTTGTGAAATTATTGTAAAAATTGTCAATAATTATTCAATTATCATTGTCATGAAAGTAATATGCACCATGCAGTACAACCTCGTTTATTTTCTCTTCTGGACACATTGGGAAGCTCGGTGGACATTCGAAAAATCGATATACCTGTATTGTATATGGACAGTGATTGCCATAAACCGCGCAAACCTTTATTGATACAGACAGTGTCATAGTAGAATGGAAAGGAATTATGCTTTGAAATTATGTAAGTTTTTTTTTTCAAAAAACACCTGGAACAATGTAGAGTATAAATTCTCTGTTGAGACCACACTGAGGACTGACCACAAGTATTCGCATTAGAGAGGCGGTCTAATTTATGGATGTTCTACTTACACGTACACTCGATTCAGTTGCTGTTTGGTCGCATCAATGGAGTCTGATACCGGTGTAATAATTGAGGGATGTCATTTGAAAACAGTCTAACAATAAGTATAAATGTATAACCATAATACTATAGTAGTATAGTACTTACAAAAAGTGAAATGTACAATTATTTCTAAATGATTAAAACTTTCAGCTGAACCATAACACTTCCAAAGTTGGCACAAAAACACACAAAGTTGTTGTAGATGTTTTAAGAGAAGAACCTCATTATCTCGAATAGTCTGATATTTTGAGGTTAGTTTTAGGTCCCCTCCACCACATTATCAACGGTTGTCTCGAATATTGACAACCTGGAATAGTTTGCAGTTATCACTACAGATTCGAGATAGCGAGTTTCTACCTTGCACATTTAAATGTTACTCACCCGAGCTTACGTCTGCAATGAGAAATGCTTCATAATGCATGGTATTTATCACAACCACATCTAATGATTAATGCAGGGACATCTAAACACGACACGCTTCCTTAATAACGCCAAAGTGCACACGGGTTAAAACAGTGACTGTTATGAATAAATAACTACGGAGGAAAACAGTGAAGAACAAGGTGCAATAAAAAACGAAAAAGAAACGAGGTGCAATAAGATAAAGGATTTATCATACAAGTGGCACAACTCGAGTTGTTATGATGGATGTGCGATGTATGATCAAACTATAGCATAAAAACCCTGTTGATTACGTCAAAGACTAAATGCAATCACATAAATATATAATGGGCTCTATATTATATCATGGTGTCTGTTAGTCAATTACAAATTATTTGTGGGCTTATATTGATATCCACACACGGGTGCATTATGATATGATTTAATAATGATGTTTCAGTAAGGATTATCTGGTACTGATTCATTACATTGGGCTGCAGTCTTATATATGTCATTAATCAAAATGGCATTATGTGTTTTATACCACATTATACTATGATATTACAATACCACTACCTATATGCAAGAACAACCTGGAAACTTCAACAGTAGAATAAAAGTAAGATGGTACTACGAACTTTCAGCAATATACGAAGGGTGACTAGAAGATCACAGGCACAGTGATTGCTGCAAAAATACAATAAGGGCAAACACGCAAATCTGTTCAATATCAAATGACTAGATATTTAAATCAAAGTAAACATTCTCGAGTTCTCTGGGTTGCCCAAGAGCGATCCTGTTTGGAAAACCATAGTCGTCTGGACCATACATCATGATACACGCAAGGTGCAACCACACTATGTTATACCAGATATGAAACATAAGCACATAAATGTATTGAATGTTTGCCTCCAAATACATTCATCAAGGTGGACTACCCTGCCATTAAACCCAACAATAAATAGTGTTCTAAATAGAATAAAGGAATGGAGCAAAGTCTGGATAATAGAAGATGTGGACCTGCCACTCTTGAATTCGACATTCCTTTGCTTTTGAAACAAAGCCATCTGTGTGAATATATTAAAGTACACAAAAACAGTTACTTTGAAGCCTTCTCTTTCATTACAACTTGGAGTGATCATGAAATCAACCATTGGAAAGCTTCAACTAATGCATGCAATTCGATAGGACTGCCCATTCCCAATGCACTATATAGCAATATTTTTCTCATCTTAAAGCATTGTTTTGTATATAAAGTGCAATGATCAACAACAGCTAATCCAATGGAAAGGGATGGGCGGCTACTCCCAATTCTCCAAAACTAAGCAAACCCAGCCTATCACATATACCCCTGTTAGTAAACAATTTTATTCTTCTCTCCCTCTCTCGTTTCTATGGCAAGCAAGCTCCTAGTAAGGTTTCTAGCATAATGAAGGCCACAGTGAGAACTTGCTTGTGACAGTACCAGTAGTACCATTGAACTTAACTGTGCGTAACACTGTCTGCATCAAGTATAATGTGATTGTGCGGTAAAGCATAATTGCTACAATACAGTATCACAGAACAAAATGTTTGCGGAAAACATTGTCACAACCTATCATAGCTTAGTAGTTCTTTGTCTCAAATTATTTACTTGTGGTACTGTCTCTCTTTGGATCAGTTCTTCTAGGATCAGAGTTCTCTGCCCAGATGGGAGCACCCACCAGGCCAGGTGTGCCTACTGCTTTTCCTCCTGATGAGTGTGGAGCAGAGAAAATAATTTTGAGCAGTTGCTCATTGTGTATCACAGGTAGATCGAGGGAGTGCAGGTGGCGAGCGTTCTACCTTTTCCACAATAAAAATGGCATTTTCATGGCTTTTCCAAAAACATGGACCTGTTATTGTGTAGTGTATATCCACCATTTTCTGTCACTGTCACCACTCTATTCTGTATTCTTGAATATGCATGCACAAGTTTCTAGGACATAAATGTTTGTGTATGACCATGTCACCATGCATCATAACAGATATGATGTAATAAACTACTGGCCCAAGCAATAGCTGGAAATCAACACACCAAAGAGTTGGCCAACAATGCCATATTGATATTATGATGTTTATCTAGCATGAATCGTGCCAGAATGGAAGGAGCATCATCAGATTGCTTAAACCATCGAGCTTGAATCAGCACATCACCAATAAGTCATCCTTTAAAAGTGTTTCTTCTGTGACATGAAAACGAGCCAGCTTAGTCAAAGACCATTTTATGAGTTTGTGTATGAGCATCACCACTGTTGTTCACCACTAATGTTATGTATGTGTGTCTCATAAAAACAACCATAGACCATTTCCACGTGTATCATCCATCACCCCAGACGGTCCACGGGGTATTCCTACCATCATATATGATATATTATCACCGAATGTTTGAGTTGTCAGTTAGACATCCCTTCAGTCTATCGCTAAAGAAGTAGCCTACATCACAATCCAGTCATTCAGTATTATAGTCCATAATCACTCATATATCACTATTAGCAAGTGTCGTAACTCACATATCATCAACAACAATGTGTCATCCATATGTAGACTAAATACTGTTATAACCACTAATGGAATTCTTCACTAACATAACACAATGTCATCCAAATATAAGATCGACCATCAATAACACACCACACCCATTCCTTGTCAACCAATCACCAAGGTGTCACAACCATCAACACCACAATCCCACATCACATCGTCTGTCATCACTGGCGTACCCTTCTCACTGTACATCACCCTCATCACCCACATCACCCTTATCATCGGCGTATCACAGCCAGCTCTCTAACTGCGCTCAACGATGCTTTACTATTATCCGAATACGTGGACAGTCCCACCCCGCCGCCCCCGCCCCCGCCATCCCCGTCCATATAAGTCACGGCGTAGCCACGGCGCCGGTGCCGCCGTCGCCCGCCCCCGCAACAGCTCCGGCGCCCGGCCAGAATGTCCAGCAGGGCGCGGCGGAACTGCGGCGCAAAGACGACGTAGAGGAGGAAGTTGACGGTGGCGTTGACCTGCAGCAGGAGGTTGCCCAGCGTGTTGGCGATCTGCTGCGCCGGCCGGTTCTCGGCGCGCTCGTACCATGGCGAGTTCCAGCTGAAATAGACGCGGCGTGTCAGTGCTTTAGCAAGTATTGTGGATTTTAAGCCTATCCTGTAGAACATTGTATCTCTCTATTCAAGAAATAAAGTTTTTTTTCAAGTGGTCTTTTTTTAGAGAGATGGTCTCTTTATGGAAGTTAACGCTGGTTTGGGGATCACAGAAAAGGTCTGATTATTGTGGTGGTCTCTATATAGAGGTGGTGTTAGTTAGAGGTTATAGTGTATGTATCGGGCTAATCTTTATATGGATTTCCAACTGATATTGTTCAGTGACATTTTTCAGTATAAGATTATCATGTTAGATGAATATTGAACTTAACAAACTCTATACATGTAAAGTTTTGATATGATGGTAAGGTATTGTTGATTTGCTGCATAATTGCACTTTGGGAATCAGATGTCAAGATTGACACATCTTGACATGTCGATTCTCATAGTGCATAATTGCTACATGTGTTGGAGCTTGAATCTGTTACAAGTCTCTTCACCCACATCACAAACACTGAAATTAGTGGTGTTGGGTCTCAGAACAGTACACTAAACTACTACATATACACGCTGGCCGCCGCGTACCGTATGACGGTGAGTATGTGCATGACGAATTCGATCATCTCGCAGGCGGCGAACGTGACGACCACGGCGATCAGCGTGGGCGTCACCGAGTCCTCCTTGCTCTTGCCCGAGCCCACCGTCGCCGTCACCGCTGCCGGGGCCACGGGCGACGCGGCCGGCTGCAGGAAGGGTGAGGGGGTTAAAATACTACTGTGGAACCTTTCTAATGATACCACCCGTGGCGCTGACTTAAAGTAGTCTCATTAGAGAGGTGGTCTTTATATAGAGATTCATTATGCTCGCTTTATGAACGTCTGGGAGCATGAAATAGGATGCTATTACAGAGGTTGTCTCAATATACAGGTGGTCTTCATTGGAGGTTCGACTGCACTACAGTAGAAACTGCCCTATGTGGATCACTTTATTTGGGAGAATTAAAGTGTCCACCTACGACAGATGTCCTTAAAAGAGAGGTTCACTTTATATGTAATGTGTAGGAGCATGGGAAATGGGACAAGTGAAGTGTCCACTTAAAACAGGTGTCCTTATGTGGAAAGTGACCACATAAAATACCTCATGTCCTTACATAGAAGGTGTCCGTAATTGCGATGTGTCCCTATTAGTGAGGTGTTCCCAAGTCGATGGTTTACTGTATGATGGATTGCAGTGCCACATAAAATGAATTGACGTCTAATTCTAAAAAGTAGCCCACGAATAGTCTGAAACCCCGTGCCCTTTACCAACATATATCTGGATTAATATCTGTGTCTTAGGTGAAAATAATTTGCAAAATGTGTCTTCTTCTTGAAAGGTGGATGTGGGTGATAATCAGATTAATTAGTTTTTTCTCTCTTTTTTTAGGTTGAGCTTTTACATTGTCGTCATCATCGACTTTTCCTGGCAATGCCAGCTTAAAATAGTCTACTGATGAGTCTGATGAAAGAAACTTCCACTTCTGTAATTACTTGTCTATAGTCACTATTCTCAAATACTCTGATCTGTGCATGTATTAGTAAACTGTATGTAACTAACTGCATAGAGTGGGAAAATTGGCAATCCATGATAAGCATCAAAAGTTTACAGGCAGATCTAGGGGTTGGGGTGGGGCAGGGGGTGCATGGGCTCCTCCCTTTCCCCCGCCAAAATGCCTTATTTTCATAGGCTTTTTGGAATGTTCGCTATCGATCGCGCACACAAAAACTACATGTATGAGATCCCTAAAGTGCGACCCCCGCCCCCTTTTCTGAAAACGTGGATCTGCCAGTGAGTGGAAAAGTTGGCAATCTATGTTAATTAAGCATCACAGATTAGACACGTAGCACCCACCGTTGGGGCGGGGGTTCCGTTGGTTCCGTTGGTCTGTGTGCTGGCGTCCAAGGAGGCGGCGGCACCGTTGGGCGCCGGCTTGAGGAGGAGGGCGTCATAGGGCGCCTGCTGCCGCTGGGTGCGCGCCTGAAGTGTATGAGAGTATGTGTGCTTATGTCCAATATAATAATCAGCAACAGCAAATGTACAAATGTACTTTTATGTGATACTTATAAAAACAAACCAATCACATACACGTTTGTTATGTTTAAGAGAGTGTTTAGAATCATAGGGAATTGTGAAACTTGTGCATGGAATTTCGATCTCACCACATTATAATATATGCATCTCTTGTTTACATTGGCCACGATGCCTGCTACTGAGGCCTATTCCTAAGCTACTGTCTAAAAGACAACAGACCTAATAATAATAATACCACTAAATTTTTATATGCCAAATGCTGCATCCTCATAGATTTGCAAAATGATGTTTGTGTTCAATTTAAAGCAATGTAACGAAATGTAACTCGTTTACTGCATTGTACTTTTTGTGAGAGTGTAATTGGGCGTCTAACCGTCCGGTGCAATTAACATGTTCATGCATAAAATCCCATCAGTCGACGCTTAAACTCCAACCCGCATGTTGAATACAATCAAAAAATGGTGCATTATACACTATATCAATCGCCATGTGACACATCCCTATATCCTGCATTCTAATTTCCTTATAGTCAACCTGACCTGTTTGACCTTCATGACCTACTCAGATGTTTGATTTCCCTGACCCAGTAACATGTTTGACCTCCCTGATCTACTCACATGTTTGACCTCCCTGACCTACTTACATGTTTGAGCTCCCTGACCTACTCACGTTTGACCTCCTTGACCCACTCCCATGTTTGAGCTCCCTGCCTTACTCACATGTTTGACCTCCCTCACCTACTCAGATGTTTGACCATCCTGACCCACTTACATGTTTGACATCCCTGAAGTAATCACATGTTTGAGCTCCCTGACCCACTCCCATGTTTGAGCTCCCTGACCCACTCCCATGTTTGAACTTCCTGACCTACTCACATGTTTGAGCTCCCTGACCCACTCCCATGTTTGAACTCCCTGACCTACTCACATGTTTGAGTGCCCTGAGCGCCACCACAAGGCGCACAGTGACGAGGCAGAGCACGGCGAACGGCAGCACAAAGCGCAGCAGCAGCTTGACCACTGACCAGTACACGATCTGGTAAATGTGGCTCTGCAAGGAGGGAAAATCTATTTGTATGGTTTTGTGAGCTCTGTGGGAAGCGTACATCACATGCAACAGTGATTATCACTAGCATTAACGTTGAAACATTAACCCTCTCCCCCCCCCCACACACACCCCACACCCACCGCACGGTGTGGATGCCACAGAGGTGTGTGCAACAGTTAGGGATGCGTTTGCTTAACACCTACCATCAGACCCAAACGGGTATTGGAGACAACAACACTAAATGTCAGTATACTCAGCATGAACAAAGCTTGCTGGACCAATAGATGATGTTTTACGCAAGATTCGACAGCCACATAGGTTGCTAAAAGAGAATGCTTGTAGGTATGCAGGCCTGTCTCTGTTGATACAATCAAGCTGATTGAGAGACTAATACAAACTAGGTATTTTATTATTGAAACTTGAAACCCACTAGAAACCTCTGAAAATATATTGATCTGGTACAAGCGAATCGGAAAGAACAACAATGCAAATGGTATAGATTGATACAAGTTGTGCAAGTAGGTCAAGAAAGAGAAGAGTTGCGTTGGATGACAATACCGCCAAATGAGCCTCCATCGTGAAAGGCTGGTGCGGAGGATGCAACCATATTAATTATATTTTCTCTTTTTGAAGTTTTACATTGTCGTCATCACTGGCTTTTCTATGCAATGTGAGCTTACCATAGCCTACTGATGATACAGAAAGAAACTTCTTTAATTTCTTGTCTCTAGTTATCATACATAAGCGCTGTATAGACTGTTTGAATTATATAACTATATAGGCAATACTATAAGAAAACAATGTGAAGAAATGGAGAGAGAGACAGAGAGAATGAGAGAGAAAGAGAGAGATGGAGAGAGAGTGAGTGAGGGAGAAAAAAGTTAAATTAAACAGGATAGTTACCTTATAACAAGTTTGTGGAGAGTAATCTTAAATAATGGTGTAGAGAGTTATGTAAACAGGGGTGTGGAGAGTTACCTTAAATAGTGGTGTAAAGAGTTACATTAAATACTGATGTGAAGAGTTACCTTAAATAATTTTGTGGAGACAATGACGGTCTTGCTGGAGTTGGTGCACGGGTTCACCCTCTGGCCGGGCTGGAACTCGAATGCGTGCGGCACGTTGAGTACCACGGCCGCCACGATGACGCCGACCAGAGTGGCGCCCGCGCGGCGTCGCGTGCAGAACCGTGCGGCCCGCAGAGGCAGGCACAGCGCCACGTAACGGTCAATGGCTATGGTCACTACCAGCCAGGTCTCTATGGTCTGGAATAGAGATTGTTGTTACAAATTTTGCTATCACAGCTAGACATATGTCATTTTTAGCAGAGCATTGGGGTATGAATGAATTCGCTAGGGATCTGAAGTACAAAATGCTTATGGCTGTGGTATTTATGCCATAGATTTTCATCCAGCTTGCTTTCATATTGTCACCACAAAGAAAATCTCTATTGCCTAAAATTTATGATTATATCCATACTCCCACACTCACTCGCTCGCGCTTGTACTCAGCAACTCCGACAACAACCTGCCTGATCCATCATACCCAATCTCACCTGTACTGTGGACATGTATGGCCAGATGTAGGGGTGGATGTAGGGGTAGAGGGGCATGCCAGCCATCCAGTCGGTGTCGAACTGGATGGTGCGTGTGGTTTGGAACACGAGGCCCCCGGTGAGGTAGAGCGTGTCGAACACCGCCAGCCACGAGATGAAGAACTTAGTGGAGGGGAAGCCGAAGCTCACCGCCTGCAAGTACAGTAGACACTCCCATTAAGACCACCTCTCTGTTGAGACCACCTCTATAATAAGATTGATTTTCACGGTCCCAAACCTTCAAAACGCTACTAATGTGCGTCTGTACAGCAGAGACAACCTCTCTATTGAGACCACCTAACACTGGTCCCAAAGGTGGTACTTATAGAGAGGTTTTACTGTACCAGTCAATAGGTAAGATAAGATAGGATAAGATTAGAGATGGCAAACTCGTTGGTATTATTTATTCTATCTCACTTTATTAAATGCGCAATGTAATATAATGATATGACACTGGGTTTGTAGGCAAACAGCAAATTTGGAAGAAGTACCGTCGATGACACCTTAAAAATGATGGTTTTATGATTTATAATTGTCACTGTTGCACAATGCAGTTTACACCAGTTCACTTGCACTGATTTGATTCTAAATGATCTGCATGTAGAGTAGTCAGGGTTCTACGCAAAAGCATTTCAGACAATGCAGTATGCACATGAATCTTCTAATAATATCTTTGAATTTACAGGTCAACTGGTGTAAAATTTGAAATATGACTAGACGAGAGCAAAATAAGTACATCGATTGTTCCAACTATGCGATATAAGCCTACCACCATATGCCTCTACTTAGACACGCCCCCATTTACATTGATTTTGAACACCAATTACTGTCAACCCACATGATTTAACTTGTTGAATAATGTACCGTATCCTCTTTTTGTGTATTGAACCTGTTCATATAGCAATGCTGAGCTATGCGATATCCCCATTTCTATAATCAAATTTCAGCTACAAAACGTACATGTATGGAGAGAATATAGTTCCTTCCCAAGATAGCTGTTGTGTACCAGACGAATCTGTTGAGACATATCAGGCGAGCCTTTTGACGATACACAACACCTATATGGGCAGGCAACTACCTTCTCCATTGATCATCCAATGTTTCTAAAAGAACGTATGGCTATTGGAAAACCATTTGGATGTTTCTGAAATCATGGGAAAACGTTTTAGTAGCGCGCATGAATGCACAACCTAGTCAAGAGACCACAAAACCTTCGTAAATGTAAATGTAAATGTCTGGTTTATGATCTTCTTCCCCGAAGGACCAGACGACTCTACATCTACACCAGGTCATTGGCATCCTTGTCACACTATATCTTTCTCAACTCCCCGGGGAGCACACAGCACATATTTTGGCTACCGTAGCGCAGACCTGCTAAGCACTCACCATTGCGTTCACTCGCCAGACCTGTAGGCCTGCCTATATTTAACGTGTAGGTATCATCAGACCCGACCTGGAATCGAACTCACGACCTTCTGGTCACGAGTCCAACTCGCTATGCACTCGGCCACGGAAGCACACGTAAAGAGATTAACTCTCTGATCATAATCGCGCCACTTGAGGCAAGCCCCTGGGTTGGTCGGAACAGAGAGGTAGATATACTCATGAACACTGGCACTGAGACAGTACCTGGAGCTGACAAACAAGCACACGTACCTGCATGACGCAGATGGACAGCGTGTTGCCCACGGAGCCCACCAGGAAGAGGGCCGGCACGATGACCACGTTGGTGTAGAAGCGAAGGGTCACCGGGTCGTGGATGGCCACCATTGAGTCCTCGCGGTTGTTGTCACACCCTGTAGAACAGTGTAGAACAGTCTAGATTGGAATACTGATGCTACTATAGTCTATTATGTTGTATAATTGTTTGTTATTAATTATTCAATTACAGATGAGTAGAAATCCTATCTAGGAACACGATTCTTTTGTCAATTCTTGCTTTATCGCCCATTTGAGGTGTGTCAGTCATCGTTTACTGATAACTCGAATTTCTGATAACTCGAGGTTGTCACGCAATGTCCTATTGTCCTTCCAACTGCAAGGTAAGTGAATCGTACTAGACGCTCTGTGACGTCGTATTCAGAATTTATTTATATATATCTTGTAACCCTTTCCTTCTCACATATTTTAATCAAATCATGTAATAATCTATACTATTTTATATGGACACAATGAAATATACGAATACAATACAACACCCACCTACTCCCGCCATCCCGGCAGCCGCGGGGGGCAGGGGGTCCGTGGCGGCGCCCAGCATCAGATAGGACGCGTTGTGCATGCTACTGCGGGGGCGCCCTCGCTAACGCACGTGGTTTTGTTTTTTCCGGCTTACTTTTCCTATGCCATGCTTGTCGTCTGCTCATAAAAATAGATACTGATTTGTATGATTGCAGTGATACATTTCAACACCATGTCTGTGCTTTAGAGGCTGATTGGCATCATTGTAGTCCTTTTAGTAATGCATAGCTGTGAGGAGATATATGAAACCGCGTTGCGCCATTGTATCTTCCATCTTAGTATACGCGTTGATGTTTGTATCCAAATGTTACATAGTTGAATCATTGTGGCAGCATCCCAAATAAGGAATTTCTGTGTTCATTAGTCTTGTTATGGAAAGGTACAGTTATAAAAGGTGTAATGGAAAGTGCATTATACATTATTTCATTTAGTCACTGTTAATAACGCTGGTGCGAATAGCCCTCCATTATATGAGATCAGTCTTGTAGGGCGAATTTAGTGTAGGTGCTGCAAATCTTCTCCATGCTGCTACTATCTTCTACAAATATAAACACACAAACATATATAGAGATATAAACCACCAATTAATATATTCATGGGCGGCTACAATTATGTACAAGGCTGTGGGAATTGAATTCATAATTTGTTAATGTAAAACGTTGTGAAATTATAGACTTTTAGTATAAAAAGCAAGGCAACATTGATTAAAAATAAATAAATGACACCCTTCAAAAAGTACATGTACACACGTGCATGTAACTTGGGCTTATTACACGAAATATTATGTCTTTTAATTTCCGTTTCTACGCATATTTAGTCACTGCTTCTCCCGATCTCAGTCGTATCTGTTTTATTACATTTGCATGTTTCTCAACAAATGAACACATGTTGCTGAAAGTTATGAATGGAGTGAGGAAGACTCTCATATGAATGTAGGTTTTAGGGGGAAGCAAGATGGGTTATAATCACTTTTGGATATCTAGGACTCATAATTCATATAATATCATTTCATAATGAAAATAGGGAAATGAGTCTATTCTTATTTTAGGAAATGAGTCTGTTCTCGTTTTAGGAAATGAATCCCTTCTTGATTTCTGACCACGAATCGCAAAACCTGTGATCATATTCAAGGGGTGGTGTACATTTTGTCACGCTCGACAAAAGTGGAACAATGTTCCACTTTGGGCCTAAGATTTTTTCACGTTAGTTAAAACACTGTGTAGATGCTCTTCGATTATGTCACACATCAAGATATTTCCACTTTTTTTTAAAAAACAATGTATGTACATCATCCTTTGCATGGAGGCTTCATACTCAGAAGTCCCACTTTCACAAGGAGAGGGTGCGTGGTGGGTCTTACGTTCATTGTGAATACATCAGGTGACCCATATGCAGGCTGTGGCACCAAGCTTGAGCACATGGCTGCTTCGCAAGACATCGCAGGCCAGAATAGAAAGGTATAGCACAATAGCCTATTGGAAACAGTTTGGGCCTTGTCGTACGCCAAGTCACCTGTCCACTAGCCACCGCGGTGCTTTTTCAACATTCGCACCCTTTTAACTAAATGTGCATGCAAAGTGGTGGGTGCAGATGTATAGCACTTTGATACAAACGGGTACAAAAACAAAACAAAAAAAAAAAAAAAAACAAAAATAAACCAATCCTCAATGAACTGTGACACTTAAAAGTTTGGAACACAAAGCACTAATAATATAGAGCATACATCTTTAAAGAAAACTGGCTAGCTTACAGACAGATCCAGGTTTTTCAGAAAGGGGGAGGGGGTAAGAAATCTCAGCGGATTTGTACGCGCGGAGGAGTATGGGTGGGGGTGGGTGAGTATGATCCCTATTCCCTGGATCTGCCTAGCGCCTAAGCTGCAAAGCAGCTAAAATATGGCAATGTGAATTATGCAAAACTGGCCTTTCTCCCGGACACTGAACAACTCCACGTTTTGCCTATTTACCCAGGTGCGAATCTGTTAGAGATTTGGCTAAATGCACTAAATTGCCCTAGTACACGAGTGACGAAAAAATGTTGCACCTGAAGGACTTGTTAGTTTTATAGACTCACAGACACCAAAAACTACTGTACTTGAGTAATTGCACAATGTTTATGCTGTTTAAGTGGTATTTTGGATGTTCAAATGCAGTGCATTCTATGTGTTATAGGAGCTTCGGTCGGTGTAAATTTATATTAAGCAATATTAGGCACATGACACTAAAATCTCTCCAAAAATAGAAAAAATGTCTTTTTTTAATGTGGAGGTGGTTCATGATAGAGGTGGCCCTAAGGGGGGTTCTACTGTTATTAAGGTAGGTCTACAGCTGATGAAAAAACTACGGGATAATTCACAAATGCCCAAATTTTTCTTCGTTTTACTAGAAGACGGACACTTCACAACAACGGTCGCCCTACAACTTTCTATCTACCGAATTTTCTTTGATTGCTACATATTTTGTTTTGTTAGTGGGGGCGTGTGCCGTGTGTAGATATTGAACATGCGTCCATGTGTATATCACTGAATCTAGAGCTGATTCACAACATAAACAACAAAGCACAACTACAAAAAATGCAACAAAACTAAAAAATGAGTAATTGTTCTTTTTTAACTTATCAGTAACATTCGATACACACGACACAGTCAACCAAATCTTGACAGAAAAGAACAAGCAGAACCTAATCTCACATTTCAATCATTGTGTCGAAAGGCTAAAAAGCATGTTTCAGCAAAACGTAAATTATCATAAAACATGCATAAAAGAAACCCATTAGATACCCACAATATCAATAACGCCATGGCACTTTTAGTATATTTTACACAAACTTTTAAAGGAAGGCCCAAACACTCCTTCTAACTGGGCCACCTTGAGAAAAAACACATTAGTCATAATACCATGTACACGTCCTGTCCATTATAAAGAGTCTGACATGTTATGACACAGACAAATCTTTACCATTCATGCTTTCAACCAAAACAGTCCATTGATAGTAAACCACAAAAAGACGGCCTCTTCAACCTGTCCTATAGCGTTTAAAACTCCATTGACAATTTTGTAAATTGTCTTTTTAAAACTCTGTATACATTGCTTTTCTGACTACCATAAAATTAGTTCACGGACAAACAAGCTTACTTATGTATGAACAACGATGAACTCTTGAGTGTGATATTTGATATTGACAAATATGTGCCGTATGTAAATCTCTTAATCCACACATATGCCATTATTACTCTATTACATATATAAACCAAATGCTACGAAAGGTTCATTGATAAATACCACTGTGAATAATAGACGAAAATTGGAACCCACGCAACATACTCACGTCAATATGTTTTCCTTTCAATATTTATAACTTTTCAATAAACAAGTTCCAATTCAAGTGGCTCGGCTGATTCGTTAGTCATAACATTGGCGTCCGGTGTTTGTATTAAACTCTGATTTTATATATTTTTTATTTATATGGTTTTTGGATTTGTAATGGATGGATTTTAGAAAACAACACACACGTGCGCGCGCATTTATGAACGTTAAAATCCACATATATTGATGAATAATTAAGGTGACAAATCATAGATATTCAATAGTCAATATTAAAGATGACACAATGTTTTAGTATTTATTCATTCCCCTCAATTTTTTCTAAAAATACTCGATTCTGATTAGTTGAGAGGCTTGTGGTGACTTTAACAGAACTCGTTCGCTGTGCTCACTCGTTTTATCAAATTGCACACTCGTAAACTAACCTGACTGTATAACCAATCATAAACCAAGACTCAAAATACATTAAACCAATGATCAAATAATTAGTGTAACAATTTTGCTAGGGTGTATTCATGTTTATACACTACGTACCTGTACATATAGATATCTCTAGGTCAGTCAATTTCAAATTTTCACTAATGTTTGTTTTATCCAAAATTTATCAAATTTATCCATGTGTTATCAACAAACTCACAGAGACATAGAAAAGCACGTGAATCGAGCAACATCTGTAATCATCCATAACGTGGGCGCCGCGCGCGTCCTGTGGTACGAGTCTACACAGCTGTCGCCAGTCGAATTCAGAGGTGTCTAACGAACATTGAATGAGTGAATTAATGTAAACGTCAAAGTGGCTTGTACAGTGGTGAATGAAGAAGAGAGATGGGAACGTGAATGTCTCTTAATTATATACTGTTAGACTTCACTTTCTACTTTCAGCGCCAGTGCAGCTAACGACTATACAGTACAGTGCATAGAACTCATATGTGAAAGAAAAGCATTTTCTTGGGAACAGCCGGGCTCACAGACCTCCTATAGTTCTATGATAGCGTCTTGACCCATCAGGTGGTGGTGGTAGGGATCCCATACAAATGTATATTGGTGGGTGCGGATGTGCCCCCGGCCTCCCCCTATATGGGATATTTTTTTTTGACAAATCCATTATATTTTTGGGTCATGAATTTCGTATATTCTTGGTCACATTTTGACATTTTCATGCAAATATTAACAAATCATTGTAATTGGGTATTAGAATTTTCTTTATTTTAATGCACATAATCATTATGACTGAACATTATCAAAAAACTTATTTGTTGTTTATGATATTATATTTTTGGGTACTAGATCAGAGCTTCACCATATTTTTGGGGTCGGATATTTTCGGCGGTCACGTTATATTTCTAGGTACTGATTTCATACCCCTGGTGGTACATGAGTACCATTTTTTGACACCCCCCCCCCCCTTTACGAGCTCGTATCCTCTATCACACATTGATTAGCAAAGGCACATGTTGCGATTTTAAAAGACAACGTTGTATTATTATGTTGATGGCATTGATAACTTGTGGAGACCTATGCTTGGACCAGTAATAATCTAATCAGTATACATGTGTAGTGTTTTTGCTTGTAAAGCATTATTCATTATGTTTCATGTACATGTACAGTGTAGTAGGTGAGATTTCATGCCATCCCAGCCTATCACATGGGCGTCATTGCTGATAGTGAGAGGGCTGGTACGTCGTATTTGGCTCGTTATTTTGCAAATCGAAAGACTTCCATCAATTATATCGTGAAGCTGTCATATATGTCAGTGGTTCTACATCCATGAGTTTTAATGTGTGCATGATGATGATGATTTGCATATAGGTTTCATGAGATACAAGAAACATTTCAATTAAGGGCAGCCTATGGACTGGCTTTCAATTGCCTCATTAGTGGTCTCTCACGTAGGTTCATAAGCATCTTAAATCTATGAAGACAAGTGACCACGAGCATGGCCTTAATGTCGAGGTGGTCTGTTTATTCATATGGTCGTAATGGTGGGTTCTGTTGTATATATTGTATATATGTATATATTCTGTTGTATATTCAAAGTAATTTTCTACATAAAACTGAAAGTAATAAGCATCACATGCACATAATCGTGCAGTGCCTCCGTTGTGGCTCAAAGGCAGACATATGATCCTGCAAGATGCCTTGTCATGTGTCTATGTAGCGGAGGTATACGGCAAAACCTCACCTTAAGCTCACCCAACTGATAGGAACAACACGTGATTGGTGGTGCATTTCAATTTCAATTCATATTGCATAGTGTTACAATAGATTATATGTATTGTACAGAAGAGCTATATAAAGTGGTCTTAATGGAGAGGTAATCTCTTCGTGGAGGTTCCCGATGGTCTCTATACTAAGATTGGCCTTAACTGCCTCTTTACAGAGGTAATCTTAATTTGAGGTTCTACTGTACCTTCTATTTTGCTTTTTGTCGCATAATGTTACAGGATATTATATGCAATATATGGAATTATATAGAATTCTTCAGGGCAGGCGACATCTTAAGTGTCCGTTTGTCATATATTTGTCATATTTTCACAAGTATATCCACTATCTAACTTCACCTGTCTGCACTAATGCAGTTACATGTAACACATTTTTCAGCCGCCAACTTCATAAATGTCATCTATGATATTTAATTCTCTAAATCGGATTAAATGTAGCACAAAACTCACTAATGTAAGAAAGTGTGTGTTTTTTTCTTTTAATTTCCTGCCGATGCATTTAAATGTGAGCCAAATACCGTGGAGCGCAGTAAGAGCACTTACAATTGTCTAGACTTTTAAAATGATACTCATTGTTATTGACTTTATCAAAATGCTCTATGCACTGCCACTTGTATAAGGCCACCACCCAGGCTACTACTATACGTCATTGTATCTATCAACTTTTAGTGCAGATTGATGTGACGACCTCGCCTTTGGTTAGGTGAAGGCCGTTGTATAGAGGTGTCACAAAATTCATATGGAGTAAATTAATGAAAACTATAGCCTAGATAGATAAGTTTGAAATATGAAGACAAATCCAGGAAAGCGTAATACAGACCATGGTGAGAATAATCATCGCGTTTGTGAGATGTGCGTAGAAGGCAACGAATCTTACGCCTAATAGGTGTTACTTTTATTGAAACATTTCCTTTCATGCCAATACGGCAAGTGACAGATTTCTAATTACAGTAAAACCTCTATAAAGAGACCACCTGAGTGCATTTCAAGACCATATTTGCGAGTTCGAGTGTTCATAGAAAGACCAACTGGAATCTCCATAAAGAGACCAAGTTTTGCCAGTCCCTCGGGTGATGGTAATAAATAGAAAGGTTCTGTTGTATACCAATCCTGCCAGTAGAGCAACTGAGAATGTTACAGATTCTAACTGTGATTAGAGCTATGATTATCCAGGTATGGTCCCAGAGAGCAGACCTATATTTGACAACATGAGGCCTTCAGTTTAACTGTATTATAAGCACGAAAGCCAATGGGATCTTATGTCTAATAGTTTTTAATGTGACATTGAAACCTACTATACCTATGATGTCAATACAGAAAGTGACACATTCTAACTCTGATTCGCTATAATTGGCCATGTATGTTCCCGGAGAACAGATTTGTATTCAGCAACATGTGCCACGCTTACTGTCCCAATAACAGGTCCCGCTCTGAAATCCACCCACTCTCTTAATTACAGGGCTGGAAGTGTAATTGGGCATCTGGAAACTGGATCTGAATCCACGCCGCAGCCGTCATATGGATCAAGCGTATCCTGTTACTCCTCGCACTGGATCTGTGTCGATACATTGACGCAGTCGTGTACAATTGATCTGTGCTTTTTGTGCAAATTGGTTGTTATCGTCAGTAATTCTAATGAAAGGAAGATGGAGCCTGCTGATAAGTTATCCTCTGATCATGTCATGATTAAACGCACTTGATTCAAATGTGTTTTACATAATAAAAAACTGCGACAAAACCCGCGAAAGGGGTGGGTGAATTATAAGACCCCTTTGTTTTTCTTTAACAGGCGGGATGTGGGGTGAGGGGCATTTACACTGAATGGATCTCGGGTTTTGTAACACCGATCGACACGGAACATGCCACATAGGCCTGTGGTCCCCCTTCTGTAGGGCTTTTGGCATGTCCGCTATCGATCGCGGGTACGAAACCCATGAAATCCTTTAAGTGCCCCCCTTCCAAAAACCTGGATCTGCCCTTGTGCCATACATGATATAATGTCATGCAATATGCCTATATATGTAGTATGTGTGAGCATGACAATTGGAATTATGCACAAAGCACAAGATTTACAGCCGTCCATACAGATTAGAATGAACAAATGTTGACTGACGGCGATGCCATTCGAGCGATCTACGCATGCGCGATTTTTATGACCTCCCTCCCAGATAAATTTACTGTGCCTTTTTTACAGTAATTTCAGATTAATTTACAAGACCAATTGTACAACGTACTGAACGGGCAGTCTTCTGTGAACATAATAGGGTTTGTGGGGTTGGGGACGTCTTGGGCACTAACCTTCAGGGTGACTTCTAGCACTACTCAATGTGTATTATAAGTGAAATCAGATAATTGTGTTAAAATGAATCCCTCAGAGGAAATTTTCGGGAAATTTGACATTGGACCCCGAACTCAGGAAAATTTCAGGGATTTTTTTCTTGTAAACGTTGAGGGGAGAATTCAGAGAATTTATGAAGCAAAGTACGTGAATATAACTGTTATGTATTTCAAAATTTTAAATCATTTTTTTTTTTTTGACATAAACAATTACAGCAATAAAGTGGCTCGACGGTTGGGGGAAGATACATGCTTGAAGGTACTAGGGACATGCAGCTGGACAGGGTATGTTTTCTGAGCACGCCATATCAGGAGTGGGTATGTTTTCATGTACCGTTTGTGACAGGGTGTGTTTTATGGACCACTGTTTATATTGGTCTAGTTCATGTTTGTTTACGCAATGTTTTGACGCGCAATCAATTGATATATGGTATTTTAATGTATTTCTAATGAAAATGATATGAAATCATTATATAATTAAAAAAGATAGTGTGGTTGATCAAATAGAATTAATTAGGCGAATTTCCATTAAAAATTGGTCTGCCCACTTTTTATTTGCTTCCTACGCCACTGCATTAGATTACGAACCAACTAAGAAACGAAGCATGATGAAAACGAAATATAAAACCAACGCCACGCGACATCTGCAAATCCAATGACGTCATCAGCTGGATTAATTAACCCGCTCACACATCCGGCGCCGGTAGCGGACGTCGCGACGGCTCACCTTTTGTCGTCTGGTAATCCGACCTTGATAGATCGACTGGTACCTACGGTGGCACTATCACTTTCCAAACGCAGCCACGTGCGTTTTGTGAGGCGAAGGATGTTAAGGTTTTCGAGCTTTGCTACCGCATTCGTTCTTGGCTATGACTATGACTGTGTACTATGTAACTTTGTCGGCTCATTTATAATGAGCGAATAGTTTGTGTGTGTTTTGGGTTTGTATAGTTGGAGGTGATGAAGGAGGTGGTGGGTTGGGTGCTGGCAGAATTGGAGTTGGTATTGTTAGAACAGTGGTCGGTGTTGTCAGGATGAGGGATATATTTGTTGTTGATTAGTGGCGGATGGATGTGGGTGACACGGGACAGGTGAAATCCAAACGGGGGTCGGCATTGTTACTACCGTGGCGGGAGCGAGGGTATGAGTATCAGGAAAGGGCGGATGCTGTGCTCATATAGGGACGAAAGTTATTTTTGTTGTTGAATACAATGTAGTGGGCAAGGGGGGTAGGACGAAGGGTGCGTGGTGTAAGGACAGTGAGAACGCTGTAGACTCAATCTGAACCATGCTATGCAATATTTGCTGTTGAGGTTGGGGGGTGGGCGGGGGCTGGCGTGAGCAGGCACTATATGGACACGGTCGGGTGGTGTCCGAATGTGTGTGTGTGTGGTGGGGGGGGGGGGGTTACTGTACTGGTAGCTGGTAGCTGGTAGAACAGTGATACAGCGGTGGGTTGTTGTGGTTGGGGTATCATGACAGTGTTGGTGCTGCAGCTGACCACTGCTATACAAGCTATATTTGACGATGCTCCCGGTTTCTAGGTTGAGTTTTGAGCAATGGGATGCGTCTCACGGTTTGCTATAAACTCACAGAACATAAAGTATACAGTTGAACAGTTCTATTAGGACTCCCATTGGTAGGGTCTACTTACTGGGCTCAAACGGTCTCCGTTAATGTGAAAGATGGTCTCTTTATTACGATCGACGTAGATCTCTTTATAGTAAGAGTTGCAATCTCGAGGAATGGTCTTACGTAGAGGTGGTTTCAAGATGTATACGGTCTGAAGTGGAGGTTCTACTGTTCTTGAAACAACTCTGCAGGAGGCTTCCAACTCACTCAAACTAATTACTAGCTGCTTCCTGTCATTATATGTCCAATCATAATTAACGCTGACGTACACAGCAGGAAATGGTCGCCGATTGGTCAGTGAGTGGTCAGTGAGTGGCCTTTGCCACAGCTTAATTATGGGGTTAATAGAACAAACCAGGCTAATGCACCACAAGTGTGACCTACATAGTATAAGTAAGCTTCAAAATGACCGGATGTTGTTCGGTGAACTCATCCAGATTATAACGATGTAAAAAATGGTACAGTAGAACCTCTCTATTCGACCAGCCTGGTGAATATCTTCAAGTGGTCTCAATATGGCGGTTGTCCCTTTTTAGAGGTTGGTGATCTCTTTATTATAAGCTTTGGGACCGTAAATGTTGGTCTTATTATAAAAGTGGTCTTGGGTGTATAGAGGTGGTTTTAATTTGAGATTCAAATGCGTTTTTTGTTGATTGATGTTGGATAGTGTAAAACAGATCCAAATTTCAGCTACACACGGATGACATGAAAATGATGCTTTATACCGAAGTTCCCTGAGCTCCATGATTCTCGTGCGAGTTTTGTCCGGTCATTTGACGATAGGCTCTGTTGACAAAGTTTATATAACGACCTGGCAGAACTAATACTATAAACGTTTCAAAGTACATGCACATTATTAGTTCAAACATTATGATGAATGAAAAATTGAACGCATGAACACCAACTATAAAAATACTATACATAGATAAATGATTTTCTTGCACACATTAATTTGACTAACAGCATGGTTTGCCAAACACACAAGCACTAACTTTACTGTCCTGTATATATTGCCAAATACCATTGAAGTATTCTGAGTTCCTGTTTTATCTTGTACTATTGGTCCCAACTAAACTGTGTATGAACAAAGACTTCGTGTATGGACACCTACATGTATATATCAATTAAGCCAAATTTAAAACAAAATCCCCTATGATGCACAGGGAACATCTTACTCTGCTCTACTTGTATACTTTTTGCAATATATGCCTGCTGAATACTAAGATTGTACACTGTAATTTTTGAAAACCACATAATGCAAGTGGACGGAGAAAGGGTTTTTTAACATTTAAAGTGCGAAATTACAGCACGATTGTCAGGGTTTACAATAGAAAATCATTTATTTTGTGCATCGATAAAAATGAAAGACGCAAAGACCACAAATCAGCAT
Organism: Streblospio benedicti; assembly: GCA_019095985.1. Lineage (NCBI taxonomy): Eukaryota > Metazoa > Annelida > Polychaeta > Spionida > Spionidae > Streblospio > Streblospio benedicti. The sequence continues at coordinate 14,406,628 of CM032659.1, forward strand.
TTATAATCTTTATAGTTATCTATTTACAGTCAGCTTTATACTGGGTGTGTTGCGGCTATATTTAGCTCTCTCCATACAGTGCACTCCCTTTGTTCTCTTCTCTTTCTCTCTGTAATAAAGCTCTAAATCTGCACGCTTCAAAGTTCCTTGGGGAGTGGTTTTATCTCTGTGTGGGCAGCAGCTGTAAATTATTTTCCCCTGTACATTTTAGTCCTGGCAGACTTGGTTGCGCTACAACGCGAACGTGGTAGCTCTGTAAAAACCTGCTTCGTTGAGAAGGCGAATTTGACAGGATTACATATCGTCGTGCAGTTAGAATTTCTGTGACTGCATGCAGATTCTGAAGTCGCACTATACCGCTGGTATACCCCAGGAGGCGGATGTACATTACATGTAGGTTGGCTGCATTGTGACACAGTTCATGTCATAACGTTTGTGTGTTCTATTATGATTCTAAGGGACGCGCATGCGCAAATACACATAGAAACTCATCATCAATAGGTCCTTGGTCAACTGAAATCCCGTTGAGGGACATCATCAATTCCCCCTCATCAATTTGGATATGATAACTTCAGGAAAACCACATCGAAATGAATTCACTGAACGATTACCTATGAGTGGAAAAAACTAACACCCCCCCCCCCCGCCGCCTATATGAAAAGCTAAGCACGGGGCTGTTTGTGATTGGACGGTGCACGCAGACTGCATGACTTCGCTACCATTTTATTGAATGCGACATTTGTTTCTGTTTGAATTAAAATATTTCCAAAGTTATCAATGGTTGAGCAAATTGACTTCAATGAAGGTCGAATATTGTTATCAAGATCAGTGTTAATGCCCCCTATACCAATGATTTATTTTTAATCCACGGGGTCCTGTAAACTACGCGGCTCGAAATCATAACGACATCAAATAACAATTTCAGGACAGTCCGCTTAGACTATTACACGTTCCAAGGTTTCTTACTCAAAGCAGTTTATACAATTTAATAATTAAATCATCGGCAATATAATCCATTAAATACATGTCAGATATGCAGACCAAATTTATGTCTGCAGCAATGGGCCTATGGTCGTCTCAATGTGTGAGACATGTTACTGGGTAGTATATATGGGTAGTATATATGTGTAACACATACATATATTCCTTTTGAACAGATAATCATGGATAAGCCAAGTTTCAAAACGCACATGAATATACACTAATACTCGGCAGAAAGACTGCCGATTCGAATCTTCTCGTCCTAAAAACGTCAAAAACAGATATATCCAGGTGATTTGAATTCCATGGCATTTTTGAATACAAAAAATCTATTTTGTTAGATTGATTATATACATACTAACAGTACATGCATATACTAAATGACCAGTATATTCAGACCGCCAATGAAATATCTGGCTTGTTCTGGCTTGTGAATGAAAAGGTTTCTTGAATACAGAGCGACCAGCGTAAACGCATGCCCTTTGACGTGAACACCAGCAAAGAACATTTCGAAACAATAAAACACCGAATTTTTTAAACGCCCTGCAATTACTGTCCTTTGTATTGTGGTTTATTGTGTTAGTACATTGTATTCCGACATAGAGGTGATCAAAAAGTGTTTGAATAAAAGCATAGATTCTTTTTTAACATTTGTATTCTGACATTTATTATTGCTGTTATTATTTTATACAGTATTGTTTTGGGGAAAACATAACAATGAACAGTGACCACATGACCAAGGAAATAAACAAAGTGACTTGGTATAAGAAGAAACAGATTGTTCTGCCCCCCCATATGGAGAAGTGAACTATGTAAACAGGTGAACAAAATCGGGTTCCTACCAATCCGAAATCCAAGGAATATATAGTCAAGGTTGTAGAAAGATCCGGAAGAACAATTACGTCGCTCATGCCTGAATATACCTAGTGACAGAAAGTTTGTACAAGTCAGATTGTTTTTTTCCATACATTTACGTATTGAAGGGAAAGGAAACTTTTGAGAATTTCGCAATTTTCAAAGGACAATGCAGAATATGTTTTTCCTGATGGTGTTACGGATCCATACGTATCTTGGAGAAACTAGCAGGTCGGGATACGTTTGAGGCCGCCAACACCAGACTGCTCTCAATAACCCCATAGATACAAACACAATGCGTTTGCTAGACACCATGTTAGAAAATGCCACCCTTAACCAAATACCTGATTTTAAAATAGATACGTATGCTTGGAAATTACAGTTCAGCATTAGAAAGCAACTACTGTAGAAATTTATCTATAATAAGAATGTGATATCATCATGAATTTCAAAACTTTTGACCATTACCAGCCATTTTCAACAGAGTTCTTTTCAGTAATATAATGCCTAATTAAAAATTGTATATTGTCCTTGTTCCTTAAGCATATTTTATTATTTTTACATAAGTTTTTATTCTATTACCATTGATATGATCCTTAACCACCAAATTGTTAATGTCTGTTGAAAGTCAAAGCCTCGTTGAAAGCCTTCAACATTGATCACAACACATGGGAGCAGTCAGCGCAAGACAGAGGAAAGTGGAGATCAACTGTCCACCAGGGTGCCAAATCATGTGAGGCAAACGGAACTTAAGCAGCTGAAAAGCGACGGCAAGCCAAAAATCATAGCAGAGCGGCCAACCCTGCAACAGTTGCCAAAAAAACCATAGATTTGCAACTGACACATTCGATAATGCCCAGAATTTGTTCGTGCAAAACAAACTGAATGACATCTTGCGCACCCATATAAACCCGATTAACAATTTTCAGCTGGATGATGGATGGTCAATACGATGGGGGGATCGGGGTCACGAACAACTAGTATCGGTCGACGGGTATGCTCCGCCCCCACCCCAATGACCCACCTTTTTCACCCTGCCTGACCTTTTCACTGTCTATTAACTATGAACTGGCATTTTGAGATGCCCAACAGCTAAGGGTGAAAACTCTATGCCAAGCCAGTGCGTTAAAAGGTACATGAGTAATTAGTGATTAAGTAAATAAAACCAAACCATTCGTCATGTGGTATAGGCGAAACATAACAAAAACAAAAAGCGTTCCATCCAGTACTACAATCATTTCCTGTGTCCAATCATCGGCAGATCCAGGTTTTCAGAAAAGGGGGGGGGGCGCTTCAGGGATTTCATGGGCTTCATACGCACGATCCATGGCGGACATGCCAAAAACCATACGAACATGAAGTGTTTTGGTGGGGAAAGGGGGGTGGGTGGGCTCGTGGCCACCCCCTGGATCTGCCCATGACTGTCCAGTTGAATGTCAGTTTTAACCATAATCACAATAACAGTTAAAAACTAGTTTACTTGTGTACTTCTTCAATATACCTAGTTGGTTTTATGTTATGTATTTGAACCGCACATGTTTTAAATTAATGCATCCATCATGCCATTCTTGGCATATGCAATTGCCCTCACATAGTACTGAAGTGACTGAAAGGCTACAGTGACCCCACGCCACCGAGGCATGTGCACTTAATAGATCTAGGGCTTCATTGCACTATTAAAGGCAGAAAAATATAGAATTACACTATCAGCCTGTGTATAGTTGTCATAGCTCTGCCCAACAGAACTGTTAGGAATAAGGAATGATTAGTCCAAATTGATAAGATGAGTATTCAATAGTATACATGTATTGTTGTATATGGAACAATAAAGTCCACCACTTTGTTGAGTAAAAACAGAACAGTATCATACTACATAATCAAATACATACAGACACAATATTTCTATTGACACAGACTATTTTATGACACAGTTTTAATAGCTGCTTTTATTCGTCACAAGATTGTACCATCAATGCAAATCCACTCGAAAGTAGTGCCTTTTAACGAGGCTTCCGAACCTTGGGCTTGGTGTCGCCACCGTCTAGTATTAAACTAGACAGAGGCGACACACTGTGTACAGATCAGCAATGCAGTGGCAGGCGTACGAAGTAAGTGTTTGGCGACACTGAGTCTGCCGTGGACGGGCCGCGAACTCACCACGCTAGCAAATCCTGTTTGTTAGTTGCACTGTACTAACGAGGACCACACTAAAATTTGGAAGACACGTGTATGTCGCATCGGAAAAGATGACTCCTTAGATTTCATATTGTTTGTCATCGCTACCACTCACGCACGCACGCACGCACGCACACACACACACACACAAATGTGTTGCAGATTTTATACACCCCACTATTTTTTTTTCTTATTCAGATACGGGGCCTTATCAGTATTGGCCTGACATATACAATATTTACTAAATAATTATGATGGGTTAATATGAAATACATTATTGTAATCCATGAATTCATGTTAAATTTTCGTGCATAGATGGGTGTGTACCTAAATTATGTAATAAACTTCCCCTGCACATAAACCAATCAAAGACTTACCATTTTAAAAACCCAATTGAAGCACCTTTTGTTTACGGAGGCCTACAAGCCCACACGAATATTTATTAGATGTTGCACAATAAAAATTATTGTTGTATTGAGTCGAACGGATTTTATAGGACCTATAGATACAACAACATTCAGAAATCTAGGAGAAATATTTTTTCCATGCACAATCAACATTTTCTTCATTTAGTACTAGCATCCAATCTATTTCATTTAACTTGTTAATAAAAAACATCAATGTTATGGTTTTTCACTGTTCTTATTTGCGACACACTATGATTATTTATTACAATTTATTATAATTTTTCTAGTACAAAATTATAGACTATGATCACTAATATCAATATTATTGTACTTAAGTTTGTACCATCAGAATAAAAATGCATTAGCAATGCAAGCCTTTTTGTTCTTGTCATATTGTCGTGATACATATGACACAATAAATGTCATCACCGAAAGTCGCAGGCCGTTCAGGACTCAATATAAAACATTTTATATGCATCATAGGCCTGTGATAACAAGAAAAGAGTTGGTTAGAATTAACGGTGTTTACATTTCACAGCAGCTAGACCATTCAAGGGGCTTAGTCGCAATTCACGTTAACGTACATTTTGACCGCAACCTCCAAGCGGATATCATAACATCCTCTTTCAGCGATTTACAGCAGGTACAGCCCCCCCCCCCCCCCCCATTCATTCACGAACATTGAGACATTGGGGGGAATTACATTTTGTAAAATGCATTTGTCTATGTGAAAGCCACGTAGCGATTGAATACTGTGATATTTGCAGTCCAATTTCCGAGAGTTTGAATTAATCTACTCACACAATAAAGCAATGCAGCGCAAACTTGCATACATCATGTCAATTATGATAACAAAGGAATCTAGTGCATTTCATATTTGTAAAATCGCGTTTGTTTGAAAGTGACATTAAACACATGTAATAAATCTAGAAAAATATGAAGTGTAAACTACTCCGCAAATACATATAATACATGTACATGAACTATATCAATTTTTTTCTTTTTCAGGTGTTGGTTGTGACTTTGAAGTGGTTGCAGAATCTGTGTATTTTTCCATACAGTCAAGCCTGTGAGTTAAATTCATGTTTCTCCGCATCACCCAGGTGACAAGTAGAACAAGGACTAGCAACACAACTCCATATCCCCCAGTAAACCCGTACGTGAAATTTCTGATGTAAACCAGTTGATTGAAAAGCACTCGTGTCTTTTGATCTGCAAAGAGAAATAAATGTCCCGTTATATCTTTGACTCTCCACGCAGGAACGCGCATTCAATTATTTATTGGTATGCCACTCATTATGGGGGAAAACAAACAAACAAAAAACACACACAAAAAAACTAACAGTTTGAACTCATCAGGACTAACTTTGTTGCTAGCTTGTATGCATCGATTCACAATTCAACCTCGTAAAATGTCTGACCATAACAACAACGCATGCTTTTGGAGATACTTAGTAACTGATTTACAGTCAAACCTGTCATTAGGACCACCTCTCTATTTAGGCCACCTCTATAAAAAGACCAATTTTCACTGTCCCAAACCTTCATAAAGCTACCAAAATGAACATCTCTATACACAGACCATCTCTCTATTGAGAACACCTAACACTGATGCCCAAAGGTGGTCTTAATAGAGATGTTCTACTGTATTAGTTTTTTTATACGTCTAATGCCATGTATTCGGCTGTACGGTGATCTTGTGCGCACACTTCTAGTCTAGTCATGCATACATCATATATTTAGTGCTACCAGGGACTAGGGTACCACGGGGGAAGGATACTCGAACAAATACAAAAAGAAAAATACTCAATCAAAAATAAATATCAATGTAAAAGGAACATCGATGACACACCGTATATTGTCTGCTCCACGCCTATTCCTCCTCGATTCAGTCCGCTATGAATATCAACACCATCAGTGTCACATGACTCACCCTTTTGACCTCTTGGACCTGTCCATCATGAAAAATCGAAAATTTTAGTGCTTAAAAAATAAGTGGTATGGGATATGCTCTCCTTAAACGATTGGGTGGGATTGGAGAGGTTGAAAATAAAATAAAATTATGCATTTTTGTTATGTTAGGGACCGTTCATTATTCATGGAGAGGGGAGGGGGCGGAGGACTTTTTAAGTTTTTTTTTACAAAGTCGGAGACTCCACTCTTTTTTTTCATGTAAAAAGTTGATGGCTCGCCCCCAATTTCCATGTACAAAGTTGGCGCACCCCTTAATTTCCTCCTCCCCTTCCTCATAAATAATGAACGGTCCGTTAATATGAAAAAAATGAATGATTGAAAATAGCCACCCCACATTTTGTTATCTACAAAACTTACCTATTCTAAAATATAGAAATTATCAGTGATAAATTAAAGTGATGAACATAATGCATTCCAAAGTATTACACTGAAAATATGAAGCTGTCCAGTGGTAGCTTTCAAGCTGCACAACAGTCCTTTATTCATATCATAACGTAGCTGTGAGTCATTATTAAGGATTTTGCCCGAGATGGACAGAAACTTGAGGGCTCCTTACAAGGTGATATAAACCTGACAAATGAACATACAGCATATTTGATTGAAACGTGTTGTAACTATATTATCCAAGGGACCATTCAGTATTTATGACAGGGTGGGGTAGAAGGATTTTTTATCACATGGAATTGAGGGGGGTGGGGGTATCAATTTTTCATAAAGATTTGAGCGGGGGGGCTACTATTTTTTTTCACAGCATGTTTTGAAAATCCTCCAATCCCACCCTGATATAAATAATGACTGTCCCCTTATCTAAACATAAAAAAGCAGGACCTGGTGTGCCTGTAGGGCCGGGAAGTCCTGTTGGGCCATCCATGCCTCTTTCCCCCTTCTGTCCTGGAAATCCTTGGTAGCCATCTAAACCCGGTAATCCCACGTCACCCTTTGGACCTGAGGGCCCAGTGATGTGCACAATAGTTGCATTGGAATCTTCCCCGTTGGGCAAGTAAGCTAAAACAGATAAACTTCATCACACAATTGAGTACTAAGAACCACATTGAATGCTACATGTATTTGGTTACTAATATGTACCATAGAATTATGATTTTTGCAATACGCATGACCTTATGGTGTTCGTGGATCGTTCATAAATGACGTCATTGCATTTTCGGGCATTTCTCAGCCACACCCCAAGTCATCGTGCGTCATTTTTCTTCTTCCCCCACCCCACCACACCAACAATGACGCATTGTTTTACTCTACTACTCTCACTACTACGCATATTATATATATTAAATAGTGAAGGAAGAAATAGCATAACCTTTTTAGATGTATGTATTAAAAACATTCATTATAAACGAATCGTCATATCTCACGACTATATACGCAGTATATAGCCATGATACAACGATATCCAATTCTGTGGAAGTTGCCCTCAAGATCAAACCAATCAGGAGGCCCACTGCCAAAATGTTTAGCTCGAATTTCAAACGTGAGACATACTATCTCACTCTATAAGTAATATGAAACCGAATATTGATTTGTCTTTGACGTAAGTTTAACCCAAAATTATTTTTACACATAGAAGCTATAGCTATAACTTGGTCCACGTGTTGGTATGAACAAGGACTTGTAACGACAGTGTGAATGATCAAGCCGTGAAAACCGACGATGTTTATAATCCATGATGTTTCAGCTTTTTTGTGATCCCATCCTGTTCACCTAAGTTAGCAAATTTTCAAGATTTCTATTGATCTTAATAAAGTCCGCGATGATGTCATTTTTCTCTGGACAACACTGCCTCCCCTTGCCATCATTTGTCATATTTCTCCATCCCCCCTCCCCTTCCCCCTCACCCCCACCCTACAATGACCTCATTTATGAACGATTTCTAATGTTTTTTACGAATCCAAGTAGGCTGCCAATATTGAAGTTTTTTATTGTGAAAATGTATTAGCAAAACTGAAAAGCAGGCAATTGTTAAACAAACAAACAAACAAACACACAAGGCCCAGAATAATATTGTACCTATAGGACCAGGGTCTCCGGTGTCTCCTTTATTTCCCGGTAAGCCACGTTCCCCTGGTTCACCTGGCCGGCCGTCAAGTCCTCGCAATCCTGGTCTACCGTATGGTCCAGCTGGCCCCATAGGTCCCGGCTCGCCCCTTTCACCTTTGGGTAAACATATCACAATAGCGTGATAACCCCCGACGGGCTATTTTCTGACTTTGCCTGACTTTACCATTAAAAATTATAGTTTCTCTGGACAATAGGTTAGTGAACTTTGGAGTAAGTATTGAATGTTGCTTAGGGACGGTGCAATATTTACCAGGAAGGGGGACCGGTGCATTTGGTAGGGGGGACAGGTACTTTTTTCAAGGTGCAAAGTAAGGGGACCGGATGATTTTTCATTCTCGTTGGCCATGGGACATGTCCTTTTTTCAGCTGCTGAAATCCCACCTCGACGTGAGCGAATCGGTACAAATTAATCACGCGAATATTCATGGGAGGGGACGGGGACTTTTTTATGAATAGAGGTCATGGGACATCAGTTTTTTTTCATCACATCAGCAGGGGACAAGACCTTTTTTCAGACAAGTTTTTCGATATGCACCGGTCCCCCCGCCTGTTAAATATTGCACCGTCCCTTATTACTTGTGTCATGTTGCTCCTAAAATGATTTGATTACCAGATGAACATTAAAATGTAAAGGCTGCAATTTTTCATATGAACTTCTTAACGCTAATGATAGTTACATTTGGCAGTATTATTACAAAATATGTGTCAATTTCAACTATTGCCTGGCAAGTAGTTTCATATCAAATAATGTCAATTACATGTATTCAGTTACATGAAAAGTCAAGTACATAAGCTTATCCTTTTGTTAATATATTTGGAGCATCATTAACAGGGGATCCAACCGATGGAAATTGACCAATATTGGAGCGGTGACAAGTTTTTTTTTGTACTTTCATAATTATATATTTAATATGTATATGTTCAACCTGCGATCCACATAACTACATATGGATCTATGCATTTGCGAACAGATCAAAAGAAGTGGTAATTCGGAGTTCTGACCTTTTGGTCCTGCGCGTCCTGGAGCCTGAAAGTCTTTCTCCTCGTCTTCATCATCGTTGAAAAGAATCTCTAAAAAGATAAAACAAATAAATCATTTTCATTTATATTATCTATTCTCTTGATTTTTCTCCTACTTTGGATTCACATATAAGTCAAATCTGGAACTTCGTATTCACTACAGTAGAACTTCTCTATTAGTCCAGGTGGCCGCATAGGTCCGGGCTCGCGGCTTTGACCTTTGGGTGAAAATATTACAATAGAATGATAATCCCTGATGGGCCATTTCCTAACTTCATCTGACTTTACCTGACTTTACCTGACTTTACCTGACTTCACCTGATTTTACCTGGCTTTACATGACTTCACCTGACTAAACAATTAAAAAGTATAGTTTCTCTGCCACATTAGTTTAGTTATGTTAATTAAAATGTAACGACCACCATTTTTCATATGAACTTCTTAACGCCTGATAATCCTATATATTAATACCCTAATTTTTGGACTTTGTTCGGCTATCTCCTCTTTAACCTGACTAGCTGGACGCCATCTGACTACAGCAGATCGTTCATGGCACTGTGTAGTTTTGCACGAATATGTTTTTCATCGTCAAAATGGCCCTGATGGTTGCTAATTAGCGGTTTTATAACAAAAATAGCAGACAGCGGCAGCCATGATAGCGTCATGTGGAGTAGTGTGATGTCATAAAGACGCCAAAGGCGTCATATGGGTTCAAATACTAGGGATTACCACCACTTTGCCAATTGGGCTATGTGTACATTAGAACCTTCAATCAAGACCTCTATAGATACACCACCTCTATTATAAGATGATTTATAACAGTCCCAAGTCTTCATAAAAGGACCATTGCAAACTTCCCTAAAGAGACCACCCCTATATTAAACCACTTGATGCCAGTCCTTGGGCGGTCTTAATAGGGATGTTCTACTGAAGTGTGTGAGAATATCTGTGCCATGGAGAGCATTATGTTCCCATTACCATAGACACTAATCTTTCATCCCATAGCTTTTGCATATTAGATGCCAAGTGCATTTTCTGTGATCAATGACTTACTTGAAATATACTTATTAGAGCTTCAAGTCGGAGCTAATCCAGGTATATATTTCTCCGTCTGGGCCAAGTATACTACACCCAAGCTCAGAAATCCTTAGCTTGGTCTGTTGCTTGACTTCTTGCTCATTGCAAAATATTCTATATTTTGCTATAAGAACTTCCCTATCTCAATTTACCTTCACTCTTAAAAGTTATTCCAAAACTCACTTTCTACATATTATACTTGATACCTGGAAGATGCTAAGTTGTCAGTACAATGAAGTGTGCCAATATTATTTATTATTTATTTGTATGTACTTACTAACAAAAGTGGTCAGAGCCAACGTTACAAAGTATCACCCATGCATGCCCACAATTTGCACAAGGGTGGGTGCTGGATAAAAGGAGTGCTGTACTCATTTCATACGCTTTACTCAATATATCCCTTTCCTATGTCCATGGAAGGCATTATACATAAACACTAAATGTTCCTAACTTAGCGGTGATTAAAATGACTTGGCTGAGACTTAATGGTACACACATGTAATGTACATGGAGTGACTGTTCCTGTAGTCACGCTTTAGTAATCGGGACTATGGATGCTTGAAAGATTAAAATAATTTATTACTATTATGGTTGGACGTAATGGACAGAACCTAAGTATTAAAAGGACTATATTTAAATATGTGAATTGTGTAAGTATCAAAATGTGTCTGTATCTGGGCTATACCAATGTGTATGTGGCTTTAAGCAGGATGAGAGGTTGGTAATGTTTGTTGTTAATTAGTGGTCTGGGAATGGGGGGATGTTGACAGGTACTATCATGAGGTGGGTGGGTGGTGTCAAAATGCTGACATTGCGGAGTGATCTTTATTTTTGGATGGTTGGTGTCTTGACTCTCTTTTCATCATTGACTGTCGTTACATGGTTCTGAAAACCTCCGCCAATGAATCATACTTGATGCTTATGTTTGCTGTGTACTTAGTGTGTTAACATTATTTATGTGTTTATAGTTTGTGCTTTCTAAATAAGAATACTTATAGCCAATGTTAGGGAAAAATCACAATGCCTTTGACTTTCACTGGCTATTATAGAGTATGGTCACCCTGCTATGTTTGCAGTCAAAAAACTGCCTTTCAATGAATGACGCCTGGCTTGATCTTCAATGTTGTGTGTATGGGGATGCTGTAAGGGTGCTTTCAAGATGGGTGGTGGTGCTGTCAGGACGTGGGCAAGTATCATCAGGACAAGGGCGCTTGAAAATAAAATGCCGTAAAAACATATTTATACACTCACCAAACATGTCTTTTTTCTATGCCTATGAAGAGCATTATGTTCCCATTTACATGGACACTAACATTTCCTCCCTTAGATTTTCATCTCACATGCCAAGTCAATAGATGTCACCAATGATTTAGTTGGGATATACTTATACGATTATGTAACTGGAGTGATTCAATGTGATTCTCAGCATGCCTCTTTGACCACACGGGTATAAGCTAGTAGTTATTATTACAGAATATGCCACAATTTCAATAAATTGCCTGGCAAGTAGTCCCGTATCAAAATAATGTCATAATTATTCAGCTAATTATTCAATATCAAAATTCAAGAGGGCTTACATAAGCTTATCCCTTTGGTAATATATTTGGAATACTATTATTATGACAGGTGATCCAACCGGTGAAAGTTGACCAAAACTGGAGCAGAGACAAGTTTTTTAAAGCCAATTTTCTACAAACAAGAAGAGAAAAAAATAAGGAAAGAAGAGAAACGTTGACACCTGTTATATATCTACAATCAAAAGACAGCGAAAATACTTAGAACTGCTTATGTTTACTAGTACAGATCATAGTTTGTATATCATAATTGTGTATTTAATATGTATATGTTCAATCAACGGTCCACATAATATATGGATCCATGCATTTGGGACAGATCAAAAGAATTGGTAATTCGGTGTTCTGACCTTTTGGGCCACTGGCTACGCGTTGGGGACCCCGTCCTGGAGTCTTGGTGTTGACAGAAAACTCTAAAATAACAACATGTAAATTATTTTCATTTATCTTATTTGTTTACTTGATTTTTCTGCTACTTTTGATTCGCATATAAGTCGAATCTGGAACTTCGTATACACTACAACTTTGAACTTCTCTACTAAGACCAACCGAGGCTGGCAATGTCTGTCATAAAGAGTGACGGGCCGGTCAGATTGCACTCTACGTCCACACACGTCCACACCACGTCCAAACGTCACGAAAATCTTATCATGCGGACGTGATTGTCAGTGATATTGGCGTGCTTAAGACGTGCTACAGCCGACGTACATGTATGCACATGAGAAGACGTGGGCGCAAATCAGGGCGTCGTTGGACGCGGGAACAAGTTTTGAACTGTTCAAAACTTGATTCTGCATCCAACCACTTTATTGTAGTATAATGCTTCAAAGTTACGATTGATGCTAGTTTAATTTATGAACTTTACAGTAGCAGTAGATAATGGTAGAAAGTTTTATACAGTACTTTTCCACTCGTTTCTTTCCCACCTCCATTTTTCAAAACAGTCTATTCATCTTCTCTACATTGCCAGGTCCCCTATTATATTTCTTAAAAAAGATATGATACTACATGGCCATTTATATATTTTACTTATTCACTTTGAACTTGTATAATGTATACCATAGCTCAACGTATATGGGTATTATGTATTATCATGCGGATGAATAATAGTCTCCACTAGCACATATACACGACCATGAGTAGTACTTTAGCGTTGCTTAAGAGCCTCTGTTTTTATATAGAGTACAGCTTCTATCACATGGATGTGTAGTCTTCTCTATTGTGATGATGCTGTATGTACTTACCAACTCCAAGGAATAGAATCCACACTAGAACAACTAGGTACCCCGGCATGGTTTCAGTTATTGTGATGGGTGAGACCGCGAAAGACACCATCACACTGCTCGGGAGCGCACCTCGCACGCTGTTTTGACCTACATTTATAGAGGGGGGTTTAACAGGACTTTTGACGGTGAGTCAGAATGAGGTTATTCGTTTTGTATGCAAATACCACATCAGACGTCACTTATCATCACTGAACTTTTTAAACCTAAAATGGCTAAATGTTAAATACAGAATTGATTTTTAAGTTTGAATTAAATGTTCAATATATTTAAAGGCAGTGCACCCTCTTACTTTTCATACATTCAACTAAATAACAATGTACATCCACTCTGAGTATTAGATGTCAAGCAAATTGACCTCTGAAATGTTTCGCCTGAGAGTGGATTAACATAATTTATGTAACCTGTTTAAATACTGCAACCTGATTGGTTGAACCCACCACACCCATCTGATACTTAGCTGTGATTGGTCACATGACCTCATTTATATTCATCACCGGCCAGTGATGATTATAGATAGAGGGGACTATGAACGCTTTTCTTAGGATTTTATAAAACTTTGATTTTCTCACTCATTATTGCTTCAATTCTTACAAATTACACCTTATTTTGTAGATAATTATCTAATCTAATGACACAACATGTTTTGAATTGTATAGATTGATGATTTTTTTCTTATAAGGCAATTAGTGAAAACATTACAACTTTGCCTATAATATATATCTAACTGATAGTAAAACATCGAAATGACCAAAATCACTATTTATTTACAAAATTTGTATATTTATCTAGAAAACCTTGCCTCATTTTATTTTTATTTTTCCTCTTCATCATTTTACATGCATTTTAAGTTTTAAAACCACTTATTTTCCGAATTTTCTTGCAAATCAATAGAAAGACGTATTTCATCAACGAAATAAAAAAAATCAAAATCCCTAGTAAGGTCTTCTTCAGAATGCATATATCTTCAAATATATACACGTTTGTGAAAATTTTATATCACTGTTAAAGAGAAATATAAAAAGAAAAATTCATCCACTATGCAAACTTAGTTTTGAGAACTGGCTTTTTCGTTATCATGGTTATGACGAAATGTATTTGTGACGGAAAAGCCGACCTCGAAATAGAGAACTAAACTCCAGCTCCATCGAGAACATAAGCAGACCGCCGTTTTTGTTAGTAAATATCAACCACGTGCAGAAAGAAATTAACAGTTTCAAATGATATATATCTGAAATGGCGAAGAAAAGGGTAAGTTCAAGTAAATACAGTTTTCCCTATTAAAGGTTGTGCTATGTACAGCTAAATTTGTACGACACACTGTAAATGAGTGTTGGTTTAATTGTTTCGTTCAAATGGCTTTTTCTTCGAATGCGTGTTATTGCAATATTGGGCAATACATATCCTGAATGGTCCATTTAGTGTCATCAGTAAACACTTGTGATACAGAACTAGTAATCTCTACCATGTAGATGTAGATCAAGTTAAGCACTGGACCCAGGACTGCAGACCCCTGGGGGATGCCAGTAAAAAAAATGAACACCAACCCAGTTTGCAGTGCTGCCATTAACGGCATAATTGATAATAACGGATACTTCGTTTTTACCTGCGACCAATGAGTAAGTCTTCAATCCACATCAGAAGTCCACCCTGTATGCCATAGCCCTCGAATTTCAACGGAAGCCTCTGGCGTGGGACCGTGTTAAAAGCTTTGGCAAAATCTAGGTAGACATGTACGTCCACATCTAGTGCTTAATTGCGTCCATTCATCAAACACTGCTAACAGCTAGTTGGTAGTGGGACCGACCGTTGAGAAAACCATGTTGATAGGACGATAGTAGTCCATTCCTGTTCATATGCACAATGAGGTGCTCACGTACGACTGATTCCATCATCTTACAAATGATAGTAGTTAGCGCCACTGGTCTGTAATTTCTGGCCTCGGACTTCTTTCCCTTCTTGAAAATGTGGGTAACTGTGGCATCTTTCCATTGTTGTGGGACTGTGTTTTCATTCAATGACTTCTGGAATATGATGGCTAAAGGGCACGTTAACTCTTCTGCTAATTCCTTGAGGATGAAGGGGTGATGTCTGTCCAGACCTGGAGACTTGTTCCGATTGAGGCCCTTGAGTTTCTTCAGCACCATTTCTCTTGTGTTGGATAGGGTGGTCAGAGCCTCGTTGACGTTCTCAAATTCGGGTAATGTTTCAATGTTCTCTTTGGTAAAAAAATGTTGCTGAAGAAATCATTCAAAACTCTTGCTTTGTCACTATCTGTGGTGGCCTTTGAACCCTGGTCTTTGTCATCAAGGTCAGAAATACCCTCCCTGGTCTTCATTTTGCTCCTGGCATAGGCATTATACAGGGTCAGGATTAGGTGAAAAAGTGCTCCTCGTCAGCAGGACGAGTAACCCTCAAATATCTACTTGTCCTGCAAAAAAGTGTACTCGTCCTCCTTGCACAAAGCTCTATATTTGTATGCCAAATTGACCAGAATTGCTACTTGTCAAAAGGACGAGTTGCTAAAACATTCTACTCGTCCTCCACAAATTTTTACTAGTCAAAACGAGCGGACGAGTGGCTAATCCTGACCCTGTTATATTATTATATGTATCCTTTATCTATATTTGATACTTTAAAATCAGTGACGGTTGATATTTCCTTTGATGTAGGTGGATTTCTTATACTCGTTATTCTCTGTCAAAAAGTTGCGTCCACCATCCCCGGCACTGTTGAAAGTATGACTACTTGTCCTTGTTTGGGGGGGCAGTTGAGTTTGAATCTTACTGTATACAGTGT
>CM032659.1:14422945-14494152 GCA_019095985.1 Streblospio benedicti
TTTTGGGGTTTTTTTTACTTTCTTTTTCCAGTTTTACTTTTTTTAAATTTTCCCCCCCCCCTGGTTTTGGAAAAAAAAAGGGGGGGCGACCAATGAAAATATGGATTTTGTACATGCCGAAGATCGTGGATATGCCAGATATATCTCATGAAAATTTTATTTTTTGTTGAAACGTGTGTCCTCTGCATACTAGTATCTGCCTGTGCTATCAAGGCTTTCTTATAAACAAATAAGCTCTTACTCCATAATCTTAGTCATTTGGGACAATTCAAGATGGTGTCAAAATGCATGGCTAGAGATAATTCTGGAAATATTAATTTCTTTGCCGATTATTCCTTACTATGTCCAATGACATACACAGGCGTCATGGGCAGTGGCTATAGTGAATAGACCTTGGACAACAAAAGCAAATTATTGTATAGATACCCTGTCATGCATGTTGCCATAATAACTTTAAGTTAGCATATTGTGTGTTCAGTGGTTTGGTTCTACACAAGAACTGTACTTTTTATGTCATGGGCAGTGGCTATAGTGAATAGACCTTGGACAACAAAAGCAAATTATTGTATAGATACCCTGTCATGCATGTTGCCATAATAACTTTAAGTTAGCATATTGTGTGTTCAGTGGTTTGGTTCTACAAAGAACTGTACATACCAAAAAACATTACAGGGGAACAACCCACAATTAACAAGGAACAACCCAGCAAATTATGAAGGAACTGGCTTTTCGTTATGACGAAATGTATTTGTGACGGAAAAGCCGACCTCGAAATAGAGAACTAAACTCCTTCTCCATCGAGAACATAAGGCAGACCGCCGTTTTTGTTAGTAAATATTAACCACGTGCAGAAAGAATATTAACAGTTTCAAATGATATATATGTGAAATGGCGAAAGGGTAAGTTCAAGTAAATACAGTTTTCCCCTATTAAAGGTTGTGCTATGTATAGTTAAATTTGTACGACAGACTGTAAATGAGTGTTGGTTTTTTTTCGTTCAAATGGCTTTTTTCTTCGCATGCGTGTTACATTGGGCAATAACATTATCCTGAATTTTTGGTCCATTTAGTGTCATCAGCAAACACTTGTGTTACAGAGCTAGTTATCTCTGATATTTCGTAGATGTAGATAACGTAAAACACTGGGACCCAGGACTGACCTGGGGATGCCCGTATAAACAGGTAGTTGTTGATGGCGAATTCTCGGAGACTGCCCCTGTAACATCAGGCGTACGCAGGGGATCTGTACTAGGACCAATCCTTTTCCTAGTCTTCATCAACGACATGCCAGAATGTGTCCAGTCGCGATGCGGCTATTTGCTGATGACAGCATTATATACAGGAATGTGAATACTGACAGTGATGCGGAAATCCTTCAGAAGGACCTTGATGCCTTGCACAAGTGGGAGACTGACTGGGGATGTCATTCAACCCATCAAAGTGCCACATCCTTCGTCAGTCGAAAAAGAAAGATCAACACCCTTACAAGTACCATCTTAAAGGATCTACCCTGGAAACCGTCAAGGATGCAACTTACCGAGGGAGTCGAAATCTCGAATGACCTGTCGTGGCACAAGCAGTGCAACAAGGCTGCAAACTTAAAGGGAATAAGACACTAGGTTTCATCAAACGTAACATCAAAGCACCTTCCAGATACACCAGAGAATACGCATACAAGGCGCTTCTCCCGACCGACTGTTGAGTATTCGCCCTCCGTGTGGAGTCCTCATCAACAAGAGCTGAAGTACATCGTTGAGGGAGTACAGAGGGAAAGCAGCGAGGCACGTCGCAAGGAGATACGACCGTAAAGACAGCGTTACGACATGCTACATTCCTTATCCTGGGAGACATTAGAGCAAAGAAGGCTCAAAGCTCGGGTGATCATGGGATACAGGATAATCCACCGACTAGTGATGATTCCTGACACTCAACTGATCCCAGCTACAGTTTGTACTATAGGTAATAGCAGGAAATACAAGCAGCTGCCAACCCGTACAAACTACTACAAACACACCTTCTTCCTTTCCATGATACCACTCTGGAACTCCTTGCCTGAAACTGTTGCATCGGCCAGTAGCCTGGAAGACTTCAAAGGGAAGCTTGCTGATGTACACCTTGACCAGCATTGAAGAAATTCAATATGTTTTTAACCCGCTTTTTATCTTTTTACCTGCTATCTATGTCTCCTGCCTTTTCCTTTCTTTTATTTCTTTACTAACATTTTACTCAACTAACATCTAACCAAGACCATGCGCCAGCCGTAATTGTCAAATCTGACAGAGACTGTATTTATAGAAGAAGAAGAAGAATCAATCAAAACACCAACCCAGTTTGCAGTGCTGCCGTGCTTGGCATATATATACGGATACTTCGTTTTTTACCTGCGACCTATACATTTTTTTTTCTAATCGTGGCTCCTGTCTAAAACCAGCAGGTGGTTACAAACAATTGCATTCTGGGGGAAAATAGACAAACAGTATCAGTCTTTATCATTTCTTTCTGCTAAGCCGAAGCATCACAGAACTTTGGTTGGTTGAGGCTGCACCACGTCCGAGTAAAAATCGTAGTAACTATTTTGAGACACCTTCGTACATCGTTGATCAACACCACCTGGGGTACTACGATCGTACATAATTATTTCATTGAGACAGCGATAAGAAAACTGATGTAATGAGTAAGTCTTCAATCCACACCAGAAGTCCACCCTATGCGACATAGCCCTCGAATTTAAACGGAAGCCTCTGTCGTGGGACCGTGTCGAAAGCTTAAAATTTGACAAAATCTAATTTCCAGCATGTACGTCCACATCTAGTGTTTGCGTCCATTCATCAAACACTGCTAACAGCTAGTTGGTAGTGGGACCACCGTTGAGAAAAACCATGTTGATAGGGCGATAGTAGTCCATTCCTGTTCATATGCTCAATGAGGTGCTCACTTACGACTGATTCCATCATCTTACAAATGATACTAGTTAGCGCCACTGGTCTGTAATTTCTGGCCTATAGGACTTCTTTCCTTCTTGAAAATGTGGTAACTTAGGCATCTTTCCATTGTTGTGGGACTTTTCATTCAATGACTTGTGGAATATGATGGCTAATGGGCACGCTAACTCTTCTGCTAATTCCTTGAGGATGAAGGGGTGATGTCTGTCCAGATCTGGAGACTTATTCGGATTGAGGCCCTTGAGTTTCTTCAGCACCATTTCTCTTGTGTTGGATAGGGTGGTCAGAGCCTCGTCAACGTTTCAAATTCAGGTAATGTTTCAATGTTCTCTTTGTAAAAAAATGTTGCAGAAGAAATCATTCAAAACTCTTGCTTTGTCACTATCTGTGGTGGCCTTGAACCCTGGTCTTTGTCATCAAGGTCTGAAATACCCTCTCTGGTCTTCATTTTGCTCCTGGCATTATATTATTATGTGTATCCTTTATCTATATTTTTTATACTTTTAAAATCAGTGCGCTTGATACAGTACAGATTGCGTCAGAAGGATACAGAAGAATCGTAACGAATTAGAGAATGCCGTAAAAAAACGTAATAGTTTGCAACAATTGAAAGAAAGTTATGGCTATCACGGTTTCTTGGAATTGCTCAATCACTGAAACTTCGACACTTACAATACTTGAAATAAACAGAAAAAGCGTAATAATCAGAACATTTTCTCATACTTCTTGTCAAATATGGCGTCCATATTTGGCTCATAAATTTGTTCGGCATTCTCGTTTATTCCATACAAAGTGAAACCGAAGTGCGGACGCCGTGAGACACCCAATGAAATGAAAATATGTCAAAATGTCGGAACTGATTTTGAACTTTTAGAAGAATTCTTTTTTTACGGAAAAAACAATATAAAGCGGAACAATTGGAATAAAAGGTAACTTCAGGCGAGTTATGAAGAAAGCAGTAATTTGCAGAAGCTACAGAACATTTTTACATTTGTAATAGATTTAATAAGAAGAAATCGAAAAAATCGTAAGGAATGTTGAAGCGTAATCC
Organism: Streblospio benedicti; assembly: GCA_019095985.1. NCBI lineage: Eukaryota > Metazoa > Annelida > Polychaeta > Spionida > Spionidae > Streblospio > Streblospio benedicti. The sequence continues at coordinate 14,426,938 of CM032659.1, forward strand.
TCGAAAATTTTCCTCTGTATCTTTCTGTTTGCAATCTGTACTGTATTTCCTTTGATGTAGGTGGATTTCTTATACTCGTTATTCTCTGTCAAAAAGTTGCGTCCACCATCCTCGGCACTGTTGAAAGTTTGACTACTTGTCCTTGTTTGGAGGGGGGGGGGGGGGCAGTTGAGTTTGAATCTTACTGTATACAGTGTTATTCTCTGTATTGATTTATGTTAGGGCCGTTATTGAGTTGTAGGAATGAAGCTATTGCCACTTGTGTTATTGAGTAAGAACACTAGACACTATTAAACGTGGAGGTAGAATTTATGTCTAGCATTTATATCTAACACTTCTGGTACATGTTGACTTCTAGCGGCAGACTACAATGTTACATGTTTGCATCATGTATCATATTGTCACATATACGCTGAATGAAGCCACTTCTCGGATCTCCACGTGTAATAGTATATGCTTCAATTTTCAGGGTAAAACAGAAAAACATGCGAGGCAGAATCAAACCACAGCAGAGGGTCAGGAAGCGGCGTATAAGAAAGCGCCACATTCGTTTGTATTTCACAGAGGAAATGTGGGCAAAAATGTCAACCAGTTAGTGATGGACATGCGAAAACTTATGGAACCTTATACAGCATCAAATCTGCAGGTAGGTCACATTTCTTCTACTTTGGAGGATCAGTTGATGTCGAATCTTATATGAGAGAATTAGCTATGAAATGTAAAGTTACTACATTACTTGTTGTAATAATAAGATTATGATACAGTGACGAATAGATTGATATTCGATAGGAGGATTTCTCTCTCAAGTTTATAGGACTATCACATAGCCTCTGTCAGGACTCAACTGTGGACCTCTACCACTGTGGCACCTATTCACCTAGCACTGAAAGTGCTAGGTGAATAGCTGCCAAAGTGGTTGTGGTCTGGGGTTCGAGTCCCGGCAGAGGCTATGTGATGTAGCCCTATAGACTTTGAGGCTCTGTGATACAGCCCCATAGTCTATGGGCCATAGACTTGGCGAGAGAATCCTATAATGTCAGTAGATGTCTATTTCTTGTTCCTTTTCCCATAGGTGAGACGGAAAAACGTGCTGAAAGACTTTGTGAATGTCGCCGGAGTCCTCAATGTCACTCACTTTCTTATATACACTAAAACAGAACACGTCAACTTCAAAGTTGCACGGTGAGTTGTTTTGTAGATTGTACACAAAGACGTCGCACCCACCTTTTGTTCCATAACTTGCTTCCATCAAAACTGATTCCAATGAAAGTTACATATTTTGGTGCAGAATTAGCGATGCTCATTAGAATTTGTGGGATAATAACTCAAATGATTGTATTCTCTGCAGAATACTCAAATGTTTTGTGTATTTCTAGTAAACTTTACAGAGTGCAGTATTTTTATGTGTCCATGTTCGTCACGCATATGTTACAGAGGTTACTTGCTTACGTAATATTAACTACACAGATCAAAGTTGACATCGTGGCCTTTTGGTGCAGAATTAGCGATGCTGTTTTTATGATGTCAGAAAATATTATCCCAAGTGTTCTTGAAAACTGCTATTTTTATGGTGTAAATAATTAATAGACCAACTATAGTATATTTTGGGGTGCTATGGGTTTAGTCTGTAACAAATGCTCCATGATTTGCAGATTAAATATATCTATGATATATAGGCCTATGGAAGTTCTTAAAATATTCATTATTCCCAAGATGTTTCTGTATTGCTGTGCATAAACGGATATGTTCTGCACTTCTGGCAAATGGTTTTTAATGCAGTGATCATTTTACCTTTCAAACCCCATGAGTCCCTGGGATGTGCTCTTATGAAAAGTGTGAGTCCCACCGTGGCTTTTGTGAGTCCCAATGTAGGATACAAGAAGAACAATTTACAAACAAAATAGATATTACAAATGAACACTATCAAACATTGTATTTATTATTTATTCATGCATACTGTATACACAGAATTTTCACTTAAATCAAACACAGGATTTCATAAACAGTTCATAACTCAATTCACGGACTGGTGTTTGTATTCAATGTGTTCTTTAGTAGTTCATCAACAACAAGACTGTATTTACAGAATACAATGTTCCTTGGAATGAAAAAAATACAGGGTGATGTCTCATTGTTCTTTTCCCTCTGTTTTATATATGATACTGTCTTGCACTTGTGTAAATCTATTTTGTTGCCTGATCTAATCTGGTATTCATGATTGCACGATTCCTGCATAATAATCCTCCTAGACGCAACTTTCATTTCTCAAATGGGGCTGCATAATAACTGTTCACGCTATAATTTTACAACAAAGCGCGAAGAACATACTTGAAAAAATAAAAAAATAATGTTTGAAAATATTCATCACATGGGCGCTGCCATATTGACAACCACACCATTGCAATGAATAGTGCTCTCCTTCATTTATAACATGGTTGAACACGCTGTGTTTTACCATATCAGCAGCTAATCAAGAGGCTTCAGTAGTTGCGTGTTAATGGAATGAATGTGCCAATCACGAGGCGTGTTTTAATATTCACAATGTTTACAATATGGCGACGTCCATGCCAGTGGGAAAACATAATAAAATTATTTTAAAAAAGCATGCGTCCAAGAAACGCACTGTTAACATTTTTATGCATCCCTAGAGAAAAAAAATATGCATCTCAGACGCGGGAAGCAGGGGTAAAATGATCACTGCTAATGCATTTTTAAATGTATTAAATCGCTCTTTTGCCCTCTAAATTATAGATTACCTATACATGTACGTGGTTTGGCAATAGTTAAAATCCATTAAATCGATCTCCATTACAGATTACCTCATGGACCGACACTCACATTCAGAGTGGATGATTACACTCTTTCGAAGGACGTGATCTCCTCTCTGAAGCGACATTACATGGAGCCTAAACAGTTCCTGCATCATCCGCTGCTGGTGATGAATAACTTCAGTGGGGAAGGCCTCCACTTCAAGTTAATGGCCACCATGTTTCAGAACATGTTTCCTAGTATCAATGTCAATAAGGTAAACTGGCATTGTTGTAGTTCCTATTTTAGTTACTGATAACTGGGACCCGTCCTGTAGTTTGAGATGCTGGTATCAGCTGTTCAGATGTATGTAAAAAAATTGAGTTACTTGTTCACTGGTATTCTCAATCATTTCAAATGAGAGGGAAAGTGGATTTACACAGAGATTATGAATGGAACCCGTAAATTTCAAATAGGATAAGTATATTTTATAGATGTTGGTCCCATGGACAAGTATAATTTTTTTGTCTACTGTCAAATTATTTAGATAAAGACTTATCCATTTAAACATTTACCATAGTTGCTTGTCCGAATTAGAAATTCACTTGTTGTACCTTCGAATTACACGTTAGCACCAATGACTAATATTGCTATTCTATTATATTATTAAGTATTAATGTTTTCTTTTCTCTATTCAAGGTTAAGCTTAATGAAATTAGAAGATGTGTACTTCTGAACTATAATTCTGAGACGAAATCTATTGATTTTCGGCATTAGTAAGTTATCAGATTTTTATTTCACGTTTTTCTGATAAATGTGCTAAATTCTGACCTGTGAGCCGATTTAAGAAAATCTTTAACTTCACATGACTGTTAGGGAACAATCATAAACAATGATACCAGGGGGGTCGTCAACTTTTCTGATTCCCTTTGGGGGTTGCTGAACTTTTTTATCACGCTACAGTATATTTTTTTCAAATATTTTCTTTTAGCAATGCAATGACTATATAGAGGACTTTTTCTTTAGCGGGTTGGGAAAGGGGGGGGGGAGATCACTCAACTTTTTAAAATGTTGATAGTGGGGTTAGTTAACTTTTCGCGTCCCAAAAAATGGACGACCCCCCCAGTATCGTTATTTATGATTGTTCCCTTATGGTCATGTAACACAACGCCATTAGATTTTGGTGTTGTGCATTAATTGGTATACTTTCGGTGGAAGTTGTGTCATTTTTTTTGTAAATTTGCCTGAAACGAAATTGAGCAATAAAATCATTTAAAGTCTTTCATATTGTGGGTTAAGTCTGGTTTATACAAGAAAAACTTTTATTTTTACCAACGCCATTATTTTTTGGTGGGGAAAAAACTTGTATGATTTTAATATACTTAAAAAAACTCATCTCTGTTTTGAGACAATAACCTATTGTGAAGGCAGCGTAGTTGTGAAAAGCTTCTCAGTGTTGATATTGTATTTTTGCTGCAGCAATGTTCGAGCCGTACCCGTCGGTGGGAGCAGAGGTGTGAAGAAAATCATCAAGGCAAAAGTGCCCGATTTAAGCAGATTTGAAGATGTGTCAGAATTTCTAACTAAGTAAGAACAGTATACTTTAAATCAACCAAGCTCATCTTTTGTCCCATTACTTCCTTTCCATAAAAGTGACATCCTTTGGTACATAATTAGTGTGGGTAGTAAGGAAAGTGTGAAAAGGATATGACCTGGTGTAATGTAAAGTCGAAATTCGTATAACAGTGAATAATGACTATAAACAAACATTAGCATGGATATTTGGCAAATGCAGTATTGAATTTGTGCGTCCATACTGGTACGTTATGTGGACATAATGTTCACGTAATGTATTAAATGGGTCAAAGTTCATTTAGTCACATTATGTATCATCTGGTCTGAAGAGTATTTCTCCACATGCTCTTGAAATCTGCATTCCATTCTTTATTATTATAGTGTAAATGATTAAGAGACAGACTATAATTATTTTACTAAACAGAGCAACCGCCTAAATGCATTGCTATATCCAAGTCATGTCCTGTTAGTTAGTGCATGGTAAATTTAATCAGGAAAATTTGAAAACTTCAGCAAAATTCTATGTGGTGATTAATCTGGATGTGAGTTCCGAGTCCAGGACATATTATTTTTCAAAAGGATGTAAAGAATTAAAAATGTGCATTCCACGGCAACCCTAAAATATTCATAGTTTGTTACATGCCAGGACTCTTTGTATTGTTTCAAAATGTGTTGGACTCGTTGTGGACAATTTCTAGATTTATCACTGATGAATCTGTATCAATGAATTCTGTGCTGACCAGACTTTACATCAGTCGTATGCTTGTCAAATATTATGAAAAGCATCTATATTGTAAGTTTTTTACAGAGGTGGCGACTTGTCTGAGAGTGAAGCCGAACTCGACGGAGATCACAACGAGGTCACGCTGCCACAAGACCTGGCCAGCAGAGGCAACATCGCCAATGCCAAAAGTGCCATCAGGTAAATACCTGTCTCTGATGTACTCATTTTATTCTATGACCATGGTTTAACACTTTCATATCGGCATACACAAAACGTCAACGCGTTGTAGAAAACACCAGCAAACAGCGCTATGTAGACACGTTTAGGTCTGATTTATCAACTTTTGTGCAGCCTATATAAATAGGTTTTTCTTCACAAAAATTGACTTGTGTATTCAGAAATGCATCAAGTTTCTTATTTTCACCATCTGGTGGAATTATTATGTATTTCTGTGTGTAGAATATCTTCTTAATATTTGATCCGCGGTGCAATCGATTCATGTTTGCAAATTGCAAGTGACATTTTTGACATATATTTTTATAAGTTGTCTTGGTTCTGAAATATTTATTTTTGAACTGTATATTTTAAAAAGGATAGATTTCAAAAACAGTTAAATAACAGGAAATTATTTGATTTATTTTGATTAATATTTTGAAGCAAATGACTAATTAAAAAAAATACGTACAGCAATGTTTTATTTGTGAATATTAAGGTCAAAGTGTGATTCTTATTAGTAGAAAAGATTCGCAATTTCTCATTTCTCCTCGTCCAATTACTACATACAGAAGCTAGGGTCTCCGTCTGCTCACAATTTCTATTTGCACAATAGGTTCTGTATTTTTAGTTTATTTATTTTTCATTCAATTTTCATCACACTTTCGCGGAGGTTATATGCCTATATGATCATCCTTCCATAGCTGGTAATATGGGGTAAAATTGAACCCACCCGAGGAGTCCATCAAACTTTTTTTTTAGTCTAAAACATAGTCAACAACCTCAAGTGTACAATCAGTCTGTTAGTCGTAATGCAAACTGCATTCGTTTATGTCCGGTGATGGACAGGAATCACAGTGCAACCTTGTCTCTTTTTGCTAAAAATAGAACATAGAGACAAGTGAGCGATTTTAGCTGTCTAGAGCTTCTTGTTTCATTTTCAGATTAACAGAAATCGGGCCTCGATTATCTCTCCATTTGCTGAAGATAGAGGAGGGTCTGTGCGACGGCGACGTATTGTATCACGACTACATCACCAAAAGTGAAGAAGACGTGAAAGCTGCCAGAGCTGCCCGTCTCAAGAAAAAGTAAGTGTTATTTTCTGTTATATAATATTGTATTGGTTAATGACTGTCCAAAATTAATGAACTCTTTGAAAGTATGCTACTTGGACTGATGTAAAAACATTCAGAGTAGTAGGGAAAATAGCTTTGATATTCTATTTGTGTCTCAATGCTTGCAGAATCAATCATTTTTAACCTTCTCTCCTACATCTCTCTATCAAGCATATCTCTACCACAAAAACCACAAAAGACACGTTTTAGAGAAGACACATAGGTGTTTGTTTTGAAAAGTGTCTCACTAAACTCATAGGTGGTTAGGTCTGTCGGTTTGTGAGCGTACATCTACCATCATCCTAAGCTGGGAGCTTTTGAAAGGTTGCTCTCGATGTAGTCAAATGTTGCTGTCTTCTGCTATACATGTAGATGGTCATTTCTTCAGTTGACATCACAGATTTACTTACAAATATCATTGACAGTTTCGACAACAGCTGTTGACATCTTCAAAATGACCAACTAAACTGTGTATTACAAGCAGTTGATGTTCCCGTCCCGCGCCGAGAATTTGGTCTTAGACTCCCATGATGGGCCCCCTTGTCTTGGTTCATGACCTGCCTGTTGGTTTGAATGTGTACCGCCTCCTTAATTGTTCTTGTTTTCCAGTCATTCTCTCTATCACGCTAGCACTATCTTGTGAACTTTAAAGAATGACTCCATTTACATTTATGACTGGTCTCACAACCTTGGGCTGATGGGCCCCTTGTCAGGGTTCTTGATATGCCTGTTAAATGGAAGCTTAGGGTTGTAAACCTGTCTTCAGCTATATCTATTGTTTAGAAATATTCTTGAGAGAGAGAGAAGTATAGAACTATAAAGAAGCACTCCATAAATTTATGACTGTTTACAGATGATACCAGTTATCAAAGCAATGCACTATCCATGATTCAACTACTCGATGGACATAATGTTCTACAAAATCTATTCATGTTGTGTGCTTTGAAATAGGATTCTTGATTGTTTAATTTTACAGGCAAGAAAAGGCCCAAAGAAAAAAAGAGCAAGAAGCAAATCTTGCTGAGAAGAAATCTAAAAAAGAAGAGCATAAAAAGAAAAGTTTGGCTGGAATGAAAAAGGACGAGGAGGAGGACGATGTGGAAAACCCAGGGGAAGGTGTGTGACATTAAAACTTTCTTTTATGAGGGTGAAATTAAACTGAATAAACACTGGATAAAGAGGATTTTTTGATCTTTGATAAGGAGTATATGTACTCGAAATTTAAATCAAATAAAATAATTTTCTTTTGATAGTTTATGTTTGGGACATATTAGCAATAAATCAGAAACAAAAAGACTGTTAAAAGTGGTTTTCTGAATAAGTACTTTTGTGTGTTGATATTGAGAAATTGTGTTACACCTATATATAAATTTTGGTATCAAGTTGATACAAGAAGTTCTCAGTTTGTGAATGTGGCTTCTATGACATAATTTCAATTTTCGGCCCTTACAGAGCTGAAAACTGGTTACCCTATGTGTTACTTTGAAAATATTGTCGAGTTTGTTCCAAATTTAATTGTAATTTTAGTTTGTTTATAATTGAATCTCAATCAAAGTGAACTGATGTATTTTATAGAACTAAACAAGTTGATATTGTTAGCAAATTTGCATGAATTCCTCACCCTGATCTAACTATGTTAACACTTTTCTATTGTGTAGAAAATACTGTCCAGCAAGATGACAAAGATGACCAAGAGTATTACGAAGAGGAAGTTGGAGAAGCTCCTGATCCAGGTATTATACGTACATATTGATCATGGATTGCTGCAGCATGTCCAGCACTATTATTTGTAATTAAAAAAAAAGATTTGAATAACCATGTACATTATATTTTTGATGAATCACTCATGATATTGTTACTTTGTCTTCTAGATCTCTTCCCATCGAGGTCGTCTAAGAAGAGACCTGCCGCCGCCGCCACTGGTTCGCCCGGCCCAAACAAGAAACGAAAGTATGATACATCGCCACCATATTTATTTTTAGCTCACCAGCTTTATTGTTATGTTTTCTCTAAATTTTCAGGAATATTTTGTTTTACAAATTTTAAAGAACGGTGAAAAAAGAACGGGGTAGTATATAAGATGATCTTGGTCATTTATTTTGTAAATATTTTTTTTTACCTAAAATTATAAAATCCAAGATATCTAAATCATTTTTAGGATCTTTAAATTTTACCTTTTTAGTTGAGAGTTTTGAAATGTCCTACACAATTACTCATTATTAGCTTAATTTGAAAAAAAAAACTATTAACAATGCACACATGCACACGGATAGCGCGCACACACATAAAGCCCACAAATTAACAACTAACATTGTCTTCATACAACCACAGCTACCTTGAATAGCTAGCTTTCACCTGCCCTACAGATGGTATTTTTCAGAGGTTTGCTCTATACATAATGAATCAATTATTTGTATATAAAATGCTTTCCATTTTCTTTTGCAGAATGCACAAGCCGGGTAAACCAGAAAAACCTGCAGAGGGCAAATCAAATAAGAAAAAAGAACTAACAAATCTTGATAAAATTAAACGGAGAAAAATGAGGAAGCCGTTGGGTAAACAGAATAAAAATAGAAACAAAAATAAAGCACAAGGAAAACAGCAGGAGGATGGTAAAAATAGACAAGAGTCAAATAGAAACAAAAACCAGCAGGATGGTAAAAGCAATCGTAAAAATCAAGGAAGACAGCAGGATGGTAAAAAGCATGGTAAAAATCTCAAAAATCAAGGAAAACATAAAACTGCTCCTAAGAAGCGCAACAGGTGATAATGTGTGTGTGTGGGAATAATGCTTTCTAAATTAATTTTAATAGTAACAATAAAATGGTCATAAATTTGTTTGTGTTGATATATTTCTCATGCATTAACAGTAACTATAGCAATATGATGGCAAGCTATAATATTTTATATGTTAATACTTGATCTGACGCAAGTCCAAAATGAAACTACTGTGGTGCAGGGATCATGAACATGCACTAGTACACATTTACTGGGTGAAAAGTTTACCATTTTAGAAGTCCAATATATCAATGAATATTCAATGTAGATGTGTGTTTTAGTTATGATTGTGGTGCTTAGAATTTGATTGGACTCGTTAGCAGACACATGATATTGAAAGCCTACAATCCTGGTCACCACAAATATCGCCTAGAGTACTTCATAAATTATTTGAGTTTCAGTTAAAATGCCCATAAAATTGCCATCAACAGCATGCATCTAGTCTAAATCCGTTACCGGTGTGGTTGGTCTGTGAGTCCTAGACTAGATATGTTTTGGTTTTTTAATCGCCCTCATTAGATTTTTCAGATAGCCCACTAAACATGTTTTATTATTTTTTTACCTCCCTCCCTCAATAGATTTGGAATACTTTCTGATTTAAAAAAAACAACAACAAAAAAACCAGTGGCCTAATGACAAATACATTTTTGCTTATGTATTTCTTTTATTTCTAATTAATTATCATTGTGTTCATACATCCCATAATAAAGCACAAAAAACAAACACAATTGATGTTTCACCCACCAGTAAGGCTTAGGCAGCAAACAAAGGCAGCATAATATAACAATACTCTCAGTGTATAGTTGCCATAGCTCTGCCCAACAGAAATACCATGCTTCTCATCTTAGTTCCAAGGTAGCTATGAGTTTTCAAAGTATAATAGTTGCACAGAATGCAGCTCAATAAAAAGTCGCGGGGTGTTTGGCAAAAAATCAATAAAAAACAGAACATTTAAATGTCCTCATAATCCATACAGACAGACAATATTTCTATGGAGATAAAGACAGACTTTTTATTTAAACAGTATCATACCTCATAATCAAATACCACATACACGGACGGGGATTTAGTCTCCACCAAGTCGTGAAACGGTGGAATATTTTTTTCTATTGATACCCAAGCGACAGAGCAGCGACGGTGGAAATTTAGAAAGAGAAACCTTTTCTGTGTTTCCAAGATGTTTTATAAAATTGACTTTACATTTTGTGCTGCCTCTGTTTTGAGCCTCTTTTTATATCTTGCATAATAAAAACACTCAAAATAGTCATACCTTTCAGTGCCCGTCTACAAGCAGCAACTGTTTATCCACAATTTGTGTCATTAATTTACTAGTCAAATTATCCACGTCAATGCAAATTCGTGGGTGTGTTTCTATTGCATAATCTAGTAACTAATAATGAAAAATATTTTAATGTATTATATAGCATTTACTGCATTACTTATAAATTTTCGTAGAAAATAAGTACAACAGTCGTTCCGTAGGTTAGATTGGTCCTTTGTTTTCCCACACCCAATAAGCGTAAATGATTTTAGATGAAAAATTTGAAATCATATAAAATTAACCATGATTTATTTATCCAAATGGGGGGTTCGGGGTTTACCCCCGATAAAACATTCTCAAAATCGTCACACATTTTAGTTGTCTGTCCATAAAAACGAGTTGCCATAGCTCTGCCCAACAGAAATGGTAGGATTAAAGAATGATAAGCCAAATTTGAAATGAAGTCCACCACACTGTGGAGTAAAACAGAACAGTATCATACCTCATAATCAAATACATACAGACAGACAATATTTCTATTGACACAGACGCTTTTATTTAAAGTTTTATAAAGTTTTAATAGCTGCATAATTCACCACAAGACTGTACCACCAATGCAAATTCACTTGAATCTAGTGCCTGATGCAACTGTACAATCGGGTTGATTGGTCCTTTTGCAGATTTTTAGATGAAAAATGTCTGAATCCGTCGAATTATTTATGTCCACTTCATTTCGGGTATTGAGCGTCAAGTTTTCGCTTAAACTGCTTCCAAATAATATGACTGCACCTGAAAAGAGTTACAAACTATTTTGAGCATTAATAATTATGATGTAGACCGACGACTGTGGAACCTCCATGGAGATATTGGGGACCACGATCTATCGATGGATTGCCTTCAAGGTAGGTTCATATTTTGCAAAAAATATTTTGTGGCTTCTCATAGAAAACAAAGTGACTGCACACACAACTTGGGAGTATATTATTTTATGTCTGAACATGGTTTTATTGCAAAGGTGATCTCCCTGATAGTCAGACTGAAAAGTTTTATATAAAATAATGCAAAGTAAAACATCTCTACCAAGACGACCTGTGTACTGGCCTCAAAGTGATCCTTATAGAGGTGGTCTCTGTATGAACCTTCATGACGATCTCTTTATGAAGACATAGGACAGGATAGTCTTATCATAGAGGTGGTTTCAACAGAAAGGTGGTCTTAATGAGAGGTGCTACTGTTCATCGAAACGATTTGTACCTTGAATACTGGCTGGTCTCCGTTTTATGAGGCCAATGTATCACATACACGTCAGGGAGGACAATGTAGGTATAACTGAAACACATTAAAATGCTACATGTATGTAAAGAAGCACAATACGTTTAGAATATATTCATAGTTATGGAACGAATAAGTTGATTTTGTTTTAACTCTAACTCTAACTAGATCATTAGTCTGCTATGCACAGTCACGAGTGTTCATCCTTGCCTTTTTATAGAGTGGTAGCTAGACACATGCATGTCCCATGAGGAAATGATGACTCACTACAGGGACGGATCCAGCGGGGGGCTTGGGGGCTCTAGCCCCCCCCGCCTGCCATATTAGCCTTAAAGCCCCCCGCCCCTACAATTTAGCCCCCCCCCCCCTTTCCCCACCAAAATACTTCATTTTCATAGGGTTTTCTATGAAATCCCGTAAGTGAGCCCCCCCTTTCCTTATGTTTTCCTTACGTCCCTTTTCCAAAAACCTGGATCTGCCCCCACGCACGGACAAATCCGCCCGCCCCCCGCTCTCAAAATTTGAAAATTAGACCCCCTGCTCTCAAAATTTGAAAATTAGCCCCCCCGGTCTCAAATTTCTGAATCCGTCCCTGCACTAGATTTCATTTTGTTTGTCATCACTACTTCACAAAAACAAATGTGTTGCATTGTTTTCTATGCCCCACTTCGCTGTCCATATGCAGATACAGGCCTGTGCCCAAAATGTGGATGAGGTTTTAGGGGGTTAGGCTGAACCCCGCCCCCCCCCCCCCCCGAGTGCGATATATTCTTCTGATTAGGTCACGTACATGTATGAACTTTTCAGCGACACTTCATAAAGGTATTTACTGAACAACTTAAAACACCGGCAGCAGAAAACTGACACCCCACCCCCTGTAACAAAAGGCTGCGCACGGGTCTGATACATGCAATATTTACTACAGTAGTTATGATGGGTTTATATAAAGTACGCTATGCATTGCAATCCATGAATAGATATTCGCGCAGAGGAGGGTGTGCTATGCATATATTGCAGAAAAATAGGTAACAAAAGAGGGTTGTGGGATTTCAAGCAAGTGGGACGTGTGTGAAAAAGGCTGAACATTTTTGGACGTGAGCTTTCTTGTAAACATGATACACATTTTGCACCTTATACCCAAAGAACTCACTTCATCCTATCTAGGTGATAAAAGAAGGACTCCTTGTTGCGAGACCGGCCCAGCAGCATTCCTTGGAATGCTGGGATATCTGACCGCCGCATCAGAACGTACGGCTCGTAGTGGAACCTGTAGGTCACCTGCAGAGAACATCATGGCAGGCTCAGTGGTTATGTGTGTAAGAGCATGCTCACAACCCCACAGGTCTCAAACAAAAAACATGCTATACGAATATAAAGTTTCATGATTGCTAAGCTTTGTTTTCTTCCCACAATGAATGCGCTAATTTCATGGACAATAAAATATATAACGACGTCCTTTTATACTTTATAGGTTTGTTGTTTTTTTCTGCTACTTTTATAGCCTTAAAGGTAGTACCAAAGTTTTAGTATATGTATGTTCCTTTTTGCCAAACTGGATAAATAAAAGGAATATTCACATATCAAAATTTTGGTAATTATTTTGAGGCTATAAAAAGAAGCAGAAAAAACATCAACAACAAAAAACTATAAATGAAACCATATGCTGTATATACCAAATACAAACATGTAGTTATATCCCCTGTATTCATACTGATTTACATCACTAATACCCCTGATGTTTTGTCTGTTTACAAAAATACATCTTGAAAGGACCAGTAAGAACTTATGTTCCTGTATCTCTATGAATTGACGCCTGAATGCAGCTGCTGATTAATTTGTATGGATCTAAGACAAAGTTAAAAGAAAACAAAACAGAAAAAAACAGAACAAAGATCAAGATACCATAGAGTTTGTGCTAAGCTCTGCATTCTCACCTTATAAGGCTTCTTCGCCCTCCACCAGACGTAGTAGTTGGTCGGCAGATGACCGGATTTCCAAAAAGAACTGTAATCAAGGTGATGAAGGTAGGATTATCACATTCATGATCCACTCAGTGTCTGACTATGGGTGGCTGAGAGGTCTGGAGCCATGGGCCAATGTGAAGGCAGACAGACAAAAAAAAAGTTGTCAATGGGAAGTAGCAGCGATGAAGCGAAATATTGTGATTCAATATATTTTAGTGCCTGTTCCACTCTATATTTTCATTAATGTTTCTATAGTGATGTATGTTTATTTAGTGAAGTATGTTTATTTTAGTAATGAATGTTCATTTAGTGATGTTTGTTTATTTAGTATATGTGTTTCCCAGTGCTTGCGGGTACCTTTTCAAACTTCACTGTCTTTTCTCTCTCTCTCGCACACACAGTCTTCTTTTCAGCAGGCATATTTCCATCAACGATAGACATAGCTGATACATGAACGAAAACATACATACACGTAAGTAAGGTACACAATGATTCGATTGCTGAAGCCAAGGACGCCAACTCGACGTTCAGTTAACGACGTCAAACACAAGATTTGTTTATGAGCCATAAAGATGTTTGCTCAAACCAAATCGTTTGGTGACATTGTTAAAACAGACGGACGGCTGTTGAATGTGTCTTTACATCTTTGTCATCGTGTACACAGCGTGTTTTAACCCGTTTCATGTGGCATAATAGAGGCTGAACAAGCAAGTGTTGTGACAATGGTATATATATATTAAATACGATTTTCTTCTTCTCTCTCTCTCTCTTTTCTATGGCAAGCAAGCTCCTTCCACTATTCATATGAAAGCTTAGGGTTGAAAAACCTGTCTTCAGCTATGTCAGAAATTAAGAATAGTGGTAGGAGCTTGCTTGCCATAGAAAAGAGAGAGAGAAGAATAAAATCGTATCCACAAGCAAACTGGGAAAAACACTTTAGAAAACATATTAAATAAGAAGTAAACTCTGCATGTGTATGGATGAAGTTAAAAATCAACTTTTCAAATAATATTACATTTTACTGTAGTCAACTGTGGTCTACATATAATCTTATTGTTTTAATCGTAAGAGAAGCTTAAAATAAAAAAAATTTCTACAAAAAATATTGTTAACTTAGCTATTAATGTTTTCATTTATATAATTGGTCTCTACTTAGAAGGGAAATTATTTTGTTTTCATGTAAAGTTGGTTTCGGTTTACTTTTTACAGTGTAAAACTTTTTTCTTGCCTTGTCATGGTGGTCATTGCATATTATGTGAGTTGGAATTATGTCTTGGTTGTTTTTTCTTGTCCTCTTGTGTACCCCAACTTTTAAAAAAAATAAACGTAGACATCAACCTGTGGCTGATGTCTTCACTTTCACTTACTCACTCTTATTTTTAAAACTAGCAAGACATCATTCCAACATTATGCAGGATCAAATTAAAAATAATATTTCTATGAATTTAAACTTTGAAGACTGGGCACTCAAGTTTTTGTTTCTAGAAATACATTGTCTTTTAAAGAATTAATTGGTAAACATATTTTTTGCTTTTAAAACCAGAATTTTGATAGTGAAAATGTATAAGTAAAAGCTGCTGGTTCAAATATATTGTTCTTATTTTCTAGTAGAATTAATCTCAAATGGAACGAGGGTTTTTATTAGTTTTTAATGTATCAATTTTTTGTTAATATGCTATATTATTTTGTATTTAATGTATGTATAATAAGTATTTTTATATGTTTAAAAAAAAATCTTAAATGAATTACTTCTGGCGTCTGGCTTAGTGATGTATGTTTCTATAGTGATGGTATCAGTAGCACAACAAACACTTTTTACACTTACTAGTGAAACGGGACAATGCTTGCATTCCTTGGTAGGTTGTACTCAGATCTTCTACCAAATGTTGCGAGAGCTTCCTTGCCTTGGAGAGCTTTCAAGTCAGGAGTCAATGTCCGGTACTCGAAAGCGGGGACCACGAACGTCTGCAAGGAAAGCCAGTAACTGTTGTACTTGAAATTAAGCACACCCAACTCTATATTAAACCAGTAATGTCGAACCTGTCTATTTAGCACATTGCAAAAGTCTAGTGGTGTCAATAAAAAGGTAGTCTCTTTACGGAGGTTGATGCTGGTCTCTTTGGGAAGGCGTGGTCTTATCTTAATGGTGGTCTCAATAGAAAGGTGATCTTAATGGGAAGTCCTACTTTAGTGAAATCAGCGGACATTTGGAAGTTTCAAGAAGAGCATGTTGAACAATTGCTGGCAGGTATCTCAACGACTTTTGAATTAAGAGTTTCACAACAAATTACAACCCTGATCACGAAGGTCAACAAATGGAGGACGCACTGATAATGTATGCAAATACATTTTGTAACTGATTCTTTTACACGGGATGCGTTATAGATTGTATATGAAAGCGACAAATGTGGTTGGGATTTGGGAGCTAGGCGTTGAACACAGGTGAGGGTGTAAAAAACGAAAAAAAAAACACACACAAAAACAACAACAAGAGGAATATGAGATTTCTAGGCTGTGGAAACTGAAGAAAAACCCTGAGATTAAAGTGCGGCATGTGGAAAAACGGCAAAAAGAAATAGAGACAAAATTGTGGGACGTAAGCAAAAGAAGAGGGCTGTGGGATTTCGGACATGTATTGACCCCTGCTCCAGTACCTGATTGGGCTCCAGGTTGAGGGCGTGCCTCCTCAGCGCCTTCTCCGAGTGGTTCATGGGCACGAAGTCGACGTCCACCAGAAAGAGGAACTCGGCCGGCGCGGACGCCTGCACCGCCAGGTTCCGCAGCACGTTACTCGGGTAGTACCGCTGGAACAGTATAATGTAGTGGTAAGTACTGGAGCACCTCTCTCTCAAGATGAACTGAGTGACTCTGGGTAAGTGGTTGCAACAGTGGTAACAAGCTTATCAGACCTTCAGATAACCCTAATTAAGAAACGAACTTTGACTGACCCCTTTGTGCAGCAGGAGGGTGACCTTGACGTTGTGTCGTTTGGTCTCCACTATCGCCTGCACCACGTGCTTGTACGTGTACTTTGTCACGTAGATCGCGGCGCTGATGGCACCTACAAGAAGCACATATGTTTGTTATTTTGTATACTGCGTAGACGCATCTGGAGTTAGCTTTGCATCAGTGCGGGTTTATAGGGAAGTGAGATGTGAGAAAAAAGTTGAAGAAGACATGAGGGAAGAGACTATTTGGGGGATGTGTGATTTCACGAAATTTGGATATGGTTAAAAGCTGAAAATTTTGTGATGTGGTTGAAAAGTGAGAAAAAGAGTGATTCGTAATAAGTATGGTTATTTATGTCCCTTGATATAAAAAAATATCAATAAGTCAACGTCTCTGATAAGTTGACCTCATATTGTTGAGTCGTCTAACATACAGGATGCATGTGAATGTGCTTATTTACAGTCACAATTCACAGTTTGTCGTGCTCTAGCGACTATACATGTACACCAAGTCATTGGCATCATTATCATACTATATTTTTTCAACTCCCTGGGGAGCATGCAGCACATTGCTACCGTTGTGCAATTGTGCTTATCACTCGCCTGACCTCTACATATTTAACGTGTAGGTACCATGGAACAGTGGGCTGAACAGAGGTACATGTAGGTTTGCTCAACACCCACCACCAGACCCGACATGGAGAATCGAACCCACGACATTCTAGTCACGAGTCCAACTCCCTATCCACTCGGCCACGGAATCACACATGTATCTAGCGTAAAGCCTTTAATTTGTCACAATTATAAAAGAACTCGTTTTAGCTAACACTACTATCATTTGCTTGGGGATATTTTCATTACATACAATGTTAAATTATAAAATATATTGATGTGTCAAGGAATGAACGTTATACATGTACATCTATTATACAGAATATAGAATTTGTTGTTGTTTCAAGGATCTTGTATCGAGTTGAATAGCTGAAAACCTTTTTTGTATGAAATGCTGAGTTTGTTAGAACAATGTTTCTGGTCTCAGGGGTGGGGGTGGAGAGGGGGTGGGGTGGGGGAATCAGAGAAAGATGACGAATAATGACAGATGACAGGTTAGGGGAGAGAGTTGTTGTTCAGAGGAAAATGACGGCATGGTGAACTGGGGTGGGTGGGGGGCAGTGGGGGTGGAGACGTCAATAGTGATCTTTTTAATAATATTCCAAAAGATTTGTATTAGATGCAAAATATCAATATAGCCACAGAAAAGCTGAAACATGATGGATTATGATGTATGTTGGAAAAAATAACCCTAAAAGAGTTATGAGATTTCTACCTTCACCATATGGCTAGTAGTAAGTACCAGGGGAGGGTGCACGAGTAAGTGACTCCCCCGAGCCGCATTGAAGCTCAACCACTAATGATGTCTCTGCGAAGCCCCACCTTTCCACGTGTCCATCACGTGCAGCAGCATCGACAGACGACTTCCGTCTAGATGCGTCACGAGAATGACGTCATCGGCCGCCGCCGAGGGCGTCCCGAGCACGTTATGGACCACTCGCCATGGAGTGTCCAGCTGGTGGAGGTAGCCGGCACTGCAGTTTCTCCTGACAACGACAAATGGGCAAATACATGTAGATTAGCAGTGTCTGGTGAACTAGCCCGTGTTGACACCTCTCATGTAAGGACACCTGTCTTATGTAGGCCCTCTTTCATTTATACTCTACAGCGAAGTGGGAGATTAAAAAAGGAGGAATATGGGATTTTTGACCCCTTACACTCCCCCCGCTCATTTGACACGATATTGTGAAGAACTTTTCAAGAACATAAAATTAGCTTCAAGATAATGGACCTGTAGCAAGAAGATTTATAAAAAACTTCACGTATGTTTGTATGTCTAGGAAGTTTCTCCTGTAAGGACCTGTATTTAGAGCATTTGTGCTGTTTACCTTCACATGTTCGTCTTGGTCAATAAAATAGAATAAAACATATTATAAGAAACAGTCAGAAATAACAACAGGTAAAAGCAATTAAAAGCGTACCAACAAATGTGTTGCGATAAAGCTGTGAACAAGTAAAAATGATCATACCTGAACGGAATCAGGGGGATTCTGATGTCTTCCTGATGTTTAAAATTGATTTTAAACTGTGGCTCATGAAACCTTGTTGTGCCGGGCTCTTTAGTCGATGGTGTTGTTGCTCCTGCAGCTGAACTTGTTTTGGCTTTGGCTGGCTCTTTCGTGGTTGTCATTGTTGTTGTCATTGATGCTGTTGTTGTTTTTGTTGTTGATGATGATGTTGTCATTGCTGTTGTTGTTGCTGTTGTTGTTGTTGTTGGTATTAGCACATTGTTGGTTTCACTAGGTGGTAATTCCACCGTCATGTCGCTGGGTTCTGTATACGTTGAATGCTCTATCTTTGTCAAGGATGGGGTGTAGCCTGAAAAATACACGATTTGTTAACCTGCAGTAGACCATCTCGTTTAAGACCACCCTTGGGGTTGGCCTCACAAGGTCTAATCAGACAGGCGGTCTCTTCAAGAAATTTGGGGCTTTGAGAAATGGCCTCAGCCAAACATAACTATAGATCAACAGAATCTTATTCGGCCTCACATGAGCTATGTACAGAACACTGCACAATGATGTGGCCAAAATGAACATTTGTAATGGGCATTGTAATAATAAGGCTCATCGTTTACGAACATGACTTTCATTTTTCTCTAAAACAGAATTAGATTACAATGTAATATTCCGAACTCTTTTGTAATGCCAATTGGAAATATGTATACTATACAAAATTGATTAGATTAATTAAGTCAATTAAAGACACAAGACTTACAAAAATAAGAGACTACTTACTCAACAGCTGCAGTCCGAACACACAACTTGACACTGCAAAAACACATTTTAAGACGGATTTCAATCTTGTTCGTACCATTTTAAAGTTATTTCAACCCGTATACACAGTAAGACACAGGATAGTCACAACGCCTAGTTCATTCAATATATTAGCTGACCGTCCGTTGTTCATATGAGGCTTGTGCTTGTATTTCAATCTTCCAAATTACTGAGCATGATCTTCCAAATTACTGAGCATGAGTGCAGGTTAATGATGCAAGGCCTGCATATTAAAATAGTAACACTTTATCGTCAGTCAAATTATACATCCACCCGCGGCTCCCACGTCCGTTATAATAGTGACTATGTATGTATCATATAAAAATAAATCTATTCACCATATTTATAGTTACTCCTTTACACTAATCTGTATGAGTTTGGGTCAATAGCACATTGGGCCATATTGGATACAGTGAGAACCTCTATCTCTACATTTTAAAGAGAGAAAAAAATCTGACATCAATGATGAAATTGGACAGACTTATTTCTTTTTCAAATGTCAGCAATTCAATATAGGGATGTGAAACACAAGGCAATGATGCTAGAAACGTGAATATTAATTTGAAAATCACACGAAGTTTTCGCTGTAGCGCATGCGCCAGCTACTCGATTGACATATCTTTACAAAGACATGTGGATCAGCTATAGAAATTAAAGGGCATCATTCGATCTTTGTATCTGTTATGTTTTATTTATTAGCATGAGCACCATGTCAACTATGTCAGCTCACCAAACACTACGCTTTCAACAGTGTTATGTGCATAGGCAGGGGGGGGGTTGGTACCGGGGGGGGCTTCCCTTTCTCACCAAAATACTTCATTTTCGTAGGGTTTTCGATGAAATCCTTAAGTGCGCCACCCTTTTTCCTTGAGTGCGCCCCCCCCCTTTCTAAAAACCTGGATCTGCCTATGTATGTGCAGCCATGTCAACCAATCAGAGGACTGGAATTCTGCCTTCTGAGATAAGGGCACCAGCCATTTATTCTATGAATATCAACATATATATGACTGTTGCCCGGGGGCTGTTGTAGTGTAGGCCCACTTTCCATTATTCGGATTTTCAACCATTTGTTTTTTCTCAAGTTGCTTGAGAACACATTGCTACAGTAGCATCGTAGTGTGCAAATGACTAGCATTTACGGACCAAAATAAACAGGACTCTAGGAGACAAGAAACTTATGAAGGAACGTTAAGCAATGGTCACGTTGGTTTTTTGATTGCCGTTATGCTATAAGGCACGAAGGACACTACATTTTGAAATGTTAGTTCCAACACAAACATTTTTTATTGTACTTGTATATATATATATGATCAACAATAAAAGACAAATATTTTGAATGCACCTTTTCTTATCAAACGTTTTCCCATTATGAAACATCTTATTGACACCCACTAATAGTAACATAGTGACGTTCAATGTTTAAAGGGCCATATCTCAAAACTAAATTTGGGTAGTTAGAATGTTTTGTACCGATGGCCGTGA
Organism: Streblospio benedicti; assembly: GCA_019095985.1. Classification (NCBI taxonomy): domain Eukaryota; kingdom Metazoa; phylum Annelida; class Polychaeta; order Spionida; family Spionidae; genus Streblospio; species Streblospio benedicti. Next base: position 14,447,906 of record CM032659.1, read on the forward strand.
AAATCAAATCTCTACACATGTTGATATATTTCATATACCTTCTGAGAAAAAGCTTAGGTCTACTTTTTTGTTCATTATCATTGCTTTTGCATTGATAGTCGAGAGATTTTGGGAAATCTGTGTTTTTCGAATTCAAAGTCCACGTACAGTGAAAAATTGACCAGATATAAAACATATTGATGTAGAGTCGTCTGATCCTTCGGGGAAGAAGACCATAAACCAGACATTTACATTTACATTTTACTCTTTTTTGAATAATCTATGAAGTTTGTTTTATTTTTGGAAAATGTTTTAGACAATTTTGACATTTCCCCTCATTTTATCATACATTGATCTCCAATTCCATTGATTTTCAAGCCCACGAACTGACTGATAGTCATAAAAACATAGAAACAAATTTGAGCCAACGATTCATTTTTTCTTGGATATATTTCGTGTCGTACACACTTACTCAGCAAATGTCATATCTATAAATGAAAAATGGAGTGGTAATTATCAATACTAATATGTACAAGTACATGAATGATTCAAACGCTGAGGCCATAAAACCATATCATTTCCAGGCATTGGAGTTACAAGTGGATCACACACCTTAATGATTCAATGATCGACCATCATTGATCAAGGCCACACTTCAAATGCATGTAAATCCCCACACAACAACGCAAATAATATGTTAACAAATTTTATTCATAACAGAATCAAACGTACCTTTAAATCATGATAAGACACAGAAACATGATCCCGTGCATTAATGAGCTGGTAAACAATCAAAACTATATATAAGAACAATGAAATAACTAAACACCAAAGTCTTGCTGAAAAACAAAACTGACTACAAAACAACGTAATACTATGCACGCCAGGAGACTAAATTCAACATACTTATAAATGTATAAAATAGCTATTACTATACATGTATTTGCAAGCTGTTTCAATATTGCACTATTTGTATCAATCAACCAGTGTTTGAGTTTTTAGAACTCATCATATCCAGACTGTCCTCCACCACCAAAACAGCCCCTGACTTTGGCCACTGTAAATTTGCAGCCATCCTAAAAATAGAAACAAAGTGAAATTATCTATATTATCATTCTTTTTCATGTGATTTCATTGATTATCATGATCCAGAAGTATCCCATAACCCGGAGAGGGTTATCACCCCTCTTCGATGTGGCCACAGTGGGGGATGATACCATGGTTATCAGACTACTTTTTCACATTTTTAAAAAAGTGTTGTAATTGTTTAGAAAAGAATGATAAATACAAAACATGGTTCGTTGTGTAACATGAATTATCTTATCAGGATTCGTTCTTGTGGCGCATCAGGCTCGCCCTTTGGGCTCGCCGTGATACACCGCAAAAACTCACCTGATAACATAATTCATATTACAAACTCACCCGGTTTTGTCTATAGGTCCAATTATGATAATACTGTGTTATATGCTGTAAAACAAATATGCCGTATCCGTTGGAATGTCCAGATGTCTTAAAACTGGGTTTTCATTGGTTCGCATACGATTCATAATGTACCACATACATTGATTTTGATGTTTATGTGATTTGTAGAAGGCATCTGACTTATCGTGTCAAGGGCGTCTTCGGTGGAATTAACGATTATGTTAATTAGCCCCATGTGGTTCTGAGGGTACACACTGCTCACTGCTGTCTGTGATCCTTGCCAACCATTTTGGAGCTTCAAAAATCAAACCTATCCATAAAACAAACTGGCAATTGAAGGTGTTTGGAAACGTGGTATGTGTCATACATCCGTACGAATGTCATGTGTTGGATTTTCTTAAACCCCCCGAGAGATGCCGTAAATTCGAATGAAAATGACATGTTTTGGGGCGGAAAAACGGGCGTGCCTCCGTGCTCCTACCAAATCAGCGAGCACATATAAACTAATCCAACCATACCCAATAACACCAATGTGTATTATACAGTAGAACCTCCAATTAGAACCACCTCTCTATTGTGACCATCTGTATAATCAGACCTTTTCTCGTAGTCCCAAACCTTTACAAATTCTCCAACATAAAATATTAGCAAAGAGACCACTTTTCTATTCTCTAATGGCATCATGAGGTCTGTCCCATACGTGGTCTTGAAAAAAAGGTGTGTTACAATACAGTAAACCTATAAGACCCCTCTATTGAAACCACATCTATAATAAGACCACTTCCCACAGGCCTAAACCTTCATAAAGCTGCCAAATTAACCTTTGTATGGAGACGACCTCATCATTGAAAACACCTGTATAATAAGACCACTTTTCACGGTCCCAAACCTTTAAAAAAGCTATCGAAATTAACCCCTGTATAGAGACCACCTCTCCATTGAGACCACTTAACACTGGTCCCAAAAGCGGTCTCAACTGTTTATTACCTTTGCATATCCTGGGAGCGCCGTCCAGAACTCGACATTGGGTACAAGTTCCGCGCCGGTGGCACCGCGCTGAGTCTTGTTGAAGAGAACGCCCGCAATGAGGTAAACAAACAGCACTGAGAAAAAACTGAAACACGTAGCAAAACTTTAGCATATAGCTTCTTTTATCATATTAGTAATTGTGTGAATCCTATGACCCCATTTTTGTTCTTTGATTTTCTGTCCATCTTGTTCAAGGGCCAATCACATTTTAGCTGGGACCTGTTTTGAACATGGTTTCTGAAAACCATGGTTTGCTACTAGTGGCAACAGCATAACTAGGAACGGCGCTTATATGAAAAAAAAGAGCAGTAGTCAACAAAAATGCAGTCCTCACATGATGAGCAGCACGGAGCCCCCACTGAGGCCCCCGCCCCCGCTGCCAGGAGCTGGGCCGGTCCCAGGGCATGCGTACTTGGTGGTCAGTGTCAGGTCCTGGAACAACAAGGAGACACATGTCACTCAAACACCACTAATTGACAAATTCTGATGATTAAGACCACCTCTTCGAAGACTCTCTACATTAGGATAATTTACACGGTCTCAAACCTTCATAAAGAGACGAACAGGAACCCACAATAAAGAGACCTCGTCCCCAATGATAGCCCGCATATAGTCACTTACCCATAAGATCTTAAGAGAGGTTCTACTGTAGTAAATTTACACTAATGTTGCAGATCTAGGACGTGGGAGAGGCCTCCGCTAAACATGCTTCCCTTTAAGTCTACACGTGCTCAAGAAGGTGGTCAACTTTATCTACAAAAAGTAACCACAACGTGTTGCCCAGGTGTCCCATATCTCCAGCAACATCCAACTTGATGTACTACTTCAGACGTCTGCTCTCTTTTTGAACGCTTGTGACCGTGAAAAATTACCTTTTTATAAATGTGGCCTAGCTTCTTGATATGGGGGTGGTCTGTATTAGAGGCTCTACTGTAGGCCATTATCAGCACAGTGTACTCACGTAAGTGCCCGTGGGGTATTCGCCTTCCGCCGTCATTGACCCCTCTTGACTTGCATCACACTTGAGTGTGATGATAGCAGTCCTGTAACAACGAGGAAAGACGCACATGAGGTGCGAATATACCCTACCCCATTCTCAAGTCTCAGCAAAAATCCATGGCCATTCTAACTAATTTTTACTCATTTCACAATTCTCAAAGGAAATTCTCATTTCTCATAAAAAGGGCTATTCTCACATCTCAAAAAAGGTATATTTGACCCTCATACTTGTGAATTGAATGGCAATGTCAATATGTATTTTTTGAAGGACAAATTTCTTAGCTGATAATTTTTAATCCATCTCCAAAATTTCAAAATACACGTATGACATATAAGTCCAGCATGTCTGGGTATTTATCATATGGCTATTGGTATTTATAAATGTAAAAAATATTGTCACTATAATAATTATTATAACAAAAAAATAAAAGAATATCAATGACTAATGGTGAGGACGTTGGATTAGAGATGGTTCGGAGAAAGCATGAGTTGACTGATACTGACATGTTTTGTAGTGGTTTTTCATTGGTGACAGAGTTATCATCACGATAGCGACACATTAGTTTACATTATGTAAGTTTTTCAAGTAATTGAAGTTGATTTTACTTCATATGTTAAAATAAACGGCTTACTAAATTTCAGGGGTCAAATATTAAACAACTATCGACGACACTGACCACAACAATGAAGACGACGACTACGACTACAGCCAAATAGGCAAACAAACACAATGACCCCCTACCTGGCCACCCCATCGTCTCCCGTCGCCGTGTACGTGATCTGCAGGTCGTTGGTGTACGGGTCGTTGCCGAACTTGGCGCTGTCCTGTGTGCCCAGGCTGTAGCCGATGCTGTCACGGCTCTGACATACCTAGGGTACGTGAATAATTGGTTATTTCTCGTTAGAATCTTAGTGTTTCTTTACCACGAGTCATCAAAAGTGTATAAAAGGTGCTGTGATTATAGATAATGCCGGCCATGTACAGCTAGTTTATGAAATTATGAATAGAAAAAAGAATGTTATAGAGGAATTGAAGGAAAAAGTGAAGCAGCAGCAGCGTCGGCGGTGGCAAAAAGTGATAAATCAAATTATAATCAATAATGCCATCACTCTTAGATCTGCCGTTTATAATGACATAAAATGTTCCCTGACCTGAACTATTACTGTACAGTGTGTGTGTGTGTGTGTGGGGGGGGTGAGAACGAAAAAAAAGAGAGAAAGAAATGAAACCATTACAATATGATATTCAGCTCCGATTACCATCATCCAGAAGTATCCGCTAATCCGGAGCGGGTTAATACGCCTGTTCGAACAGGGATGATACTATGAATACAAAACCGGGTTCGATGTGTAACGTGAACTATTTCACCAGGATTCGTTCCTGCGGTGTATCGGGCTCGCCCTTCACCTTAAGCCACAAGAACTCACCTGATAGAATAACTCATGTTACTAACTCACCCCGGTTTGTCTATACGTGAAGGCAAAAGAACTCACGGCGACGCCGCTGCAGCCGTTGGCGGAGAATGCGCTGCACGGGTTGTAGCTGTAGGCGTCGTTCATGTAGTCCATGATGTTGTCATACCTGACAGCAAGATTGTGTTTTATCAGAACATCATGCTGTATTGTATTTCTTTATTGGCATTTAGTGCAAACTATGAACTTATGAAACACATATTTACAAAAGGAATGTCACCAGCCAGCCTAAGTGGTTTTGTAATGGCGATACATTTTGCGTGGATACATGTATAATTGTGTATATACATTGTAGATTTATGGTTGTGCTTCCATACATTGCTAGGACTCGCCAATACATTGAATATTTATACACGCTTTTTGTAGAAAGATATCCGCATTACATTTATAGTTATCCTGCCATTTTGTGGACAGATGGTTGATCATACGGTGTATGTCTTTTGTATGATTTTTGTATATGCATTGCAGATTAATTGTTAATGAACAGGATGTGTTCGAACATACACATATAAACACCATTTGAGGATATATTCTGACCTTCATATATTCAGGCAGCCAGTCGATTTCATTGGTTTTGTAATATATAATACCCTCTAATTGTATAAAATGCAATTCTCAATTAAAATTTAATTCTAATGTTTAAAATGCTTTAAACAAATCACAAGAACACCAATTCCACGTATCACTATATGCTCTGAAATATAAAGATATAAAAGAATCAAAATGTGCGCCCCTCTGCCACCTCCACCTGGAAAAAATGTGGATCTGCCACAGATATCGAATTTATAAAGATTAGACATTTAGGTTTAATTATATATGACCTAGACTACAACTATAATTTTTTATTTACTAAGAGCAGAGCAGGTAAGCCTGCTCATCTTGCGGTTACGTCATCACGTCATAACACTAATCATGTGACACACTGAAGAAACATGGCGGATGATATGCGAAACGTCTAGGTTAGTGTATTTAACACAAAAATAAGTTTTTTGTTTCTTTTTTTTTGTTTTTACTGTTGTATGCAAAACAAAGTAGTATAGTTTTAGCAGAGGGTAAATGATAATAAATAGTATCCTTTGTTTTAGTCTAGTCCATATACATATTAGTACTTAGGCTTGCTGGAGTCCTTGGAATCCAGTGGAGCAAGATTGATGTGACCTTGGGCAGTCATGCACGCACAGTTGTTGACCTGTGTCGTACACGTCACCACATCCTGTGAGGCTACCGCGGGGAGAGAGACTACCAACATGAGAAATGCTAAACCCTGTTCCATCTTGCTATCACAGACTGGTATGTAAATAAATATGAGTACAGAATATGCAAATATAATAAAGTCTATCCACAGCGCGCAATTCCCAATACTAGCGTATACTTATATACAACGAATAAATAAATGTTTTTGAACTAGCTATCTTTCAAATTGATATCCATGTCCAAGCTCAATGGTTTGCTTTAAGAATTCATGGAAATTCTGTCCAATATTCAGTATGAGACAGATTTCATTAGTGAACTGCATGAAATGTCACTATCTTTGAGCACAAGTTCTCGCGTGTCATAATAGTGTATACATTTATTTGTACATTTCTGTGAATTGTACTGTTGGAGGTGCTATGTAGTGAAGTAGTAGGTGGATCGCTTGATAAAATATAATGGACAAATACTAGATCACGTGCACTGTAAATTGTAGTACTAATACTACCTGTTAACATCTGGATCAGCCACATAGTTATCACTTACAGTGTTCAGTAGAACCTGTCTATTACGACCGCAAAAGGGAAATGGCCTGAAGTGGTATCAGTGATGGGGTGGCCTCCATTTGGAGGTTTATATCGGTCTTTGAGGAAGACTTGGGACATTGAAAAAAAGGTCCGATGGTAGAGGTGATCTCGTTTTAGAGTTGGTCTTAATTGAAGATTTTACTGTACTTTTTACTGTACTTGTGTCAGCATATGGAACAACTATAAACATTCCTTTTATAAATTGTACTATTGATTATGCTAAAAGTAGAAATAACCTAAAATGGCAAACATATCCATCATGGCTTTGGGTAAATACGTTATATAAGCAATTGTCTTATTTCTTCATTCTAAGTTAATGGCAGAAATGGATATTTGTCTTCAATGCTAGTAGAAAACACTTGTAAATGTTCGCATGGCAAAGGGTAGAGAGTTGTAGAGTTCACAGATCACAATTGACATCAACTGGAGTCCATAGGATCCATGTACAGGAGACATGTAGAGAGTAGAGAGTCTCTAACCCAGTATACTGTTAAGGTTCGTGGCTTTATGAAGGTTTACAAATAGTGGTCTGATTAGGTGGCTAAAAGTACAGCATACCAGTGTCCATTAATATTGTTGAACCGGAAAAAATGGACAAACATGGATTCCATGTATGGCTTTGGGTAAATACATTTTTATAACCATAATGGTCTGACTTTTCTTCATTCTTCAGCTCAGCTGGAAAAATGAATTGGGTATTTGTTTGTTTCAATGCAAGTAGAAAAAACACTTAAACTAACTACTGCATAACTAAAGGGTAACTAACTAACTAACTAACTAGTTAACAGATAACTAACTAACTAATCAACTGAGTCCATAGGATCCATGTACAGGAGACATGGTAGAGCTTTTAACCGCTGAGTCTTTATTCAAACTTTACAACCTAGTGGTATGACCAATAAGTGGTTCTCAGATTTTGAAGGTCTGCGTGGTAAATTTTGCTTTCTAGAAGTGCTTTATGACATTTTTAAATATTCAATGCACTTAGCCAGCAAGAAAAAATCAATATTCTGGACCAACCTTCAAAATTGATTATTGGATTTGAAACTGATATTGATTATCATCTTGTTATTCGGTACTATTGTATGGCAACACAAATATCTTTTGCTCGATATATTGATTCTGATTCATTCTGATGTTTTCTCCTCAAATTCATAAATTCTTTGATTGTAAAGTATACATTATTTTAGTATATATCTTAATTGCCCATAAGTCAACGTCGTTCTAGCGACGCAGTGTTCTTTGAACACTTTTGATCTAGTTAAATTTGTTACAGATGATTACCTTTTTACGGTCCTCGGTTTATGGTGAGTTCATGGCATGGACGTTATTTGAACTAATATGATCTTCGATACCATTGATAATCCGTGTGTGACCCCAGATATTGAGTCCTTTCAATTGGCAGTTTCATTAGTATTGTAAGAGGCATTATTCTTCTTGACATCCAAACAACCCACATTTGAAATGCAAACGCTATTGGAAGAAGATTGTCACATATACTTGAGCTATTAAAATGGAAACACATGAAACACCTATTGTGATGTTACTTTAAACGTATCTTTCTTTTTGTTGTAATATATAAGTATAAACTATTACACAGGATACATTTTATAAATAAGGTATATACAGGTGTATGGTGACAATCTGAGTAGCAGCGATATTATGAGATTATCTTTCATGCATTTGGATAAATTATCCAGAAAAAATGGTAATCTTACAAACACATTATGAACGCTACTGTACGGTACATACATATTTATAAACCATTCAATTTCAGCATAGGTTTTATTTTCGTATTTTCGAAAATCAAAAAAAGGACAAAAAAAAAAAACCCACTACGATATAATTATACAGTTAAAAATGTGGGTCGACGTAAATAGATGTTATTTACATGAAGTGGGCCCGTGAGAAAAAAAAAAAGAAAAAAAAAAAAAGAAATAAAAAAACAACACTCCCCTACAAACACCCCGGCTGCACAAGATTATGTTTTTCAGGAAAAAACAACAACAAAACTTTAATGTTAAGCAAATTGTGCAAATATTTTATTCTCACAAATAGAGAGTTTGAGAAAATACACATAATTCAAATGCAAATAGGTTTCAATTGAAGTGTATCAGATCCTCGGGTTTGGGCTGCACGCATTTCGAGCATGATTTGACAGCAAATCGACACACAACCCGTGGCCCCCACTTCTGGGAAATCCTGGTTCTGCCAATGGTTAAACGACGTCCATCAACCGTTTCAGTTCCCTATACACCATTGTTTTATCCGCTAGTAGATGGTATTCTTTATATCTCTAATTGCCCTTTTCCACCTTTGATAAATCTGTTGTTTTTATTTATCATTTACTTTATATTTTATTTAGAATTTAAATTATAATTTATTTTTAAATATTTCCGATGAGGCCATGTGAAAATAAATTCTAAATTAAATTCTAAATTAGATAAAATATAAAGTAAATAATAAATAAGATAAAGATTTATCAACGATGGAAAAAGCCAATTAGAGCCAGGAACCGTGCCGCTGTTTACAGTGGGCAGACGATATAAGGTCTGAGTGACGTCATGGGCGCCAAAGTGGTAGCGGCGGCGGCGGCGGCAGACGACGATGACGTCAGCAAGGAGACGCTTCTGGACAACGACATTCTGGATCAGTGGGTGAAGCTATGCTGCGGCGGCACTAAAGAAGGTACCCGCGGGGTGGGGGTGGATGGACAGCAGCAACTTATTGGCCGATTTATAATCAACGGCACCAGCATCATTCCTTGTACGCTTGTAAGCATGCTTCTTGAATAGATATGAAAAGATATACGTGTATCTTTTGCAATGCAGCATTTTAATTCAATACAATGTAATGGTAGGAGCTTGATTGGTATAGAGAAAAATAAAGAGGAGGTAAAAATAGAATTCCAACATTGTGTACTACTATGATGCGTGCGCCTGTCCGCTGCTGCAGGTATGGACGCCTTCCTCAAGAAGCTGGGCGGCGGAGACGCGCGGCAGTCGTTCGCACGCGGCACGTTCGGCGCCGAGGGCGAGCTGTCCGCGTCCTTCTCCGGCTTCCGCGTCTTCTCGCCCATGTCCGTGGCCGTGGCCAAACTCTCGCTGCCGGCAATACAGGTGAAGAGAGTTGTACTGTATAACTCTAGTAGGACCACCTCCCTGCTGTTGAGACCACCGCTATAATAAGACTACTTTTTACGGTCCCAAACCTTTATGAAGCTATCCAGATGAACCTCTCTACAGAGACCACCTCTCTATTGAGACCACCTAGCACTGGTCCCAAAGGTCTTCCTAATAGAGAGGTTTTACTGTTTACGACACAGTCTCTCAATTACGTACTTTACCAACAACACGAGAATCTGGGTCAGGGTGTTTGTGTGGCACTGATTCGAATACAGATTTCTTTCCAACATCGAATATGAAAGGTTTTGAATCTGCCCATCCGGTAGTCAAACCATATTTGTACGGAAGATGGACACAAATGGTACACATACATACAGTAGAACCACTCTGTTAAGACCACCCTGTGTTTGGCTTCAAGTGGTGTCAATAGAGAGGTGGTCTTTTTATAAAGATTCGTGTCGATCTTTGTGTATCGGTGACCAATATAAAATTGGTATAAATGATTTATGCTGATTTTACTTAACATTGTGACACATTTTAAATGAGACACACAAATTTACTTCCTCTTTAAGTCCGATGTTGTACACACTACTAATTTCCAGTCAAAATGGGCAATTACAAAGTACACAATGGGTGCCAGGGATTTTAGGTTAATGGTCTTATTATGGAGGCGTTCCGTGTAAAGCGGTGGTCTCAATTGGAAGTTCTAAGTAATATATAGAGTTTCTACCACACAAGTGACTTGCAGGTCCTGTTGGACAATGGGGCTGACCTGCTGCAGGCAGACAAGTTCGGCAATAACCTGGTGCACTTGATGATCTGCTGCGCCGTGATGGACAGAGACCTGGAGGACCAGTTCATAGATCTCTTCACAGGCGCCATGGGTATGTCTGGCACAATCCTCTCCATTTACACATACAGTATGAACTAGTTAACTAGAATCTGTATATAGAGAGCAGTAAAATGCTCGATAGACAGTATTCGAGTTAACGAAGCTGATAAATGATCGTAATGTAGCTGAATGGAAATGAATCCAACCTCGAGAAAACAGAAACTTGGATTGAAGCAATATTGATATACAGAGCTTCTACTCTATCTGCAACTTTCTTGTTGATACTTATCTCCAAAAAGTTATTGAGTCATCTAAAAATGTGAGTTCCAACATCCCACGTTGTTTCTCATCATGCCTGCACTGTGAGGACACCATATAATTTACATTTTAGTGCTTTGAGATTTGAGCCCCTCAGATATCGTAGTGTTCTTTTTCATTGCTTGACACGTGCATGCAATATCGCGTCCATACACTTTAGACGACAGTTGTTTCAGTATACGCGCGTGGTGTTGTCTGTTGGTCACATATTTACAGCCACAGTGGAACCTGGCCACGTGGACACCGCCTATTTAATTAAGGGCACATTTATTACTTGAAGACCTTTTTTCTGCGTCCCTCTTTTCATCGAAATCCCGGCTAAGCATAAGAATTCAACAAAGTCTTATGTAAACATCGAAACCCGCTTCATATTGGAGATATTGGTCTTGCACGGTTATTTCAGGCCACCGTGAAATAAGAGTACGTCTTTCGAATTCCTTCTGGTGGAAGGTTGGCTTATGTTGCATGTTTAACAAATATCATGGTTACAAAGCTTCAAAAAAGCACGAGCTTAAGTGTAGTGCTTCCTTTTAGACAAATTCATTCTGCTGGTAATTTATTCTTTCTATTGTATTTGCAGATTTGTTGACGCCTGCACAGAAGAGAGATGTCCTCCTGCAAGAAAACCAGCAGACCCTCAGGCCACTCGAGATGGCTGCTCAGCAAGGCGTGTTCAAGTTCACACTGGCAATCTTTGAGAGCAAGGACGTGTATGTGACTGTAGTCAATTCCAGTGTGACAGGGAAACGCCAGCTTTACGACATCACAGAATACGAATCGGGAGTTCTGGAAACAAGGTGCGACAGATTTCCACTGAGATTCTTCTCATACATGGATATTAGCAACATGGACATGTTTGCCCAAGTCAATATGTCAAAGGAATTTCTCAAACAGTGGATCTATGCCAAGTCCCGCGTGAATTTTGTATTTGTAATCCTTTGGTTTCTGGAGAGGTTGTTTCAGCTATTGGCCTTCGTCTTTCTGGATGTGATTTCCGTTGCACCTTATGTCAAAAACACCACATGCAACAACATGTTCACGGATATTATTCCTGCCGGCGTGTCCAACACGGACTCTGGAATCGTGGCTATGGCTGTCATCGTATTTATCTACACACTGTTGTCCATCATTTTGGACTTAGCCGAGATGATAAAATTCTATGCTACAAAAGAAAGTTTGCTGTTTACAAAGACATTGCATGGATCAAAATCTCTGGTGGTTCAAGCGTTCTTTTACAGAGGTGCCCACATGCTTACTAATATCCTGATAATTATAGGTCTTATTCAGATCTACTTGATCAATGACCCCAGAGGTGTGACGATGGATTTCACACGGCTGATTGCACCGGCTCTTATGACCTGGTCACTATTCTATTTCTTCCAGGTGGTTCCCGCAGTGGGCCGCTTTATCATCTCCATGCAGAGAATGATCAGCTCTCTCATCGTGTTCTTCATTGTATATTTTCTCATGGTTCTCCCCTTCATGATCGGCTTCTCCCTCATAATTGCCTCCCACAGTGCGGAGGACTGTGTCCCTGGTTTTGGCTTTTTCTTGGAAGGCATCTACACGACGTTCTGCTTGATGCTCAGCATCGTCAACTTTATTGACATGTCACACACACCGTATCCGTTCGCAATCTGGCTGCTTCACATCCTGTTTGTGTTTGCTGTGGCCATCCTGTTGCTGAACTTCCTCATTGCTATTATGTCCGAGAGTGTTGCCACACTCAGTGACAACATCGATGCTGTCATCTCCATCCAGCGCATTGCTTTGCTCATCCGAGTGGAGCGTAGGCTTGGCAGACTGATGGGTGCCTACTACAGCTGGTCGAAGGGAAAATTACTACACATGAAAGGTGAAAAGATGTACTTGCAAACTATCGACAGCTCGTTCATTGGAAATGGATCAAATTAGGTGGATTCTGGAATTAATTGATTTGAAGACATAGATATATGAGCATTTTATTTTTGTAACTAGTAATATGCTTGTCATAGAATCCAAAAGAAAACATAATGAATGATATACGTGTGAAATATGTATTCAAAATGTGTAGATACATCATATTGCCATTGCAAAAAGTGAAAGGGAACTTTAATTTCCTACTACATGTATGTCCACACTGATGGGTGCTTTGGGGGATGAGTGATAATGAATTTACACATTTTTTTTCATATTTACTGTATGAATATAATTCCCTAAAAATACCAATACTCGTATTCTCAAATTCATATACAAAAGTAATATAAAGATTGCAAACGTGTTATTTGTTATATATCACATTTAATTTAAAGGTTTTTTTTCTGCAGTGATAAAGGCACGAGAAATCGGCTAGTTACATGTACTTGATTGCATAATGTTATGTTCTGCTCCTTTGAGTTTGCATTATGATTTTAATATCATTCTTAGTATTAATTATGTCCTACGTGCTTATATATTATTAGCTACTAAGTAGTTTTTCCATGGTCACAGTGACCTGCTATAAGTTCAAACAGTTTTAATAGGAAGTTAATATTATATTTAAGCACTTTCTAAAATGTTACCAACATATATTTTATCAACAAATTCTTTACTCGCAAATGTTTTACTAGGATTGATTCTACAAATATATTTCATCAAAAAGGGGTTCTTCGTTACACAGAACAATATACATGAATATATACTCACATACTAATTATATAATCAATAAATTATCGCAATGGCAGAGTAAATGATTGTCAAGAATTTTATTCGTAACATCAAACACCAGCAACTAGTCACCATTCCATAAAATGCCCACATAACAGAAGAAACTTTAAACTATGCCCCAAACACACTTCACTAACAAACTCTACACGACTTGAATCACATTATTCATCTTGAGTGGTTTGTTTCATGAAGACGTACCAAAAAACTAGTAATACGGTAAACCCTCCACTCTGAACCCATCAACAGAAATCAATATGAACTTGCATTTGTCTGACGACTGTGCCTTTGAAAATTGTACTTTTTGACAACTTCACATACCACCTAATTTAAAAAAAGAATAACATTGACATTTCTCATAAATTTCTGAATACTTTTGCCACATACATACTTTCATGTGTAAATTTTCTTACCATCAATTGATGTCAAACACGTTATGCACATAACAAATATTAGATAACATTGATCTATTGGGCAAACAAGAAATTTACAAATCTCTCAGTTTCTAGTTTAGTTTTTTACTTTATGTATATAAGCATAACTTAATTTTATTTCGTATCCTATGTTTATCCTTATAAAATGAAGTGTTTATATGATACCTTCTTTAAAAGGGATCAGAAATTCCAATCACTAGGTCTAAATTTTATTTGGCATTCAAGTGGGTGCATTAGCTATCAATTATGTTACACCAATATTATTTCACCCCCCCCCAAAAAAAAAAAAAAAAAAAAAAAATGTCACAAAATTGAGAAGCAACTCGTGTCAGACATGCAAAATGCTATATAAAGATTGAAAATCTCATTCATTTCAAATCAACAGTCAATAAAATTTTTAGACTCACTCAGATTTACTTTTGCTTGAAGAATACTACTTCTTCAGTATGGTAATTATCTTTTTGTTTTTTCACACATTCTGACACTATATTTTAACATATAATGTAACAGGGGGTGGGGGGATATTTAAAAATTCTTTGAACTTATTTTCCATTCTCTTTTTGAAACCAAACTGCTCTGGGCATCTGGTAGATATTATTTCCTAGCAATAACAGTTCATAAAAACGTACCAACTAGCCCCACATTTACAAATTAACATTAGCAAATCTATAATAAAAGAAGTTCTTAATATACATGTGAAAACACGTGACAAAAAAGAAATCAAACAAGTTCCTTCTAAACACACTTTCTACATTGATAAACATACAAAAACCTGAACATTTAAGCCAAGTCCTTATCTGCTTATACTTGATTGTTAAACATTCTAGCCCCGTAGGAAGCAAAATGAGATTGGTAAAGCCATTAAATTTCAAAATTACTGTCTAAGTAACAGAACAAAAACTTGTGATTTGTTAGTGAATTTTTTTTGACCATTGTTGAAATTGATTGAACTATCGTTTTTATTTTTCTTGAAGATATTGTTAAGGACATGATTGAATCATTGATGTTTTGTTTCCCCCCTACAAATTGGTAATATAAGGCCATGTCCTGATTATAAAAAATATCTTTCAAGTCATGTACTAGTTCAACCAGGTAATAAAAGAATGAAGAATTATTTCCTAAGATGACACATGAAATCATCTCTGACACTACTGTACATGTACATGTATGTAGGGACACATCCTAAACTTACACACACGCCCTCAATCATATATAATTGCGCAAAAATGAGGCTCTGGAGGGCACATATTCTTTAACCTAACCTAGCATTCCATATGTGGTGATAAGTGTTTATCTTCCAACGCATGTCACATACAATTATACATCAATATTGGGGCCAACAAATTATCACATTTAGTTAATCCCCCATCAGTACATCTAGTAATGTACATCTATAAGTGGTAAAATGGTTACATCCAAATATGTAGTACTACATGTATATAAATACTACATACACATTAAAAGCAAAATAAATAAGCAGCCATATTGAAAATGTATTATTATTTCATCCATCTTGATTATTAGTTATATGGTTATATGGCTACAAATATATATTATCATTTTTGCCTCCTATCCTTTTTGATTACAATTAATTCCAATGTATATTTAGAAGAGAACTTTTTTATGCTCTAAGCTAACAGATAAATGCACGTAATGTACATTTTAAATAAATACATTATAATAGATATATTAAAATAATGTACAATATAAAACATGTACATGTACATGTACATAACTTTTCATCCTATTTGTCATCCTGCGATGAAACCTGCATTAACATTTACATCTGTATATATCTTTCCTTATTAGGTAATTGACTACGAGTAAATTAATAGTCACATTGTCAAAGATTATTCCTTTCCCAGAACCATGCTTTAAAAGTGTTGAATTATGAATCTACATATGATTTAATAAGCACTCATACAATTTCAATATCAAACATAATTATAAGCCTACATGTATATCTGATGCTTTCCATCAAGCTCATATTTCTTAAAATTAAACCTTTAGACAAACACATCCACTCACCATCGTAATTACTATAATTTAATAGGAAGATTAATCTATTTGAATTCCCCCAAAATGTTTGAATCACATAATATTGAGCATCACACAAACAAATCAAAAAATAAATCAAATCTGATATCTCCATGATATATAGCGCTTGGCGCTTAGGTGGTATTCACCCAGTTTTTGCATACGAACAATATCCCATTCAGTCAACAGTTGCATGACTTTACACATGAATATTGCATCAAGTCAAACAGGCATTCAGAAGTGTATAGGTCTGTCCATTCATTAGTAGCAAATATCTTAATACCAAATAGACTTAGTTACACATGCACATTTCTTGCAAACTCTTCTAATTTATACTTTGCACAATGTCCTCTTGCATAGCAAAGTAAAATAAATAAGCAATGAATATTTCAAGTTCCCATGGACTTACACTACATCATGGCTGAATCTGAAACTCTGGTATTGGGAGCAATCAGGCTTTAGTGTCTGTGGACTTCATGCTGTTGAAGTTTAGGCTTTGCAAGCCACTAAGGATGCCGTAGGGTCGCAGATGGTACACATAGTACTCTAGGTTGTACATGTCTTCTTTGGACACCCAGTGGAATGTAACTGCATAGTCACTCAAGCTGTCTATTCCCTGCAGAAAATATATTACAGTGTATATATTTATTTATTTATTTATTATGGGGGGGGAGATTTTTCATGACATAAAATTATAGTTGCTTGTGATGAAAAGAAGTTTCACCAAAAGGGTAAAATGTCAAATTAAATATTCAATAATTTTTGCCTTTTTGTAAATTTCTCTTATAATTCCCTTATCTTTTACCTCTAGTTGAAGGGTGAGGGCTTTCATAGAAAAAATTCTAATTCAATGCTCAGTCCAAGCAGGAAGTGTTTTAGATATAATTCTAATTAACCATCAATAAAAGATACACAGTATTATACACTTTTTGTAAACTTCAATGATAATTCCCAAATATTGAAATTATCTAATTTCTCCCAGCAGGGAATTATTCAGTGTTTTTTAGCGATAAGGAAAGATTTTGAGGTTTACATTTTTTTATAAAACATCACAATCATCTCAAAACAGAACTCTCACTACTCTAAATACAGAACAAATTTTCTCAAACAATTCATACAGACATCAACTACTGTACATGTACATGTATGGGTTTAATTTAAAAAGGCCCTAGTGCTAGTGAGTTAGTGGGTCATTGTTACGTCAGTCTTGAAATATGTTTAACCAATTAATTAAGCGCCTGTTTGCTCTTGTGCATGGTAATTCGATAAAAAATTGTCACTTTGTGGCAAACAAGTCCAAAATCATTGATATTCAATATGTCCCTTTCACATGAATACATTTTGATAAACACACCAGGTACAATGTTCATGTGTGCAGAATGAGCACTTAGAAGGAACCAAAATGAAAACAAAAGGCTGTTTGCACTTTACAAAGTCAAGTGACTTAAAACCCCTTTTGATTGAAATGCATTATCTATAATGACAAATACAGTGATTATACTCAACAACGAAACGCAATTTGCAGTCACAAATCCCTCCATTGCAAATGATATGCATTGTTTACTCCATAATCCACTTACATTATTAATAGGTAACTGGCATATACCCATGGGGATGATAAATCAATAATAGGAAATATAGTCACATGCCCTATTCCTGAAGTAAACACCACCCATCTCCCACCCTCACCCCACTATTCAACTAAAATTTTGCATACTACACGTCTTCAGCATCTGCACTGTCCTGGCACCCACTACTGTTTGAACAACCTCCCCTCACCCCCTCAAACCTTGTACTAACCACTGTCCTACCAAACCTCACTTCCCATTCTGACACCATCCACCATTGTCCTGATAGCACTTGGCCACATCAACCCCATCACCCCATCACTAATCAACAAAAAAAATTGCATAGTACAGGTCTACAATATCCACAGTGGTATGCGGACACCCACTAATCCAAACATCTCATCAATATGTGGAGGTGTCCGGTCAAACAGACGTGTACTGTGCTTCAATTGTTGTAATGATGCTGGGATGCAAGATCAATTGTAATCAGAAGCAGATTCAGGGATGCGGGACAACAAACAAAAATTAGTTGAGCCATTAATTCAAATATATGAATATCATCAGGAAATCTATTACAGCATCCCATCACAGCACTATTTTTTAAATATGTCTATACTTGTTCTGTCCAATTTTTTCATTGTTAAATTATGGACAAGGCAAGATTCAGTTGGGCCGCCAGATTCTGAAATCTGGTTGTCCATTGGGGGACCGGTCATTTGGGTAAAAATATTCATAGAGTCCTCTAGTGATGAGAACCACTGATGTAGCCATGAACCAGATTGCAGTTTTAGTCGCCTGTTGCACACATGTGGTCAGTATGAGGTGGTGATCGAAACGTGATGAGTTCAAATCTACCTTCACTCAATAAACTTTTACACACTTATAAAGTCTTAGCATTTTAATGATAATTGTTCTTACATGCTTAGCCCCAAATTTGTCGTAATCCTTGAACCAATCTGGGTAGTTTCCATGTATTACATGTGGTGGTATCATGCAGTGGAAGCGAGTTCCATTCCTCGCATCACGAGAGTCACCAGGCAACACATCTACAATACAAGAATTATCAACCTTCTTCAGGAAAGTGTCACTCCTTGAGATATAAAAAGCACATTTTTCAGTATATACATTTCATCTTAAAACAAGTTAACACTACAACCATGCCTAGAGGTAGCCATTGTATTAACACACAGGATTTGGCAAAGAAAAAGTGAAGCATTTAATTAGAAACACAATAAACAATTCATGAAATGTACATGTAAGAATGATAATTTAAATGCGTATGGACAATGCACAATGGACAATTCGTATGGACATGTGGTTTAGAAATATAAATCTAATTAGTCATAATATTTTGCAGATTACACTTACATGTACAAGCATATTATTATTGAGGATTGCACTAAACTCACTGACAGTGAAAGGACTTGTTCACTTTTTTAATCCATCTATTATTCAAAATTTATTGTGGCAGATTCAGTTTTTCTTAACAGGAGGGGACATGGTTGCAAAAATGCTGAAACCCCATCCAGCTATCTACAATTCATACCACGTAAGTCACGTAATACATGCTAACAAAGGTGAGAATCAGCTTCTATTTTGATTCCGTTGAGACAACAGCGAAATGTCTGTAAGCCAGTTAAAAAAACAGGATTTTAACAAAAGAACAATTCTTTACATACCAGGAACAGCACTCATGATGATGGATTGACTCATTGTTGTCGATGAATGTCTTGTCTCTTGAGCCTATGTGTTTGGTACAGGGAACAAATACCTGCACACTGGGTGATTTAAGTGGTGATAGGTTGTTCATGCCCGTCAACACTCTCTATTCCTATTAATCAGCTCTTGGTACAGGTACGAACACCGTAACATGCACCTACTGATTAAAGGCGCGGGAAGTTTTTCTTAACGAGGCTTCCGAACCTCGGCCTTGGTGTCGCCACAGTCTAGCATTACATTAGACAGTGGCGACACGCTGTGTGAAGATCGACAATGCAGTGGCAGACGTACGACGTAACGGATTTGGCGACACTGAGTCTGCCGTGGTCGGGCCGCGAACTCACGACGCAAGCAATTCACATTTCGCAGTCCTACGTGCTAACCACTGTACCATCGATTCCCATGAACATACCAGGAACAGCACTTACCAACATTCTGGAAGCACTTGCCCACGTTTATGTCTTCAACGCCACCCTGGATGCTGCACTTGTTATTGATGATTCCATCACGTCCGAAGCGAGTGAGGCCTTCTCGTGACGTCACATAGCCAGCCCCCCCGCTCATGTACCCATTCTTCAGGAACTTCTGTAAACAAACAGCATGTACAGTAGAACCTTGATATGGCGACACTTCTCTCTGGGACTCTACAGGGGCTGAATGCAGCAGCCATTATTGAGCCTGTTCAGGTGACATTTTAAAATCGTTATTGATGGACACGCGACAAATGCACCTTTTTGACAGTTATATCATTTTAAAGATGCATACAAAATGACCACAGAAACTCAAGAGCTATTTTTAATAACCCCATTTACATGCTGGCTTATTGTACGTGCCTCAATAGTACAAAACACGCTTTCATGCAATTTATTACAAACATTGGTAAAAATAACATAGCAACACATTTTATCAATCCAGTAATATCGCATACCCATTAGGTGTCACCATTTCTGTAAAACTAATGAAAATTTAAATCAAAGCAACAGAATTTTGCGGACAGCTTATCCAGAAAGCAATACCTTATCATATCTTGCATTTCCCATAACCACTGCTGACCCAGCTTTGTATTGTTTTGGTCTACAATACAAAGCACAGTAGGGCAAATGAAGAAAGCTAACAAAGCTCATTTTAAGTTAACTCTTCACTGCCAGATAGATTATGGACATACCTAATAAGTAAGAAGTATAGGTTAGATACACTAAATGTACAATGAGAGTGGATCGCAGTGTGAAGCACCATAATGGTTTGAACACACCATTCAATCGTCCGCACTCAAACCACTTGACCCAGTCCATGCAGTCATAGATGAAGAATTTGCTGAAAAAGGTCTAATCACATCCAAACATGTGCAGAACAAATGCAATGGCTCTAAGCAACAAGTCTAAGCAACAAGTCCGCAACATTGTCCAAATGATGTAACATATACATGTAGCTTGAAGGGCATTTAGACGTCCTTATTGACGTCCAACACCTACTTTTGTTACTATACGTTCCGTTCGTATCATGATACAGTATACTTAATTTAGTTAATATATAAAGGTTCTACTGTTTAACAAAATTCAATATGGATGATGAAACCAGTATTATTCACAACACACATGCACACTACAATCATACTTTAAGATTATTTGTGGCTGATTACTTGTGTACTTTTAATCAAGATTTCTATGACATTTTAGTCAACTTTTAACAGTTCAACTTTATTAACACTAAAACTAAAAATAACTAAATAGTGAAATTGAAATATAAACAGATTAGTGCAAAACAGAAACACATTATGTTATATTGTATCAAAAGTGCTCAGAGAGCATAGCGTCACTATATTAATGTTGACTTATCGTCAACAGATATCTACTTCAGCTATGTTTAGAAAGCACCTGCAAACCAATGCCAAGAACATAGATGTAGGGTGAATAAAACATCAAATAAGACTTTTTGATGCTTTGATTGCAAAGTAAACATATTTATTGCCCATGGATTAACGTTGTTCTAGCGACGCTGTGCTCTCTGAGCACTTTTGCTCTAGTTACCTTTGCTATTTGCGGCTGTACATGTGTAAAGACAATTTCAGATTTGATAATGTTCACAGAATCCAAGTAATAGAACTGCCGAAAATCACCCCCCGACCTTGTTATTTGATCTTTTAATGGTAAACTCCATGTGTGTGGTCTCATATTGAATATTTTTTCTTCTTCTTACAATGCAATATGGTACAAAAATATTAAAAAGTTTTATTCCTTTTGAAACTAGTTTCAAGCCAAGAGGCTCCTTTTCAATCTTCATGACAACTACTTTTCATCAAATTTATATAATCGATTTTTACGAAGATTGAAAAGGATCCTCTTGGCTTGAAACTAGTTTCAAAAGGAATAAAATCTTTAAATAAATTAAATAGATCTTTTTGTAACATATTGGATGGTAAGTAGAGAAAATATATATATTTAATATTGTGCACATATCATTACATTCATGAACCTTGATCAAATAAAGAGTAGAGAAAAACACATTATCAAACGAATAAAAAAAACTAATATTTTCACCGTAACTCTACACATATGAAATTCATGATGAAAAACCTCAACCTCTCCCAAAAAACTATAGGCATATAGGAGAAAAAATACCCATGGAGAATAATACCCACATAAACAAATATAGAGAAAAGACTAAGTTTGTATGTGAGCCCATTGTCTATCATCATCGCTTCACGGAAATATTTTTCATAGTGTCTATTTCCAAGGAAACCCATGTATCACACGTCCTAAGGGAACAATCATAAATAACGATGCCGGGGGGTCCATTTTAGGGGAGCAAAGAAAAAGTTAACCGACCCTGCCCATCAACATTTTAAAAGTTGAATGACCCCCCCACCATTCGCTAAAGAAAAAGTTCTCTATATAGTCATTGCATTGCTAAAAAAAAATATTTGAAAAAAACATACCGTAGCGTGATAAAAAAGTTCAGCGACCCCCCCTAAAGGGAATCAGAAAAGTTGGACGACCCCCCACCTTTATGGACGACCCCACCGGTATCATTATTTTTTATCGTTCCCTAAGTGAAAACATTGTCACATGATGACACACATGTATGCAAACCTGTCAGATTTTTTAGATGATATTTCTATACTTGAACTTGGTATATTTTCTGTTAGTTATGGCATTAATCATATATAACAAGAAAAAAATCACCAGCATATCATAATATAAACAAATGTGCAAACTTTTAAATGTTTGACACATTAGCACACCAGCATTTGTTTTCACTGTGTAATCAGGAAACAGAAGCGAGGATTTTTCTTGACAATAGACAGCGTTATAATATCTATCAGCGGCCTGAGCCTTCAATTTTTAGCGATCTTTTCTAAAACTCATTTGACTGATTTACTTAGGTAAGCTTCAACTAAATTAGCTTGCTGACAACATTTGAAATATAATTTTCTTCTCTCTCTCTCTTTTCTATGGCAAGGAACCTCTTACCACTGTCTTGACATAGCTTTACAACCCTGAGCTTCCATTTGACTATACCACGTAGCCCTGACAGGACTTGAACTCACGACCCCAAGGTTGTGCGACCAGAATGATACCATCATCCCGAGCAGCTTAGGGTTGTAAAACCTGTCTTCGGCTATGTCAATACAGTAGTAAGAGCTTGCTTGGCATAAAAAAAAGAGAGAGAGAGAGAAGAAGGAAATTGTATCCACAAGCAAACTTGGGAAAAACACATAAAAAATTTGAAGTGTGCAATATTGATGGTCAAATGAGCATATATATCACTAAAAAAGCCGTATGTAAGACCTGGCTTTTGTGTGATCAATGTTTACTTGACAGGAGCCATTGATATACTGTTAATTGTATCCAAGGTGTACATACAATGTATATACCTGGTACATGTACTTCCAATTAAAATTATCGAAGATTGAAGAACAAAAATTGATTGTGAGAAGTCATACTACGGGCTACATGAAATCTGAAGAATGGAGAACGTACTTCACTAACTGCAACCTACTTTAAAAAAAACACTGGCAGGTCCAGGTTTAGGAAAAGGGGCGTGCAACAAGAGCATTACACACACTTTGTATGCACAAAAAGCTTGCGGACATGCCAAAACCATCATTTAATTTTTTCATTTAAGTGGTTGGGGGTAATGCTCACTGTGTCTGCCATTGCAGACGATGCACGGTACTAATGATCACAAATAGACCAATAGATGTAACACTCACATTATCCACATCAAACATATTACACATTGTTAAAATTAACAAACCATATATGTAAAACCCACAAGATGCAAAGACAAGAAGATTTGTAAAATGTATTTTGTTTAGGAGAGCATTAATTTCTACCTTTCGTTTTGCCTGCAGTACGTGTGTAAAGACAATTTCAGATTTGAAATGTGTCATCAACATAGCATTTCAAAACATTAATTAAACACACAATATATTCAGTTTCAACATACACAGAAAATGGAACGTATTCACTTTCAGTCTTAGAAAATGGGATTGAACACAAGCAAAGCACACAAGCACACAAGCACTTAGTAAAAATAGGTAGATGTTATTGTGCACTTATTATTACATTCATAAGGTAAAAAACGGTCAGTTTTCTAGTCCCCCAGCTCAATGGGACCTTTCAATGGCTTCTATCTTTGGTCCCAGCCTCTTTGATCCTTCATCTAATTCAATTGGTTTATGTCTCATTGTTAGAAGTTAGTCATTAGAAGCATCTTTGTAACACGTGTGCTGCTCATTAACATTTATATTTTAACACTATACCAAGAGGTTAAAGTGTTAGACCAATTTACCTGAAAATGTTGACCAAAGAAGATCGGTTGTTCAGGAGAGTATGACGAGAGCATGTAGCGAAGATTCTCCACAATCACGTATGTGTCAGTATCTGCCTTCATGAACCAATCGTAATTGTTCACCTACAAGTAAGAAAGCAAAATACACTTTGAGCTCATATGTAAGTGTGTACATGTATTGGAAGGCATTGACTCACCATAAATACGTGTCTATATCAACTGCTACTGATGACTATAACAAAGAAGTAGGGTACTTGGATTCTTGGAGCCACATGTATTTCCATTTAGTTAGGCATAGACAAGTCAAAGTGTTTTTAATATAGAGTGGTAAAATTGTTTACAATAACCACGATTGGCCCAACTTTAGGGCATTATGCCCATGGTTGGGTCCATTGTGGTTATTGTGATCCATATGAAATAGGTGTCACGTGTCACTGTTTCCAACTCCAGAATTCTAGCATACCCAGTTGCCATAATCAGGCTGTTACTTAGAACACCCTTTGCTGTTTATGATTATTACAACATCTATATTCAAAGTTCACCATACAATGTATGATTATGTTATGCCATATGTTGATCAATTGCCATCAATTGCGCGTTTTGTACAAAAGGATGCTCATTTAATATACTGCATCTTAATTGCTGCTTGATTCTGAAACATTTTTACCATCAATCTTAATGAAAAATGAGAGATTCAGAGAGTTGTGACTAGTTATATGATTAAGTGTGTAACAATAATAAGCAAAAACAGTGATGGATTTAATAATAGTGTATTCAAGATGAAAATCGGAAGAAATATCAGTATAAAACATAAACGAGAGATATAGAATATTGGTGAAATATATATTGGTACATACAATATTGTCAATATATTGGTTTATCTGTGATATAAAAATAGATACTCAACATTATCAATTTAATCGAAGAAATGATATAGCCAAAGTAATGTGAGTTTGGAAAATTATAAGATATAGCTGATAGTACATTTCTACAAATATATACGTCTATAAATGTTTAAGTTAAGTACATGTATTGATACAAATAAACTTTTTTGGTAATAGACTTCTTCACGGAACAAAGCCTTTCCTAATTGTTTTTTTCTAATGACACATGCATGGTGGAAAACAATGTCGTCTATTGCTTCCTAAATATTCATAAACCTCATGTTAATTATCAAAGGGTTTAACACACTACTTTTGATGGCTCGAAAGTAATCTTTAAACTCTTCGATGATAATAATGTCAAACTTGAGCATATATTCAATATAAACCTGGTGTTCAGTAGTTGATCCTAAGGAAGCAGATTAAGCCATGACTATAGCCTACAGAAGTCAAAAAGTTTTGAGGGTTGGGGGTGGGGGAGGGGAGGGGGGAGAGGCCAAATACACTGCCTCCACCACTGGGTCTTCCAACATGGCAGATACTCAGTTCCGTTTCTTCGATATGAGACAACCCCAAAATACATTTGTTAGGAAATAATTAAATCTCCGAAGTCAATCATTGCCACATCAATCAAATGTTATTCCAGAGTACAAGTGTCATCTGCGTGAGGATTGAGGACACACAGATTTTCATAAAAAATAATCATATTATCAGGGTTTATTCATCCTGCTGACTAAGGGCACTTTCCCACCAATAAACTACTGATGCTAACCCTGCACCTCCGTGTGTTTGGTAAAATTCATCTAGTATTTTGTTGATAAGAGCTGAGAAGACACCAAGAATCTACACCAGTTACTCAGAAAAGTAATTTATTATAATTTAGTCTGATTTAATTAGTAAGCTCTCAGTATCACAAAGAAATGATTTCTCAGTAGCATTTTGATTCATCATATTATGAAGGTACAAAACCTACTCAGATGCTTCTTTCACGTCAAATATAGACGTTGATATACACTGCAGATGAGTCATTTTAGGAATCGAACTTATGACATGTAATGTCTCACCACTGACTTCCTTGTCACCTCCAAGCTTTAGAAGTCAAAATGCGCTGATTGTTGTTGCAAGTTGCTGCCCCGTGCACAACCATAAAAGAAACAACTGAGTAGGTTTTCTACCCTTTTAAATAATCTCTGTGCTCATTCAGAGGTAGTTGTATAGGCAGTTGTTCTGGATAATGCAGAATTTGGGCAATGTCCTGATACTTAAAATAAAGGTGTGTTTACATGTACGTCCCAATATTGCACATCAATTCTTGTTCTATGAGTTTTGATGACCCATTGAAAACATCAACTAACACTAAGGGAATTTTAAAAGCCAATTACAGTACATTAAATAAATGTGCTTACACTAGCCCAAGATATACAAACTATTAAAATAAAATTTTGTCTAGCATTTTTGCCATAACTCATTATCAGTCTTTTATTCACCTCGACTCACCTCATTTTCATAGAGGTACTTAATTGATGCCCAAATCTTCTTGGTCAGGTCATAGTTGCCCGTGTCAGGAACTTTGAGCCCCACAGTTGGGTAGCCTACAAAAGGTATGTGAACATGTTACATTGTACATTTTAATACACAACACATCTTAAATTACATAAAAAACATACTTTTCACCTTTGGGTGGGATAATTGATTTTCAGCTCCACATCATCATTAAAACGTTTGTGAAATGCACAGCTGTTGTGACTCAGACAAATCTGGGATATGTATCAGATGTAACTTGTAGCCGAGCCTAATGTACACTGCAGATGAGTCATTTTAGGAATTGAACTTATGACATGTAATGTCTCACCACTGACTTCCTTGTCCGTGAAGAAGATGAGTTTGTTGCAGCGCTTGCCCCAAGTCTCCATGACGACCTTGCCTTTGGTCGGCAGGTCTTTGTCAGTGCTTGGAATGAAGCAGAGAACTCGCACCTGAAGGACAGTTGAGTTAATGGTTTATATCATAAAATTGTTTTAGATTGATTTTTGTATAGGCCTGCGTATTCTGACACGATTTTGTTCTTTGATCATTACAGCCATTCTATTATTGTGTAGGCAATCTATGTTGTGAATTCACAATCGTGTAAGCATTTGGACATAATATTATGATAAATTGACAGGAGGGAAAAATAACGATGCTTTCCATTTTTTGCAGAGAATTCACATACCCAAGAACTAAGAACGTTTAAGTCAAATATCGTCAATTTCAAAGTCCCAATGCACCAAATGGTAGAATTCTATGAAATAAAATTCTCTACTTTCTTTGCTGTATGGTAGTCAACATGACATCAATAAAATACCAAGTAATCATTCATTACATAAAAAAATCTCACCTTTTTAAACAGTTCATCTGCTTTTGAAGTGTTATCTGTATTAAAAGAATATATGCAATGAAACATAACCTGCTATCGGGTATACTAGTACATGTATATTATTAGTATATTAGAGTAGTACTACATTAGTATTATTACCTTGCATATAGCGACGTTTGTGAGAACTAATATATGTTGTTATTTATGTGTGTTCTACACAATGGAATACAGTAGAGATGGTCTTTGACGCTTACCGTTATGTGTGTGTTCCTTTGCTACTTGCACCTGATCGATTGGTCCAGTTTTGGGATGTTGATTCCATGTATCTATATCAGTACCATTATTGAGTACTGCCTTGTCTAGCTGGGACACCACCTTCTGGATTGACAGCTTTGAGTCCTCGTTCATTTTGTCTCCAGAAAGACCGAGGTGGTACTAAAAATTATTGAAAAGAAAATGTGAAAATATCTACATGGGGTCATGGGTTAGGATGATAGATGCACAACAAACATATCATAAGTCATAGTCATAAGTCATTAGTAATTTATTTCATATATTAAAAAAAATCACTATAAAAAATACATATTATATACATGTTGAATACAAAATAATATAGCATAATATATTAACAAAACACAAATACATTAAAAACTAATACAGACTTTCGTTCCATTTCCAGGGAGGGCTGAAAAGATGATGACGAACACGAAGATAATGGCAAAGACCACGACAAAGACCACAACAAAGATGACAACAAAGATGACAATAAAGACAACAACATGGATGACAATACAGACAACAAAGAAGATGATGAAAATGACGACGACGCAACAATGATGACAATGACGATGACAATGATAATGAATTAAATGGTAAATTGCAAAAAAAAATCTAGATAAATACTAAAAGGACTCAAATATGCAGCATTCTCCTCACTACCTTCAGAGTATCCAGCATAGAAAGAATGCGCCTCGTATCATTGTCGGCAGGAGGCGGCACAACAGTGACAGGTTCCACTCGCGTTTTCACCACAGAGCTACTGCTGCTGTTTGTGATAGAGTTCTCAAGTCTCTGGTACTTCTCCACCACTGTGCGAACAAGTGCCTCTGCACTTTGCTGCAGCTCCTTGTGATACCTGCAACAGGTTGTGAAGTGATGATTGCAACAAAATGGGTGAATGTTATGTTGAATTGTCTTTTCATACTGATGTTTTTGAGAAACACAATACAAATGTTTATAATTTTATTCTAACCGACAAAAAGAGACTAAATTGTAATTAGATCTTGACTTAATGGATCTCAGTAATCTGCCCGGCCATTTAAGTATGATTATTCAAACAGTTTTTTATCAACCTTGTTCACAAGCTAGAATTAATTGTATTATGTCATAATTAAAACCACAATGTCCCAGAAAGGTAGTTGAAGTGCACAACCATCTTATTATTAGAATCAATTCTTCTACTTTAATGTCAATGGCTTGAATAGTTTTTGTTCAACTTTATTTACGAGGCAAAATTGGGATCACAATCAATGTAAACGTGTTACATGAAGCTTTTACGTTTTAAAGGAATATTAAAACATGTACTAAAGTTTTTGTCATGAATTGAGAAAAGAACTAGGTCCAAACATAACTGTAATTTAGCAAACCCTATCAGGGGGTGATTAGTTGAATCCACTTTAAAAAAACTGCCATCTAAATAGAAATTAGTGGGGATTTTCCCATCAAGACTTTATAATCTAGACTGCAGTCGAATAGAGACCTGAATATGAGGACACGACAAACCTGCTGCCATTGCCATTGTTGTAGATGATCGCCACGAGAAATACGAGTCCCGTGGCAAGACACAATACCAGGAACGCTGTCGTCTTGTTCATCCTTGCGACCCTCCACAAACCTGAAGCGTACACAGAATTTTGTCAAGGTTACTCCATAGTATCTAAGGTGAAATATCCCTTGATGTAAAAGTAATTGCTACAAATTGTTTGATATTGATATGTATTGGAAAACCTTTCAACTACAACATACTAAAAGTCTCCAAAACTCAACCCTCTGAAGGTGTTGCTAATTTTCTGGTTTCCATGGCAACTTCAGATATTTCATATAATCTACTAAATTATAATAATCTATTAAAGTTAAAGCTTTGTGATGCGAGTAACTCCCGTATGTGATGCGCGTAACGGGTATACGCTAACTCTTAATCGAGGAGGGTAACACCAAAATATTTCCTAGCATTTTCTGTTGAAATAGAATGGAAAATAAAAGAAATGACTAAAACAATACTTAAACTAAAAATGTAGAATTTTATAAGAATTATTTAATTTTACGATAAACTATGTGAATCAATACTTAACTGTTAGAAAAATAACAGAAATAATGCAATGCTTAATTTCAACAAACACAAACTATAAGTTCTTTGATAGATATAGCTCACCATCCATTGAATTGTGCTGTGAAAAAAGTTTAACAGTTCACATTAACGATAGTGACTTTATGCTGAGTGCTGGATTCATCCCTGTCCATACAAGGAGGTCTGCGGCCAGTAAAAGGAGTTTATTCCACGTGGACTGTATGTGAATTGTTTGGGACGATAAGAACTGACCAGGCCAGTAATTGTCAATTTATAATTAGTGTTTGATTGAAATCATTGTAAACCTCTAGTTTGTAAAGTAGAGTAATTCTAATCGGTAAAACTTTGTATTTTGCTATTAATTGTTACTTTCAAATAAACATTGTAAAATTCATAGTTGACTTGTCTGTTGGTTTCATAACCCGGGAAGGTTATTTCTACCTTGACTAAATTGGTCGTAACAAGTAATATACGCAAAGAGTAAGCTGGACATTTCAATTACCATAAAGTTGTGAAGGTTCACATTTATGTATGACAATTACATTCTTGTTAAGAAAAGTTGTGAAAATTTAAATCCTAACACAAACTTATCACAATGCAAAAGCAATTCTTAAGATGTTATTCTCAGAGATGTTATT
Source organism: Streblospio benedicti (assembly GCA_019095985.1). NCBI lineage: Eukaryota > Metazoa > Annelida > Polychaeta > Spionida > Spionidae > Streblospio > Streblospio benedicti. The sequence continues at coordinate 14,478,317 of CM032659.1, forward strand.
ATGGTATAAACCAATACATATAGCAGGAACTTAGTTACTTACTTCACGTTTAAAGGCACTGCTAGAATCCGTAACTGTCAATATAACTGCATATATGAAATAAATTAATTATGAATTCACTGCACATTATAATTAATTGATTTTCAATACTTGTATATGCTGTTTTGGTAGATATAGAAGATGGCACAGTTGTTACACAAAGCAGCGTTACCCGCCTAAAAAAATCGCGTTACTCCACTGGCACTGGTACTAGTCACGAACAAGGACTGATAATTAGTTTTAAATAATATGTTTCTGGCCCTCAGGCTCAGTAAATATAACTCATGCATGGTATATATTTACTGTGGGGGCCAGAAACATATTACTTAAAACTAATCATCAGTCCTTGTTCGTGTCTTCACTGAGGAGCCCCCTGGCAATATTCCAAAACTCAAACCACAGGAAGTACAAAGTGTGCTAGATGACATTGAGATTACAAAAGAAACTGTGATGAAAAAACTCAAGAAGCTGAAAATCAACAAATCACCTGGCCCAGATCAACTGCACCCACGAGTATTGAGAGAATTAACTGATATTATTAGTGTGCCATTAATGTTGATTATTCCAGTGTTCCTTGAGGAATGGAGTGGTACCTGCTGAATGGAAAAAGGGTAACATTACAGCAATATTTAAGAAAGGCAACAGGAGTATGGCTGGAAATTACAGACCAGTGAGTCTAACAAGTGTTACATGTAAAGTGATGGAGTCCATCATCAAGGATGTCCTTATAACACACTTTAAGAACAATAAGTTACTCAGTGATAAGCAATTCGGATTCCTTAGTGGACGCTCTACTACTCTCCAACTACTGAAGGTACTTGACCATTGGACACGGATACTGGATGAGGGAGGCCATGTAGACTGCATCTACATGGACTTCATGAAGGCCTTCGACAAGGTGCCACACCGAAGGCTATGTGGAAAACTCAAGAGCTACCATGTCGAGGGCCAGGTACTTGCATGGATCCAATCCTTTCTCTCAGAAAGGATCCGAGTGACAGTAAATGGGGCTTCTTCTGATTGGAAACAAGTCACTAGTGGTATCCCACAGGGCAGCGTGCTAGGTCCAATGTTATTCGTTGTTTACATAAATGACCTCCCAGAAGAAGTGAATTCTGAAGCATACCTGTTTACTGATGATACCAAGGTTTACAGACAGATAACCAGTGATGCAGATACAGCGGAACTACAACAGGACTTGGACAGCTTGCAGAATTGGTCAGACACTTGGTTATTGAAGTTTCACCCGGACAAATGTGTGGTGATGTCAGTAGGAAATTCTGACAAACAAGCTGAGTACACCATGGGCAGTAAAGATGGCAAGTGCAAATTAAAGCACTCAGACTGCGAAAATGACATAGGAGTGCATGTGGATACAAAATTAAATTTTCAGAAACATATTAGCACCTCAGTAAATAAGGCAAATAGAATAATGGGACTGATAAGAAGGACATATACATACTTAGATGAACAGAATTTCCTGATGCTATTTAAAGCCCTAGTACGCCCCCATTTGGAGTATGCCAATGCAGTTTGGCATCCAGAGTTAAAGAAGGACATAGAAATAGTGGAAAAGGTGCAGAGAAGAGCCACTAAACTGATCCCATCACTCCAAAATCTGTCATACGAGGAAAGACTCAGAAAGTTAAAACTACCCACACTGGTGTACAGGCGACTAAGAGGAGATATGGTAGAATATATAAAATAATGAACCAAAAGTATGACCCAGACGTTGCAAACTTTCTACCAAAAAACCAAGATACAAGAACCAGAGGACATAAACTCAAACTCAAGAAATCACATGCCCACAGTAATCTCAGGCTGAAATTCTTCAGCATGAGAGTTGTCAATACCTGGAATGACCTTCCTGAAGAAGTTGTGACAGCACCTAACTTACAGTCTTTCGAGAGGAGGCTGGATAAAGTATGGAAGAATCATCCAGTCCTATATGACTATACTGCAGATATAGCGCATAATGGAAGTGACCTCCACAGAGCTGAAGTCTGCAGTGATACTGAGCTGGATACAGAGGCAACCACAGCCTGAGTCCAGAAGTGTACTATGTGACTATGTGAATAGTTACTAGTACCAGTGCGTTACTCGTATCAGTGGTGAAAAGAGAGACTCTTAAAACAAAGCAATCCAGCAATAAATCACGTAATAAATTGCACCCAGGTGTAGTGTATCCACCTAATAAACATATAATCATACTTAAAATACATACATAGGTATACATAGGTAGAATACTGGATGCAGGCAGTTATGCCTCTGTATCCAGATCATCTTCATCTTCTTCACTGCAACTAATCTGAGTAAGGTCACTTCTGGTTAAATGGGTCTTGTAGTTGAACTTTATGGGTTGATTTTGCCAATGTTTGTCAAGCCTACGCTCAAAAAGACTTAAGAGTGGGAGCACTGATAACCTCTTCTGGCAGGTTGTTCCAGGTTTTCACTACTCTCAGAGCAAATGAGTACTTTCTTAAGTTGGTTCTACATCCTGACTGGAAGAGTTTCATACTGTTTCCTCTTGTTGCACTTTCTCCCCTGAGTGTCAGGAGGGTGGCTACATCTGGATCATACACACTATGTAGTATTTTGTAGGTCTCCACCATATCACCCCTAAGCCTCCTATACACAAGGGTAGGTAATCCCAGTTTTCTCAATCTCTCCTCATAACTTAAGTCTTTCAATGTTGGTACAAGTCTACTGGCACGGCGTTGTACATTTTCTATCGCTTCAATGTCCTTGATCTTGTATGGATACCACACTGCATTAGCGTATTCAACATGAGGTCTTACTAAGGCTTTATACAGTTGTAGGAACGTGTATTCATCTAGAAATTCATAAGTGCGTCTGATGACACCCATAACACTATTTGCTTTGTTGACTTTATCATTCATGTGCTTTTCAAATGTTAGTTTTGGGTCTATAGTAACTCAATGTCTTTTTCATCTTCAGTGTACTGTAGTGGAAATTCCTTTGGTCCTTGTTCTGTGTTTTGAGTCAACTTGTACTTGAATTCTTCTCTATTTTTATTCCCTATTTGCATCACCTTGCACTTGTCAGGATGAAACTTTAAAAGCCATGTATCTGACCATCCTTGCATTCAAATCCAGTTATTTTATTTCACTCATGATAGCTTAAATAAATTGAACTCTGAGCTAGATCTACAGAATTCTCCCATACAATGTATTAATTCATATTGTGGCTACCGTCTTTTCCACCAATTCATATTCCCCAAAATTTACAATATTCAAAAATTAGATTAATTTAAAGTATATTCTCTAATATTTTCGTGTTTTTATCAACATGTTCTTTAGGAGAAAAAAGCATTATATACAAATATGTAGCCTACATATTTGTATATAATATTTTTTTTATTAACCAATGACTATATTCATTGAATTATCGGATTGCCTAGGAACCCGATACAGGGACCCGATACAGCTTTTTGACCATGTGCTTTTGTTGACAAATAACCAGACTACTTTTTTGCTATTTCACAGACAATCATTTCTTCTTGGTATTGGTCATTTGGCCTAACGTTTCCATAGCAACCACAAACAATTATCTGACTACTTTAAAAATATTTCTATTTGCTTGATTTCTTAAAACTTATAAAAAATGAATGCAAACTTTGAGATTGATTATGAACACACTGATCTGTCAAACCTGAGCTGGGAGCTAGAAGACCCTACCCGTACAGGATGGGATGACATTTAATTGTCCCCGGTGAAGAGCTTTACAGCATATTATATAATGTTGAAAAAGAGCAGGAAGAAAGAAATGAATCTGATGATTTAGTTGAAAACTATGAAAATCAATATGACAGAGCTAGAGATGCAGTACTACGAAGACCTCATACATGATGAGTATGATGTCAGTGATAATGCAAAAGCTCTGAAAGATTATATAAATCAAAACAAAAACCACAACACTGTGAGGAAGACAGAAGGTGCAATGACAAAAATCGGTAAGTGGTCTACTGTATTTCTCTTGTATCTAAGATGCGTCCAACAAAAATGTTTATAGAAAAAATATCATATATTTATCGATTAATTTTACTCTATACTGATAAATGACTGTTCTGGAGCTAAATACTATTTCAATTATTTGCAGGGTATGACTCACTGATAAAGGCGAGAAGAGACAGATGGTGATGATTCCTCGTCCGATTTTGACATTTACATCGGGTCATTTTTAAAAGAGGCTAAATGGACAGATGCTAAAGGCGTAGTTCAACAATATGAGCTAACTTCACTTCATCGAGGAATAGCTCGTTATTTAAAAGAAAATGACTATGAGCATGATATTGTAAGTAGTGACATTTTTGCAACAAGCAGAGAAGTGCTAAGAACAAAACGATTAGAGCTTAAAAAGCTGGGGAAAGCAAATAAACCTGACCAAGCCGAACCTTTAATCCCAGAAGAAGAGGAAAGATTGCGTACTGGGGTTCAGGGGAGAAGATGAACACCGCCAGATGGAATGGGGGGATTTGACTTTGACTAAGGATGTGAACAATCAGCCATACCTACAAACAGTTTAACTGTGTATATATTAGCTTGTCATGATATAAAAAGTACTGATGCTATTTAATTGAATTTAGAGAAATCGATTTAATCTTCAATCTGTTATTTTGAAAATAAGTAAAAGAATTTATATTGTATTTTCCGAAAATGATATTTATTGGTTAGTCGAAAGACAATTAAACATAATATAATTCAATCTTGATAAAGGGTTTCATATTCCATTTCATAAGTTGCTTGCAGTGGCTCAGACAATTGCTCTAATATAAGAGCCAATGAGGTATTATCAAAAACTCTAAATTCAATTAATAGCACAAGTCCTTTCACATCATGAAAAGTCAACTTTGATATATTTTTAAGCAGTACAAACTTTTGGGGAAGGCACTTGTTACTTAAAGAATTATTTTCCATCCAATCACTAAAATCCTCTGTCAAAAGCATTTTGGCAAATATGAGCAACACAATTGCATGTGTTGACTTTTGGCATATGAAACTAGGTACGAAATTACAAGATATTTCATATAACCAAATGATTGATCACATACCAAAGAAATAGATCAGCGTATTCTACCAACATTTATTAAGAAATATAAACGCTTGCCACGGCCCCTTTCAGTAAATTTACAAAATTTGAACATTTGACCCACCAGTAAATTTTCAAGAATCAGAATATTTGACACCTCCCCCCCCCATATTCTTCCATTTTAAACTTCTGCCCCCCCCCACGGCTTAAATCAAAACTTGACCCCCCTCAGCCCTCAGACAATAATTCAGCCCTCAGACAATTTAGATTTTGCACGTGATATAGCCGTCAGCGGTGGTTCCACTGACAGACAAATTCACGAAGGAATTACAATGAAAATAAATCAGACACAGGATACCTCATTAACTCAAAATCAGAGTACCACCAAGGAGAGTTTTCCTAGAGTAGCCATTGTACTATACTAATATTTCGATTGTCATAAGGCATCGACCATTTGATCTCAGGGGGGAGGGGGGGGGCTGCAGCTATTTTCACCATAGCTTCAATTTTTTTTCATGAAATTTGACATCTAATTATTTTTTCTTAGATTTCTGAACCTCAATTATTTTTTTAAAGCTGTATAAAGCTGTTTAAAACCATATTTGACCATTATTTTTTCTAGCCAAATGAAACCTTATTATTTTTTTCACCAATTTTCAGCCCTGCGTAATTTTTTTCAATATTTTTGCTGCCCCCCCCCCCCCCCGAGATCAAATGGTCGCTGCCTAATGTATCCATATATAACTATCCTTTTTGATACTTGATTATTATAAAAACTGTCATGGATAATGAGTGCATTGTTCTAAACAGTTTTATCATGTTGCATAGACACATATCAAAGAATACTAATGTTCACATTCTATCACCAATACCTATCAATAATTGTCAATTCTAACTCTTTTTCACCATCCTATACAGCCTGATCGTATTTCTTCTAAGCTATTGTACATATAATTTATCAACATCTATTCCAAACCATTTTATCATTTTAATCAATGTTTATGTTTCAAAATCTGTTTGTCATTATATCTGAGGAGGGTGTTTACGCACCGAAAACGTTAATAAAACATTTTTATAACTTTCGATTATCCATACAGCAGTGACTAGAAGACAATATACTAACCATGAAAAGAAATTGCGGCCGCTCAACTAATAAGCAAATAAATCCCAATCCAAATAAATCCAAATACGGATTTATAAATCCGTTGACAACGGAGATTATGCATTTGAATATATGTAAACACTTCAGTGTGGGAGAAAATACAATAATCTATGAATTTTAAGGGTACTGTGAACTCTTTAAGGGAAAAAAATATTCTATTTTCAGCTTTTTTAACATTTATTATACTTTAAACTATGAAGAACAACATGTTTTGAAATGAACCTTTTATCTTCAATAGTTTTCCCATTACAACGCATTTTGTAAAGACAAGCTGGAGTGAAAAACAATGACTCATTCTTTGCAGGATTATAACGTTACATGGGCTAAAAATCAAATTTTTACATTTTCAATGTTTTGTATGCTATAAATGATAAAGAACAACATCTTTTTTAAAATGAACCTTTTATCATCAATAGTTTTTTCTTATATGATACATTTTATAGACATCAATTACTATCAATGTATATTGATAGGCCATGTTTAAAGCCCATTTTCTCAAAACTAAGTTTGCATAGTGGATGAATTTTTCTTTTTTATATTTCTCCTTAACCATGAAATCAAATTTTCACAAACGTGTAAATATTTGAAGATATATGCATTCTGAAGAAAACCTTACTAGGGATTTTGATTTTTTTATTTCGTTGTTGAATTATGAACGTTTTTGTATTGATTTGCAAGAAAATTCGGAAAATAGGTGGTTTTAAAACTTAAAATGCATGTAAAATGATAAATAGGAAAAATAAAAAAAAATTGAGGCAAGGTTTTCTAGATAAATATACAAATTTTGTAACTGAATAGTGATTTTGGTCATTTCGATGTTTTACTATCAGTTATATGCTTCACAGACAAAGTTGTCATTTTTTCATTAATTGCTTTATAATTTTTTTTTTTCATCAATCTATACAATTCAAAACATGTTGTGTCATTAGATTAGATAATTATCTACAAAATAAGGTGTAATTTGTAAGAATTGAAGCAATAATGAGTGAGAAAATCAAAGTTTAATAAAATCCTAAGAAAAGAGTTCACAGTCCCCTTAAATGTCATTATTATTATTGTAACACTTTGGGTATGAAAGCTACTGCTAGAACCCTATGACCGTATGCTGCACAACATTCACCAACATGCATTACAGTGTTTTTATCTAAATGAGCAATTCATTGACATTGCGCTTGACTCATTGACATTCCACTCGCGCACAAATAATCTTATCTGCTGATAGACTGTAAAATATAACCAACGTGAATTGTAACCGATCATAATCAACATCAACGCATATGAAAATGGCGTAGCTGCCAGTAAATGTAAGCTGTAACCAATTTAAGGAATCTCGAAGTCTTATTCTCTTGTGCACTGTGATGGGACAGACGCTTATAGAACAAGATTGAAGAGCAGATGCAGGTGTTTTTGCACCACACTTCCAAATATATTGACAAAAGGCCGAGAAATACCGGGTTCAGGTTGGTACAGCCGGTATGAAACCCCCACCTAGTGTCCAACTTTGACGTGGTGTGGATCTGTCCAGGATGATCATAAAAAGGCCAAGTTGTGGTGTAATCTTAGAGTTCTCCTTGTGCATCCTAAACCCGTGTTGACGAAAGGCAGGGAGGAAAACGTTGAGGGGCCATGTCAGCTGTCAAACATATCATGTATTTGATTATAATTTATAAATAAAGTTTTTAAAACCTTTTTTACGTTTATTTCTTCTCTTTTTCTTTAAGTAAGGGAAGGGTTTGGGTTGACCCAGACTCCACTCATGACGCTCCGAGCCGACATGCGCCCATAACTTATTATTGAAACTGAATCAGAAGTGATAACGTCGTAGACACAGCAGACATGAAAAAATGTGCGGCAAAACTGTCTGTATAGTATATAGTAAGGTCACTGTGCTCCTAGCTTAAGAAAGCACTGCGACATTACTGTAACTGTACCGACAACGTGCACTTAAATCTTTTGTGTGTAAAACTAGTAGCCCCCATCCCCTATATATATAGGTTGGATCGAAAACCAATGTTACTACGGGAAGATGAAATATGGACTTTCCTGGCTAAAAAAGGACACAACAGTGTTATTTTTCTATTGCCAGAAGAGGTTGCCACCGGCCCAACCGCTAATGACACCCAGTCGGCCGGTCAGGTGTGTTTCGTAGAATATAGTCATAAGATTACAGTAAATCACAATTTGTATGTACGAAATTGACCCACCTCTCATCGTGAACGCTGCACTGTCTCACAGGCGGAGAGATTAATAAAATAAAACACGAGGCGTATTTATCCGTATATCTGTCACTAGTCTCCCGTTGAACTGTAACTGAAGTGACTCGATAATCGCAATGTTTCAAGAGACGCTTGCAATTTAGAAAAAAAATACACAGCTAAACGAAATATAATAATGTAATTATTATCCAACTATCAAACGTCTTCCCCCGTAGTGTTCTACGATTTCATTTAACACGACAAACCCAGTTCTGTAAGTTGGAACAGCATATGAATACGTTACGGGCATCCATTCACTACTGCCTATATAAAGATTATAGACCTGCTGAAAAGCGTTTGACATCATATTGACAGCTTGTAACATATTCGTAGACTTCTTCTACCTATTTCATATAAAGATGAACGAGCTGACAAGTCATAGCATCAGCAGAGCTATATAAATAGCTCATCTTATCTCTATTGGTGCGCGTTTCCATGTTTCTGGTGTGATTTAAGGTGTGTTCTCATTAACGGCATAAGGTTTTGCCCACTAGAAGCTGAGAAAGACATCCCGCGTGTAAAACCCGTGAAATGCCTCAAATGTGCTCCACCCCCTTACCAAAAATTTGGATCTGCCAGTGCCACCTCCCTTATGCCTAGGGCACAACAGCCCGCAATGTCAGTCTACTGCAAGTCTACTGCCAAAAACTTAAGGAGGTCATACCGATCAGTGAGTGCTCCGTGCGACATACGTAGGCTTTTAAAGGCAGTACGATGGCGAAGAACTTTGACAAGCCAAACGGTATGGGTAAATGCAGCGCGAGCTCCGTGCGTTATGAATGCGTCGGCACTGGGAATGGTTTTACTATTGGCCGTGGGACCAACCTGCATCGAACGAGCGTTGTACTCGCGTACAAGTTACGTTCTAAGCACTGTGTGATTACTTAAGTATGGCATTCGTACATTAACGTAAATATAAATGTAAATGTGCTTGTTTATGGCCACAATGAACAGCTTTTTGCCATTTTCTAGCGACTTTACATCTACACCAGGTCAGTGGCATCATGGTACAGGGAACGCACGGCGTCGGTACTGTGTATGTATCAACAACGTGCAGCTAAATACCTTGTGTGTATATGGAATTTAGTGTAAGGTCACCGCACTGCCTCATTACGGGCAGAACATTGCTGGCATTGGTCGCAGAAGAAGTTAGGCGAGCCAAACGTCTTCTTTGGCCACCCCACGGCCTTAAAAACGCTGTGTTTGTCGCATTGAACACTCACGGATCTTTACGATCTCCATGTTTTGGTCGTAGACTGGCCGTAGACTGACCTTGCGGCGTAATGTGCCCTACGCATAAGTTATACACGAGGACAATGCACGTTCGATGCATATTGATCTCACGGTCACCTCAATTAAATTTTCGCCTCTGCTGGCGCATTCATAACACACAGACACAGTGCTGCATGTGGCCTCTACATTAGACCCGCGGCACCGTGCGACATGGTCATTTTTTGGTCAAAAAAGACAAAGTCCGAAAAACTGCATTTCTAGGAACCTCGAGGCAGCATGATACCGCAGAGAACGGTATGGAACGATTATACCTGGTGCGTAATAAAACTGGTACCGTTTGGTTGCGCCACGATGCCTCATGCCAAAAATTCGGGCAGCTTCTGAGACTTGAAGAAGTGGGCATATGCCTGCGAAACCCGTGCCGCGCCGCACGGGGATTATTGATGGGTATTGATGGAAATTCTCTTTTATAATAGCATATGGAAAACATTGTAATATGCACACCTGATTTCTTTCTGAAAGGTTTGAGTGGTGGTCACCACGTGAGGGTGTATACTGACCACTATATGCTTGATCAGACCTAGAAGCGTCTAGTGGTTGAGCAGATGTGAGAGAACCCGCAATACGTGATGTGCACACACAGTCCGCCTACGATGTTTTAACAGACACATATTCATTGTTTCCTCAGCCTTGGCTGCAAAGTTTTATGCTGTGCGTCGGTACTTTGTTGATCGTGAATGCCTTTTCAGCAGCATTTTTGCTTTATCCCAGTGGCTGCTATGCTGTTTAGACGTTTTTGTGATAGATAATAACTGTGCATGTTTCCAGGTTCTAAATTCCTCATTGGGGCCTGGTACGTGTGTCCGAGGGTAGAATGGGTTATGAACACTGGGAGGGTTTGAGCTATGGTCATCACACGGCAGTGCACACTGGTCACTACTCGTACAGAGGGTGTTGGAAGCATCCAGTGGGTGTGTAGCAGTGATTGATCCAGTGGCCCTGTGCCCGCCCTCTACAGAGCGGGTATGATAGGTGTGATGCAAAGCGGCAACATGCGACACCAGGTGTAATGAAAAAAAAACCCGGCACCAGGCGGCACTGATGTGATGTTAAACGTCACCACATGCCTCCCATGTTGCCCAAGACGCACTCATGGTGTACTCGCTTTTTGCTATGCCGTTGTAGGTGCCTTCTGAAGCCAGGCGCCGTACTCCGCGGCATGACTTTTTCCTGGTACCCAGAAATTTCTTATTTTTTGCCATCCTCCCGCCTAGTTCCGCCCAATATCACATGATACCACCCTTTTGGTATAATGTGTGTCTGTGTGTGTGTGTGTGTGTGTGTGGGGGGGGGGTAGTATACAGTTTTCACTACATGCGGAAAACGTCTTAGACACCGCAAATCTGAACAAGCCATGTGGCTAAAATGTCCGCAACGCCGGTTGTGCCCATGGTTTTACTATATATGCAGGTTCAATACAATGATACAGAAGGAACGAGAGCACACCAATTGTGCTCATTGGTCATGTGTTCACAGCGATAAACACTGTAGGTGTGAACATGGGTGAAATTGGATATATTAAATTGTTATACTCGTTCGTGCAGTATGTGTACAGGCATTTGCTTTATTTTAGGACACTTTTTCCTATTTTAAGAGTACGTGTATTCTATGTGTTTGAATATATTGTAAGGCCGTTCTTAGCGCAATAAATAATTCGTTCGTAACACAGATCAATCATTTATGCTTATTCAAAACCTTCCTCTTCTGTACCTTTTCAAACGTCTGCAATAAATGTTGGCCATTTGTGACGCAGTATGTTTGGAATCAATGTATCTAATGACACGAAAGCCTCCAATGGTGACCACCTCTGTAAAGAGATCACCTCTACAATCTAATACTGCAATGAGCCTTGATAAAGGGGCTGCTGCTCCTCTCAATTCACACCATCTGTGGCCAGTGTAAAAATAGAGGCTAGAATGTAGCTATGATACAAGGCAGGTACTTTTGAGTAAGAAGATCACATCTGGTGTTCTGCTGTCACGTTGAGCAGTGATTATTGCCAATTTGAGCTCTTAAACCAATAAACCTGTTTTGAAGCATTGACTAAATGACTGTGTATGTATCAATCTACTTCCAATGTCACCCAGCTGTTTCTCTGTGTTTACAGGTTCAATAAATTAGACATTTTTCATAGAGGATTGAAACAGTTGTAAAGTTTCGCACTTTTGGCGTTCTACCCATCAGGGCCTGAGAAATGTAAACGATGTCCATGAAGCGTGTCTACATGTAATCGATCTATAATAAAGGTAAGCATTTAAAAAAAGCTCCTCCCCTGCCTTGAATAAATTATTCAAGTGCAGTTTATGGTAGGCTGTAATTATAGTATAGACTCCTCTATCATGATACATAACACACAGATATACAGTTAATTACTTTAAAACAACACATCCATTTGGTTTAAAGTAACAAACTGTTACTTTAAAAAAGTATAATAAAATGTTATGGAAAACCGTGATGTTTTGGCAGGTTTGTTTTAGTGCAAATTTACAGAGCAATAAGATACTGTGTAAAAGTTAAAAGCCCGTGTCTGAAGTTAAGAAATTGTCAATCTAAACTAAACAGTCTTCAACCGCCATGCATGTACATGTATATCAATAGTCAAATAGCCTCTTCTTATATACAATGTAATATAACCATTGGCATGCACACGAAACAACAGGCAACGCATTTTACCAACCTTCAATAACTATTATTCCTACTACGCGTCTCCATTCATATCCCAGTCAATGGGGGAAATCCAATTCTCGATTAGGACAGGATATACCACTATGAAGTGTCCATAATCCAACGTATCCTACTTCTTGATTTTGTGATTTGGCCCAGATTAGTCAACTTTCCATTTGACAACATGCGACGCTTTCTTTTAGAAGTGTGTTTGATACTCAGTATAAGCACACATGTTAACAAGTATATTTATGTTTTACGCAATAGTAGTTGTGTTTATTAGATATGTATCTTATCGCAAACATAGCACTATACTACATTTCAGTTTCACTGCGTTCATTTTATCAATTCACTAGAGTATAAGTGCACACATTTACAACTTGTTGACTTGGTCTCTGATATCAAGTTGACAACTTTCCAATGATTGAACTACCATATGCGGCGTTTAATGATAGAAACACAACATTTCGACTGTATCTTCACTTGAAATGATTTCATTGATTGTATTTGATTTGAGCACTTTATTAACATCTAAAGGCATTGAAATCAATTCATGGCTGTAAAACTGCTCTAATAATACCCTGACAGCTATATTATTTTAAAAGTGAATGGTTGAGACAATTGTTAAAGATTGGTTGCATTTATTTAACTGGAACTTGACCGTAGTTATTATTAAGCAAAACCAAATCAATAGTCTGTTTTCTTTTATTATATGAAAGACGTTTTATTCCATGTGAAAATAAACGCCACTCCCTGTAGATAGGTGTTAGGTAATCGCAGACACCTACATGTGTATTTCTTTAACATTTATTACCTAATGCTGTAGTGGAAGAGAAATACAGCAGATTAATGTATGCTTCTTTTGTGTTTAAAAGTCTGTATTGGTCAGAATGGACGGGCTGCCAATATGTAGGAGGTCTTCATTCAACAGAACGGACCGGCTGTCAATGGGCAGAAGGTCCTTATTCAACCGGATTAGTAAAATAAAGACCACCAGACATCTTTTGTTTAAAGCATCAAAACTTAAAATGAGAGCTTGGAAAATTGAAGGGGATTAGTGCTGAAATCACAAGACATGTCAAGAGTGCAACTTTATTGAAATAAGTTGAGAATGATTATAGCATACACAAATATTTAAGCTCCTATACTTGGTACACTAATTGAACAATTATATGATGTTTATGATACATCCAAATTAAAAAAACAAAAAAAAACAAAAAAAAACAACAACAAACAATTCAAATTCTCATATTTTCAATACAAATAATCAACAAGTAAATTGTGCACAGAATCAAAATTGTGAATTTAAAGTATGGTATTTTTAATTGATCACTACATAAAGACCATTAAAGACATTAAACTACAGACATAGCATCATTTTATATTTTAGCATATTGTTGCTTTTGAAGTCACCGCTATCACCAGTTGATGGTTTAACCCGGTCAGAGCTTTGACTTTCCTACAATGTAAAGAGAACAAGAGTTTACGTTGCCAGTGGGGAGTATATGAAAATTAAACCAATATGAAATAACATGTAACCAAACTCCACAAACACCAGGGACCATGCGTTCTTAATGTCGTTGGTTCCATTCAATAAAATAAAACACCATAGATATTGTTTCAGGTTTGGAGTAAATGCCAATAATCCATATTTTCATGTATTTGAAAATCAAACCAATATGAAATAACATTTACCCAAACACCACACATACCATAGATATTGCTTGGACAATATACCAAAAATCCATATGTTCAAGCCCAACAGCACCACACGCACATACGTGCGCATGCACGCACATGCACGCATGCGCGCTCGGTCGCTCGCGCGCACGCACGCACGCGCACACACACACACAATAAAAATACGAGAAAGGCCTTAGATCCCACACTGAGGAAACATACCAGGTAAGTAAAATTTGAGTTTGTCAGATCCCCACCCGTCGGCCCTTCTATGGTAGAGCCCCATTAATTTTATACGCGAGACATAATGTTTGAGGTAAAGACCTTGACCAAGCCCGCGGGGCTTGGTCACAATCTCGGAGGTCTTTATTTCCAAGACAGACCAACTCTGAGTCTTTAACCTATGCATAATGCACACTTCGTTTTCAAGTTTTCATTTGGGACTGTGCTTTTTAGACGCCTCTGCGTTATTTGTCTCCCTTTTTCTTATTATATGTACCATTGTGATTTACACAATATTTACTAGACTATACGCGGACAGTTACGGCGTCCTCGGCTCGTGTTTTGTCCACAAAAAGACAGGTTCCACGGTAATGTTAACTCATGTTGTGGTGAGGACCTTATGTGTCAGAATGCCATTTCCAGTGTCTGTCTATACTTTAGTCTCTTTGTTGCATTTTGCTTTCCATGGGCATATCCCAACAATTAAACATTCCTTTATGGTGCATTAGATTAATTTTCTTGTATACACAGTCTTGCACCAGAATTCACATCAACATACCACATCCGACATTACTAGTATGTTATATAGGCGTATTTAGTGGTTTCATGGTAATCAATGGGGTGGGTTTATGAGGAAGTGGGATGTGGGAAAAAAGGTTAAAAAAGAGGGATGTGGGAAAAATGGTGAAAAAGAGTGATATGGAATTTCAAAGAAGTGGGATGTTGGAGAAAAAAATCTGTGTTATGTGGGGAAAAGGCCAAACAAAGTAGGGATGTGGGGAAAAGGCCAAAATAATTAAGGATGGATGATTTCTTGACCCATTATACCCCCCCATGAATGGTTTGCGGCATACCACGATACTGATAATGAAACCGAGCAAAGGTTGAACGATTTATTATGGGGATTTGTTTACATTATGACATTGATATCTGATAAAACATATATTCTCTATACCCTGATCAATTAACTACATAATTCAACCCGTGCTGTAGATACATGAGCATTTAAAGTGGGATACCTTCGTAGGTATGATTATGATACACCAGTAGTTACATTATTATGTTGGGAGAGTTGCTTCAATGTACGATATACATATGAACATTGAGCACCCTTCTTACATAATGCAAACTAGCAGAATAAAGTTAGTTGCTGGAATACAGTCTATTTGTTAAGTTAATCAGTTGAGCAGCAGCAGTTCTTCTCAAGATTAGTAGTCTTCTGGTCACTAGTGTATGAATAGTGGTCAAAAATTAGATTAAATTAAACCAAATTTAAATGAATTATAAATTAAATAGTTAAAATCATAAAAATGTTTTTGTAATACATACATTTTTATAATTTTTAGTTTTTGATTACTATTCATACAGCAGTGACCAGAAGACTACTAATCATGAGCAGTACAGTCAGTTTAATATTCCATACTTAACTCTTATACCGAGCACAATTACATATGCAGCCATAGTCATATCTA
>CM032659.1:14494252-14504836 GCA_019095985.1 Streblospio benedicti
TTTTCTTAAATATCAAAGCAACCTCTGGTTCTGGTATATGTGGATGAGATTTTCTGTCTGATATTCCTCGCTAAATGATCATATTCAGTTAAATTAACAGGTTTGCCACAATCTAGAATTGTCTTTTTCCTCTCTTTTTTTGCTTTCTGTGAAGAATTCTGCTGGTTTGAAGAGCTGCTGCCTGTTGTTGAGGTAGATGTGTTTATATCCGGTGAACTGAAACCAAACGATAATACTATGCCTATGGGTTGTATCAAACTTTAGTATTTACGCCTTATATTGACATACTGGTAGTAAATGCAAAGATGCAGATATATATGTTAAAAATACTTTCAACTATAACAACAACGGAATTAAATGATTGTAAAAATGTGTAAATATTTTGACAAAACGAAACCGTATGATAATCTTTAAGATGATACCACAACATACTTTGGCAGGATTCCACAAAATGTGAATGGGACCCCAATATTTTAAACAAAAGGGGAGTTCTAGGACCCAACATTTCAAAACCGTAGTGCGAATGCTGCATGAAATTTAATCTGTATGTAACACTTGACAACTTGTCAGTCACTATTCAGCTTTATCATTATACAAATCATTTCCAAAATCACCCAATAAATATTTTATATCATTTTCTTATTACCGAGATGCATTTACTCCGACTCTGTCTTTGCAAATCACCCCTTTCCTGGCGAACCAAATAGGGCTTCTTCTTAGCAAAGGAAATGTGGTGTTTGGTTTCAAAACAATCACGAAATTGGGAATGGGGTAAGCCAAAATGGTTTCTTCATATTTTAGTGAAAAGATGATTGAAATATGCGCAATTTTAAAAATTATGGCAGTTTAAAGTTGGCCACGCAACACCACCAAATAGAAACATTTTAAATGTACGGCGCTGCAAAATATTGCAAGTAAATAAGGGGCTGTCATAGCACGAAACGTGAGTTGGGAAAAAAAGGGTTAAAGTTCTACATTTTTATGCAGATGCATATTGCCATATATGGTCATCCCGACACATTAAGTGACACATCCGTTTGAAAACATGTCGGAATGACGGTGCACCCATCTAGTACCTTGGCACTTGTTGCACGTCTACTTGTATACTATCAGCCGAAGAATTAGATTCACTGTTCTCTGCTCCAGTTGACGATGCACTGTAGTTTTGACAGTCTGCTTCTGAACACACTGCTTCAGCTTCCAGTCTCCAGCCACCATTCACTAGAGGAACGGTGTTGGTTAAAATTGACATGATAGGGTCCTCCACGCCGTCCGCCCCCGTCTCGTCGCTTCCAGCCACTGCGCTGGCTGCCGTCTGCACTTTTCCAGTTTCGATGTTCAACTTCCAGTGGGTGGACGTTTTTGAGTTTGTGTGCAAAATGTGCATCGATATAACATACAGTGCCATGTATGACATACATGGCAAGTCAACCGCCATCCTGACACAATAAACAAATGCCAGATTTGTGACGATTTTTAGAAAAAAGAAAAAAACACACAATAAAATATTTTTGACAACACTGTTTTCTTATTGGGCAATATGGCGGACTTAAGTAGCTGCGGAACAGTTTTCTTTCAAGTTTTATACATGTTGTGCAAATAGCAACGGCTATTCACAGATATAGTATTTATTATTCGTTAGCAGTTTGATTTGTATACTCAAAACATATTTTAATCTATATTATAAGCTGCACATGTTTAAAACAATTGTCGATAATTAATTCACTGCATAAGACTGATCCAGGGCTCTGACCACCAAACAAATGGTCACCTATCTAGTAATCAAACTGCAAAGTTAACTAATAATCAAACTGCGAAGACACTCCTAGCTAGAGCTGCGAAGTAGAGTTTATTGCCATGCAATTTGCCTAATTTTTTATAACATTAGAATAATGGTAAGCTTTTTGAGGACATTATGATTGAAATTAAAGTATAATAAAAAATGTTCTTTTATGCCATTGGAATCTCATTTCTAGCATATTAATATGTTGTGCGTACAAGATAACATATGCAAATAACTTTTGTATATAAACTAAAAAACACCTTTATGTTTAAAAAATTGTCATTGTAAACCAAAAAGGGCAAGATTCAAGTAATGATGGGGTATATATAGCGGTCGGAATTTCTTCAGCGAGACGTTATTCAAATTGGTACTTTACGCGAATGTAGCGATCACTGGATCATGCTAACCAACACGTTTTCGGCAGACTACAAAATGGCGTGAGTCTAGTCAGTCAATTCCGGAGTTTTCCGTTGTTGACATAGAAAAATAATCCTTTAGTAGCTCATATGATTTTCATCCGAACGTTTTCATATTAACAGTACACATTCTGAAGACTGTCTAGTTTCTCATTTTCACCATAACAAATAATAAGATATAGCAACGAGTCCCGATTTGGACAAAATCGAGTAATAGGCAATACATTTGCCAGCACCGTAAAGGCTGGGTGTTAGATGTGGCGTGCATGTGATTAATGGTCAAATTAAACTATTTAGTTAAACAATTACATAGACTTATCCATATGAATGGAATCGCATATTACTGCAGATTATTTCCATCAAAATTATATATTAATAACGACAATGTATAAAGAATATGATCCAATATATCTTAACATTTGTGGTTTTTATATTTAAGCCTGCTGATATTGTCAGTAGACTTTTTATGATAATGCAAAAGATATCACTGTTTGTTTTAATTAAATATAGTAAAATGCGATAGTTTATAGCTAATTTTACTATCGAAGCTAAAGGAAAAATATCATCTGTGATGTGTGTAAGTGAGATTTTGAAGTCTTAAGTTTTATTGAGCTGTGTATGTTCAAAATGTATTGGCGTAATTTCTCCAAAAAGCATAACATTGGGACAGCTTTTATCATCGCCGCTCCATAATCCAGTTGAGTTTAGTCTGGATGTAACGGTAGCTCCTGTTCTCGTAACTTTCACGTCCTATTAAACTGATTATCAGTAACGTTTAGTTATTAAAATCAGTGAAATAATGTGGACAGTGTTATGACTTCTATGGCATGTATGGTGGTATTGATTGAGGCCATTTGAGGATACGGATGCTGGATAGATGATGTATTAATTTACAGCATGCACGTATGCTTACTACGTTGTGACGTACACCGTTTAATTAACGTAAATAAGCATTTACGTCACGCGTATGTCGGAGCGAGTGCTGTTTGTTTACGAACTAAACCGAAGCACTTTCGTAAATATTATGGTGTCCTTTTTTATTTTTTAACGATATTGCAGGAAGTTGTCCGTTTTCTAATCAATAAGCATTATCGGTAGGATGTTAGCCTTCTAAAAATTCTGTAGCAAATAAAAATAGGTCGCAGATCAGAGTCAGTCAGATTTTTCATTTCAAGCACACTGGTTTCTTACGACGTACGTGCGATGACCTAACACGCCCAACGTGGTTGGCGCTTTGCGCCAACCCGGGTTGGCCTTAATATATTCAGATAAAGGCATTGCCTTATAGATGGCCAACCCTTTGATTTTGACCTACAGACTGTTGACAATCGACATAATTATTGCTTAAAAAATTACTTGTACGTGTACAAGCCATTATATTTAGAAATTAATTCTTCGCCTTTTTCATGCAGTCTGGTCTTGTTTTGTTTGTTTTGTGTCTTTTTATTTTTTTTTTATAACAATTTTGTAAAACTACGGGCTTATGCATAGTTCCCCCCATAAATGTAATTTATACCTTTTAAATCAACATTTTATCATGGCTCGAGTCAAACCAGTATCTTATAATGAGATCTACTTGTGTCACTAGAAATATAATAATGGCTATTTTGATTGGTATCCTATCTAGTAATCAAACTGGGAAGTTAATTAATAATCAAACTGCAAAGTTAAGACACTTCTAGTCTCATAGGAGCTGTGAAGTAGAGTTTTATTGCCATGCAATTGCCTAATTTTTATAACATTAGAATAATGGTTTTTTTTTTTTTGAGGACATTATGATTGAAATTAAAGTATAATAAAAAATGTCTTTTATGCCATTGGAATCTCATTTCTAGCATATTTATATGTTGTGCGTACAAGATAACATATACAAATAACTTTTGCATGTAAACTAAAACACCTTTATGTTTAAAAAATTGTCATTGTAAACCAAAAAGGGCAAGATTCAAGTAATGATGGGGTATATATTAAACTGATTATCAATAACGCTTAGTTATTAAAATCAGTGAAATAATGTGGACAGTGTTATGACTTGTATGGCATGTATGGTGGTATTGATTGAGGCCATTTGAGGATACCGATGCTGGATCGATGATGTATTAATTTACAGCATGCACGTATGCTTACTACGTTGTGACGTACACCGTTTAATCAACGTAAGTAAAGCATTTACCGTCAACCCCCGAGCAGTCTTGCCCTTACAAACTGATTTTTTGTTCAGTACAAAATGACAAAAAACTTACACTCTCGAAATATCTTTTATTATTCAGAAAGTTTATATGTGCCTGGCAAGAATAATATATACATAAATACGTTATAATCACACATTAATATTTCAGGACCTTTTTTATTAATAAAATAATCTTGAAATGTCTCTCTTTAAATGCAATATATTTGTCTTTTTCAAATTAAAATATGTAATAAAATCAATATAATCACACGAATATTACAGGAATGTAAAAAAATATATACAATATATACAATATACAAATATTTCAGGAATATAAAGCAATCAACATAGCAATCTTTTTACTAATGTAATGTAGCAATGTCTCTAATATTTGTCTGTCAAAAATAATATAGGCAATACACACAATTTACAAATACTCAGGAATAGTATTCCCTTTGAGTAGTGATTGGTTGACCTTGTTTAATTTGATTCCATAACGCATCAGCCTGAAGGATGCATTATGATTGCAGCGCCTAGAAAATAGGCTCTGTATAAAAACGTGTACTTTGTCTAGACGCGTGTCGGCACAAAAAAAGAAATATTAATCAAACCTGCACAAACTTAAAAAATCAACATGTTTTTCATCATTTTTCCGTACAAATGTTCACTATACGCCGTACACAATTACAATTGTTCTATTTCCGTACAGTATACGGCAAAACCGTACAACTTGACAGGTCTGCTTACTACATTGTGACGTACACCGTTTAATCATCGTAAGTAAAGCATTTACGTCACGCGTATATTGGAGCGAGTGCTGTTTGTTTACGAACTAAACCGAAGCACTTTCGTAAATATTATGGTGTCCCTTTTTATTTTTTAACGAGATTGCAGGAAGTTGTCCGTTTTCTAATCAATAAGCATCATCGGTAGGATGTTAGCCTTCTAAAAATTCTGTAGCAAATAAAAATAGGTCGCAGATCAGAGTCAGTCAGATTTTTCATTTCAAGCACACTGGTTTCTTACGACGTACGTGCGATGACCTAACACGTCCAACGTGGTTGGCGCTTTGCGCCAACCCGGATTGGCCTTTATAATAATAAATGCTCGCTACTTTCCCTTAGTTTTGAGTGCTGGTCAAAATAATTGCGTTCGGCAGTAGTGAATAGGTGTTTTCCAGCTACTGAGGTAGAAATCCAATGCACATAACCACCTTACCAGAGCTCAGAAAGCCATTGATGAGCCCCACCCTCTGAAATATTTTGTAGTTTAGCTCAAGTCAATATGATATATTGTTGTTATGGTGTTCAAAAAGGATTATCCAAAAACAAATATTGCTGTTATCATGATACATTGGTTTTGGTACAGAGATTGGAACTGCCAGGCTTGATGGTCGAGGTTGGCCTATGAGCAAACGTTGACGCCGTCTGTAACAGTAGAACCTCACTGTCCTGACAGATGATTGTGTTCCTTTTTGTATTATTTTGTTGTGGAATATGAATAAAACATAGAAAATGAATTGTAATTTGTCCATTTATTTAGACTTTTACTCACTATTATACAAATATTCAATATGTATTAACAAAAAAGTAAATGTTATTCAAATAATACAATAAATTTAGACAAGTTATTAAGAATTGAGACATTTACTCCATACTATTTTACAAATATGCAATTTGTTTTAATAGTAACAAAATATTCAAAATATTATTCATTTAATACAATTAATTTTATAAGTAAAACTTTTTTAAAGATATCAAAATGTTGTTGGTATAAAATCTTAGAAATTAAATATGGTTTTTGGATTCATAAGGTATATATCACAACATATATATTCATTTGCCATGTAGGTGATTTCAGAAAAAAGTATTTTTTAACACGAAAGACACGTCCCCCTTCATTGTCATAGCAGGTCTGTTAACACTTTCATTTCATTATCACCTGAACCCTACAGAAAAATTATTTTACACTTTAAATTAAATTAGCATTAGATTTTAATGCAACTGTAAACTGATAACAAAAGTACACATAACATATAATTGGAAGGAAAATATAGAAGTACCATGCATATATTATCAAAATACATTTTTAATATATAATGTTAGCAGACAATGATGACTGTGTAACACACTTTTTTTTACAGACATTATGTACATCAAATCATAGCCATGCAAACTCCTACGATTACATATTATAATAGCCAACCTGACCAACTCCTATCAACGTGCATTTAAATAACTAAATCAAACAAATGTAAAAGTCTAGTTAGTGCAGAATATATTATTGTATTGTATTGTATCAGTTTATTTCGCATTAAATGCATAGTAAAATATCACAGTCCATATCAAAGATTAGTTAAAAATTATAGTCTACTTGCCAAATAGCGAACCCGGAAGTTGAGACTACCAGCCGCCATGAAAATGATGAATATGGCTGAAATTAGTCGTTTTTTTAGGTGTCAAAAAAATGGCTAAAGGTTTTCTGACAACATGGCAGCCATTTCAAAAGCAAAACGGCAAGAAAACAGTAGTATTTTGAAGAAAAAATAAATGCATGATTAAGAATTACATACATTCTAACAACTTTATAACAAATGTTTCAATAAGGTTATTGTACAACATTGTATGTGTACTTATAATGAAAATAAACTCTACAGGTAACTGTAGTTGTTGGTTAAGAAGTACATTATGGGACAGAAGGTAACATGTATGAAACATTTGCAAGCTTGCAAACAAACTGACTGTCACCTTATTATTTCAGCTTTAAGAACTACTACTACTGCTATCCTATTTTATATTATACAGACCCAAATTAATCCTCAACTTTAGGGTGTGGCCTGTCTGCGTAATCGGGCACACAACCTTCTCCATCATGCTTTATGATCGTAAAGGTTAGAATCACTCATCCCGAGGTGGTCGAGAGGGGTAAATTTTAATTGTTACGGAAATTTGGTACTGAAATTATCATACCATAAAAAAAAACAAAATTAAACATAATTCAACCCTCATCCGTTTCTATGTTACACCTTTGCTTGACTCTTTGTTGTCCGGACTACTAAGCCTCCCGTCCTGTGTTAAATCTTGGCCCAAACTGCGAGTACTTCCTCGCTACCTCGGCTCTAGCTTCGTCGTCTGCCTCTGAATGCGAGGATCGAGTCCCCCGTCGTGCACCGGCGCATCAGGAGGAACAACACTCACACCGCGCTTCACTTCCGCGCTTCCCCTGGCCCATCCTTCTCGCCTGTCGCTGGATTCACCTTGTCCGCGCCTAAGCTAAGATCACGAGACGTCTTGCAGCAGTGGAGTAGGACTCGGAGCAACACTGCCTCCTCTGGAAGACAAAGTTCTAAGATCGCGAGACCCGGAGAGCGGGCTCACCCCTTGCGGGCAGTGACCAGCCTCCCCAGTTCCCTTCTCCATTTGTTGGGGCTCTCCCCTAGGCCCGCTTGCCCTCGGACCCTGGACTAAGCCACCAGGCGTCTTGGAAAGTCCCTTGGACTCAGAACAGCAAGATCCCGGCGCCCTCGGTGCAGCACAACTCCTTGGCGCTCCCGAGTCAGCCTGACCATCCCCCGGTGAATCCTCGTACGACGTCAGCTGCAACACACCATCACCTGCGAGCTTTCCAACTCGCTTGCCGCTTGATGTCAAGCCAGCAGGGGTAATTCGCGGCCCATTCTCCCTGCTTATTTGTTTCCCCCCGGCGAAGTGACCGGGAAAGGAGGGTCCGGTCCCACCTCGGCTTGGACATCCTTGGTCTTCTTTACGTTGGCCTGTGGCCCGCCATCCATCCATCCGCCTCTGCCTTGTTCGCGTCGCTTACACGCTTGGAGCTTCCATGACTCCAACTCTGCTTTGGTTGCATCTGGGCAATGGTAGTGTTAGTGATCCATCTGACCACATTTCCAGCATCCATCGTCCACTCCCAGCCACTCCGGGCTGCGACCCTGACTGGCTCCATCCGATCTCCTGTGGGCTCCTCCCCGCGTGGCTCGTTTCCGACGGCTGCCTCCCTGAGAGTTCGATGCGCCTTTCCCTGACGTTTTCTCCTTGGCCATGTTCACCTTTTCTGTCAACTGCGCTGTGTTCTGCTGATCCATCACCTCCTTCAGCCGCACTACATTCGCGGTGGGAGGGTTCTTGGGCTTCGCAGCGTTCTCCTCTTTCTCCTGTGAGATGTATGTCTGGTACTTCGGGGGGTCATCACGACTCTCTCTACGCACCAGTTCTTGCATCAGCCCCGTCAACCCTACAGGCTGTGCAGTAACTTTGTTGTACGTGTGCCGGAGCGAGGCTGTGCCCAGACCTAACTCGATCTGCTTGATGACAGCTGCCTCTCATTTCTTGATGTCCTGCCCATACGCTTTGCGCGCCAGGAACATCAGCTGTGAAATGAAGTCCCACACCGATTCTTTATTGCCCTGTTTTCTCATCAGGAGTTCCTCCTCCGCCGTACGCATCTCGACCTCCGTGTGAAAGTACGAGTTCAGCACCGGCACGAGGGTGGCCCAGTCATTTCTCTCTTCCACTGTCAAATTGAGTAGCGCACTCTGTGCTTTTCCAGTCAGTTGATCTATCAGCCAACGTGCCCATTCTGATTCGCTGATGTTGTACATCTTCAGGATCTCCACCAAATGCTGCAGGAAATCCAACCAAGTCTGAGTTGAATCAGGCTTGTTGAACTTCTGGAGATTCTTGATTCTATCTTTGAAGCGCACCGAAGTGGGAATCGCTGGCTCCTCACCGCTGTCGGAGTCGTCGCTGTTGGAATCGTAGTGTCGTCCGTTCCTTTTGCCTCGACTTACGACTCGCGTGCTTCTTTGCGCTCCGGTCCTGTCGCTCTTGTTGGTGCTGCTCCGCTGCGTCAACGAACAGTGACTAGTAATAACACCGGACAAACGGGTTTGTCGTGTCGGCCGGGCTCGGTCGGCATTTCTCCTCGCCTTGCCCCACGTTATTAACTTCAGGATCCTTCGTACGCCTGGAGCGCGATACCCACGGGGCCATGCCCAGGTGTCCTGACTGCTCTGCTTCCATAGGACCGGGACTTCCGTCTTAGCACGACAATTGTGCCCTAAGCTGTTTTTCTTCCGTCGCCTGAGCCTCCGCCTTGGCTACAGCCGCCCTAACGGAGACCAAAGGGTCGTGGCTGAGGTCTTGCCATTCCATCTTCATAGGTTCTCTCGGAATTCTTGGTGGGTCAGGTTTTACAGGACCCACTCCCTGCTTGCTAGGGGAACACGAATGCGTCTCGTAGTCCCGTCGCTTTTCCTTCTTTGGCTTGGGCACCGGCCGCTTCTTCAAATGAACCGCTCGCTGTCCAAGTTCGACTCTCTCTCGACACCAAATCGTAACCGGGGATGTTAGTGCGCTGCCATTTGTCCAGCACTCTGCTCGTCCGCCTACACAACTGAGCTCGGTGGCCGGGTTGCGTCTCTACCAGGAGGGACTTCAATATAGAGGTCCACTTGCGCCGCATCTTCATAGCCTTGGGAATTTCCCCTTCAGCCAATTTCTTCGCAATGTCAGCCTGGTTCGTCTTGAGTAGGTCGATCAGGACCCTTTTGGCGGTATCCAAACATAGCAGATACCCTGGCGTTCCCGATTCTTCACACCATTCCACTCTGAGCTCAAGTCTCTCCCCGGGTTCCACATCGCATACGGGTCCCAGGAAGAAAACCTGCTCAGTCGGTCCACCCATTTCATCTTGGAGGTCCCACTAACAGAGCAAAAACCACCTATTCCACAATTTTGCTGCCGCCTGACCTCGCGGAAGGACCTCCTTTCCCGAGTCAAGATCGTCTTCCTGCACACCGTTGTGAACCTGGTTCGTCTTGTCCCAAGACTCCGTTTTCACTGGAGGGTTCAGGCCTTCCGGGTCGGTTCCCCCCATTGCTCCCAACTCTAACTGCTGCACCCTTGGCTCTTCTTCCCTCAACGTACGATTGCACTGACATATTGATTTATTGATTATTTTATGGACTTATTCTTAGTACATATTTATATCGAAGTTTGAAATCAATAGACAACAACATAGTCTGGAAACAAAGACAAATACAATGAATTTTCTCTCCTGTGGCACTTTTTGGTGGCAAGTTTTCATAATGGCAGCCATTTTGAAAAAAAATAAGATGGCCGCCTGATTTATTTATACATTGTTATGTAAAAACCTTACAGCTTACCAATTACTCATCAATTTGACACCAATATTATGTT
>CM032659.1:14504936-14577506 GCA_019095985.1 Streblospio benedicti
CATGGATACCAGGAAAACTGTGGTATTTAGCGAACATGCATGTTGCTATTAATAATTGATGTGTGTCTCAACCCTTGCTCTCAACAAAGGTTTACTATAATATAGATTTGCCATATTAGCTATGCACAAGTCTCTTTTCGTGTCAATGTTCTTTGTGTTATTCATATATATTACTTTATATATATGATCAAAATATGAACATTGAGGAAGGTCTAATTACGTATAGTCTATTGAGCAATTACATGTATCTATTTCGATTATCAAATTCGATTTAAAATCAGAACCTTACGTATACTCTATTGAACAATTACATGTATTTATTTCGATTATCAAAATCGATTTAAAATCAGAACCTTGTATTGCTCGCTAATCACATAAAATACATTTGAAGTTAATAACTTAATATACATGGGGAGTGTTCATTATTTGAGTCAGGGGGGTCGCAATATTTTCGAGATACAACATAGAAACTTTTTTTTACCCCCCCCCCCTCAGAGCTGACAAAAACCCCAGGAACTATGGAAACTTTTCTGAACCCCCCCCCCAATTGTAAGACATATAAAGTTTCTCTTACCAATTGTAAGACTTGTAAAGCTTCGTTTACAGACAACTTAGTACATTCAAAACTATCCTGGGTGTGAAGTGATTCTAAGATGCAATACTTAAGGGTTATCATATTAGGTTGGGTGTGATATGAGAAATATCATATCTGTAGAGAACCACGGGTGAGCGTCGCGATGCGTGAACGAGCAGTTCTCTACAGATATGATATTTCTCATAACCCTTTTCTCACATTCCACCCTCGAAATCATATCAGAAACATATTTATTTTATTCTGTAAACTCAAACTATGCATTTCAATGTCGACAAGTGTGATATATGCGAATCATCTTGCAACATAAAAATGAACTATCCTCCTCTAAGGGGGACAGGCTGTTTGACTTTACCTAAAATATTCATTTTCAATTTGTTTGCACACCCATTACTTTTTTGTCTTACATCCCAACTTTATTCTATTCATTAGCAGTAAAACGTTTATTTTGAAAAATTTCAAAAGTAAAATATGTATTTAGAAAATCAACCTACGCCTATTTTGTAAAATAGTAACCAACTGTTTTCGTGAAAAATGGCTGCTTTTGTGAATACAAGCCAACTGCTTCGGTAAAATGTATCACAACGCCACTACTACTAATATATTTTACTGAGTGTGGAAAACGACTGCACAGGCGAAATATTAGATTTACGGGTTATCATTGGAACATGTGAGAGGGGTAGGTTGTATTTTTACATACATATTTTACTTCTAAAACTTTAAAAAATAGATATTTTACTGCTAGTGAAAAAGAATAAAGTTGTGATGTAAAACAGAAATAAATAATGTTTGTACCATAAAATTGAAAATAAATGTTTCAGCCAAAGTCAAACAACCTGCCCCCCATAGGATGTAGTAGCTTCCTTACGGGCGTCGCATCTTGGGATCATATATTTCATGATAACTTCAAAAGTAGTAGTTGAAAAGTATATTTAAAGACTCCGGTTGAAAGAGCTTTTTAAGAAGTTTACAACGCCTCCTTATCTGTTTCGAAACTATTGAAGAAACAAGGAAATTTTTTGTTAATGCAACCACTCGTTTATAACAAACATCACACCACTTCTTTTGACCAATCGGTGCTCTTCGTTGGGCAAGTTTTAAATATTGTAGTAAAAGTGGGCAGAGTCTAATTGCTATGCTGCCCATATTTGGACGGTGTAATATGCAATATATCGCCACTGTAGTCCATTCATAAATACACCCTGGAGTGTGTGAACATTAAACAACATATTCTAATTAATGTTTTTACAACAATTTCAAATAATACATTGTACATATACATCGTATCTAAGTTATCCATCATTGACAACTGTTATATATGTTAAAGCATATCAATAATATGGATTTGTCAACACTGTTTTTAATTTTGCTAAAACAGAACTTGGCATAGAATTAGATGATGTGGTATTTTGATTGAAGAACTAATATAATTATGTAACATGGCTGTAATTTAGCAGTTGTTAGATTTTCTAAATATTAAACCTCTGAATGCAACAAAAGTATTCATTTTCATAGACTTTATTGATTTGTTAAATTTGATATTTTTTTTACTGTGTTAATCTATTTTTTTTATAAAGCACAGTTAAATATGGCTGACGTCAAATTCGCGTCAAATAGTGCGTAATATTTAGATGAAATCAACCTCAAACTTTTTTGACCCCCCTAATCGTGTCTTGAAACTTTTTTGACCACACCTCCCTCATTATATAGTCAAAACATTTTGCCCCCCCCCCCCATCATATTCCGACCCACCCCGTGACACAAATGATGAACACTCCCTTGGCATGTATGGGGTTTTGCACATACCACGATTTAAAGCACGGGATTCGCTGATGTTGTGAACTGTGCAA
Organism: Streblospio benedicti; assembly: GCA_019095985.1. Taxonomy (NCBI): domain Eukaryota; kingdom Metazoa; phylum Annelida; class Polychaeta; order Spionida; family Spionidae; genus Streblospio; species Streblospio benedicti. Next base: position 14,507,379 of record CM032659.1, read on the forward strand.
TGTGCAAATCTCGCACTTTAAATCGTCGAGCAAAGCGCTGTCATCTCCCTAGTAATGTCAAGCTCTGATACGAGTCAGTTGTCGCTTTGGACCGTAGCAAATCTAGACAATCTTAACAAAGCGTAACGAGTAGTGAAAACTAGGGTCCCCATTTTGAACCAAGCTTTGTTAACCTTTCTTACGTTTTGGGTCAAGATTTGCAGAGGTTTGTTGCTCTTTGTTAAAACTTTGATACGCTCTCGGCCCTTTCATCGATTCATGACAGAGCACCTACATTTTTTAAAAACTGATTAAAAAGATTTGGTGCTCTTGTCGAATGTGCCATTTTACTGGAAGCGCTCTCACCATCTATCAAGACCCTGATGCTTTAATCAAGCTTTGATAAGCTTTGGTGCCACTTTGCACACGGTTTTAAAGCACCATCAATGTGCCGTTAGCGTGAACGTGGTATAATGAGTGAATTTCAAAGGTATGGCAGTTGAGTTGAATGTATTCTCAGCTAGATTGATTTTTGACCATTACTTTTTAAACATAAGTTTCTGGACATGTCAGATTTACTAATTACCACTTGATTGATTGAAAAAAAAATGTTTGCATATATATCAATAGAATTCCGATAATATTGGTTTGCCTGCATCGATGTATTGAAATAATTAAGAATTCGCAAAAAACGCCGCTGCCGAATGTATTCTGAAAATAATTTGTCCATTGGGATATTTTGCTCAAAATTCAGCCTGGGCCCATTATGCACACTGTAATCAATCATTGCAGTTCGTCTACGGGCACGAGACGGGGCACATTTTATTTCTTCAATACGGAAATCGACTTAGAGTGTCAGATCTACGAACTTGTTGGAATGTCTTAAAATGTACAAAGGGACATGGGATTTAATTTCGGAGCCCATGTACACGTAGGGGTCTATCAGTTTACATAAATATAGTCTGTTTCATAAATCGTTAATATCGACGGTTTCAAAAAAGGTACTTCATATTGCCTGTGATACATCAAGGTGGTGAATCAATTGTGACTCTAGCGGGGAGATAAACACTCTAGCTGGGCAAAACCATGCAGTCTGTTGATGAATAATGTATTGCAGCTTCACAAAAGGATATTTAGTTGTGACAATTTTATTACACGTGACATAGTTCAAAGTGTATTTTTTAAGTTTTATTCTAGTCATTCTATAAATTGGCGAAAACATCTGTTTTAATATATGCTTTACAACTAATTTTAACTAATCTTTGATATGGACTGTGATATTTTACTATGCATTTTATGCGAAATAAACTGATACAATACAATACAATATTCCATGGATATTGACATTGAAAGGTTAACTTTTTTGTTCTATCGAGTATCAATAATAGTTGGGCATTGGTGCGGCTATTAATTTTAGTTTCGCGCCTTATGTCAACTGGTATTTTCTAAATCCTTGGTACCAAATTGGTAGTTCAATTTTTAGTTATCAGAATTTGGTCTGATGACAACTTATATCTATTTACATCCATATGAAAGTTGTTTGGAGTCATTTATTGACTCACACACCAACTATGAAGATATATTTTTGTCCCAAAAGAATGCTCATATCAAATTGCACTTTACTTTACAAGAAAATTATGATTTTGTTAAATGGTTGATTAATCAATGGTCATGGATTCCGTGCACTGTTGTTCCAATGCAAACTCGTATAAAAATTTGGGCGGGTTTATAAGGAAGTGGGATTTGCAGAAACTGGTATTTACTGTTATTATAATAGAACAAACACTTCTTTATGCCAACTTTGAAATAATATAACTCAAATACAATTAGTGTAAATGCAACAGTTTAACATTTATTTTGACAAACAAAGTGTTCTTAAATAGCTTTGAAGAAAAGTATGACCACATATCAAAGCCGTTTGCATCAATCAATGCGTCGTTTTAACTGATTTTTATTAAAACTTCAACAAAATGTAAATTAATTGATATATAATATTGATACAGAAACAAAAATAAAATAACGTAAATAAAAATCATTCGCAATATGAAAACTTGCATTACGCTTGCCAATCAAAACATCTCTCAATTTCAACGGCAGTTTGATGTTTCAACTATTTAAATCCCCACTATTCCTTTACAATATACTAGCTCTTTATCATATCATATATGTAATAGCTCTTTATAGAAATTCACACAAACCCTAGCTAATTCAATATACTCATTCCACAGGTGATTACCGGGAAACATAATAAGATCATTCCAATATCACAAGAAAATACGCAATATTGATCTACAATGTATGCAAAATTAGAAAAGAAAAGCCACAGACAGAGGTAATTCACCAAACCATAGGAGGGTAGACACTACACTTTGTGTTGTTATTCATATTGTCCTAGTTCCTGGGGTGAGATAATTGAGGGAAGGATGAAAATGTTTGGACATGTATGTAAATTGCATGAGGAGACACCAGCTAACACTGAGAGACACCATCAAACCAAACAGATTCCAAAGCCATTGTTGAAAACTGAGCTCTTGAGTCGTGGCATTGTATTTAATTCGGGTATTACTTGTTTTTTTAATCTACAGTATAATAAGTTATCTCAACACTGTATATTTGAGCAGAGTTACTACAGATTTACTAGAGTCCAGTGTGAACTCAGAACTAAATTCACTATATATTTGCACAATGCTGGCATTCATTTTACAGATATTTAGAAAAATATAGTAATTGTTTAGACACTTGATAATCAACCAGCTGGAACTTGCATTTAATTTGATTGGATTATTCACTGGCTAGAACATAACTAAACGGACGTGACTCAGTGTAAACCACTCTAAACTACACACACGGATAATTTTCTCACTGCAAAGCTTTGTAAGAGCTTAACTGAAAAGCATTCAGAGCCAGTTAGCCATGAAGATTGAAAAAATGTATGCGATTCTGTTGAGTCTGTCTTGTGTACCGATTGTGGCGTACTTCAGAGGACTTCGTGGGGTCGCTAAGCTTAACCCCTTGCCGCCAACAAGGCTGGTTCAAAGAGAAGTGATCGCGGCGGACACTCATGGTGTTAAGGAGACAGGTTAGTAATTATTGTGGTACAAAACAGTACTAACGTACTACCTATCGTACTGGCTTCGTACAGTCTGCCAACAGCCACGTCATTGCTGAATAAGCCGCGAGAAGAAATGCTAACAATATGGTCAACCAGATATTATGTCCACATCCCGGGGTCAACACCAAGTAAAACAACATGATGGTTACTTTTGACAATAGTACTCGCCTATATTTACTCAATTGTTATTATACATTTGCTTTATACATTTTCATTAACTCCGGTACACACACATAGGTCAATGCTTTCATTGCTTAAGTTATTGTTGAAGTGAGCACACAACCAACTTACAATGTCAAACTGACAGATTTACCCTCTCTAGTATATACTTGATCAGTTTACAATATTGAAACAAGTTGTCACAGTCAACCCATCGATCAGAAGTTTGTATTTTGAATATGTTAGTGCACCCAAAGAGTATATATGATGCAGAATATTTGGTATACCATTGTTCTGTTATATGCCACACTTTATCATCAGATGAAACTGTGGTCATTCCCACCATCATTATACCAGATGCTGTTTCAGACGAGCCTCTTCTCCGGCCACTGTTGGTGTTGTTTACGACATTCTCCACCATAGAGAACGTGTCTCTGAGCATTAACAACACTCTGCACACGTGGGCGACCATGGGTGACTGGCTCAAACCAGTTCTCTACTCCACTGACAGACTCAACACTTCACAAGCAAGGTTAGTTTTGGATGAGGGGGTTAAGAGGGTCAAGACATCCCACATCTTTAGTTTTTCCCAACATACCTCTTTGTGTGGTGTTTTTCACAAGAGCGCAATTTTTAAGCCTTTTTACTCCCATTGAACTTCCTTGAAATTCCATCCTACATGTTATTGCCTTTCCCCCCCACCAACCGAGTTAGGTTGACAGTTATACCCTGCATTTGAAATCAGCCTCTTAGAAAGATCATTTTGCACGCTGACCATTAAGTCATCAAAACCTTTGCCATTTATAATCAAAACACGCACTCTATTTTGCCTTCAATAAAGTTAGCTACATGCGTTATTTAGTACATACCCCCTTTATGAAGACAGCTCAAATCGCTTCATGCCATGCCGAGTCTATTTTTCTATTTTTGAAATAAGATTTATTTTAAATCCACCCGCTGTAATGTCTATAATTGTCTTTTTCCACCTTTGTTGAATCTTTAAAACCAAGGGTGAAATAAAGATCTAACAATGGTGGAAAAACAATTGGAGACATGAAGAATACCACCTACTGGCTGATAAAACATTGTGTATAACATCCACTGTAAGCTGGCTATATAAGTGGTACTTTCTCTCCACCCAGGGTCACTTTGTTCTCCCCATAACCCCGCACATGCCCCTGTAGGCTGGCCACGTCCCTGGGCTGGTCACTGAATGCCTGTCCCCAGACGGTGGACACACGCACCCCCACGTGTGTGCTGCCCGCCATGTTCCTGCATGCTCAGCGCCAGTATCCACACGCGGACTTCTACGCCTATGCTAATGGTAGGTGGATTGCTTACCAGGTGGGAATTTAATCAGTACCATTCTTCTGACAATTAAATGACAACACTTGCATGGTATTGTTTAGTGACAATTTCGTCTACGGTCAGCAACTGTTACACTTCACCGAACGAATCTTCGAAGGTTTCCGGGTACATATCAGTAGATATATAAAAAGAAAGAAAAAAAAACCTTCCATGTACAGTACAACAGCCAATGGGCGTACATGTATAAATGTATATAAGAAAGCATATGCATCAACCAGCAAGCAAAATACAACCAGCTGCTGTGCAAGACTTGATTAATCAAGCTTCTATTTATATGATATCAGTCACGTCTATTATTTAACTATTTATATCTAATACTTGAATCTTTTTTGACATACTATTATCATTTGGTTTGGCATTGGAATTATGTAAAGTAGAATGTTTTAAACGACAATCCATCATTAGTTTTACTCAAATCTTGGTTAAATAGCAATATTGAAAAAATAAAATTTGAATTAAATTGTTTATGTTAGGCTGCTTTGTCAGTTTTTAATTTTATAGACAATATTGGGTTGTATAGCTATAATAAAGAATTCCCGATCTTAAGATTATATGTTCTTTATTTATCTATTAGCCATACATATAATTAATAATAAAGACAAATAATTAGAGCTGTGTAAATGATATTTCTCAAAAAAAATTGAACATCACAATTTTTCAAAATTTCACAGGTTTGAAGTTGCCACCATTACAGGGTGGCGCAAAAATATAACTGCAAATCAGTATCCATGTCTTTCAACCTACATGTATAAATTGTATTCCTTTCCAATGCTGCTATAAAATCAACTCAATTATAATGAAAAATCTGTTTATCAGTTGCATATACTATTTCAAAATAGATACTGGCGTTTTACTGTAGAATAGTTAGTTGAGTTGATGGATTATAACATTTTGCTAATCCCCTGTGTTATACTTGAGTGGCTTTGTCACCAGGTTAGCCACAATTAAGGCAGGGGGGCGATATGGTGAATCATAACTGTTTGTCTGTCTGGCAAAAATGTAAAAATACATAATTTGTTGCAGTACACTTGACAAAATATATTTGAATATATAAAGATGATATATAAATAAATATAATACATATACAGTGTAATATATATATGATTAAATCTACCTACAAAATTTATCTTTTATTGATACCACCAATTGATGCTTGTTAAAGTTACTTTTACTTCATAAAAAGTGACATTTTTGTATTTCAATGTCACCTAAACAATAAGATACAACCAAACATTTCAAAAGAACACACAATGGATTCAAGCCTGTTGAGTGTATTGATTGTAGAAAGGCTTTAAGCCAAAGGGCTACTATGCACTGTCTAATTAATGAGTGATGGCTTTGCCCATAAATATAAATAGTTCTTTGCACTAACTTGTATTTAATACTATACATATGAAATGTTTTATATCAACTCAACAAACCTAACTAGACAAACTGATTTGCACGTGTAATGTGTCTACTGTGTGATAGGATACAATAAATGTGCAAGATACATACATTTGTTATCATGGGGTTCCCAGGCTTTGTTATGCAAAAAGGTTATGTTGGTCTCTTAAAGCACTGTGTTAAAGCATTTACTCTGTAGATGGATGTCTCACTTCAAAAATGTTTACAGAAATTACAGAGTATGACAACAAAGTTTGTCTGACAATGGTGTATTACTTAAAATTCAAATCTATCAATGGGAAGTATGTGTCAATCATCATCAGTTTTCTGGTGACTGTTTGCCGGCAGGTAGTATGTAAAGTTATGCAAGTCTGTTTATTTTCAAATTGCATACAGCCTAACATCACGAACATCATTGATGCCAATCCTTTAACAAGACCAGCTCAACAACAAGATCTTTTTCCCAGTTCCAAACCGTCAAGTGGTATTATTCAAAGATTATTTACTTTCAATTTGCCTGAGCTTTCACCCCCCCCCCCCGAGACTTTCACATAGTGCAAAGGGGTAAAGAAAACTTGGTGTATGTTAGTCCAACTAGAAGGGTCTGATAATTTTCAAACAGTGGGTCTGGCTTTGATTTTTTTGTTAAACAAGGCAGCATATTTCAAAATTGCATTAATAAAGATTTAACAGTATGAAAGAAAAAATATTTCATAATAAATATGCAAATTGTAATTTCACAGTAAAATGTGCATTGAACATGATTTAGCTTCCTTAGATTGCTAAGTAAGAAAACAGTGGTTTATTTTGCTATTACCACCCAGATGTATCAAAGCAAAGTTTTTCCTGTTGAAAGATACCTTGACTAATGGGTAGACGTTCACAGCCTGCACGGTTGTGCAATAAAAACAAGATACCCATAAACTGATGATGTTGGGGCAATTATTTGATGAATATTAGAAATTATTTTCATTGTTAAATGTTTTAATGTCATAAATGTATTAATGTAAATATATGATTGGTAAATTTATTTTGAGTTACTCAGTTTATTGTATTTATCAAATTATAACAGTCTATCTCTGTTCATTAACAATATTTGAAATGTCAAACTCGTATACAGGTTGTAATTGCTACAAATACAAATATGGGAATAAAGCAAGAACGTTATTGAATACATTGGCTAGAAAGTGTTCTTGATCAATGGTAATTTTCAAATTTAATTACAAGTTGTGTTGTAAGATTTAAAATATAGATTTAACTGCGGCTGCCGTTGAAACATTAGAGAATGCATTATGAAATCAATAAATGAATTGGCGAGTTGGGCCATACACCAAATACCACCTTGCTTTTATAGATGTTTTATCAACCAACGTGACAGTGCAGGCAATTACTTGTTATTTATAACGACAACAGTAAAGTCCCTCAATTTTCTGTCAAACCATCAAGCTTCTGCAAACGATGTTGGATCGAATATGACGTCACATGATTCCTTTTTCAGCCCATTTATTGAAGAAAAGAAACAGTTACGATTTAATATTATTATTGCCGCCAGGTGACATCCTGTTTGACGAGTCTCTCCAGGAGACACTCCGTGCAATTTCTGCCTTCAAAGTCAAAACGAAGCGATACATCATGGTAGGAAAGCGCAGCAACTACCAGATGATGCCAGGTCAGCCATTGTGCACGCCATTTCATAATATTCTTTATTTTTCATGGAGGAGTTATGTTTGGCAATCACCTGTCTTAGTGAACCATAGCGTTTAAATCAAAGTTAAATGGCGTACCCAAATTCTCAGTCAAATTTAGGCCTCAGGCTAATACAGTCACAAATATTACTCCCGAGTTTCAATTAACTGTACTGAAAATTGAGCACTGCACGAGAGGAAAGATCAGCATCAAAACGGGTGTGTCAGCACGCAATATGCAAATTTACATGAGCCAAAACACAACTCCTGGCACGAAGCTTGAAAAGAACCGCGCAAGCGTGTATTGCCATGAATAATGTATTATTGGGGCTCCAAATGGGACTTTTGTAAAGATTTATAATTTTACCAGTTGCTACTTCTTTTTAGTACATTATGTTGATTTATATATATTTTGTAAATATTTTGAGGACTTTTCACTATAATAGTACATGGATAATTTTCAGGTAAGGCTTATGAGTTCTTGTGTGATTATTACAAGATTAATATTTTGTATAGGAAAAGTACTTAACCATTTGAGAAAATTGACAAAATAGGATAATATTAGAGCAAACATTTGGAAAATAAAAATAAAATATGATTATTGTGACGGGCTGAAGTCAGTAAAATGAACGGGATGACGTGAACCCCTAATTCATACATACAAATACATAATAATATCTTTATTATAAAACAAATATGCTTGTATTTTAGCCCCATATATAGTTTTTAAGTGCAGTGGTTACACTATTTCCATTTTAGTTTAATGCCATACCTTTTATTTCAAGCTTCTTGTGGTGTGACTTGACAATGAATTTCACATCCTGAGCCCTACAATGACCATGCATGTTTAATGTTCGCCCTCGTTTTCGTCTGCCAAACAATAAGAGTTTTTAATTTTTTACACTACTAAGCAAAGAAACGAAGCTTATCAGATGAGTATTACACATTCACAACAGCCAGATACCTATATGTATGTATATATAAATAGTCATTTCTTAATATTCACAACACATTTAACTTACAAAAAGCCCCGATTGACTGCCTCTCATGAGCAGTCGATCATTTTGAAGATGTCAGCAGCAGCTGACGAAACTGTCAAAAATATATGTATGTATGTTTACTAAAATAGTGCATACATCAGTTTGTGGTTAATTCACGATCATTACCGATCTTTGCCAGGGACTGGTGAAAATATCATGACTGATTCTGATTATATTTATACATACATGTAAATAATAACTAATGACGAGTGCTTTGCATTTACCTCCTCACTGAGTTTTCTTCCGCCTACCGCCAATTCACCTATTCGTCATGGGAAAGGATGATTAGATGAATAGCTTTTTGGTAGACATAACTAGTGGCCAAATAGTTAGGTTTAAACAAGAGAATTGAAAGATACAGCTTAAACAGATGAGCATCCAATATACACATAATAAGCATGATAATTTCAGGTGAACTAATCCGTAACACTTCTCAAGTTGGAAAACTGTTCAGCAAAGCACAGCTATTTACGGGTTGGGCAGGTGACTTCTTCATCACCCCTGCCCATGTCTACCCCTGGAACGACACCCTCCCACTGGGGGTGGGGCGAGGAGCTGTGGATAACTATATCGTCGCCAGCTCGATTAAGAAGGGCATCCCAGTCATAGGTCTGTAACATTTTACATGTACAAAATTACAAATGTGATAAGTGTATCCACAAGCAAACATGGGAAAAGCACATTAGAAAACTCAACTAGCATGAAAATGCAAAGAAATTAGACCTCCCAAGATGGCCGTCCTTAGGTGGGATTCGAGTCCACGACCTCTGGGTTGAGATGATAACTGACCTAGTATGAGGGTATTGGGGTCGTGAGGTCGAGTCCCCTTTCAGGGCCACTTGATATAGTAATATGGAAGCCTAGTGTTGTAAAACCTGTCTTCTGCTATGTCAATACAGTGGTAGGAGCTTGCTTGCCATAGGAAAGAGAGAGAACAGAAGAAAAGTGATTTCTCAAAGACTGCTGGGATTATGCATTACTATTCAAACTAAAGGGATACAATCGTAAATGTATATAATGTCCAGCATGCGTTTTAAACACTGGATAAACATCAATAATTTTACTTTAAATTGACTCAATAAAACGTTAGGGTGAGCGTGCTTATTATGGAACAATCAACATTAAGAAACACTTCTTTTACTTGCATTTCAAGTGAAGCTGTTGAATTCTTCTAACTGATCCTTTCTAAAACAATATATATTGAATAGTACAATTGCGTCTGCAAAGAACATCATTTACTCACAATATAGCTTCACGAGAGATTTACTCAAAGTATATAGATCATTTGATATACAGATCATGAGCATGGCATTCACTTGTTTTCGTTTAGCTACGAATCATGGGAAATAAATATACAAACAAACCAAACACGTGGCTGTTTTGCATATGTATGAAGCTTTTTCGCTGTCTCAATAGAAATATTTCTGTACGATTTTTAACCACGTGGTGTCAGTCTCAATCAACACAAGCTCTGTGATGCTATCAACCAGACCGTCGCATGAAACGAGAAATAAAGACTGATACTGTTTGTCTATTTTTCCCCAGAATGCAATTAAACGTTTGTAAAGCCACCCGCTGGTTTTTTGACAAAAAATTACGATTCATAGATACCATAAATATTTCTATTTAGAAAATAATGTATGCTGCACTCTGTCACGTGATCACTATGTACAGCATATCTGATTGTATGGTACAGTGTGCTACATACGATCTTAATTAGGACACCTACAAACGAATCATTCTATTAAGTTCACCGCAGGTCTGGCCTCAAGTGGTCTCAACAGAGAGGAGCTTACTATTAAGAGGTTTTTAGTAATCACTATGAGGAGGTTTCGGACCACGAGCAATGGACTATCGTGACACAGAGGTGTTCTTAATAGAGCGGTGATCTCAATAAGAGGTTCTACTGTAAATAAAACCCAAAGACTTTAATGCAAGACTGAAATTGTATGTTCACCAGACGGAACCCGCACGATACGAGCGATGCACCAGACGCAGAGGGGGCACACCAACTACATGGGGATGGGGTCGTCTGGGCGGCGGAGAGATGGCAGCATCAACTTCCGCATCATAGGGAAGACCAACAGCCAGCACAAATTTCAATTCAATCTCGGGCGGATTGAATGCTCACAATTCATGACCATCAAGGTTTGAGCATTGGTTATTTTTCTGTTCTTCATTACTATCGTATACTGAACAACTTGTCTATATATAGCTATGCTCATTGGAATTTACTGGCAGAATGTGCGATAATATACACAAAATAGACTTAAGTAATTTGATTTGTGAAAACCTTTGCAGACACCTTATCATTGCAGGATTCCGGTGGAGCAGTGCGAGTCGTGAGACAAAAGAAAAATCCGTGCTCGAATCACTATGAGAAAGAACACGTGGACCTACCACCAGAGGACATAACATTTAGCTGACAAGGAACAGTCAACCAACCACCAGAGTTTAAATAATATTTAGTAGGCATTAAAATCTTGCCTAATGATCAGGCATTTAATGTGTTCATACATATGTGTAAGATCCATGTGGTCGACATGCAATGCACGACTTATCTAAAACCACATCCACTGAGAATAACAGATCCTGATTGAGGCACATGGTGGGTTGAAAACTTTGTTTGTATTGTGTTGCCAACTGCGACTGTTTTAACGTGCATATCACACTAACATTATTTTACTGATGGGGACGGAAATACAATGCTTATTTTAGAGTGCAAAATATATACTATCATGTATATGTATGTACACGATTATAATAAAAAAAAAATATTTTCATTGTTCTTCCAAGCAAAATATATACAGTTGTACACAGTGTTTCGCAATATCTATTTAAACCAGCGGGTGGCGCAAAGGGGGAACACAGAGCCATCCGGCCAGAAGCGCAATCGTTCCGGTTCTCGCAGTCTAGGTCGGGGGCGGGGAGGCAAGCGTGCGCGGACCAGCACTAAAAAGTTACTGAACACCATTCGTGCTTGTGAACAAGAATGACAGGAGAGAGCCAGGATAGCGATTGCGGCGTCAACATACCGACTTGCAGAAGCGGCTGACTACCGACAGGACCAACTTCGAGAGTGGGCCGGCACTGTTGGTGGCAGATAAGGAGCAGGCAAGGGCATCTTGTTACAAGGCTGACAGGGTCCTGTGCAAGACATCCTGTGGCCTGCAATTAGCACGACCGTGACCACAGCGACCAGCACCATCGCGACCGTGGTCAGTGGGACCGCGACATTGCCGTTGCCGAGTTCCACGTTCACAGAAGCCAGGACATGAGAGCCAAGCGTTGCCTTGCCTACTGACGCAGCAGAAGAGTCCCTGGACGACTACGCTACAGGTCGTCTACTCGAGGAGACTCCACCTAGACTCAGCACGACGTCGTCTTCAGCTGCCACGGGGACTGGAATCTATTGTCAGGCACTGCGGTGCTGCGGTCCTGCAGCCGTTAGTTGCCTCCAAGCGGAGGTGATGCCGGCACATAGGGGTCCAAGCAGTGGGTGTGACCCGTGAGAGTAGCCTGTGGAAACGGGTCACTGTGACTCCAGTCACAGACGATACCTGACACGTGTCGGGCGCGACGCCACGAACGCGGAATCGTTCTATTCTCACTGAGCCTGTGTTGTTGCCAGTGCGTGGCTTCGTAGGTGTGGGGCTTTTTAGTCCAAGGGTACTTCAATGTGCAGTGGCCATAAATCGCTTATTTCTGTAGTTTCTTGATTACCTGCCTAGCTGCGATCAACCACAGGTATTTGATTAAGCACCGGGTATAGAGGCTACATTACAGGTGCCAGTATTCCCTAGGTGCAGTGCTGCCGCTGGATAAGTGGCTGGTGCTATACAGATCATACAGAGGAACTTTGTTGACACTAATAGTATTTTACAGGGATAAAAGTTATTTGTTATAGGCCCTACTTACAAAAGTTTACATAGATAGTAACCAATTTGGTATCCAATTAGTAATCTTATTGTTGATGTATGTATTTGTCATAATTATGCTGTTTAATTTTAAACGGAACATGTAGAGTTCAAAATTGATAAAATTATATATATTTTTTATTATTAAATCTATTTTTAAAGCAAAGCAGGTAAATACATTAAAATTTTTGAATCATGAGATCCACTGGTCTATACCACATAACAAAATTAACTGGACATAATAAAAATACTTTGACCACGTGTGATTTGTGTGATTTGTGTGGTGATTTATTACATGGACCCCAGCATCAGCCGCGGTGTGTGTGGTATGTATACTATTATGGTTTACAAACACTATATCATACACATTACTACTATTATATAGAAGGGAAACTAGACCTGCTACACCTCAAGAACTCACCTGATAAAAAAAATCATGTTTACAACTCACCTGGCTCTGTCTGATAACAGTAACAGTTATAGCTCAGTAGCAAGTTCTATGCAAATGCTATCTTTCTATTCAAAACAATCTCTGATATGTTAGTTTTGCATTCATAACAGTTGATTTGTATGATATTATATTATTTTCTTTGCATGGAGCGCCTATTCTTTATTGGTTTCAATGTCAGATTAATGGTTGTATTTTTCTGGAACACTCGTTTAATTTCTTTAATTGTAAAAAGGTTACCTATAGGTAATCCTGTTTAATATTATGTTTTTGAAAAGAAGAATAAAACTGCTAACTTTTGAAATAAAATAAAAATTGAACTAGTCACACGGGAAAGATTCAACAATATCAAACAGGATGTGATTGCTTATTTAAAAATCAATTTTCGTGGTTTAACAGTGATCATATTTATTATTGATTCATAGTAGTAACTAGTACCCCACCTTCCCTGTTCATTACATTTATAGCACAATCACTGATTTAATATTTATCCAGACAAAGTATTACCAGGGCAGCTGTATAGAGAGGATCACTAAATTAAGAATAAGTATGGAGTAACTTATGCATTATATTGATAGATGCCCATAGTATAATTCGTTATACATGATGCTGTCATGGAAGAACAGCCTGTGGCTTTAGCCTGTGGATGGGTTTTATGTTATGTATCTACCTCATCGGATTCATCCTGAAATTCGTGTACATTAAAACAGGTTGCCAATTTCATGGATCAACCACCCTTGGTGGATATTTTGAAAAGGTGAGTAAAATCTAGTATCTGGCAACATGGGGTGGGGTTTACATGGATAGCCAGTCCAGAAGAAATATGAAAATTGAAACAGATATTTGTTTTATTTAATAATTGTATGTCAAGTAAAAATGGTAAAAACGACCTTTATTCAATAGCATCGATTTAAACAGAAAAACCTAAATAATCATCTAATCATGATTTTGTGACATGTTGTATATTGCACAAGGACAATAACGGCAGTGCACCAGACCCAGGCTAATCACAACAACTACATGGGTGTCTCCTCCAAGCACCGCAATGGCAACGTTAACTTCAAAATCATAGGAAACCCGAAGTTCAACTACCAGATTGGAGCTATTGATTGCGCAACATTAGCTACCATCAAGGTTGCGATATAAATTTATTTGACTGTGGGCCGCAAAGCGACTTGCCACCAAGGCCAACGCTATACTGTGACAAAACAAAGAGTTAATGTTTAGGCCATCCAGTGCGCAGGGATTATAGTATCCCTGCAAGGGTTAAAGTAGTTTACTATTGCTTCTCACTGGATTAGGATAGTAATCCCCTCGGTCACACACACCTTGCTTGAGTTGTTCTTTCATTATAAGCCCCTGTAGGATTAGGGACTCAGTGCGCAGTAGGACTGAATGACTGGAGCTATTAGAGCTCACTTCTCCCTTAGACACTGGTCGGGCAGGTTGGGCTGGCAACCTTTCCTCGGTGAGGAAAGGCCCTTATTCTACCATCTTCACGGGGCCTAGCCGATGGCTAGGGCCAGTATTCTTCGCTTATACGTGGTACGTGTCAGCATCAGTGCAAAGTCCCTTGTGTAGACAGGGCCCTTCGTGAAACCTGGCGGGACCATCATGGCCATAGAAAAGTCGAAGCTACTGTTACATCGTAGCAGTGAACGAGGTCTCTTCTTCAACAACACAACACCGAGAAGTAAGCGGGGTTGGTGACAAGCCCTGGCTGCGTCGAGGCGGGACTGCTCCGCGGGAGTGGACTCGCACCATCACGACGAGGTCGCGGGCGCGACGCAGCACGGTCTGCGACGTGGCCCACGACGCGCAAGACCCTATAAATTTGTTCACAATACCAAGTACTCCACGTCCACAAATGATGGTTAAGTAAATGAACGAAAATCTAGGTTTTGCTTCAGCAGTTGAAGTGATGCAATAAATATCTTTTGAACCAGTTACAGGGGAAACAAAGCTTGAAACAATTTGCAGGGTGTGACAGCTTATCAATCAATAACAGTTTTTACACTATACCATACATGCATAGAGCACATCATATTTATGTACTGCATTATTGATTTATAGTAGTATCCCATCTTCATTACTAAGAACTAGTTTTAATTTATATCACAAGTATTATCAGTTATAGTAAATAATAATAATTAACCGTACTAAGTAACCTAGACTCTACTAGGCTAGACAGCTAGACAGCTAGAGGTAGTCACTAAATTGAATATGAGTATTGAGTAAGCCTTATTATTGGTATATTATGGGTCTCGGGATATTGGTGTACATTATACAGAACATGACTCATGTCATGGGAAGGTTCTCAAAGAAGGTCACCTCTGGCAGTGGATGTGTTTTCATGTTATGTCTTTGTCTCATCCTTGTCCACATTAATCAGGATCATCATGGTAGAGTTCAAGTTCTAAACAGGATGCCAATTTCATGGATCAACCAGCCTTGGATATTTAGGGAAGGTGAGTGAAAACTAGTTGGCCTGGTGGTGCGTTACGAGATTTAGGCTCCGCATCTGTCAATCTACATTAGATATCTATATAAATTGCTCCTGTGGGTGCATGGGGGTTGGGTGCGCATGCACGTGCGTGGGTTACAAGGAGTTGAATGTAGCATGTTGTATATTTGGACTCCAGAAGTTGTAAGTTATATACCAGCATACATGAAAATACATTTAAAATGCATAAAAATATATAAGTTGTATTTGCAAAAAGATGGTTTTTAAAATGATTTGATCGTTTTTAAAAGCCTTTCGCAATATCAAAAAATAACAACTTGTGTTGCTGGTTTCTTCTGTTGCAAAATGTAAATGTGCTCATTTACAATTGCGATTCGCAGTTTATCGTGCTCTAAAAACTTTACATCTACACCAGGTTATCATAATCAATGTCACAATATATCTTTCTCAACTCCCTGGGGAGCATACAGATTATCGCACTGAAGCACAGTGACTGGCCCCTGGATACTCTTTTTGCAAAATGCTGCAATGGAACATATAGGAACCTGGATTTGACCAGACGTCTACCCCATCGTCATATCTGACCGCTATTTACTCAGTCCATTGTTTTTTTGGGTGAACATTTTCATATTTGTTGACAGCTTCAAGCCCTGAACACCGACGATATGTTCAGAGTAGTATTCTATATATAGAATGAGTTTGCTCAACACCCACCACCAGACTCGACCAGGAAACAAAACCTACGACTTTCTGGTCACATATCTATCCATCTGTAAACAAAGTACCCGGTACCAAATACGATGGTCAATTCATGTAAAATTAGATTATTTATAGTAGTACCAATGCTTGTTTCTGTGTTAACTATCATGATTATTTCATTACAGACAAGTATTAGCAGTCACTTGTTGGTGTTGTTCTGTGACCATACTAGGCTTTACAGCTAGAGAGTGTCACTAAATGGTAGCACTCTTTTGCTGGGCGACCATGGGTGACTGGCTCAAACCAGTTCTCAGAACAGGCCCCTGACAGACTCAACCGTCTTCAGTAGATGCACCGTGATTTGTCTTTTGTCCATTTATCACCTGCGTCCAGGTTTTATGTTCTCCACAGGATGACTGGTCCTATGGCCAGGCCGTAGGATATTTTCTGATCTCTTTATAATTTCATACCCCGGTGCATAAATATGATAATTATAAGATATAGATTCCCATATTTCGTTGTTACAATTTTGTTGCTCGTGAGATAGACAAAGTGTATTTTTTTTAAGAAATTCTAGCCCCTTTGTAAATTCAAGTCTCATTACTATAGTGTACTGAGTCCTTAATCCTGGGCTGTGGGCTTAGGTACAGGCTGGGCTCAACAAGGTGTGTGTAACAAAGGGGATAAGAAACCTAGTCCAGTGCAACTAACTTATAACTACTTTATACTCTGCGAGGTTGCTGCAACCTCGCGCACTGGAGACCTACTGAGAACTAGTTTCGATACAATTCTATCAATTTTGTCATGGAGAGACACATAAATGTATATGAGATTGCAATCGCAAGTGAATTTTGAACATGACATTTTACAAAACAAGGCAATTTTAAACGTATGTATGAGCTTGTCAATGGTGCTCTACATGTGGCTGATTTGTAAGCATAGAAAAAAGTATTTTAGGTAAATTTTGATTGGTGATGACAACTTATAAATTGAATTTCAGTATCATTATCTTTCTTGTAATTATTTTGGCGACCACCTCATCAACATAATTAATCCTAGCATATATTGTTCACAACCATTTGGAATCAATTGACCCATGCTGCATTGATGCTACTCCTCATTTAGTTACCGTATATATCACTTCCTGTAGACGTTAAACCTTTTGAAGACTTGATCACTTTTTAACATCTGACAATGGAAATTCCTGAGTCAGCCTGACCAGAATCACTATGACTGTGGCCCTGATGAGTCACTCATCCATGGAATTTTTATTGGGTCATTTTCATATTTGATTGAGATTCAGATTACCATTCATATAGATTTAGTTCAGACAAATGTTTTAACAAAAGGGAGGACCTAATCTGAAAATACCCCGAAAATGTGAAGGCCAATTCAAGGTGTAAAATAGTATTATGACCATATACATGTATTACCAATGCTTGTTTCTGTGTTAATGATCATGATTCTTTCATTACAGACAAGCCTCCTAGCAGTCACTTGTTGGTGTTGTTCACGACGTTCTCCACCATAGAGAACGTGTCTCTGAGCATCAACAACACTCTGCACACGTGGGCGACCATGGGTGACTGGCTCAAACCAGTTCTCTACTCCACTGACAGACTCAACACTTCACAAGCAAAGTTAGTGATTTGTCTTTTGTAATATTGATTTATCATCTGTGTAGTTATTAGAGAAGATTATGTTCTCCCACTTCTGACTGTGTTTATGAATGGCCAGGCCGTAGGATATTTTCTGATCTCTTTATAATTTCATACGCCAATCTTTGCATAAATTATGATAAATATAATATAAAGGGAACTACTTTACTAAACCTTACTATAGATCCATTCATAAAGTTGTTAAGTTATTCTTTCTAAATACCAGATGGCAGCATTCATAATAAAATTGCCACAAAAATTGGACCAGACTATTGATCCATTTCTGTTGTTTGTTGACTAACCACCCAATTAGCCTGGGCACAGAGTCAGCTCTCCGCGTCCATTTTCAGTCAAAAAATCGGCTAAGTCCAAAAAAACGGAAAATATCCCCCATTTAACCTTTTCATTGTGGGTCCGCACTCACGGCGTCCTTCGGCGTTTTGCGGCGTCGTGCGTTGTCGACATAGTGCCGTTTTGCCCTTCGCGCCCTCCTCGTGGTTTTGATAACAGCACTTGTTCGCTCCGCTCACTCGTACTGTTATCAAAACCACTCAGTGTGATATTGGCTGATATCTCCACTCCAGGTTCAATATAATAACCTATTAACATGCAGACCTTCATAGATCAGTCAGTCATAATTCAAATAGATTTCGGTTTTGATGTATTTGATATTGTTATCGTCCAAAACAGAATTTTACAGCCAACCAAAAAATACCATTAACAAAATTATAGTATAGGGGCCAACCCTCCTTGATTTGAAATTTTATGCTACTTATCGCAAAGTATTGACTGAATATGTGACCCTTGAGATGCGACCATGCATGTTGCCCAACAGAAAAATTGAAATAAAATCTAGACAGAGCAATTTTTGTGCCAACAAGGATGACAGTGGCTCAACTGCTAGCTTTGTCATCCAACTAATCAAGTATCCCTGGCCTGATATGGAGAAATAAACTCCATCTGTTTGAAACTCTACACCATCAGAAGACGGGACTGTCTTTGGACCATGTCTTTTGGAGGTGGGAGCTATGTGGAAAGTACCAAGATCTATTCATGACCTACCCCGTTTTTAGTTATGAGTTACATGTGGAAGCAGAATAGATCCTGACCAATTCCCACCTGATCAAAACCAAAAATAAATAGGTCCAAGCAGGGTCAAGATGTCGTACAAACATGATATATATTGACTTGTTTACCTTGTTGACCTTGTTCTTTGCTACATGACCCGACCCATAGAGGTACTGATTTGTGTTCTTAGACTTTGTCTTGTTCGACTTGGAATTACAACTGGAGGGCGAGAAAATGAATTAGCTAATGATGAGGTCCTGAGTGGATGCGTGATTGAGGGCTCCTAACAATTCGTGTGTCTGGACATGGTTTTCCTGTTAGCATTGGTAATATAAGAGAGTGGGAATTAAAATGACCACAATCTGTCACCACCATTTATTTCTAATCCCATTATGACACAAGAGTGATGGAAAAATATATGCTCCACTATATCACAATTAGCATGTAAATGGTACTTTCTCTCCACCCCAGGTCACTATGTTCTCCCCATGTTCTCCCCATAACCCCGCACATATCCCCTGTAGGCTGGCCACGTCCCTGGGCTGGTCACTGAATGCCTGTCCCCAGACGGTGGACACACGCACCCCCACGTGTGTGCTGCCTGCCATGTTCCTGCATGCTCAGCGCCAGTATCCACACGCGGACTTCTATGCCTATGCTAATGGTAGGTGGATTACAATATAAAGTTAGAACCTACAATTAAGACCAGCTCTATAGTCTATTTATTGCAGTACATGTACCATTTTATCAGAAAAGACTATTGCATACTTCAATAAAGGGACCACCACCTCTATTGACAGGATGCTAGCAGTTCCCTTGGTGGTCTTAATAGAGAGGTTCTACTGTGCTTTTAATTATTACGTATATAGTGTGTGATTTATACATGTTGTCTATTATCCATTTGCAATAGCTCGTGAAAATCATGGGTATGGGTGATATTTTGCAAAATTGGCTATGATAACTTTTGTTAAGCAGTCTGTCTCAAATATATAACAGCATGCAGGATTCAAAATGTGCATTCATGCCATCTATAAACCTATGCAAATTGCCACTTGGTTTTACAGTTTTGGGAGTGTACAAATGAGATTTTCATAAAACAGGCATTGGTTGGGGGAAAACCTAGCAGAATCAAGAACTTTGTCAATTAACTTTATAGCCCTAAAACATATGCAGTGTCTTTACAAAAGATGATATAAAGTGTAAATGAATGTGCAAGTATTTGTGTTGCAGCTTGCTATACTGTGCTGGTATTTATAATGTGTCAGTCATCCTGTGCTAGGTGACATCCTGTTTGACGAGTCTCTTCAGGAAACACTCAGTGCAATTTCTGCCTTCAAAGTCAAACCGAAGCGATACCTCTTGGTAGGAAAGCGCAGAAATTACAAGATGAGACCAGGTCAGTACCAAACGTTACTGCCTACTTGGCATACTGGAAACAGTCTGCTTGCACCATAACTGCATACAACTCTTCTGGGGTACCACAGGGTGGATGTCAGCTACTAAAGTAGAGCAGTTTTTTTTACAGGGAAAGGTGGATTTTTTCCAGTATTAAAGCCAAGTATACATTTTCAATATTAGAGACCCCCTGAATGTTAGCTGCTAGCCCACATTGAGCGGTCCTTGGTAACAGGTTCAATTGCATTGTTTTAGAAGATGAAAATTGATATCGCGATAGTTAAAGATTATTAAATGATCTAGAGATTCATGAAGCAAAATGAGGCTATTCTAAAATGCGGCATTAGCAATAACAATAACTTCAGAAAATAAACTAACTTTCTGTGATGCTTTATAATGTTCAGGTAATATATTAGTTCATCTTTATTTGCTCACAACACTAGATTTTTTAAAATACATTTACAGTTTCGCCAAACAACTGTTGGCATCCTCAGAATGTTCTTCCCGCGCAATGTCACAAGTCAAATATTCTGATCCTGAACGAGGATGGAATCATAAACTCGCGAGAGTTGGTGCCCCCCCCCCCCGTCCCTGTTCATAACCTGCTTGCAGGTTCGGATGTGTACAGAGTCTTTGATGGTCCTGGTTTTCCATTCACTTTCTCTGTCTATTATTCTGGCTCCCTCCCAGTCTATCTAATGGTTGTGCTGGTTTGCATGGTCCGTGATGGCACTCTTGTTTATTTCCAGTTTTGACTCTTTCTTTGTGGATCTGGTGTATGCTCCCTTCTGGTTTGCTTCCACGTCCTGCTGATGTTCCTTCAGTCTAGTACCAAACTTTCTGCCCGTTTCCCCGACGTACACTTTATCACATGACTTGCATGGAATCTTGTACACAATTTCACATTTGTCCATCTTATCTACTTTGTCTTTCGGGTGTACTAGGATGTTCCTGATAGTCTGCATTGGCTTCACCGCCTTAGCTACTAAGTGTTTGTTCAGAATTCTGGAGATCCCTTCTGTAACACCTTTCACATATGGTAGGATAACCTGGCCTTTTGATCTTTCAGCTTCTTTTCTTTTCTTGTTCTTTTCACTCTTCCTTTCAAGTTTGGTTTCTATCTGGTGTTTCACTCGTCGGAACGACCATTCAGGATAGCCACATCTTGTCAAAGCTTCAACTATGTGTTGTTCCTCCATAAAACGAGTTTATGATTCCATCCTCGTTCAGGATCAGAATATTTGACTTGTGACATTGCGCGGGAAGAACATTCTGAGGATGCCAACAGTTGTTTGGCGAAACTGTAAATGTATTTTAAAAAATCTAGTGTTGTGAGCAAAGAAAGATGAACTAATATATTTCATACCAACACAATGAACACATTCAAGAATATTCAGGTAATATGTTTTCAGGAGAAAAGATTCACAATGTCAAACAACTTATGAATATCTCAAGGAAAGCACAGCTATTCGTTGGTATGGCAGCTGACTACTTCATTACCCCCGCTCATGTCTATCCCTGGAATGACACCCGCCAGCTGGGAGTGGGTCGCAAAGCAGTAGATCAATATATGATTGGCAGCTCCCTCAAGCGTAATATCCCAGTAATAGGTTTGTGGTAATGATCAACCTGTTTTTCTTGAACTCTTAGAATTCCAATTCACGTAAATTTTGACAAGTAACCACTTTGCTTTATATTACTTTATATTTAACCCATGCCATTCTAACACACACACGCACGCACGCACGCACGCACGCACACACACACACACACACACACACACACACACACACACACACACACACACACAAAATTGTAGACAGATTAAATTAACATTTATTTATTTACTGAACAGTTTCGTGCTAACAGCACTCATCAGAATATATAAACGAATAGATCTACATGGCAATACTGCAAAGAACAACTGTACTATGTTATCAAGTACAAAGAAACTGATCAATATATAGATTTAGATTTACTTATGGTGTACGTCACAGTTACGTACATCACCCACATACTACATATAATATTCTGTCATACCAGGCACAATTATTAGGTATGGTAATTATAATTCGGCCATTATAATTATAAAGTAAATATTTTCTCCTGTGTCTGCAAGCACTGGTTAGTTCATTTCTTACATTAAGGGTGGCTAAATGAGGTTTACATATAATAATATATTTTTCCATATTATGAACAATAATTACAACAACTTAGTCCATTCTCATGTCTACAAATTTGTTTCCTGGTGAGCTAACCACGCAGCTCACCATTCGTCAGGACATGTTCCAAATTTGGAACACCAGCTCACACTAGCTCACCAGGAAACAAATTTGTAGACATGAGAATCTGAATGGACTAAGTTGTTGTAATTATTGTTCATGTAAAGCTCTCATATGGATTGAGCACTATAGGACATGGAAGTTACCAGAACAGGAACTGCCGTTACAACCAGACTAAACTCAACTGGATTATGGAGCGAGCGATGATACAAGCTGTCCCAATGTTATGCTTATGGGAGAAATTGCGCAATACATTTTGAACGCACACAGCTCAATAAAACTTAAGACTTCAGCAATCTCACTTACATTCATCACAGATAATATATTTTTCTTTTGTTCGATAGTAAAATTAACTATAAACTATCACATTTAGTATATTTAATTAAGTTGAAACAGTGAAATCTTTACATGACCATAAAAAGTCTACTGACAATATCAGCAGGCGACGACAGGTAAAAACACCACACATATATAGTGGGTCATATCTCTCTTATACATTGTCGTATTAATATATAATTTTAATGGAAATAATCTGCAGTAAGATGCGATACCATTCATATATATAAGTCTATGTAATTGTTTCAACTAAATAGTTTAATTTGACCATTAATCACATCCATCGTCACTTCTATCACCCAGCGTTCGGCGTTTGCTGTCGTATGTATTGCCTATTACTCGATTTTGTCCAAATCGAACTCATTGCTATATATTTTATTATTTATTATGATGAAAATAAAAAACTAGACAGTCTTCAAAATGTGTACTGTTAATATGAAAATGTTCGGATGAAAATCATATAAGCTACTAAAGGATTATTGTTCTATGTCAACTCTGAATCGACTGACTAGACTCACGCCATTTTCTGGTGGGACGCACGACGTGCTGGTTAGCATGATCCAGTGATCGTTACATTCGGGTAAAGTACCAATTTAAATAACGTCTCGCTGAAGAACTTCGTAGCACTATTGCATATGTGGTAGCAACCAACACCCTTGAACTATATATATATATATATATATATGTATATATATATATTATATATATATATATATATATATATATATATATATATATATATGGATATATATATTGTTATATATATATATATATATATATATATATAATATATAGGATAACCATAACACATAATAAAATATGCAACTCTATGCTAAAACACTTGAGGAAAGATTCATCCCATATCAATTGCATAACATGTTGTAGATTGCACAGACACAATAACGGCCGTGCACCAGACGCAGGCTAATCACTCCAACTACATGGGAGTCTCTTCCCGCTGGACGCAACCACAACACTAACTTTAACGTCATTAACTACATGAGGAAAAAGAAGTTCAACTATCTGATTGGAGATATTCATTGCGCCACATTAGTTACCAAGAAGGTTGCTTTTTAAAAATATTTACCAAGCATAATATCGGTAGATTGATTGTTACATATAGTTGTTACACCAATAGCCATCTGATCAACTTAGCCAACTTCCTTTACAATCCCTGTCTTAGTAGCGGCTTGTGTGTATATTGACTATGTGGCATGGGGCAAGTACCGCAAGTTCTTCTGAGAGGTACCTGAGATTTCTCTTTATGGATGTTGCTACACCCTGCACGAGTGTTGCGTGTGCCGCCCTTTTTGCACCACAACATCATTTTTATAGATTTTTTTCATTCCTTGGCCAGTGGGGGTGCACCCGCACTCCTTAAAAAAACTGAATCTGCCATTTGGGTGGGGCTCATCGACATAAGCTACAGCCACCTTAACGATCACCTTGTACCCCCATCAATGTTTATTTCAGAATATCATTTGTGTGAATTATATATTTAGGGTTAAGCATATTTTATAAGAAATTAAAAGTTTAAATGGATCTCTGTGGCCGAAGTAAGACATGAGCCATCTCCGTAATGAATGAATATTCTCATGTATTGGTTAAAATGAAAGAAATGTTCGTGGTATTGATCTTGCGTCTATGGTGTTTGCATAAGTTTAAAATTTGATTGGGGTGTTTAAAATTTTGCTATGTGTCTAGATCACCCTTCTTTATGCTTTATTTGAAACACATCATACAGCGAGTGTAAAATATTGCCTGTTGATGAGCCATCTGATTAAGTCTTTCAGTCATCTGAAAAGGTTTTAATTCTGCATTCTATCATTCCGTGCAAAAATCACCGCCAATAACCCACGCTGATTGGTCAATCTCCGTGCTCAATTTTGCGATGGAAAACACGCTCCCCCAAAAAACCACGGCGCTAGTCTAATCTCCTCACAATATCAATACAGCCGCTGACGACAGCAAGGCTCGTAGCGTGTACGGAGAGCAACAGTTTAGACTAACGCATCCGCGCGCTCAAAACTGTAGGAATTGACGTCTCCGCGCGCTCAAAACAAACGAAATTGACTTGAATGTTGAATGTTATAATGTGATTTATTTTAAAATAAAATGGATTTTAGTCATGATAGAATGGTGATTGACCACTTTCCCTTGTCGTGTCAATCGCAAAAATTGAGATGCTGGCGTCTGATTTACCCTCACTTCGTTCAGGTAAATCAGACGTGAGCATGCTCAATTTTGCGATTGACACTCCAATCTCGTGGTCAATTCCTACAATTGCAGGTTTGCTTGTATTGATTTCAGTGGAGATTTTGCCTCATGTTAGAGCTCTGAATATTATCACAATGTCTTTGGTGCATCACGAGAACAGGGGTTGCCATTCAGCTAAGGGACCATTCAGCATTTATGACAGGGTGGGGTAGGAGGATTTTCCAAAAAAGCTGTGAAAAAATTAATAGCCCCCCTTCAAATCTCTGTGAAAAAATTGGTAACCCCCCTCAATTTCATGTGATAAAATTTGATGACCCCACACCCCTAAAAGTTAACGCAATGATTGACAGTTATCCCTTATACTATTTGATGAATATCCATGATACAAAAACAGTAAATTTTAATACAGAATCTATAAAATAGCGGCAAATTTTCTGTGAAAAAATTGATAGCCCCTCCTCAAAAGTGTGTGACAAAATTGATAGCCCCCCCAAACATTGTAACAAAAGTTCATGGCCCGCCCTAAAATCCTCCTACCCCACCTTGTCATATATACTGAATGGTCCCTAAAATAAAATTTAAATATTAACTATTGACCGTTGATGAGTTTCCAATTCTAAATAGCTCTAATGATTCAGTGCAAAGTTGAATTTAGTAGAATGGAAATGTACACGTGTCATTGTTTACTATCCATACATGCGTATTACATCTATTTACACCCACTACATTGGATTCTTTTTGTTTCTGATCTATTGCTCAAAAGATTTTTTTTATTTGATTTAAATTTCGAGTACATGTACTCCTTATCAAAGATCCAAAACATCCACTAAATTGCCTTGTTCATTGTTTATTTCAGAATTCCACCGGAGTTATCAAAGTGGTTTGGCGGAACACCAAAGGTTGTTCAAAGCCATTTCAGGACGAAAATGTAACCATACAGCGATACAATATTAGATTTAGCTAGCAAGCATTTTGCAATGTGTTCATGTGGTGTTATAGCAAACCAAAATCTTAAAGACAATATACATATTAACCCAGAAGGTTTTATAGCCACATAGCTGGACGAATTATGGACGAATTATGTATAATGCTCAGGACAGTTTGGAATTCTCACTACTGTAAAACCCTTAACGTTTGTATGGGGTTCTGTCCATTTAGATGTCATACTGCAAAAAAAATAGTATTAACTAATATCTATGTATGGACACTATTAATTTGCAGTGTTATTTTTTATATTTTCACCTTGTATGTACTCATAAACCTCTACTGTATCAGACACATATCGTATACTATTAAACCAGAATATACGCAGTATCATTTGCCTACCTTAGGTTGTACATAACAATAATCCTTTATAACCCATTTCGTAAATAGAAGTGACATCACCAGATCAGATAAAAATGGTGATAAGTTTGCGTTATGGACGGGTATTTTAATAATAGCGCACTGAATGACAAAAAGGGGTAAGCCCAGGAAATAAACAAATATGCAGTTGTATCGATATAATCCCCCTTCAAACCAATTGTGACTGATAAAAGAATAATATGCGATTGATTTGACACCAAGAAATAAGAAATCCAACAATTATAAGTTTGTCAAATATTTGTTGTGTTACACATGCGTTTTATTTCCAAACATCGGGAAATTCTGATGAAGATGCCAATATACAGTAATTAGTAGGTAACTTAGTTAATTATCTTGGGAATTGAATAATATTAAGCCACCTATTGTAAAACAAGTGTAGGAATCCATATCTGAAGTGAAAAGATTAATTCTGCTTGCATAGCTGTTATTAAATCCCCCTCTAAATCCGGTGAAAAATCTCTGTCATGGCCGAAACCTATTGTTTACATTTTTTGCATGGGATTTAGAGAACCTTTTCAGGTGCTGTTTAATGCCAAATTAATCTCTTCTTTTAGCTGTGCATTCTTACACCTTTCCTACAAGTGGTGACTTAAATTTATAAATAACAGATTATGATTAACAAAGTTATGTAAGCATTTTTGTCGCCGAGTTTTACTATATACTGTATAGAAAAATCATGCCCAATACACATCTTTATGCCCCTTGACCTCTGACCTCGTGACGTCATGCACAATTTACGAAATCACTTTTACATCAGTATGGCTATCAATCAATAAATGGTCCTCTAAAGTGACCAATATTATGGAGCAAAACCTCAGGGTGTATATATTGTCTACATCAATGATTAAGCAAGTAGCATCTGCAAAGAAACGGATATTACGAGAGACTGCTGAAACAATATACATCTTGTTAATATAAATCATAAAAAGAAGAGGACCAAGAATCGACCCCTGAGGGACTGCTGCTGTTGGTCACCCCAATCTGAGGATTGGCCATTGAGGACTACCCTCAGCGTCCGGTCGTTAAGATAACCACTCAAATAGTGGTCCACCGATTCCACATAAGGGACCATTCGATCAGTATTTATGACAGGGTGGGGTAGGAGGATTTTCCAAAAATGCTGTGAAAAAATTGATAACCCCCCTCAAATCTTTGTGAAAAAATGGTAACCCCCCTCAATTTCATGTGACAAAAATTGATGACCCCCCCAACAGCTAACACAATCATTGTCAGTTAACCCAAATCCGATTTGATGGATGTCAAACCCATAATATAAAAAACAGTAAATTATTGTATAGAATCTCTAAAAATAGGGGTACATTTTCTGTGAAAAAATTGATAGCCCCCCTCAAAAGTGTGTGAAAAAACTGATGCCCCCCCCCTCCAAACATTGTGACAAAAGTTCATGGCCCGCCCTAAAATACTCCTACCCCACCCTGTGATAAATTCTGAATGGTCCCTAATTTCAACTTGTTTAGTAGTCCTTTTTAGCCAAACTTGATCAAAAGCTTTGCTTATATCTAGAAAAACAATACGGATTTCTTTGCCTTGATCAAAAAAATTGCAAAAAAATTGGTACACTTCTAACAGTTGAGTTACGGCAGAGATAGTTTAACGAGATACGCAAACACGTCCATATCTGCGTTCTCAGCAGGTGCGAGCAGGTGCCCGGGCTGCTCGTGCCTCGGGAGAGGATGGTCAACACACGCCGTTGTGTACAAATGAATAGAAAATTGGCTGGTTTTGACGTGATATATTTGCATTTTATGATTAGAAATATAAATAATATCTTATGATTAGGGAATCTAACCCATGACCATCTGGTCACGAGTCCAACTCTATCCATTTGACCACAGAAGCACACCGTTTTTTATGATTATGTTGGTTACCCCCCTGTCAGAGTGGACAGGCGGAGCGCGGACTTTGCGTGCCTACGCGCGCCAAGTTTGAAAATTTAAAAAAATTTCAAACTTGTGCAAAATTTTCCCTTCCTGGCGGAGTAGAAGTGAGTCCGCAGGCGGAGAAATAGCCCTCGAGCACATACACCCTCCCCCACCGACCTCCACTGCAGCGAAGTCAGGCGGGGAGAAATTTTGCTAGTGCGGAGTGTAAAATGTGTATAGCGTACTCTGGCGAAGTCAAATTATGAGTCTTGCGAACCCTAGCGAACTGAAATTGTGCGTGACATTCGCCAGACAACCATGGCTCCGCCAACGAATTTTGTCTCCGCCAACGAAGTCTTGCGGACCGCAAGACTTCGCCAGCGAACTGTAGCGAATATTCAGAGTCCGCCGACGGAGACATGAAGGCTCTGCCAAATAACAAAATAACAAGGGAAAATTCCTTGCGGAGAGTAGCGAAGTCATTCGGCAAAGTCCTGCGAACTTCCGCGAAGTATAGCAAACCTCGGCGGAGTCTGCTTAACAAAGGCGGCGTCCGAGCGGACCTTATTTTTCATCAAATTTGCGACGGAGGATGCGCGGAGGGGGGGGGTCTGTATGCTGTCTGTGTGTGTGTGGGTGGTGTCTGTGTGTGTGTGTGGGGGTGTCTGTATGCCGTCTGTGTGTGTGTAGGGGGGGGTCTGTATGCTGTCTGTGTGTGGCATTGACTATTTCATGTGAGCTTTTTTCAAGGCTGATTCCATGCTGGTTTTTACAATAGATAATCAAGAGACTAATATGGATAATTATGCCATAGAAAGGGATTCATGAAATGTAGTGACAAATAGAATCTGAATAATGGCAAAGATAGAACATTGATAAACTATCGAATAAGAACATCCTATGCTGCATGTACAACTCCTCCCCAGTAATTGTAATAAATGCTATTATTTATAATTGTCTCTCCACAGACATCCTATTGTTTAGGGACGACATCTTGTATACACCACGAGTTTCTGAACTCACGCACTATATCCCAGCAGGCACACTGACGTCAGCCCGACGTTGGATTATGGTTGTATTACGTTGTGACGTCAGCCAACGTAAATTCAACGTCATCCCAACGTTGATTGCCTGACGTTGACACAACGTCAGATTTTCAACGTCACCCTGACGTTGATTGCCTGACGTTGATCCAACGTCAGACATCAACGTTGGATCAACGTTGATCCAACGTCTTGCGCCCGATGGGATTATTGTAGATTGGTACAGGAGACCAACGTTGATCATCATCATGGAAATGGTGATGACACTAACCTGGCATTGTGACACTTTTCACATCTCAGGAACTTCTCAAAGATAGTTTGATGTGAACGGGCAGTTTGAAGACTTGTAGGTTTGAAGTGGACACTTGTGAAGTTCTTGGAAGGCTCTGGGATGGGGAGTTGAATTTAGATACCCATGTTCTTGCAATTGGTATAGAATAGGCAGATCCAGGGGATCGCAGGGGGTGCCCCCTTTACCCCACAATAATAACACAGGGTTTTTGTCATGTAGACTATCAATTACATTACACGAAACCCATGCGGAGAGCTCTTGCGGCGTATAGCGGCGTACTGCGGAGGTGAACGGCGTTCATTTTACGTGGTACGGAGGCAGACTGAGTCCGTTGGTGCCAAATACGGCTTCGCACGGAGACCAGGGAACTCAAAAAGATCAAAGGAAATTTAATTAATAATCCCATCGCCCGCGGAGTTGTATGCGAACTCAAATTTACACTTCTCCAGAGAAGTGAAGAAAGTCCGCACCATTTTTGCACGCGGAGATAGCGCGGAGGTAGCGCGGAGCCCTCTCGGAGGCCGCAAGAGTCCGCAAGAGTCCGCCAGACTCCGCTGCGGAGCCATGCGAATCGCGTTGTCGATTCGACAATGAAAGTGTTAATTTTTCATATTTTTCACCATTTTTACGGACTATGTCATTTTTTCGTCCTAAATATGACGCAGAGTTGACTCCGCCTGTCCACTCTGACAGGGGAGTAAGGGGCTTCGGCCTGAATTGCTTTTTCTTTTGTTATGCCGTTGTTTGCTATTCTCTGTGCGTCAACTTCAAATCCGATATCACACTGCATTTTTGTGCACAAGTTCCAAGGGGGTGGGGGTGGGGGTCAATCAAATTCTAGTTAAAAAATAAGGGGGTCACTCAAATTCCAGAGTTGATGATATGTTGGGGGGGGTCATTCTATTTATCGAATTTATTGTTTCCATTCGGACGCACACTCCGCTCGAGAATAAATTGAAACTCCCTACCGTAGGCTACGTAGCAAGCATTGATATTGTAAATCAACGTAGAATTGAGATCTATCATAGGATCCACATTCTTCAATTATTGTAAGCAGATTTCATAATATTTTAGTGGTGGGAATGATGCTACTAGATCGATGTAAAATGGAAAAGAAACTAACTGAAGCTTCCACATTTGCGTTGGCATTATCTTGGATGAAAAATCAATTTTAGTCCAAGACAGTATACTGAAGATTCCAATGGCGTGTCAGCAATACGTTGCGATTTGAGATTGTAAGAAAAAAAAAGTGAAATAAAAACTAAATTTATGAGACAAGTAAAAAAAGGCAGTTAGAGCATCTCCATTAAGGCGGAGACTACTGTAAACATAATCAATGCATACATTATGTTAAAGCCTGCACTTCAGTTGTGTTTTTGCATGGATTAAATTGGAAAGTGGCTGATTACTGGCTCGTGATTGGATGTCTAACTGGCCTGCTTGACAACATGCCATCCTAAGTTGACTTCATAGCAACGGACGCAAATCCCACTCTTGAATGGCAAGTTAGACAGGACGAGGCAACATAATATGCATGAGGGGACGCGTTCAGGTCTATGATTGGTTAACTTGGCAAGCAACTTTCCTCGTGTGAATGATGTGTAATGTGTTCCTCCAACTGTCTGATACATCTATTGATAGTTTTGTAGAGGAGGTCATATAGCAAAAATGTGACTGACGATTTTAAATGTATTGGTGACTGGTGATTTAGGAAAAAAATGTTGGTGAATGGATTTTCATCAAGGCTACACTAAGTATTCCCCCTCTTCATATTATGTGGTTAACTGTTTGTAGTAGCTACGGCATTCCAACATTCTTAATTAAAATACAAAATAACACGTTCTCTCCTCCCCTCCTACCCCCCCCCCCACACACACACATACACACCCCCGCCCTGTGAAGCGCGCTATGTCGGACAGATGAGCAGAAATCTCTACACCCGCATCCGAGAACATTCAAGGAATACAGGTCATATGAAGAGCCATTTGACCCAGTGTAACAGCACCTTCACAGAAAATGATGTGGAGATATAAAAAAGCACATAAAAAAGGAGATCAAGGGAGGCTCATCAACTGACTCAGAAGGCACTCTACATTAAAGAGATACAACTGATCAACCAGATCCAGCATCAAGGTAAAATACAAGAACATGGCGTGATTCATGTTTGATAAACTGTATTACGTACATGTTTACATCTTATATTGAAAATAGTACGGTTTTGTAAATTAAGTTTGTCCAGTTTGTATTGTACTTTGAGGATTACCGCGAGGTTGAAATTTTGTCAGTAATACAAGAATAAGTGCATTAAAAACAGGGATGCAGCTACATAAGGGACCAGGCAAGCAACTGCCTCCTCTTTTGGTAGTAATCTTTTGGGGGCCTAGTCCTAAAGAAACTGAAGTTGCTTTTCTGTCTGAAATAGGCTTAGGGTCTAAATTCCAGAAACAAGTTCCCCTAGAAAAACTGGATGCCCAAGGCACTTGCCTACACTATCGAGTCCCTCACTCAAAATATTTCTAAATCTATGAATAACACTACCACTAAGTGCATTTAAATGATTTCATACAAAGTGTTTTGGCAGAAGTTTCATTTTTCATGCAATGAGTATGTATATTCAAGTCAAAGATAATGTTGGTGACCATGTTACCGAGGTCGTTGTTTGTTTTTATTCTTTATTCTTATCCATGCATGAAAATTTAATCGCTCAACTACTCATATGCCCTACTGTCGACTCAAAATAGTATTGAATATAGTAGACAGATTAGGACATAAACCATGATGAACTTGATGTTTATAACGACTGCATAAATAAGTCGAACAGTAGGCCCCATCACCATTCTGACTACTTTTCCCCTCGGGTGGGGGTGGGGGTGGGGGTGGGGGGGGATCTTACTATATTTCGGGTGGTACGGGTGTGTCATTTCTATGGGTCACCTTTTCAGACATTTCAGGTATAGTGATGGGTCTAAATTTTGTGATTTTTGGTATATTTATATGGGTTTAAATTTTGTGATTTTTGGTATAGCTATGGGTTTGAAATTAAATGTAGCAATATTATTAGTGTAAGTTTCATTTTATTTGATAATGATATAATTTATTTGAATATTTTTGTTGATAAAATGTTAACAGTATGTAGTTTTATTATTAAATAGCTATAGACATGGGTCACTTTTTCGTCATCAAGGTATAGACATAGGTCACTTTTTCATCATCAATGTATAGACAATTAGACATAGGTCACTTTTTTTTACCAAGTTAGTATATTGATGGGTACCATTTCGACGTTTGAAATGGCACACCCGTATCCATTTTTCGAGGAGAGACCCCGCCTCCCCCAAAGTCTTTCTGCTCTCTTCTTCATCAGTGTTCATGGTTCGATTACTAGTATCTTCATGTTGTCATCCATTACATAATTTCTCTTAATTTACGATCCCCTACCCACTCAATCGCGCTCTCCCACCCCCTCAGTCCCTCCTGCTGTGTTTCCTAGTGCGTTTCTCCTTCTGCTGCCTCTCCTTGGCAGCAGCCTCCTCCTGCACAGTTAGCATCAGTATCCGTGTGATCACCGAGTTGATCTGCGAGGACAGCCCCGGAGTGATGCGGCCCTCAATGTCTTGCTGAGGGGCAGGGAGCTGCAAGAGAAGCATGGATTGGTGCAATTTCCTGGTGTCATCCGCGCTATGTAGCTCCACGTCAAGCTGATAAATGAGGGACTGATTTTTTTCATGAATTTAGCAATCATCAAATATTTTTTTACAGTAAGAATCGTATTTGCAAAATTCTTAATGGCGTACAACGTTCATATCAATTACCTGAAGACTATTTTGGGCAGAAGGAAGAGCTGGTTCCTGGGGTTTCCACTCCTAAGTGAGAAAAAAGAGGCATGTTACTATACTTTTTTATGGAGACTTGTGATTATAGTAGGATTAGAAATTAATTAACCGTAAAAAATGCTTATGTTAATGATGAGCTTTATCCTGATGATTGATTTCAACACATTTTAGATATATCAGTACTCTGTTGTCTCCTCAACCCATTGTATAATCCTCATTATCAGCCAGCAGATCAGTGTAAGACTGTAAAATATAATATTGTACATAACATTGATTATTTCAAACAATGTTTATAAAATAATCATTACCATTTCAATAGAATCTTCTACGTCTTCAAACGTCATATCTCCAAGTGCTAGAAAAAATACAGACATAATTACAATTAGAAGATTGAATACCAAATAATTAGTGCAACATATGGCTAATACTGATTGTTGCAACTGATGTCCAACGGTTTTATAATCTTAATGAATGTAAATGAGTAGAGCTAATCCACCGGCACTTCTATCTCATTTACAACGATTATCAGAATACTTTCAAAATAGAAGTACAAAAGTAATATTGGTCTTAAAATTATTTCAAAAAATCATCTATTATAGAGACAGGAAGAGGTGCGTCTCAAAACAAACCATATCCTATATACTTCTGTTACAAGCAACATTATTATTGGAACTGTATTTCTTCAAAACATGTCTGGATTAAAGACACACCATGGAAACTATCAAGGTAAAGTATGCTTCCAAAAATGCTACTCGATATTATTCCCAGTGTAAGTTGGGTCCACCAAAATTGATTTCATACTATCTGTGTGACTAACGTTCTGGACTGCAGCCGTGCAGATGTTGCAGCTCTTCGTGTTCTAGGAGTTCTATCTGGCGAGGCGTCCGCGGGTGTAAGTGTTCTATGGCCTCCGCCTCCATTAGTTCATGTTGTGCAGACACCACCATCACACCGACCTGCAAGAATATGCAGAATCTTACTATCATAGGTATGGTCACAATGACTCTGTAAATATGCACTCTACACACAGTCCCCTTCAATGTTTACACATATACTACCCTAACCAATAAATATTCTTTCTAAATTGTCTCCATATCCGGGAGGAATGTATGCTCTAAGTATAAAATATGTACGCTGACTGACACTGCGAGTGTGTGGATACTACACACAAACAAATCTATGTTGAGGATGTTGTCAATCATTTTTATTTGGCTTGTTCTGAATTTTGTAAAATATGTTGTGTGAAACAACTATTCAGTAATTAAAGCATCATAGCAGCAGGACATGTAGGCCTACTGCTTTTGGCGATATAACCACGGAAAACGGCAAACTGAAAGTGGGACTTTTCCCCAGGTTGGTAATCGCT
Organism: Streblospio benedicti; assembly: GCA_019095985.1. Classification (NCBI taxonomy): domain Eukaryota; kingdom Metazoa; phylum Annelida; class Polychaeta; order Spionida; family Spionidae; genus Streblospio; species Streblospio benedicti. The sequence goes on from CM032659.1 coordinate 14,542,374, forward strand.
TATCTGCATTACATTTCATACCACAATTTATTGAAGACGTTACTACATCATGAAATATAGCTGCAATATTATTTTGTATGCTTCACATAAAATATATCTTTATCATATTGTGTGTCACCATATTCGATTACGATAATACTGAATACAAACAAACATTTTGTTGACCATATGAAAAAATAGAGTTGTCTGCAATCAAAGTGCTCAAGTTATGTAATGCTCACGTTATTGGCACCATTCAAGCATATGTTTATCTCCAGGGTAATGCGCCAGTTTTACATTACCTAGTGGACAAAACTTTCTAGGAGAGTAAATAAATATTTTATACAGTCATTTCTTGAATCACAACACATTAAAAACTTACAAAAATACAATGAAAGTTTCGTCAACTGCTGCTGACATCTTCAAAATCATCGACTGCGCCTCAAGGATGAATAAATATTAGGTTAGTGAATACTAATAAATAGTTTGACCTTGTCAATAGCTAAGCACTTCCTCTATAGTTGTCAAGTTTAGAGCAGTGGAAAACCATTTGGTACTAGTATATTTTTATGGTTAAACCATCACAACTATTAATTTACCAACAATAATATTTAAGGTGTCAAAATAACGCTATTTACATATATTTGTGTAAGATCAACAAAATTGCTATGATCCATTAAAATCATAATCTAGGGCGCAATGTGTAAATAGGCTGTAGTTCAGAAAATGCAAAGCTAGCCCATTTGTTGTGATTTGAACATGGCATTATATTTGTTTACAAGATATCTTACTAGATTATATATATTTTTTATTTTGACATTACGGAAAACAATCATTGCTTTAATGGCAGTAATATTATTTTGTTTTGATTGGATGGTATCTTTTTAAAATAAAAACATATGGAAGTAGACTAAGGAACAGGGCTTTGTTGAGATATGGTATATATGTGTATAATGTAGATTACGGATTGTATATGTTAACTACATATTCCTTTCCTCACTAAAAAGTTTGTATATTTTATTGCCAACAATATAGGGATTGTGAACAAAGTAGTTGCTGATATGAGCACTATAGAGTCGTGTAGCAATTATATTGCAAATAAGTTACTCCTAAACCTTTTGCCTTTTTACTTTCCTTCCCTTTATTCGTCTAATTATATAGCATCAAATATAATGCATTCCTATACATTCGGACAGTTCTTGGTTTTGTGTGCAATGTTCTAATATACGTCCTGCGTTTTGTGGATTGTTCAGCTCCAATTCCAACTAAATCGCTCTCATGTATTCTCTTCACAAGGAATCAAAATGATTATATAACCATTTCACATACTTCCAACAGCGGCTCAGATGGATAATCCAACAGAGAAATCCACATATAATGGTGGGTTTGTTTCATTTTAGCTGGAAGATAAACGTGTGGACACACGTTATAGAATGGAATAGAAATAATCCTGTAAAATAGAAACATATACATTACCTTGACCACCACAGGGATTTTCAGTGCCCCCATGCTCAATTCCTATTCACTTAGTGATCTTAATAATTATCTATGAACCATACCTTTGATGTGATTGTGGCTCTAGCCATAGCTCTGGCCTTGGCTCTATTGCGAGCCGTTTCCTCTGCCCAGGCCTGCCTCCGTTGTTCATCCATTTCATCCCTTATGTCCACAGGGTCTATACGACCAGCCAGCACCAAGCCGATATCAATGAAGAGCTGAACAATCTCAAAGAGGGAGATGGCGGACAACCCAATCCATAGGCCAACCACACCGCCGATGTCAGAGATCAGCTTGTTGATCTATAAAAACATGCATTGTGTTAGAATAATGATATAGGATGGTTTATTAATGGGCAAGTCACATTCATTATAGTAACATGTATGAGGGCATGAAGATAGCATAAGTATATCAATGCTGTCACCTATTTTGGAAGTTGAAATGGCGCACATATGTTGTACATCGTCCATTATAAAAATTTGAGAACAATCAAGATATGATCTGAATAAAATACAGGAATAAAATGATGGAAGTCTGCATTTACCAAATAAGCTGGGTACTCAATGGCCTCTTCATACATTACTTCATCATAGAAGATATCCACTTTCATGAAATTGGCCCTGTTAAAACAATCAAGATCTGTAGCATCCTTTATGGTTTGCATATATTTGATATTTAGCCATAACAAAGTGTGTATCTAACATTCTAATAGTTACCGTTACATTTCTGGGTTTTTTTTCTTTTTATGCTATATTTAGAAGTCTAATATCAATCAAGTCTTAAAATGTTAAATCTATTTAAGCTTTGCAACTCTAAAGAATAATACATGTTACCATTTTAGGACTTGTTTGATATTGGACATATAAATATACCCTAGAAAGAGAACAAATACAAACCTATGACCATATGTTATGTATAGAATACAGAAAATTATTAATTTAGTTAATTACTTTTCGTTTCCACACTATTAAATGGAAAACTTGGCTATACACTCTGTTGCTGCTTCTGTTTATAAATGTAAATGTGGGCAAATAAAACAACGCCATGGAAGGCTGGCACCAACCTGAGTCCTCCTTCAGTGCTGATTATGTCCTCAAACTTATCACTTCGAGACCTCATCTGATCCTCCACAATGTACTATATAGCACAAATTAAACATTCTATCAATATTATAGTTTACTGTTAGGGGTACATTTTCATATATACCAGAGTTGTGCCTAAGTACAGTACTTGCAAGTACTGTACTTGCAAGTACAGCAATTTGCTGTACTTGCTCTTGGACTCAAGTACAACCCAAAAGTACTTGGTACTTGCAAGTACAAACTTCAAGTACAGTGTTTCATTCATATATTGCATTGCAAATGTGACGAACTTTGTACTTTTCTATTACTTCTTTTTCATAATGGCTTAAAAATTGAAAACTTTGGTACTTTTTAAGTTTAAGCTAAATTTAGTGTCATTCTCTCATAGCCATTGTAGAACATTAAATGAAGCTTCTACATCATTATCACCATCATCTGGCATTTAAAGTCCATGTTTTATCCTTCCACCAAAAAATGTGTGCATGCTGTGCTGTTTGATGGTTGCATATTGAACATGTGATATTTATGAGTTATGACCACAAAGTGTGTTTTCAATGTATTTTATCATAAGGGAAGACACTATTATATTCAATGCAAACCTGTTTCGGGTATTTTCCCACAGGCGAATTATTTTCCAAAATTACTTAAATAAAACCAGGTTTGCTGCAGGTCTTTGGCATGTTATCATATACATGTATTATGGGTGATCTTGCATTCTTACTTCATCTATTAGATGTATGGAATTATAAATGAACATATGAAAGTTCTTATATAGATTTGAAAATGATATAACATGAAAAGTTATCATTCCGAATACATTAAAATTTAATACACAAAAACTTGTAAATATATGGGCACAAACCTGCATAACCCTCAGACAATACAATTGAAAAAGACCAGTTAAATTACAGAATCCTTATGTTGGTCAGCAAAAGATATTTCCCATTCAGTGAAAGCAACACAATAGAATATTTGTCCAACAGTTAAGGGCAGACAAAAGGCTATTGTGTAACCTCGTTAAGAGAGTTAGACCGAGCATCCTGCTTCTGATAGCAATTCATTTTGATAATTAAGGAGGCTGGTTTCTAAACCTTGAAATTCCTTTAAAGTCTTTCATCTTTTCTTAACATGCTTACTGGGGATAGTTAGCAGGATGAATAGCTATTCAGATCAACGGGTAGCGATTACATTTGCAATTTAACTAAATGGGGAGTAAATATTCACATCCTTGCAAAACCTTTGTTTTGAACTTTGAAACAAAGAAAGAGTAAAACATCTTCTGAATGATAAAGACATAGTAACTAAATTTTCTATATAAAAAGCACAATTTACCATTTGCTTCTATTACATGGCATGTCACCCTACGTCAATCTAACATAACCCTCTGCGGTTTTTAATCTTTGATGATAAGGATGTACTACCCTTGAATGATTTAAACTGACGACTTGTCCAAAGATCAACGGCGAGACACACAGATTCAGTTTCACTTAGTAATTTGTGGACTTCTTCAATGTTGTTCCAGCAATGCTGTGCTCTCTGAGTACTTATTAGTTGGCAAAGGGTCAAGGTTCAACAGATTCCTTTTGAATATTCAATCATTTTTCAACCTATACTACTTGCTATATATGGTTGTAGTTTGACAATAAACATATGTATATCTAGCTGATATACAGTAAAATGTCAGTCTTTGTTTTGTATTTCATTGAACGTTCAACTACTTGGACTCAAGTACAATCAGAGTACTTGTACTTGGACTCAAGTACATTGGAAAAATCATCAATGTACTTGTACTTGGACTCAAGTCCAGCTGCAAAGTACTTGGACTGGACTTGAGTCCGTAAATTGTACTTAGGCTCAACTCTGATATATACATCATAATAATCACCAATAGAGATTTACCTTTATAATCAGACTTGATACAATCTATTCTTGATATTCTCTATACAATCTAAATTAATTATAATATATGTTCCTTTTTATGGTTTCTGATCCTAGTTAACAATTGTCACCTTAGTTTTTTTGTTGTCTATTTATAGAAGTCATTTACTATTTTACATTTATCCAGGCAAAAGATACAGTGTTTCTGCACTAGGGTCATCAACAACAGTGTATATTGTGAAGGAGAAAGGTGAATCTTACCAGATAACCCTCACCAGGCCATCCCGATTTCACAATATTTACAGAGAAAATTTTCTCACTGAAAAAAAGAATAATATGAAGAGACACCGCAGGGTTTGGTGTTTATACCATTTTATAGCTGTGAATGAATAGGGGATCGTCATAGTAGTATACGTAATTTGTTACCAGCTTGCTGGGCGAGTTAATGAATCAGAATTATCAATAAATGTCTACAGCCGGCTTCTATAATCTCCAAGTATTCATGCTTCACAATATGGGATACTAACTTGCACAAGTCCGGACAAGAACACGACAGTTTGTTGGCAAACAGTAGTTCATCAACTTCATTGCTGCATACATCATCTACAACAAAGAAAACAACAATGAAAACAACAATGAAAACAATAGAAAACAATGAAAACACGCCAATGAGCGCAAGTGTATACTCATGACTAAATTAGTGCAACGTATGAAATACATAATATTTAGGATACATGATTAATGAATCAATGTAAAACTGAGCCTGACCACACTTTTTAAAAACAACAACAACAACAACAACAACAACAACAACAACAACAACAACAACAACAACAACAACAACAACAACAACAACAACAACAACAACAACAACAACAACAACAACAACAACAACAACAGCAGCAGCAGCAGCAGCAGCAACAGCATCAGCAGCAACGGCAGCAACAGCAGCGGCAGAAGCAGCAGCAGCAGCAGAAGCAGCAGAAGCAGCAGCAGAAGCAGCAGCAGCAGCAACAACAACAACAACAACAACAACAGCAGCAGCAGCAACAACAACAACAAAACATTATTTTTTTTAAAGTGAGCATGTAAAAACAAATTTACTTATGTGTAATAACACGTTTAGACACAAATTACTATGGGAAATATCCAATATAAAGTCATGAGAACAATACTAGAATCAAGACTATGACATTTACATTTACAAATACAGAACTATCAAGGACCAGTCTGTCCACGAACCTGAAACCCCACAGAGCCTCGCATCATTGGGCCTCATCAGTGCAGAGTCTGCACACCCACAGCGAGCGATCTTTTCCTCCTGGAGACACGTCTTCTGGCAGGCCTGGAAAGAGGCTTTTGACGTGTATGCCCATCTAGCCGTCCTTAGATATGCATAACAGAGCAGCAAGCTGGGCAAATACGTTATCAATGTGTGCGTGCATTCAAATTACCTATTTTGAAATACGTGACACAATTTACATATTCATTTTAATAGGCTGACCTTTGAAGCTGTTGTCCGTATTAGAACTATAAAAATGAAACAACTTGATCTAAAGAATAACAAATATTGTTTGTAAAGAGATTTACCTTAAGTGAATAGGATTTGTAGAGTGTAGGTGCTGCCTCCAAAGTGCAATTTCGGTAAGGTTCATACAGAGATTGTTTAACCTGAAACAACAGGCATCTAACTAACTTCCAATCGACACAGTTGAAAATATTCTATGTAATAATAGATGACAGGCTTTCAGTCTGGGATATGTCATGACTAGTCAATAACATGATGACCCACGTTTTCCAACATATCAGGTGTGCATATTGGTAATTGCATTTCAGCCAGCTGTAAAAGAAATGTGTTAATGACGAGTACAAGTATCAAACAAAACCAGTGGTTTGAAGGCTCGATATATGGTAGATGCTTTACTGCTTGTGACCTGATGCAATCTATCTATCATGTAACTGATCATGAAACATTCACTGGGTAATCATCACGTGTATACAGCTTGCTCGATATATTAGTAAAGTACCTACTCGGGAGTACCTACATAATCAAGAAACTTGTACATTGGAGGGTCTATTCTGACTTTCAGTGCTGCCATGCTCTTTCTCATATTTTTAATTGTTCTTTTACTTCTTGAAATTTTTAACTAAATGTAGGTGATCAGATTTCGAAAGCTATGAACCCCAATTTTGGTTGTGAAGCATGTTCAAAATTAAAACAAGTGTGCCAAAATGATATATTTAGAGAAACATTCCCATTTAAATTTACCATTCTAATCTTGACCTCTGTGAGGGTGCCTGGGGACACGTCCATGCCTTCATCTTCAGGAAACGGCTCCTGATCCTGCCTGTGAATTACCATTCGGATCCCTGGACTTGGAGAGAGAGGGCTGCCATATACTCATTCTGGTCCACAAAGATGATTAACGAAAGGCCTATAATAATGAAATAATGTAGCTAGTCCAATGAGTGATTTCGTAAATAGTGAGTGACGTCACGAGTTCAACGTTCAGCCGATATAAGATGTGTATTGCCAACGATTTTTATGCCTTTTATCTATACATCATAGTAAAACTCTGAGACAAAAATGCTTAAATAACTTTGTTAATCAAAATATGTTGTTTATAAATTTTAGTCACTGCTTGTGGAAAAGGTGTAAGAATGCACAGCTAAAAGAAGAGATTAGTTTGACATTAAACAGCACCTGAAGAGCTTCGACCATTGAAAGCTTCTGTAAATCCGATGTAAAAATATAAACAAATGGCTTCGGCAATGACAAGAGATTTTTACCGGATTTAGAGGTGTTTTAATAACAGCTGTGCATGCAGAATTAATCCTTTGACTTTAAATACAATTGTTTCAAAATAGGTGACGTAATATTGTTCAATTCCCAAGAGAATTAACTACTTTTTTTATTGGTATCTCCGTCAGAAGTTCCCAATGGATTGAAATAAAACGGTATGTGTAATATTTGTCAAACTCATAATTGTTGGATTTATTATTTCTTGGTGTCAAATCAATCGCATATAGGTCTTTTATCGTTCACAAATGGATTGAAAATGGAATAATTGCGATGCAACGTTATATTTGCGGGTTGTACATGCTTACCTAGTATTTTTATTCATTCTACTGTATGAAATCATCCGTTCATATCGCAAACTTATCCTCTTTTTATTTGATCTGGTGACGTCACTTATATTCAGGAAATTGTTTACATTGGAAATAATCTCTATGGTGGCATATATGACATATTTTTGTTATAACTATTGTGTTCATTATCATTGTAGTCTTTTTTAAAATTCTCATTAACGCCATGATATTATAATGAAATAGAATACCGTAATGAGACCCAGATCTCTGTGCAGTCTTGACTGTTTCATTGACCCCCGAGTTAAATGTGTAGCAATTTCCATATGTTGGACTCACAAAGGAGCTGAAGTTTCTGCAATAAAGGTAAAAATGTTGGTCACAAACAGAACTCCATCTGCAGCAACTCCAGCAGCATTAAAAAAGTAGCAATGGTGATTACAGCATCAAATGCAGAACCAAGAGCCATAATGTCTGTTAAACTGTACACGTTTAAGATGTAATTGGTAACTTTGAAAAGTTAAAAGCCATGTGGATGAAATCATCAAGATTTAAGGGTTATCATATTGGGTTGGGTGTGATATGAGAAATATCATATCTGTAGAGAATCACGAGTGAGCGCAAGCGAACGAGTGATTCTCTACAGATATGATATTTCTCATATCACACCCAACCCAATATGATAACTCTTTTCTCACACTCCACCCTCGAAATCATATCAGAAACATATTTATTTTATTCTTTAAACTCAAACTATGCATTTCAATGTCCAAGTGCGGTATATGCAAATCAGCTTGCAACATAAAAATGTACTCAATTCAAGAGATGGTTAAAAGGTCACAAACACGGTCTATGCATATAAGTAAAGTCATTTTACCCACCCTTGTGGGCCGCTACATCTGAGAGGGGTAGGTTGTATCTTTAAATACATATTCTACTTCTGAAACTTTAAAAACTTTTTTAAAAACTTTAAAAAACAGATATTTTACTGCTAGTGAAATAGAATAAAGTTGTGCTGTAAAACAGAATGAAATAATGTTTGCACCAAAAAATTGAAAATAAATGTTTTAGCCAAAGTCAATCAACCTGGCCCCCCTCTCAGATAATCAACGTGTCCAGCCATCTGAGAGGGGTAGGTAGTTTTTTAGAATGAATATTTTACTTCTGAATATTTTCAAAATAAACATTTTACTGCTAGTGAAGCACAATAAAGTTATGATATAAAACGGCAAAAAATAATGTTTGTTCCACAAAGTTGAAAATAACTAGTTCTGCCAAAGACAAACGACCTAACCCCCCTCAGATAATCAACTCGTCCTGTGATGAGGAATCATAGTAAACATCACACCACTTCTTTTGACCAATCGGCACGCTTTATAGCACGATTTGTAAATATTGTAGTAAAAGTGGGCGGAGTCTAATTACTACGATGACCATATTTGGACGACGTGATATTTTTCCGGACGGTGTGATATCAAAAATATTGCATTCCTCGCCCATTGATAAATACACCCTGGAGTGTGAGAAAGTGTAATAGACTGACCTGGGGGCGCAGTTCTTGCCGTTCCATGTACATCCCTGAAGCATGTCGTCGATGGTGTGGCCCATCTTCTGCTTGGTGGCCGTGTCGAGGCTGGCCAGCGCACGGGACAGGTTTTGCTCTATAGTCACAGTACAAACTGGATGATATTGGATTCCTGCTTGACCCCTTCAGTAGTACTGACAATGTTGAGATAAAATGATAGATTTCTCTGGCAACTTTCTGTTATCATAATGCTGATTTCAAACTGGAAATAACAGGGCCGTAGCTACATATGATGTAGGGGAGGCAACTGGCTCCTCTGTTTTTTGGCAGATTTATTTTTATTTTATTTTTTTAACTATGAAGAGCTATATGGGTAGATGGATTACAGGGTGTGGAATTACTGTGCAAGGCATAAAGACTTGCACGGAGTGTGTCCACAGAAATATAGTTGATAGTGTCCCGTGTCAAGATTGATCCGCTCAGTTATTGTCTGAGGGAAGAAGTTCCTGAATGGCTATTGGTTTGTAGATATCTAAATCGACTACGAAACTCGCCTGCACCCGCATCCAACGTATTTGCCTCCTCTGTTTTGCAATCCTGGCTACGGCTCTGAATATGGTACCCTTTTTCTAATCTTGTTCACAGCATAACATCCATGCAGAAATACATCTATGGAATTTGCAAGGCAGCTTTCTTACTCTAGCTACTTTCCTATGCCTACGATTTTAATCAGTCTCCATTTGACACAGGGATTTTAGCTAACAAGCACCATCCAAAACACACTTACTGGCCTCCACAGCAACAATGGGCACGTCTTCGTCCACCACAAACCACGGCTTCTCACTGAGGTCCACTTCAGGTACAAATGGCTCCTCTGAAGGGTCAGGAGGGGCAGCAGTTGGCTGAAATGTTTGAAATGCAATGACTGAATTGCATGCACTTTTATATATTTTCAGTGTGAAGTATTCTGTGCCGTTTAATTAATATCATATATCATATGTTATTATATGTTTTATCTTGTTCGGAACATCCGTTCTTAATGCCAATATTTTTAGGATGGCTATTTCTAATTTACACTGTGATTAATTCAATAATGATATCTTGCTCTCACTTTTGCTCCTGGTGCCTGTGTGGTAGGGTTAGGATTCACAGTCACTGGCGGGAAAGTCATGGGCTCTGCACGGATATAACAGATACAGTTTGATAAAAAAATTATGATAATTGTTTTATCGCATCACGGAACTTTAAATGTCCTGGCAAATATGTTATCATAATTTACTTACTTATCTTATAATAATGGAATTCGGAATACACATATATTGATTAAAATTATATTCTCGTGCAATAGTAACTGATAGGATAGTGTTTTATCACAAGTATTCTTATGGGTTGTAGGTGATCAGGAAGTGATTTGAAACAGGAACACTTATACTCTTCAGTGTGTGGCAGTGACACGTGTTCCTGTCTTTGTGGGCAGATGAGATTATGATTAAAATTGTTTATGAAAAATTTATCTCTCAGTTTGTGATGTAGACTTTTCGAAATTACTATGCCTTACGAACACCCGGCTTTATTTGTTTATTAAACAGAGATATGTTTATCCTAAATGCAAATAATTATGCTCTAGCTTCACTTTACAGACATTTGCCAGACCCACAGGCACAATATTAATATCTAAGATGCAAACGTTGTTTTTTCGTCAATTTACAGAATTAGTGTTGCTTAATTATGATGACACACTTCTTTTTGCTGTGTGATATGGTTTACAGCCATGGTGGTGATTCACGACTTCAATTGTGACAAGCAAAGCTTGTTGACAAACTAGAATTATTGAAAGGCTGATCCGCCATGTGACTGCCACAGGGATGTATAACAAAGGCCCCCACACAAACAAATTATGATAAAGAAGGCAACTAAATATATTGACATTGAAATAAGAGAAGGGTATAAAAGTCATGTACCTAGCTCACAGTTTTGGCCACCGTAGCCTGTCTGACAGGTGCATTTGTAGCCATTGATATTGTCTTTACACACTCCCTCATTAATGCACGGGGAGCTTGCACATTCGTCTAACTCTGTAAAGGCACAAGCAGAATTCTTGTCATATATTCAAATTGTTCATAAATTATCACCACAGAGTGTGAATTGTTACATATTAACATATTTGTGTTTCAATGTGTATCTTGCATACAAAATAATTAAAAATGTTCTGGCATATTATATGCACACCAGCTGCGGCAAACCCATTCATTAGCGTTAAGGCTTTCACAAGCGGTTTGTGTTAGACAACTATCAATATACCTGTTTCACAAGATGTCCCTGTATATCCCGGAACACACTGGCACATAAAACCTTGTTGTGTGTCAGAGCAGGTGGCACCATGGGTGCAGGGTGATGAGAGACAAGACGGAATACCTGAAATATGATGGATGTTATGAGGGAATGCCATCTGCAATATGATCATATTTTGGAACATGATTTGATACAGATTTCAGGTACAGTGTACTTGTGTTTCTCACTGGTAAGATAGATTGAAAATGATAAAATATTCATATTTGCAGTTACCTAGCGTAGTAGCTCTAGTTTCAGTGGTTGCAGTCTCTGTGGTAGGTTTGATAGTGGTTGGTCTGTTTGTGGTTTGTCTCACTGTAGTTAATGCCTCGGTGGATTGTTCCTCTGTGGTTGGTCTCTCAGTAGATTGTTCCTCTGTGGTTGGTCCCACGGTGGATTGTTCCTCTGTGGTTGGTCCATCTGTGGTCAGTCCAACTGTAGTTAATCCAACTGTTGTTAGTCTCTCAGTGGATAGTTGCTCTGTAGTTAGTACCTTTCTGGAGGGTTCCTCTGTGCTTAGTTCCTCTATGGTTATTCCAATCGTTGCTGGTGGATCTGTGGTAGGACCATCGCTATTTTGTCTATCTGTGGTTGGACTTTCGGTTGACCAAACATCAGTCCATGAATCTTCTGTTGATTGCTCACTAGTCAGATCTTCTGTAGTTTCTCCTGCAGTTGATCTATCGGTGGTGGGAACCTCTGTAGTGTTAGGTTCTGTGGTGGGTTGTTCTGTGGTGGGTGGTTCTGTGGTGGGTGGTTCTGTGGTGGGTTGTTCTGTGGTGCCGGGTTCTGTGGTGGGTGGTTCTGTGGTGTTGGGTTCTGTGGTGGTGGTTCTGTGGTGATGGTTCTGTGGTGGTTCTGTGGTGGGTGGTTCTGTGGTGGGTGGTTCTGTGGTGGGTGGTTCTGTGGTGGGTGGTTCTGTGGTGGGTGGTTCTGTGGTGGATGGTTTCTGTGGTGGATGGTTCTGTGGTGGTTTCTGTGGTGGGTGGTTCTGTGGTGGGTGGTTCTGTGGTGGGTGGTTCTGTGGTGGGTGGTTCTGTGGTGGGTGGTTCTGTGGTGGGTGGTTCTGTGGTGGGTGGTTCTGTGGTGGGTGGTTCTGTGGTGGGTGGTTCTGTGGTGGGTGGTTCTGTGGTGGGTGGTTCTGTGGTGGGTGGTTCTGTGGTGGGTGGTTCTGTGGTGTCCGGTTCTGTGGTGGGTGGTTCTGTGGTGTCCGGTTCTGTGGTGGGTGGTTCTGTGGTGTCGGGTTCTGTGGTGGGTGGTTCTGTGGTGGGTGGTTCTGTGGTGGGTGGTTCTGTGGTGGGTGGTTCTGTGGTGGGTGGTTCTGTGGTGGGTGGTTCTGTGGTGGGTGGTTCTGTGGTGGGTGGTTCTGTGGTGGGTGGTTCTGTGGTGGGTGGTTCTGTGGTGGGTGGTGGGTGGTTCTGTGTCCGGTTCAGTGGTGGGTGGTTCTGTGGTGGGTGGTTCTGTGGTGTCCGGTTCTGTGGTGGATGGTTCTGTGGTGGGTGGTTCTGTGGTGGGTTGTTCTGTGGTGCCGGGTTCTGTGGTGGGTGGTTCTGTGGTGTGTGGTTCTGTGGTGGGTGGTTCTGTGGTGGGTGGTTCTGTGGTGGGTGGTTCTGTGGTGGGTGGTTCTGTGGTGGGTGGTTCTGTGGTGGGTGGTTCTGTGGTGGGTGGTTCTGTGGTGGGTGGTTCTGTGGTGGGTGGTTCTGTGGTGGGTGGTTCTGTAGTTGTTGGTTCCGTGGTGGGTGGTTCTGTGGTGGGTGGCTCTGTGGTGGGCAGAAATGTGGTGGGATCTTCTGTTGTTGCTGCAGCAGTGGTAGCTGGAGCTGATGGCCCTACAACATAACACACTTTGAATTTATTTCATATTTCATTTCTGAATTGAGTATGTATTAAAACAGACTTTCGGAAAAGCTTTTTCAAAACAGTTTATCACTTAAGACCATGTAAAAGTAAAATAAGATGATGTGCTCAAAACATGAAGAGGTTCAATAAATATTACATTGTCATAATATTAGAGATAATTGACCTGATATGACATCAAAATGATATTAGTAAAAAGTATGAGTCACGTCATATAATCTGACAATAAACGGTGAATTTTACTTTCTATCTAACCTAATATATGGAGTTGTTTACTGCTCGTAAATCAGTGTGAAAAACAACGTGATAATTTCAAAGCAGACTCTTTGCCTACACCAAATACCAAATGGCAGATCCAGGTTTTTGGAAAAGGGAGGGGGCGCACTTAAGGAAAAGGGGGGGGAGGCGCACTTAAGGGACTTCATGAAAACCCCTATGAAAATGAAGTATTTTGGTGGGAAAAGGGGGGCGCCCCCCTACGCCCCCCTTGGATCTGCCTCTGACTACTATCACTATCATTTTAATTGAGACTTCCTAAGCAGCGCTTTGCACATCATTGAACTGCCTTTGGCAGACAGGTGAGATACACCTCAATACGTATTTCCACGAAAGATCAATCAATATATACATAACAGCAATCACGCAGAGGCATGTTACTGAAGAGAAAAAGGCAAGACTGGCGTACATAGAGACATAACGTAAACTGGCTGAGGGAGAGACCGACGTGGCACCATGTGCATTATTGAGTATACAGAGAAAAGTATAAATCTACTGACCACTCGACCATGACCATTGGGCACCATCATACTGTATGCTGCTGTCGCAGTGGAAGTGAATGAACACGGCCGTGGAGTTGGTGGTGATGTCAGCAGGCTTGTCGGTCAGGCAGTACTGACCAATCAGAGGCGCTGACGCATCAGTACCATCGTATATTTTAATCCAATCGTAGGTGCAGGACTCAAAGTGAAAGTTGTCGTGAAAGGTGAGATAAACAGTCTGCAAGAAAATATATGGGCTTGTTTGCATATAGATATTGAAAGTTTTGTTTTTGAATTTAGATGCAATGATTCACATTCATATCTAATAAAATTGTAACATCTAAAATACCCAAATATTCGTTATGTACACAGAAAGGAACCCAGGAGGAAGTTCATAACCCTGCAAACAAATGTCTTCACGTGCAGAACGTGTGTTGTAGAAAACAATTTGAATAGGTTCCCAACCTTCCTAGATTTTCCTGGATCCTTTTTATACTAAGATAACTGTAGATCTGTATCTAGCCAGAGCGGCCATCCTCTCCTACCGTTCCCGGGTTGATGAGCCAGTAGCAGTCACTGCTGGCCGGGTATTTGCCGGTGCCGTCCACCAGCCAGCCTGGGGTGTTTGCCGTTCCGCTCGCTGACGTAAGTGTGACGCCCCCATCGAAGCACGGCGCGGCTGCAAGGCGGTGGACTAATTCAGTGTCTGTTCATTTCTTATGTAACACTTCTTATGTTTCAATGACATAACCAGCCTGGAACATGCATAGCCACTCCAAAACAGGGTTCATTATTTTGTTGGAATAGCATTGATTGTCTTGTCTAAAGATGTTTTAGGATTCACTGATTGTTCAGAAATGAATCGACGTTATTTCGTGGGTATTAATGTGAGTTCAGTAGAATCTAAGCCAAACGCTCGCATTTCGGAATCTGTCCACAACATCTTGCTATGTAAGGACCGACTGAAAAAATAACTCAGGCCATACATGAACATGTACGTAGCAGCTCTCTAGCAGAATCTGCCAAGCAGTGTAACACCACACCAGCAGAATCTGAAAGAGAGAGCATCCCATCTAATCACCAGTAAAATCTGCTTGGAAATGTAACTCTCGCGAAGGACCCCCAACCTTTCCCCACCAAAATATTTAATTGTATGTGTTTTTGAATATCGTTTATCCATCCCCAGCCCATGAAATCCCTCAAATGTGTCCACCCCCTGTTTAAAACAAAACAAAACAAAAAACAAAAACAAATATGGGCCCTACCAATGTGACCTGTCACACGGGTAATGGATCGACTGCTTAATCTCATAAGAGGATAATGACAATTCATTTGCCATCAGCAGAATCCACAGATGAATGAATCGGCGACCTATACATGTTCCGTACGCTTTCAATGCCTAGCCAAAAATCAACTCACCCAAATGACAATTGGTGCCCAGATAGTCGTCTGGGCAAGAGCAGGTGTAGCTGAGGTCCCCGTCTGTGCAGTTGCCTCCGTTTTGACATGGGTTGGAGTAACATTCATCGATGACTGGAACACAAAACATGTGTACTATGGTATGGAATAGAGATGAGTTAATGGAAAATGTACGTGTTGACGATAATCAAGGCGAGGGATATTCCTTTCAATATTATATTTATGCTAGATGTGCTTTGAAACCATAAAATGAGAGTGTGTAGCGTTACCGTAAAGATTATTACGTATAATGATTATAGCCTTAAATACCCGGGACAAATACAGAGGGAGAGAGCTGACAATCAAGGTGATGTCATTTAATTGACCACAAATATAGCCCTTATAGAACTTTGTATTAAAGGATTAACCTACAATATGAGTACCATGTACTTGTCACATAACCTCTTTGTACTTGTACTATAGTGCGCATTAATTCTTCATTATTAGCTGAGGATGATGTGTATAAACACGAAATATATTCTTCTGTCTTTGGTACAATTTAT
Organism: Streblospio benedicti; assembly: GCA_019095985.1. Lineage (NCBI taxonomy): Eukaryota > Metazoa > Annelida > Polychaeta > Spionida > Spionidae > Streblospio > Streblospio benedicti. The sequence goes on from CM032659.1 coordinate 14,558,329, forward strand.
TTAATAATGATTATAGACGTTATTGAATCTTCAAATGGTAGACACAATATACCATTATATCTTGTTATAGTTAATTACTCTGATCAGTTAGATATATATCCTTATAGTGAAACCTTGTCAAATGGATAGCGTATTGCCCTTCAAAATGCACTACATGGTGTAGAGAGTTCCTAATGTTACCAAAAATAATTGTTTAGTTCAGCATTGTCATGGAAACTGGTATGTGTTATTTCATACTTACAGCTTTGCCATGTAAATTGTGCTCCGTTGTACTCATTTACAGCATCTGAGTGAAAATGCAGGTACATGTAGCGCCCGCTGAAAAAGAGGACGCCAGCTCATAATGACCTTTAATTTAACTAGCAACAAATGCTTTGCTCTTGCAATGACCTTTAATTTAACATGCCATTAACAAATAGACCGTAAAATGCCAACCATCTTGCCATAATTGATGTGGTGTCGACCACCTTTTCAGGAAAATTAGCACCAACCCAAAAATGGAAATTATGCTGGAGACCTGGGTGGTTGTGGGGACATTGGTAGTGCGAGTACTCGACGACCAAATTTTATTAGCTCAAACGTGCGTAAACCAATCAGTGCATAACCAACCTGGAAGGACGCCACAGCCTGAAAGTACCCGTTCATCTAAAAATTTCATAAACATGTCCTTTTTTGGGAAAATGTTAAAGATGGGTAGAATGACAGGTTAAATTAACACCACATATGTTAGACCGTAAAATATAATCATCCATAAAATAACTCTGATTACCTTGAGATGATGGTGGTGGGGACGTTAGTAGTGCAGTACTCGTCGATCAGACTTGATGTGTCATCAGCACCGTCGTACACTCTGAACCAATCAGTGCACTCGCCAACCTGGAAGCTTGCGAAGGTCACACTCAGCTTGATGCCCTGAAAGTACCCGACCATAGGTACGGTTGCCACATCAGCTTGTTGTGTACTAAACCTAAACTTTTGACAGTGTATACCACAATCAACTATCGATCTTGGGAATCCGTAGTTATAATACCTTTATTGATATGAAATACACGAAATCAATCTAAGGTACATGTATGGTGTCTGCAAAGGAGCTTTTAATTTGAGTTCGAGTAGTAGGCACCAGTAACTTAATGATTTTTTTACTGTGGCATTGATAAATGGCACAAACTGGGATTCCTAAAAGTGAGAATATATATGATTCCCACTGCTCCTGATGTCATATTTGATCTATCTCTCTCACATCGCTTTCTTGTCCTTAGCATTTTTCTACTATCTAACTCATAAAACTGCATAGAGGTTTTAGAATACAACCTTATACTTCAAAATTTCCTCAGTAAATGCTGAATTGATACGTGTCAATACGGACGGGAGCACGGACGGGTGTAGATCCAACTGTCAAACTTTCATTCTATCATTCAGTTCAACGTGCCAAAACTGCATATACATGTATAAACTTACTCAGGGCCCCCCGACTTATGCATGTGGATAGATGTGCTTGCGTACTAGCCGTGGTGAGCGCGTGTACATCAAATATGTCCCACTGTAGTGCATATTGGGTTAAACAGTACTCCTGTATGAGGAGGATAGTGATCATCTGCATGCTAAATACTAAGTACTAAGTCTACCAAACGGATTGACAGTTCCTATTACTCACGTTGGTAGTGCCCATGTCGAACTTCCAGTAACAGTCCATGTTGGGGCTGTAGGCGCCGGTGCCGTCTGCCAGCCAACCAGGGACCAGGTCACTTCCGGTTGCCGTCCTGATGATGACGCCTGGGGCCACGCACGGCTCCGCTGGAAAGGAGGATGGTGCATAGAATACCACTGAACGTCAATACACATTTAATTATCAAGCCAAAGGTGTACCATCAGAACCCAAAAATAGCCTCGCATTGTGCAGGCATGGTAGGTCCAACGTTACTAGCTGACGTTGGCCCTCTTTATAATAATTGACATAGCACTCTGTTAAGTAGTTTGCATTGTGTTAATAAGTAAATATTTCTTAAATACATTGTGTATGACTCACGTGGTGGGGCCGCTGTCCATGTCCACTGGGCACCGTTGTACTGGATGATAGAGTCGCAGTGGAAGTGCAGATAGAGGAAGGCGCTGGAGGATATGATGGTGTCAGCGGGGGCCACGGAACCACACAGTTGGTCCAGGAGCGGGGCGGTGGCGTCAGCACCGTCATACACCTTAACCCAGTCATAGGTGCAACTCTCTGTGTGGAATGGCTCTGGGAAGCTCAGGTAGATTACCTAGAAGAAGGCAGATGGACATTAATTAAGAGACCTTTTTTTACTTTTGAATAATCACTATGCTGATCTTCTTCCATGATTTTCAAACCTCTACTTCAGTCTACTATATGTTTGCTAGATTTAAGATTTGAGCTGCAGCTGGTCCTCTCTCAAATTTATTTCATAGTAGTCAAAACAATGGCCATTTTTATACCTGCTATAATGCCAAAATTTTCCACAATGTTTTTCCAAAATACATAAAGTTTAACGTTTCGACAATAAAATGTTTCGACAATAAAAGGGTTTCTGAGGAGGACATTTTATTGTCGAAACGTTAAACTTTATGTATTTAGGATTTTCTTTTGTACAATTTGGACATTAAATCAGGTATAAAGAGCTGTCATTGTTTTGACTATTAGATAAACAGTCCACAATAGACTGATGAATCAAAATCAAATTATACACATCAACATTGGTCGTAAACGCTACTAACGAAGTGCCATACAAAACAGTTGTGTACACGATGAAATTAATCTATAAACATGAAAAAAAAAAAAAAAAAAACCCCAGAAACCTACATAGCCGACGGTGACCGCCTCGATGGACCAGTAGCAGTCGCTGGAGGCCGGGTAGGTGCCGGAGCCGTCAGCCATGTAGCCCGGCGTGTTGCCCGTGCCTGTGTCCGCCACCGTGCTGAGGCCCCCTGCGCACGGGTCTGCCGCCCCGCCGCCGCCCTCTAGTCAGCAAACAGGCATGTTAGTACACGTAGCTGATGATGATAAGCCTATATACAAATGCAACCGTCAATACGGGTAGCTCACTACAATATGTACGTCAATTTCATGTAGGTCTTTCCTTTTTCCACAGTAAACCGCTCACCTAAAACACATTCTATGAATAGAGCACATGGATAATGAATACTGTATTAGTTTGGGGCTGTGCATAGGTAACATTTATTACAATTACCAGTTTTAAAATAAAATGACTTGTCTTTCTTTTGCAGACCACTATGCGTGTTAATCCTATAATCTAGAGTCTTGTATAGGTGATGAATATAAACCTTTATACCAGTCTTTAATGACAGAGGTTAGGCATATTATTGCATAATTAATACATGAATAATTACTCTACGTGAAAACCTCCATGGATGGGTTTCCTGTTCTTTTTTGTGCATTTTGACTTATATCTATTGGTGCTATGGAAACGAAGTTACGTTAAATGCAAACACTAGGTTGTTTTGATCTGAGGATTTGACCAATTCATTAAGTAACAAAACATCCGAGTAAACTTACAGACGGTTTGGTAGGCCTGATGTAATCCTCTCATTTTTCATATAATTTTATTTTATAAGCTTTTCATCCAAATAGAGACCTTCTCAATTTTACAAAAAATACAAATTTACTAAATGATTATTCCTCTTGGCAAAATTAAAATACAACTGATGCGTACGGGCAAATGTTGGGGTTTATATCAAACGTCATCGTCATATCGCACGACTATATAGGCAGTTGGTATGAACAAAGACTTGTAAAGGCAGTGTGAGTGATCAAGCCGTGAAAACCGACGATGATCAAACGTCTTCGTCTTCGTTGATGGTCTTTTGTGGAGATATATCAAAAGCATTATCAATTACAAACTCCATGAATTCAGCAAGTCATTTTGTACACACAACCCTCTGGCTCATGGATATTATGGTCAATACTTATGAATACAGCATGCACCCACTAGTAATTGTAAAATTTAGTTCTGTGGTTATTTTATAATTTCGTCTAATAATCTGTATATAAGTATGACTTATTCCGTTTTCCAAATGTTAGTATACATCACCTCAACCAATATATGTGCATGGCTTCATTGCATGGCTTCAGCTCAGCTGCTGAAGGAAAGCATTGTGTTTCGTTCGTTTGTAACTGACTATGTATGTCTCCGGACAAGCTAGAGCTTTTACCGTCAAACGGATTTTGTTCAAATTTTACACAACTATGAGGTATGAGGCGACACCGAATCAATTTGATTTTGGGCACTCTGCCAATTACATTGTGCTTTATACTAGGCCACTTATGATATACTTAAGCCAGCAAGAAAAAATCAATATTCGACCCAGCAGCAAACTCTAGCCAGCATGATAAAATCAATATATATGTCTGCTGGAAATTTAAAAAAATCAATACAGTACACACATGCACAGTACAATCACACTGTGATATTATTTGTGGCTAGTTTAATTACTGTGTAATTTTAATCAAGATTTCCATAACATTTTCGTCAACTTTTAACAGTTGAACTTGATTAACAGTAACTTATACATCGTGTAAGTATATATCTTGATTGCCCATAAGTCAACGATGTTCTAGCAACGCCGTGTTCTTTGAACACTTCTTATATAGTTATAACTTTGTATCAAGTTTAGCTTACTCATCGTGGGTTTCACGCCTTTTCCATTCACTCAGCTTTCAAAGTCCCATGCTCATGGTGTATATATTTTCAATAAGTAATAAGCCCCAATAGATAAGGATGAGCTTATTATATTTCACTAACAATGTTTTCCTCAAGCAAAGATCTGTTATTGGAAATAACAAAAAAACTTTCAAATGTTTGAAACGTGCCCTGTCACTGCGAAAACACAATAATGTCCCAACCCAAACTGGCAAAGCGAATGCATGCTATAGGATTTATTGTTGCAAGAAACCACTACAGGCATACCATGATTTGCCTATGCTAGAGCACTCACTATATATCCTACACAGCACCACACAATTTTGTCTGATCCGCCTAGTCCCTGTTGGACAGATAGTTTCAGAAACATCAAGCACATCAAGCATATCAGGTAGTTGAGTTTTGTAACAATAAACCCTACATGATTATTGTGGCTACTTGTAACAATATCGATATATATTATATTATATATTACTTGACTGTCTTTTGGCTCTGTGGTGAAGAAGCTTCGCTTGCTGTTCCTGTGGGTCGCGATGGGTTCCCATCCCCAGTGCAGACCTCAGACCAAGCGGTTTGTTTTCGTCATCAGTTTGTTCCACAGTGATTCTTTGTTTAGCATCGTCTGTCTTTGTGTGTCTAGGTTTGTGATTTGCTAGTTCACGGTTAATATATAGACTAGAGTTCTTCTCCAGCAAACTTTCTTTGTATGGTCCGTCCATTTCATCAGCGCTGCTGTGACGTCGTCCACCAGCCGTTGGTGTACTAACAGTATTAGTACCACTAACGTCTCCCAAACTCGCAGTCAGTAATTCCCATTCAAGCCTCTGTGTTTTCCGCTGTGACTTCTCATTCTGAGGTTGCTTTGATGTTGTCTTTCCACGTATGTGCTTCAATGCGTCTCTGAAAACAGAACAAAAGGTTAATATCATATTCTGATCATTTATCCTAATATTAGTTGTAAATGTATGGCGTTTAGTATGATCTGTCTACTATGCACTGCAGATTTAAGTGTACAAATTGTACTGGTTGAATGTTTCATTTCATTTTACATTCCCACTGTTTTGTGAAAATATAGCCAAAAATAAAGAAAGGGGAAGAAAAATATGTGATCTTGCTTCTGATTCCATACATTTTAATTGCAGACGCAAATTAGTACTTGCTATCTGCTGCAGTAGTGTGACAACGATGACCTGTGGTGTACATCCAAAGCCAGGTGAAAGTATGTACATTTAACTCGAAAAATAAAACAGTTTCAATTTACAAAATTTTTCACATAAGAAAATCAGGCATGTTAGTGACTGTATTGACCTATCCACTGCAAAGACTCTAGAATCTGCTTTAGTCTTCTGTCATTTGGGTTATGGGAATGCAGTTTTGTATAGTTTATCAGATACAACACTGAACAAGCTTCTGAGAGCTCAAAACTGGGCCGCTAAAGTGGTTCTTAAACAGTCTTACTATGATAGCTCCAAAGATGCCCCTCGTAAAATGCAATGGCTACCTATCAAGCATTTTATTTATTATTCATATTCATTATAAACTGGTCTGCTTGGTATACAAGTGTTTGCACAAGATAGCTCCACCATATCTATGTGATCTTCTTCAAAAATAGGTCTTACACTAGACAGAGCCCATTGTCTATGAGTGATGAATATGTGTTACATGCTCTCTTTACAACTAAATCGACATTTACTGATAGGTCTATCAGTGTGGCAGGGCCTAAATTGTGGAATTCATTACCCGTATATATAAAGTCAAAAGAAACTTATCGAGCTTTCAATGACAATGTAAACACATTTCTTTTTGCCACTGCTTTTTGGAGTGAATGTGAAATTATTATCATGTTTATTTTTATTTTTTATTTCTGTACAGCGCACCTGTTTGTGACGCAGTAGCGCTATATAAATTTTGTATTATATTGTATTGTATTATATTACCCAACACAAATAATTCAATGCATATAGTAAACCAATCATTAACGAAATCTGCCTACCCACACACATGCATACAGAGGTTTATCCACACAAGGCCCCCATGGATATAAGACACCGTGCATTTCAGTCCTAGTCTATGTCTACATGATAGCCAGCCCCCACCAATAACATTACCTATAGCGAATTTTTACGTGGGATAAAACTATGTGATCAAACAGCACAGTTGCATTGACACCTTTTTATTATATGATTGCCCTTGCCATTGAGAATTGATACATTGATGCAAACACAACCACTGTATGTGATCTGGAAAGTTTTATACTCAACAAACGTCACATTGCACTTGTTTTTTTCTCATTGGCATCTACGATGCACACTACCTGATCGGAATCATTTATAGAATGCAGCCCCATCATAAAAAATACACCCATTGACCGCTGACCACCCACTCAACATAACCACTCATTGACCACTCACTGTCCATCCACTTTTCAACAACTGCATGAACAACCACTGACCATCCAATGTCTACCTGATGCTCACTCCCTCCGACCGCCCACTGACCACCATTAGGCCGCCACTGAGGACACACTGTGCACCCACCTGATCTCCCTCCTTCTCCGTTTGGTGGCAGGGTCCGCCGGTTTGCCTGTAGCTGCCATTGACTGGGCGTCTGCGATGCCGCTGACCACACTGACCAGCTCGTCCCCGCCCAGCGACAGCTTGGACTCCATGATGTTGTTGAGGTTACAGAAAGTGACGGCCGGGAACTCCACAGGCTCAAACACCATCTAGAGAGAAGCGAATGTGGATTATGCACGTATTTGTGATTCTAGTTTGCCACAATTACTATTTGTTAAAATAACTACATGAGTGTAGAATGAAAATACAGATTTCAACAATGGCAAAATATGTCAGCATGGTATGCAACGCATAAGACTGTTGTTCTCCTTTTTGTAGACGTACATGCAATACATACAATGTAATTAGGCCTACCTAATGGAATATCTGAAGGAAAGATATAGAGAAGCAGAAGAGAGAAGTCATAATACACGCATTGCATCATTGTCTGTATTGAACTACGCACACCACAAACCGGTTCAATGGACATCAAAGAATGAAAAGTAAGACGCAAAAATCTTGGAACGGAAAGCGTACAGTGAGTGCCCGCGCGTGCGCTCTCCGTGATTGATCACGTGATTTAGCCTGCTTCCGGTCCTGCTGCTCAATAGGTCGATGTTTGGAGCTAAAATAATGTAGGAGCGGAAATCCTTTATTCCGTTAACCAGCAAGTTGTACGTCAATCGTGATTTTTAGACAATGGAAATTCTCGGGTTTGAGAGCAGAGGCTTCCGGACCATTATTAGTAATCAAAAAGTATACACATTGTTTCAATATTTTTTCTTTCCCTATTCCCCTCAGGTTGTTGTTTTTTATTTGTTTAGAAGGGGGTTGGTACGTAGGTGGGGGCAATACCAACATCGATGTGATGAAGAACAGTGTGGGACAATATACAACGTGCAATGTGTACTTCAGTAACAGAGTGTGATCATGAGACCTACAACAGAGTTTGCCAGAAAACCCTTGACCTAATATTTCATGCATCTGTGACTCTTTTGTCGTTGCTGCTACTGTTTTTGCAAGTCAATCGTATTGTAGCAGAGATTGTTGGCATTTATTCTGTTATTGTTTATAATTGTTTGCCCTTTCAGATGTTAGCACACTGACATTTGGATAACGTGTTATTTTGACAAACACTATAGAAGTTAATGGCTCCGTCGCCCTTGGGTTCAATGAAAATGTTGATATTTACTCCACCCATGTAGATATTGACGTGGCGTCCATCTATTTTGATGGATTTACATGGGTTAGATGTGAGAAGGAACCATGGTTAAAGACAATATTTAATTTCATGATTTTTCAAATCATGGAAAATGTGAAATTCTCTAAAAGAATGGAATCTTAAGCTAAGATAGTTAACTTTTTCAGTAGCATAATCTGCAGGAGGGTTTGAATACATGTTATCATTTGCATGCTTTGTTGGGTTTGGGAATTAATATCATTATTGTATTGATTACCAAGTGGAATATTAACCAAACCTTTGCCCATGTTTGTGTCACCCCAGCAAACCTCACATTTGTAAATGAGAATGATAGTATTAGAACTGCATTTATATTCGTATTATTACGTGTACACAACAGGACGAGCATGGAATTAACATATTTATTTGTTCATTTATCTTGTTACACAAATAACTTGTCAAATTCTGAACCCACTGCTCTGTTTGCTGTGGTGAGGGTTGTTTGAAGAGTTACCACATATCACACTCAATGATGAATTCCTTTCACTCACTGCTGTCTTTAGTAATTAGCAACAAATTTAGCAGCTTCAAATAAAACGAAATTCACCATTTTCCTTACATTTTCCTTACAATTGTTTTCCATATACCACTCTGTGTTTGGCAGCGTCCCAATTTCCGTCTATGTTAAAATGGGGTACAATCAGCAGACAAATAAAGTCCCTATTCGGCAGTCACGAATATTCATCCCCGCATTGCTACTGTGAGAAATTTAAGATGAGAAATAAATTTTGAAAAATATCAACAACGTACCTTTCAAAACCAGAACCACTGTGAGACAATGCGCTCATCTACAATGGCTACAAACCTGTGTATTTGTGTGAATCTTCCAGTGTACTATACATATACATATAGCCTATACGCACACGTACATTTGAAAGGACGGAAGATAAACGCACTTTGTTCGTTATAACCCAGACTCCGTTGGCGTTCCTGCCCTCTTGTGTGATAATAATGGTTCAATTTCATCTCATTCCACGTTTCCACTCAATAACAATGTCACAGTTATTCTTGAATGTGTTCATTGTGTTGGTATGAAATATTGCGCGGGAAGAGCATTCTAAAGATGCCAACAGTTGTTTGGCGAAACTGTTAATGTATCAAAAATATCTAGTGTTGTGAATAAAGAAAGATGAACCAATAAATGTCACAGTTAGATTGTGAATAAAATCAATGTAAGCGCATTTCCTTTTGCATATTTCCTCATTAAGAAGTTTTGAAAGTCATGAATATTTTTCAACCCCACAATTTTTTTTTAAATCACCAACATTTTGATAGTCATTTGTTCATATTCGCTAGCCTTCGCCAGTACAAATTCCATCATAGGCAGATCCAGATCCAGATTCCAAAAACCTGGATCTGCCTATGTCCATGACATTCTGTGTGTGATGACCCCGTCCCTTGCCCCTCGTTTATGCCACCAACACTTAAGGATACCATCAGTGGGTTTCTTCAGCTTGCCAGTATGTATTATATACATGTATATGTGTGTGTATTAACGCTATAGGCTGCGTACATAACAAAGTTAAGTCGCTACCAGTGACCTAGTGTGGGCGTGACTCATCATAGTGAGACGAGGTGAATGTTGGCGCCTGGAACTAAGTGTTATCTGGTTTGACATGATCATACATTTTGACCTACATGTATTTATTCCTATCATGGGAAACCCATTGAGCTATAAAACATATCCCGCTTATAGTCTACAACACAATCGACAGCGCGGACATTTTGGCACCATGTTTTTTTCCGAGACTGCGTGATATGTCTATCATAAGGCATGTAACAAAAGGTGCTTGACTTACTGGCTTCATGGTGTGTCAGTGCTGACTACCTACAGTCAGGTCATTTTTAACAAGTTGATGTGGCAGTGCTAAACTTTTCCAAAGCATTTGGTGCAGTCAAACATAAAAGACTTTTGGGGAAACTGGGGCACTACGGTATAGATAGTGAGATAAATGCCTGGATAGCATCTTTCCTGATTGGACGTACGCATAGCGTAGTGGCAGTTGGCGCTAAATCGCAAGATGTAACAGTAGACTCAAGAGCGCTAAAAAGGAACTGTAATGGGTTCTTTGCTCTTGCTCCTATGACTTTCAATAATAATGTCAGCTCTAGTGTACGGCTCTTTACTGATGACTGCCTCCTTTACAGGGTCGTTGGGAGTGTTGAGGACCAGCTTGCAGTTCAGAGGACGTGTCTGTATTAGGGGAAAAGTGTCGAATTTGGGGCATGAAATTTAATGCAGGAAAATACGAGATCATGAGGATTGGCAGAGGGACAGGTGAACTCAGACGCATGTACACTCTTTATGGCCAGATACTCGGTGAGGTGACTAGCATTAAATATCTGGGATTAACCATCACGGATGCTTTTGCCTCGATGAGGCAGTCCAACGACGCCCTGCACGCTTCGAGTCAAATTACACTTAAAGGACAAACACAGTGTTGCAGAAATGTTGAGAGCCATAGGCTGGCTACCCCTGGAGGACAGAAGATGGGATCTCTAATTGAAAATGCTGTACAATGTGGTACATGGTCTGGTGGCCATACACGTACCTAGCAACGATATCTTAATCATTCTGACACGCGTGCCCGTTCAAAACATCGTTATAGATTTCGCCATATTCCAGAGAATATCGAAGCCTATAGATACTCCTTCTTTCCGAGGACAATACCTCCGTGGAATCTTCTCCCAGCTGAAACTGTTATGCTGCCCACCACATCGACGGCAGCGTCCATACACCTTGACACTGAACTCCCACGCCGCAACTGGAGTGTGAAGTCACTTCTGTGCGGTGTCTAATTTGGAATTTGAAGAATATTGTACAGATACAGATACAGAGAGAAACTTTGGCATGTCAAACTTCCTCTGTGTCTCCGTCCTGCCTCCAAAAGTTCTTTTATCTAATGAAATATATTCGGTAGTATATATTTTTTGTACAATATATCAATATCAAACAAGAAAAAAATGTGACATAAATTATATATATTTTATTTTATTTCATGTGGGGTTGGTCATCTTTGACCTTAAAGATGCCGCTTTTCGCCGGTAATGGGGTCGTTCCGATAAGGCCTAATCTGTTCTTTAGAGCAAGCCCTTTGATTTAAAAAGAAAAAAAAATCCGGACAGACGCTCCTTCATTAGTCACAATGCGCTCAAACATACGCATTTTACCCACTCTATTACATGTGGTGTTGGTCATCTTTGACCTTCAAGATGCCGCTTTTCGCCGGTAATGGGGTCGTTCCGATAAGGCCTAATCTGTTCTTTAGAGCAAGCCCTTTGATTTAAAAAGAAAAAAAAATCCGGACAGACGCTCCTTCGTTAGTCACGATGCGCTCCAAGATACGCATTTTACCCACTCTATTACACTTGGAGTAGGGCATCTTTGACCTTCAAGATGCCGCTTTTCGCCGGTAATGGGGTCGTTCCGACAAGGCCTAATCTGTTCTTTAGAGCAAGCCCTTCGATTTAAAAAGAAAAAAAAATCCGGACAGACGCTCCTTCGTTAGTCACGATGCGCTCAAAGATACGCATTTTACCCACTCTATTACATGTGGCTTTGGTCATCTTTGACCTTCAATATGCCGCTTTTTGCCGGTAATGGGGTCGTTCCGATAAGGCCTAATCTGTTCTTTAGAGCAAGCCCTTCAATTTAAAAAGAAAAAAAATTCCGGACAGACGCTCCTTCATTGGTCACGATGCGCTCAAACATACGCATTTTACCCACTCTATTACATGTGGTGTTTTCATCATCTTTGACCTTCAAGATGCCGCTTTTCGCCGGTAATGGGGTCGTTCCGATAAGGCCTAATCTGTTCTTTAGAGCAAGCCCTTTGATTTAAAAAGAAAAAAAAATCCGGACAGACGCTCCTTCGTTAGTCACGATGCGCTCAAACATACGCATTTTACCCACTCTATTACACTTGGAGTAGGTCATCTTTGACCTTCAATATGCCGCTTTTCGCCGGTAATGGGGTCGTTCCGATAAGGCCTAATCTGTTCTTTAGAGCAAGCCCTTCGATTTAAAAAGAAAAAAAATCGGACAGACGCTCCTTCATTAGTCACGATGCGCTCAAAGATACGCATTTTACCCACTCTATTACATGTGGGTTTCTTTCATTCATCTTTGACCTTCAAGATGCCGCTTTTTTCGGTAATGGGGTCGTTCCGATAAGGCCTAATCTGTTCTTTAGAGCAAGCCCTTTGATTTAAAAAGAAAAAAAAATCGGACAGACGCTCCTTCATTAGTCACAATGCGCTCAAACATACGCATTTTACCCACTCTATTACATGTGGTGTTGGTCATCTTTGACCTTCAAGATGCCGCTTTTTGCCGGTAATGGGGTCGTTCCGATAAGGCCTAATCTGTTCTTTAGAGCAAGCCCTTTGATTTAAAAAAAAAAAAAATCCGGACAGACGCTCCTTCATTAGTCACGATGCGCTCAAACATACGCATTTTACCCACTCTATTACACTTGGGTTGGTCATCTTTGACCTTCAATATGCCGCTTTTCCTTCAATATGCCGGTAATGGGGTCGTTCCGATAAGGCCTAATCTGTTCTTTAGAGCAAGCCCTTTGATTTAAAAAAAAAAAAAAAATCCGGACAGACGCTCCTTCATTAGTCACGATGCGCTCAAAGATACGCATTTTTACCACTCTATTACATGTGGTGTTGGTCATCTTTTTGACCTTCAAGATGCCGCTTTTCGCCGGTAATGGGGTCGTTCCGATAAGGCCTAATCTGTTCTTTAGAGCAAGCCCTTTGATTTAAAAAGAAAAAAAAATCCGGACAGACGCTCCTTCATTAGTCACAATGCGCTCAAACATACGCATTTTACCCACTCTATTACATGTGGTGTTGGTCATCTTTGACCTTCAAGATGCCGCTTTTCGCCGGTAATGGGGTCGTTCCGATAAGGCCTAATCTGTTCTTTAGAGCAAGCCCTTTGATTTAAAAAGAAAAAAAAATCCGGACAGACGCTCCTTCGTTAGTCACGATGCGCTCAAACATACGCATTTTACCCACTCTATTACATGTGGTGTAGGTCATCTTTGACCTTCAAGATGCCGCTTTTTGCCGGTAATGGGGTCGTTCCGACAAGGCCTAATCTGTTCTTTAGAGCAAGCCCTTCGATTTAAAAAGAAAAAAAAATCCGGACAGACGCTCCTTCGTTAGTCACGATGCGCTCAAAGATACGCATTTTACCCACTCTATTACATGTGGCTTTGGTCATCTTTGACCTTCAATATGCCGCTTTTCGCCGGTAATGGGGTCGTTCCGATAAGGCCTAATCTGTTCTTTAGAGCAAGCCCTTCAATTTAAAAAGAAAAAAAATTCCGGACAGACGCTCCTTCATTGGTCACGATGCGCTCAAAGAGGAGCATTTTACCAACTCTATTGCATGTGGGTTTCTTTCATTCATCTTTGACCTTCAAGATGCCGCTTTTCGCCGGTAATGAGGTCGTTCCGATAAGGTCTAATCCGACCATTAGAGCAAGCCCTTTGATTTAAAAAGAAAAAAAAATCCGGACAGACGCTCCTTTATTAGTCACAATGCGCTCAAACATACGCATTTTACGCACTCTATTACATGTGGTGTTGGTCATCTTTGACCTTCAAGATGCCGCTTTTTGCCGGTAATGGGGTCGTTCCGATAAGGCCTAATCTGTTCTTTAGAGCAAGCCCTTTGATTTAAAAAGAAAAAAAAAATCCGACAGACGCTCCTTCATTAGTCACGATGCGCTCAAACATACGCATTTTACCCACTCTATTACACTTGGAGTAGGTCATCTTTGACCTTCAAGATGCCGCTTTTCGCCGGTAATGGGGTCGTTCCGATAAGGCCTAATCTGTTCTTTAGAGCAAGCCCTTTGATTTAAAAAGAAAAAAAAATCCGGACAGACGCTCCTTTCATTAGTCACGATGCGCTCAAAGATACGCATTTTACCCACTCTATTACACTTGGAGTAGGGCATCTTTGACCTTCAATATGCCGCTTTTTGCCGGTAATGGGGTCGTTCCGATAAGGCCTAATCTGTTCTTTAGAGCAAGCCCTTCGATTTAAAAAGAAAAAAAAATCCGGACAGACGCTCCTTCATTAGTCACGATGCAAAGATACGCATTTTACCCACTCTATTACATGTGGCGTTGGTCATCTTTGACCTTCAATATGCCGCTTTTCGCCGGTAATGGGGTCGTTCGATAAGGCCTAATCTGTTCTTTAGAGCAAGCCCTTTGATTTTATTGGTCACGATGCGCCAAAGATGAGCTTTTACCAACTCTATTGCATGTGGGTTTGTTGGTCATTCATCATTCATCTTTGACCTTCAAGATGCCGCTTTTTAGTCTTTCGTTCCATCTTTGACCTTCAAGATGCAATGGGGTCGTTCCGATAAGGCCTAATCTGTTCCATTAGAGCAAGCCCTTTTGATTTAAAAAAAAAAAAAAAATCCGGACAGACGCTCCTTCATTAGTCACAATGCGCTCAAACATACGCATTTTACCCACTCTATTACATGTGGTGTTGGTCATCTTTGACCTTCAAGATGCCGCTTTTTGCCGGTAATGGGGTCGTTCCGATAAGGCCTAATCTGTTCTTTAGAGCAAGCCCTTTGATTTAAAAAGAAAAAAAAATCCGGACAGACGCTCCTTCGTTAGTCACGATGCGCTCAAACATACGCATTTTACCCACTCTATTACACTTGGAGTAGGTCATCTTTGACCTTCAATATGCCGCTTTTTGCCGGTAATGGGGTCGTTCCGATAAGGCCTAATCTGTTCTTTAGAGCAAGCCCTTTGATTTAAAAAAAAAAAAAAAAAAAAAAGACAGACGCTCCTTCGTTAGTCACGATGCGCTCAAAGATACGCATTTTACCCACTCTATTACATGTGGCTTTGGTCATCTTTGACCTTCAATATGCCGCTTTTCGCCGGTAATGGGGTCGTTCCGATAAGGCCTAATCTGTTCTTTAGAGCAAGCCCTTCAATTTAAAAAGAAAAAAAAATCCGGACAGACGCTCCTTCATTGGTCACGATGCGCTCAAAATGAGCATTTTACCAACTCTATTGCATGTGGGTTTCTTTCATTCATCTTTGACCTTCAAGATGCCGCTTTTTGCCCGTAATAATGGGTCGTTCGATAAGGTCTAATCTGACCATTAGAGCAAGCCCTTTGATTTAAAAAGAAAAAAAAATCGGACAGACGCTCCTTCATTAGTCACAATGCGCTCAAACATACGCATTTTACCCACTCTATTACATGTGGTGTTGGTCATCTTTGACCTTCAAGATGCCGCTTTTCGCCGGTAATGGGGTCGTTCCGATAGTTCTTTAGAGCAAGCCCTTTGATTTAAAAAGAAAAAAAAATCCGGACAGACGCTCCTTCGTTAGTCACGATGCGCTCAAAGATACGCATTTTACCCACTCTATTACATGTGGCGTTGGTCATCTTTGACCTTCAAGATGCCGCTTTTCGCCGGTAATGGGGTCGTTCCGATAAGGCCTAATCTGTTCTTTAGAGCAAGCCCTTTGATTTAAAAAGAAAAAAAAATCCGGACAGACGCTCCTTCATTAGTCACAATGCGCTCAAACATACGCATTTTACCCACTCTATTATTACATGTTTTTGGTCATCTTTGACCTTCAAGATGCCTTTTTGCCGGTAATGGGGTCGTTTCGATAAGGCCTAATCTGTTCTTTAGAGCAAGCCCTTCGATTTAAAAAAAAAAAAAAACTAGTAGACGCCTCCTTCATTAGTCACGATGCGCTCAAAGATACGCATTTTACCCACTCTATTACATGTGGTCATTCAACATTGGCTTTGGTCATCTTTGACCTTTTTTTTTTTTTTTAAGCCGCTTATTTAATGGGTCAAAAAACAAGGCCTAATCATTTGAACGACCAAGCCCTTGTATTTCAAAAAGAAAAAACCAACAACCTGTCTTATGTGGACACCTTCAAATGCGCAAAAGTGTCCAATGCGCCTCCAAAGACATTTTAAGGATAAGACAGGTTTCACAGGTTTTTTTTTCCAGTTTGTGGGGGGATAATTTAATCTCTATTAAAGAGAAGAAAAAATCCTGACGCTTGTTATAATAATTACTTATTTAAGTGATACTGGTGTGAAAATATTACCAAAATAAAATCAATGTTTATTGGGGGTCTACTTGTTCTCATAATACCTATTTTTCATAGTTGGCAAGAAAAGCAAGTCATTAATGAAAAAAAATGTTGCCGGAGTTGTAATTTCAATATTTTGCACAAATGTCTGCCCATCTCACATTTGATTAAGCCCACCCCAGAAAAAGTTTATGACCATGCAGGAACTAGTAAAATCATACATGTTTTAATTTTTTAAATGCTCTCAAAACTCTTTAACACACATTGTTTGACCAACAGCTTAACTGGTTTTTTTTCCCAAAAAGAAAGGCCTTTTGTTGTTAAGGTCAGATTAGACCTTACATGGTCCCATTCTCTTCCCCAGTGAATATTTCTTTGGTCAAATACAGTGGAAAAACGTGAACTGTCAATATAAATCAAGGTAAAAACAGCTCCTTTTTGAGCAGATATATTGTCCACTGCCCTTCCCAATAAAGACAGGAGTGTCTGTACAGATTTTTTTTTTATTTAAATTATAAGGGCTTGCTCTAAAGAACAGATTAGGCCTTGAAAACCGTCCACATTAGGCATTACCGGTGTCCATCTTTGAGGGATGTTGTCCACATGGACATGATCCAGAGTGGGTAAAATGCGTATCTTTATGAGCGCATTGTGACTAAAAGAAAGGAGCGACTGTCCGGATTTTTTTTTTTTTTTCATCAAGGGCTTGCTCTAAAGAACAGATTAGGCCTTATCAGAATACCCCATTACCGGCAAAAGCGGCATCTTGAAGGTCAAAGATGACCTGTTCTCAAACCCACAATAGAGTGGGTAAAATGCATTATTTTGAGCGCATCGTGACTAATGAAGGAGCGTCTGTCCGGATTTTTTTTTTCTTTTTAAATCAAAGGGCTTGCTCTAAAGAACAGATTAGGCCTTATCGAACGACCCCATTACCGGCGCGAAAGCGGCATATTGAAGGTCAAAGATGACCAACACCACATGTAATAGAGTGGGTAAAATGCGTATCTTTGAGCGCATCGTGACTAATGAAGGAGCGTCTGTCCGGATTTTTTTTTTTTTAAATCAAAGGGCTTGCTCTAAAGAACAGATTAGGCCTTATCGGAACGACCCCATTACCGGCAAAAAGCGGCATCTTGAAGGTCAAAGATGACCAACACCACATGTAATAGAGTGGGTAAAATGCGTATCTTTGAGCGCATCGTGACTAACGAAGGAGCGTCTGTCCGATTTTTTTTTTTTTTTTTAAATCAAAGGGCTTGCTCTAAAGAACAGATTAGGCCTTATCGAACGACCCCATTACCGGCGAAAAAGCGGCATCTTGAAGGTCAAAGATGACCTACTCCAAGTGTAATAGAGTGGGTAAAATGCGTATCTTTGAGCGCATTGTGACTAATGAAGGAGCGTCTGTCCGGATTTTTTTTTCTTTTTAAATCAAAGGGCTTGCTCTAAAGAACAGATTAGGCCTTATCGGAACGACCCCATTACCGGCAAAAAGCGGCATCTTGAAGGTCAAAGATGACCAACACCACATGTAATAGAGTGGGTAAAATGCGTATGTTTGAGCGCATTGTGACTAATGAAGGAGCGTCTGTCCGGATTTTTTTTTCTTTTTAAATCAAAGGGCTTGCTCTAAAGAACAGATTAGGCCTTATCGGAACGACCCCATTACCGGCAAAAAGCGGCATCTTGAAGGTCAAAGATGACCTACTCCAAGTGTAATAGAGTGGGTAAAATGCGTATCTTTGAGCGCATCGTGACTAATGAAGGAGCGTCTGTCCGGATTTTTTTTTCTTTTTAAATCAAAGGGCTTGCTCTAAAGAACAGATTAGGCCTTATCGGAATGACCCCATTACCGGCGAAAAGCGGCATATTGAAGGTCAAAGATGACCTACTCCAAGTGTAATAGAGTGGGTAAAATGCGTATCTTTGAGCGCATCGTGACTAACGAAGGAGCGTCTGTCCGGATTTTTTTTTCTTTTTAAATCAAAGGGCTTGCTCTAAAGAACAGATTAGGCCTTATCGGAACGACCCCATTACCGGCGAAAAGCGGCATCTTGAAGGTCAAAGATGACCAACACCACATGTAATAGAGTGGGTAAAATGCGTATGTTTGAGCGCATTGTGACTAATGAAGGAGCGTCTGTCCGGATTTTTTTTTCTTTTTAAATCAAAGGGCTTGCTCTAATGGTCAGATTAGACCTTATCGGAACGACCTCATTACCGGCGAAAAGCGGCATCTTGAAGGTCAAAGATGAATGAAACAAACCCACATGCAATAGAGTTGGTAAAATGCTCCTCTTTGAGCGCATCGTGACCAATGAAGGAGCGTCTGTCCGGAATTTTTTTTTTTTTAAATTGAAGGGCTTGCTCTAAAGAACAGATTAGGCCTTATCGGAACGACCCCATTACCGGCAAAAAGCGGCATATTGAAGGTCAAAGATGACCAAAGCCACATGTAATAGAGTGGGTAAAATGCGTATCTTTGAGCGCATCGTGACTAACGAAGGAGCGTCTGTCCGGATTTTTTTTTCTTTTTAAATCAAAGGGCTTGCTCTAAAGAACAGATTAGGCCTTGTCGGAACGACC
>CM032659.1:14577606-14612606 GCA_019095985.1 Streblospio benedicti
TGGATTTTGGCAGCATTTTTTACACGTGATTTTTCTTTTCACGCGAAAGCGCGTAACCAGAAGAGGACCCAAGTATATTCATTTTCAACTGAAATAGGCCATTAGGTGCACCAAGTTACATGTATGGGAAGGACCAACGCAGATGACGTCTCAAGGAGACGTGTATTTAAAAAAAAAATGGGCATCAGGGTCCCCACGTTACAATGAAACACACATGTAAGTACATCATTATTAGACGTCACTTGACGCAATTACCATTTTACAAACAGCACAGTCATTAACAAACAAATGATATTGCAGTAATTTCAGTCACACTTTTAACTTGCTAAAATGCTTTGTAAGACGTGATTTAGATTGTAAATGATATCACATTTCAAAGGCCTCTAGATTATAATGAGACATACGATGTACATGTATGTTGACAGCTTTAAAATACCTTTCCATCAATGAAGCAAGTTTGTATTACTGTCGGAAACGTGAAAGTGCGTTTATCTATCGCCAACTTAGTTGTACTGACGGTGGGCACCAGTTCAGTGATTGTCTCTGTGGTGCCTCGTGCGTGGAACATGAGCCATGCGTGTAGACAGTCATTAGCTGATAATGTGGGTTCGTAGCGTGCACTGCGACCAGACAGTTTACTACATGTACACACCCGATGTGCAGTGCAATCTGTCCACTTGGACAGAACCGTATCTATAGGATGTATGTGGGTACATTTCTTTTATCCCCAATGACTATAGCTCTTACTACATGCCAAAGCCCTGCGCAGATCGATGACAAGTTTGTGCACACACCCGACCCGCATGTTTAATGTGAAACACACACCGCACCCGTATATTAAATAAAAATGTAGCACGCACCCTCAGATATTGAAGGACAACCCGCACAAAACCTGCAAAAGCAATGCTGTCCACCAGTATATAATAAATACAAAGCACGTTGCATAAGTTTCGACTTCATGTAAATGCTTGGACGTACCTATCATCTATTGAACACACTCACTCAAGCACCAGGGTACAAGCAAACATCCTTTGAACAGTGTTTAGCCTGTTGGATAATTGCTAAATAAATACTTGTGTGCTAAGCTAGAGTCGGTGCCTGTGGCGGGTGGACTGTAGCGTCCACCCCCATTAGTTAGGCAATTAACAAGTTTACTTGCCCCTGGAAAAGCTAGGTTACGTTCCCGCGCTCACACTCTTCGCATGAAACGTCATGTGACGTCACTCTGCCCTACATAGGACGAGTCAAACGTCCTACACACGCGTCATCGCAGTAAACAATTAACTGCGATTTCGTCAGTTTAGGCTAGGAAGTGGAAGCGACCACTTGTTATGGTATTAGCACACCCGAATCTTGAATTGGGGACCCAATCCTTGCCTAAACTCTACGGATCTAAGGTAGGTATAAGCACGCGCATCTGGGGGGGGGTATACGTCCTTTTGATCGGTATTGACTGCATGTACGCGGCCTATAAAGCTTGTTGCCGCCAGCATCAGTGCGATGTCCCAGGGGGGCCGTCAATCTGATCGGGGAGGGGGGGGGGGGGCTGGCAGACACAGTCAGGCTTCTGTCTGTAAGTCGGTAAATACATGAATGAGGTGAGTAACTCAAAAAGCTTACATACTTATTAAACCAAAGTGCCAATTTAGCCAACAGCCGCCAAATTTGCGGGTGCAGACTGATGGCCCAGGGACTGTCAGGATATCAAGTCAAATATAAAACGAACGTATTTGGATACAAAATCCAGGTACAATAACATTGTGTTCCTGTTTTTCATCATACATTACTCTCAGTTAGAAGGCCAATCGTGAATACCTGCCACAATTCTGTTCAATTTGAATAGGCCTACTTATTGTCAATTTATTTTTAAACAGAAGGAAGGTGAAAACAGTACTCAGAGGCTTGTTCTTTCAGCTAAAAGATTTTTTTCACCTTCCTTGTATAATGAATCAAGATGGTAAGAAATCTTTACTGAATTATAATAATTTATTTGTTTCATACCGATCATTAACAGGGTAATTACAATATTTCTTAGTTGTGACTACAGACATTGATTTGATTGGTCGAGAGCTTCCAAAATCTGTCGGCATTATTACTGCTTTTGAATAACGACTTATTGTCAATAAGTAATAACTCCGAATAGATAAGTATGACGGATTTGTAGCAAAGCCATTTTCTGTGCTGGTCACTATTTGACATTTTTCACCTCCGGGGCCACTATTTTAGAAATTTTGCCAAAACTTTCGGTGGAGGATCGGCAAAATTTTAAACCCACTGTCGTTGTCTTATGTGGCCCATAAGTGAACAAGAAAACCAATAATATCGATTTTGGCATGCAAGTTAATTTCAAATGTGTGATGTAAGGGGCCAGACTACATCCCCTGCAGGCGTTTCCGTCACTGTCAAACACCAAAATGGCTCGGTAATGAAGGATTAATAGGCTTTTATCATCTTACGAATATGTATGATAAAATGTGTAGTGTGTATTATGTGTGTTGACTGCATGTGGTTTTTATAATGTCGACAAGTGTTGGATTAAAAAAAAAACACAAACAACAAGAATGAACGGTAATTTTCATTTATCATCAATCTTCACAATGAAGAAGTGTTAGTAATATCCTCCATCACATTGCCCCACTGGCGGCTGCTCCGAGCACGTTGCGCCGCGCCAGTTGACGGAGGCTGTGCTGCTTCTCCAGCGAGCTGATGACGGGCCTGGCGGCCGCCGTGAGGAAGCTCGTCACCTGTGAGAGGGTGTATGTTAGATTGTCATCCACTCGCTCAATCCACTTAACATATATAGTAGAAACTCTCTATTAGGATCACCCTTGGGACCAGTTTGAGGTGGTGTGAATAGAGAGTGGTCTCTACAGTATAGAGTCTATACAGATGTTTATTTTGTGGTTGCTTTATGAACCTTTTGGACCGTGGAAAGTGGTCTTATTATTAGCGTCCTTCACCCTGCTGCCTTTGTACATGTCTCAATGGAGTAGGTGGCCGTAAATTTATTAATATTATATGGAGGTTCTACTGTATTAAGCATTATTCCAAATGAATTTCACCCTGCTTGCCTTTATGCTGCCAAAAGAAGTTATGTAAAACTTCAAATAATACTATGTACTATAAAGCAAATTATATATGGTCATTGAGCTCACATGCCTATTATATTACAAATACATTATACCATATGGTCATTGAGCTCACCTCTGAGAGCGCGGCTGATACGTCGGCGTTTAGTGAGCGCACCTGCCGCTGGAGGGCGCTGTGGGCCGCCGCCGCCACCCGCCGCTTGGCCGCCGCCTCGCCACCGGGGTCACGACCTCCCGCCGGGTGCCCGCCGCCGCCGCTCTACAGCAGATTGACAATCACACACAAATAGACGGGCAGACAAGATAGATAGGCAGGCAAAGAGACATCGAAGCTAACATTTAGCTAACCAGCCAGCCAGCCAGTCAACCAGACGGGCATACAGTCAGACACACCCACCTGTGTTGCGGCGGCGGCGGTGGTGGCCCACTCAGTGTGCGCCTTCTGGAGCCGCGCCAGCCGACTCTCCAGCACGACCAGGCGGGCCTCGTACTCGCCGTTCTCAAAGGCAGACCGCAACGGGATGTTGTCGTTCTGAAACACGTTACACGTGGAAGATACACAACACTACTTCGAGAACTTCCCCTTTTATAACACCAACAGAACAAGTTTAATCAGTAGTGTTAATGCACTAGTATCAAACTGAAGTGTGGATGTAATTTTATGTGGAGATGATAACACATATATTGATATTGAACAAAATTGTATAATTTTTTAAAGCAATGCTCCAGCTTTTGTCTATATATAATATAGAGGGCTCAAGTCGCATTTTGCCATACCCAATTTTTTTTTTTACTTTTTTAAAAAAATATATATATTTATAACAGACAGACCGACCTCTATGTCGGCGGCGCGGCACTGCAGGCTCCACGCGCGCCGCCTCGTTACCAAGGACACCTCTTTACCCTGCCGCAGTCTGCTGAGGTGGTCGAGCTGTGCGGCGTAGAACAGCTGCAGATCGCCGTACTCCCTGAAACAGCCGAGGCTCACTCACGCACGCACTCACTCACTCACTCATTCGCTCGATCGCTCTCTCACTCACTCTTGCACTAAGTGAACTAAGTGATGTACTAGTACCCTTTGTCGCTAATTTAGGCGATGAACCTTAAACATGGACAAACTCCGTAAGTAGGTCTAGACGAGGTGGAAGGGGGGGGGCGTTTTTGATATGATTGTTACTTCTAGTAGTCAAATCAAAGTATACATAGAGTGTGAGCAACTATACGACACCACTACAATTAAAATGCAGACTTCACCTTGCCCCCCCCCGCCCCTCACCTGTTGAGTTGCTCCAGCTGGTCCTGCTTCTTGATGATGTGCCTCAGCAGCAGGTCGTACTTGCGCACGAACTGCGCGCGGGCGGCCGCGGGGTGGACGGCCGGGTCCAGGAGCGGCCCCGGGTCGCTGTGGTGGGCCCTCGCCCGCTCCACCACCCACAGGTCCCGCGGGGAGGCCGGGCCGGCCGCGGCCGGGGTGGACGCCGCCCAGCGCATCGTGTCCTTCAGCGACATCCTCCCGTAGTATGACTTTAGCGTTGTCGCTATTGAAATGTCGTCGTTATTGTGTATTTTGATCACATGTTTAATTGTTCTTTTTTTTTTTTTTCTTTAAATTGTATTTTGTACTTTTGTGTGTGGGTGTGTTAATTTGTTATCAATGCACGGGGGAGGGGGCGGGAAAGCCTAATAAGCCATAATCACTGTGACTCTTGAAGATTTAGTGAATAGTGTGCTTTTTGGAGGTGTAAATATTCAAGTGGTGTGCGTCCAACGTTTCCAGGCAAACGCTCTACGCTTTGGTTGTAGCGTCCAACGTTTCCTTGTAAACGTGTCACGTATGAATCTTGTTTTCCAGATTGCTAGTCTCGATCAACATCACTGACACGGTTCCACTCTCCGTTTCACTCCCTCTCATAAAATGATTATCCAACGTTCATGATTGTGACAGCCAATAATATTATTATTCCCCTAAAACCATGCACCACGCCCCCCCCCCTTTACCCGAACACACATGCACAACCCCAGGGGAAATTTCTTCTAGATCCATCCCTAGGCGAAACAGGACCGTAAATCAGACCAACATCAAGCACACATATTTATAGGGTTTACTTTGCGCTCTGATAAGCAACTCGTGATGAGAATAAAGCATTAGCAAACGAATTTCTATTGTCAAATTTAACGTCACAATTTTACATTGTAGATGTATGCCCACCCATGAACACGTGGTGCACAATCTATTGGTCATATGTAAACTCTTTAAAAGGACTCGATAGCATATGCTATCAAATGCATTAGACCGGGTATCAAATGCATTAGACCGGGTATGATATATTGGTATTTTACCTTAGTGTTTACAATAATGATCAGCTAATTAATGACATTTTGTTCCACCATGCATAAGCTATGATGAGGTGAAATTAAAAAGTAAATTATAAATACTTAAGAAATGCATATTTGATTCTAGCATCTAAAATTTCTTTTCGGACTTTTACCGACCCTCAGTGATGATATGATAAAGCGTGCATAATCTAGGGACATACATGAACATTTGAACAAGTTGAGGACGTTAAACATGCATTTGTGTCGTGACTACTATACAGTAGATTTCAATCAAGAACTCAGAACTCAGAACTCAGAACTCAAACTCTTTATTAAACTCAAGACCCAAAGATACAGCAATGCACAAAATACAGACCCAAAGATACATCAATGCACAAATACAAATTGTGAATGACTTATATTGCTAAAAGTATCTTTATAAGGTTATGTGAAGAATTATACAGACACAGATTGAAAAAAGAATTGTGGACAGTATCAGTAAATTCTGGTACCAATTATTGTAGTAGTCATAATATATCCAACAGTCGAATCGTATATGTATTAAATCAATACTTTAAATACAGTGTTTTAGATAAAATATGTACTGGACATACACGTCCACTGTCTGACAATAGTAACATAGACAAAGAAAAATTAAAATTAAAAACTCAATAAAATTACTACTTTCCACTTTCATGCCTTTAAAGTCATGGACTCCTGATACTGACCATTACCTTCCACCATATAAGTATTTACCGGTCTGTGTCGGACACATGAGTCACGCTACACAGCCGAATGCACATGCCGTAAGTGCAGGAAGTTAGTAATTTAACCTCTAATTGAGACCACTCAGAATATGGCTACAGATGGTCTCAGTAAAGAAGTAGTTTCTTTTAGCAGGTTTGATCTCTTATTTACGTTATGGAACTGGCGGGGGGGGGGCTTCATTGTTGAGGTGGTCTCGTTATAGAGGCCTATAGAGGAGGTACCAATGGGAGGTAATATCATACAGTGTGTTTATGTAATTTGAAAATAAACACACGTCCTAACTTTACACCCTACATGCCTGTAAATTCTCGAAGTAAGGCGTCCATCTTGCTCTGTGAGGGCGGGAACATTTTTGGCCTTTTTTACCACACCCACCCCACCCCCTGTCACCTTTCATTACCTTTGCAGCACCCATCCTTTCCTGGTAAGTGACATCAGATCACATCATCTTTGCCTCCCACCCCGGCGACATGGTTTCACGATGACATTTCACATTGATTTAACTGTTATATGAATACATTTGAATATTTATGTCCATAATTTAAATATAATTTTACAAATGTATTTAGGACATAAAGCAAACATGGCAATGTGATTTCAACTAGTAGATATATCACTCACTTAACATATCAGAAAGTAAGTTCGAATACTGTTAATTTGATAACTAACACTTTTTTCAAAAGGTGACATCGCCCCCACCCCCTGTCAACTTTCGTAATCTTTTGCTGCAATCTCCACCCCCCTTTTGCCGGGTGACGTCATTTGTGAACGATCCTTTTTTAAGATAACGCGACACACAATTAGCCGCCTCAATATGAAAAAGCAGGACTACAATATAATCTCATCACAACCTAAACCATGGCATGATAGGCCTCTAATGTACAGTCATGAGTACAAGCCTTCAATTACGACAATAAATCAATTGTAACATGTCAAACATCTGGTAAATCATCATAGTTTTAGAATAGCTCTTATTATGATGCGTGGTAATGGTCAGTCTCGGACAGTGGTATAGAATAATTACCCGGCACTAGTAATGAAGTATTGAATATGAATTAGTCACACCAGCATATACATCTACCATGCAAATATAAAAGTAATAAATATATATGAAATAAAAGACATAAAGCAGTTAATTTATATCGTCGATATAATATATCAGTATTTTCACTCAATATGTACACATATATAGAATACCATCTGGGTGTTGAGAATGTCATGCTGTGTGGGGTAAATGCGTGCCCGCCTGTTTTCAGACATGCTTCTTGCCAGAGGGGTGAATACATAGTATGTCTGCGTCGGATATGACGTTTTTAGCATCAATATGCTGTTTTATGGATTAAACATTGTGTTTGGACAACTATAACACAAATGATAGACGGTTATTTTATAGATAAATGCACAAAATGTATGGTATTTACATGAATGACTATAGTACCACCATTTACCAAAAAAAAATCCTGTAAAAATGAATGGCAAATGAATGGCAAGTAGCACATTGGCAGAAATTATTTTATATCACAGGTATATTGTTCAAGCAGCTTAATGGGGTTTCAGAAAGTTGTCTTTTACTCATACCAATAAATGCATTTACAGTATGCTTCCGTAGTCGCATAAATGACTTTAAGTTCGTCTAACAGCAGGTAGCCAGAGTGGAAGCCACTTGCGTCCGGGCTCTGAGTGGTGGCGACTACTGGAACACTTAAGCTCGTTTTACTGCATGTCCTCAGCCAACAAGTCGAACTGAAATAAAAGGGAATGCATTCATGTATATTCCATGAAAATGTGTTGTGCTTATAATCTGGTAAATATTTTGACGACACTTTGTTATAGTTTTTTTCATTTTATGCGTTTTTTTTTTTTTTTTTTTTTTTTTTTTTTTTTTTGTTTTTTTAATATGTATGTATTTATTTATTTATTTATTTATTTTGGGGGGGCAGATGGGATATGATATTGATATTGTTTATATATTCTTTAACAAAAGATTGGTTGTTATTCACTCCACAAGGCTTTACCAGAAAATCACAAATTAATTCTATTGTACAACTTGACAAGTGCTACAGGGTAATGTGTCAGCATACCAAGCCCAGCCAGATTGTAACACATATGAGCTTTTTGATTTTACACGTTCTGATTTACCTGTACCCAGAATACACACACAACACCAAAAACACAGAAGAAGCACTTAGAATTATATAAATAATATTGTATAAACTATATGCCTACTATGGCTGTGATGATATAAATCGAATCTGCCTCTAATTTATCTATAATACATGTGATGCTTGGACATTGGTGACTAGTATTTGTCAACAGTTCATACGGACATGCCATTTTTTATTTAAGCGTTTAGGTATCAATTACATGGTTGCAAACAATACTCACTCTACACATGAAACACTGTACTTCCACTGGTAGTAATCAGCACTACCCACTGTAAATCGCAGCGGGTACCATGCGTCACCCGCATGGGGAATCACATTCGTGTTAGGGACGTAAGTTCGTATGCTGCCGGAAGAAAAAAAATGCCCATTAACTTTATTTGTACGAAAAATGATCGAGACCATCCGAGCATGAAAACATACAAAATAACAGCAAACGGATAAACAAAACAGATACAAAAATCACCAAATGGATGACGCCATTGTCATGCAGAAGGAAAATAAAGTGAAACAAAGCAAACGCCGCCGCCGCCGCCGCCGACGACGACGACGCCGACGACGACGACATTAGTGTGAGTGAACGTGGCCATAATTACATTCAAACCCGTACTACAAAGAGCACTAGCAGTGGGCGCGACTTTTTACCTGTTGCAGCAGCGACTGTTGTCAGTTTCCGTCGTGGGGCTGGACCCGGAATACGTTATGGACTTGATGCATTTCACGTGACAGCCTGATCCCTTGCATATTTTAGAGCAACCTGAAAACATGATTGGCGGCGTGTTTACCAACAGTCATCCTAGAAAATCATCGGTACAAAATGTATACATTGTAGCATGTGTTAGAAACAAACTATGTACACGTACCACTATAACCTTTGTCCTGCGGGGTCTCGAACATATGTCCGTAGAGGTGCACAAGATCGTGCACTGCGATATACGTGGGGAGTGGAGCAGGCGTTGGGAACGGCTTAAACACCCCCGGCGGAAACTCAGGGTTTATTGTGCGGTGTTCAAAGTCAATGTCAAGAGGAATGCACCATGCCTAAAATGATATGATTTTTTAAATGGAAGTGAATAATGATCAACAATACATTTTAGAACAAAACATCATCAACAACAAATCAACAAAACAAGCACACACAGCAGCAACAAACAAACAAACAAACAAACAAACAAACAAACAAACAACCCTGCCAACAGGGCCGTAGCTACATATGAGGCAAAGGAGGCAACTGCCTCCTATGTTTTGGGGGAGATTTTGTCAAAACCTGAATTAAACTGAGAATTGACAGATTTGTTTTTATGCTCCAAATATTATACAATTATGTCACATAAATCAATTCCTATACAAATTTGAAAAGCATTTTTAACATAGGAAAATTTGCCTTCATAATCAATAATTGTGTTTCATTTCTGAGCCTCAGAAGCTAAGAAAAAGGGCCTAAATAGAAAAACATTATTTTGTGTGTGTGTGTGGGGGGCAACAAGGCAATTTAGAAAAGCTGCGCGGCTACTGCTGTATGCATTCGCCCAACATACATGTATTTGCCTCCTGTGTTTGGCAATTCTGGCTACAGCCCTGAGACAAAGATAGCAAGGAAGCGTGGAAATACCTTTGTAGTATTTAACGTTGTAACGGATGCAATTTATTATGTATATTTGTCATAAATTCATATCAGGATGAACATGTGTCCGTTCAAAACGGAAGCAATTTATAGTGCAATGCTTAAGAGATACAATACAATACAATACAATACAATACAATACAATACAATACAATACAATACAATTTATATAGCGATGCATTTACCATTAGAAGTAAATTCAAAGTTGATGAATAAATATTGCATAATTGTTCCAAACTTACTTGATATGAAAACAATGCCGCAAAAACCATCGCATTGCGGCAAAATAAGGTATCCATAATTGTACGTTTGGTAAAAGAAAAACTTGAATTTGAAGGCAACTTTGTTCTCTGGTGTCAGTCTCCAGAATAGCTCTTCAGAGCAAGGGTTTGTCTTATAAGATTTGAAATAACTTCCGGGTAAAACCCAAAGCTGGCTCAGCAGTAGATATTGACTGAAATGCCGTCTGTTTCTACAGGCAGCAGCTTTGACGTCATTTTGTTAAAATGCCTTTTCATTGATAGGTGACGCTACTGTAACATTTTTGGCCATGGGAAATTTCTATTAGTCATTCCATGATAAGACGTTGGCATTGAAATAGTGCTGGTTTGGACAATAATAAGCTCAAGTACGATTACGTTAATGACACACATTTCCTCTTATAGAACTGGAGGCGTGCCTTCACCATAATTACGTGGTCTAAAAAACTCTCATAACAACACTGTCAAAAAATTGTTTTGTTTTTTTTTGTTTTTTTTTTTTTGTTATATGTTTCATTCCCATTTTGTTATAAAAGGGTACAGTTATAGTACTTCTTAATGTAAGTTCTTCTGTATTTCATAGTTTGGCCTTGATGGCTAAAGTGACCCGTGCAGTATACCATAGAGGCCGCCCTTCATTCTGGTCTAAAGTTTCACAGTGGTGACCAGGGTCGTAGACCCACTGGGGTTTGAGATGGTTGTTTTACCATCATCACCCCTCTCAAAATCCTTGATCTGCCGCTGTATTTAATGTGAATGGAATAAAAAGTAATAATGTATGGCCATTCTTTGATGGCTTTGCCATAGTAATACTATTACTGTATGTCTGCGCTGCTCGGTCTGCCCTGTCACGTTTTAAACTTGCTGGACTATAGATTTTGTTCAGAAATTTAAAGTACGCATGACTCATTCTGTTGGAATCTTTTTGATTCGTCGTGTTTAATGCAGATCAGGTGTATGTTGCCTTAAAGGCTAAAGTATTATTATAAAGTTAAAAGAGGAATGACGTCACTCCACCCTATATAATTCCGTGAATCATAGCATTAATGAATCACCAGGCGTACTAGGTCTTTTCAATTCGTTATGAATTGGTACAAGATCATGATAGAGCTTGGCAAGCCAACCGGGTGAAGGAGTTTATTGGTACGATTGTTATAGGTAAACAGGGCTATGGTATGTAACACAGCACTAGTTATCATAGGACAATATGGCTCGTTACATGAGAAAAAACAACAAGCTCCTGTCTCTCCTCATTATATCTATATTATATATGTGGCTGTAATAAATATTGACATTGACTATGCATTTGTAAATAAATGAGGCGTAGCGTGATATGCTGCATAAAAAAAATGTTGTCTTCACAACGCTTACTTTTTGCAGACAATAATATAGTGATGATATTTTGCCAGTTTTAATACTGTAGAGGATAATAGATTATA
Source organism: Streblospio benedicti (assembly GCA_019095985.1). Taxonomy (NCBI): domain Eukaryota; kingdom Metazoa; phylum Annelida; class Polychaeta; order Spionida; family Spionidae; genus Streblospio; species Streblospio benedicti. Next base: position 14,589,265 of record CM032659.1, read on the forward strand.
TATTTGTCTCTATTGGTTTATGAAATTGGTACTTTAATCAATTAGTTTGTATTCATTGTAAAAAGTTAAGGAAAGGGGAAAAGAGGTAATAGGAGCATTACTGACGTGGGCAGGGCCGTCAGAGTGGGGGGGGGTGTCGGGGGTGCGCCTCCTTTTTTTCCAGATCAACAAGCTATGTGGACTACACCCACTAATTAACAGTTTTATACCGTTGTTTTAGGGTATCATTCGACACATATGGTAAACCGTTAGTAACTATAGTGAACAAGTCCCTTATATACAGTGTGTAGAAATTCTTCAAAGTCCACCTTAATTTCTAATTCATAAAGATACCATTTTAATTTGAATTATGCTCAGAATACATTTAGATACTTAAATTTGTATTTATCTAAAAAGGCTAATAATTCTTTATAACCAAAAAAGTTTATTACAACCGATTTAATTTATTTTTGATTGAATCACAATGCACTCAATGTGCATATCTCGCTGTGCATATTGTGACAGTCAGTATCACACAACATATAACAAGAGAAATTTAGTAAGGTTGTAGTTGAGATTTAACATGCGTAGTACATTCAGAACCAAGTAGACTTATACAGTCTTTGACTTGGCCTGGCGGGGGTACCCCGGACCTCTGGGTCGACTGCGCCGCGAAGCGACTAGCCAACAAAGCCAGCGCCTTACGAACTACACCACATCCACAAGGCTAAAATACCTTTGTTTCAATTTATATCAGATCATGCGGGTCTCCACAACAACAATACTTTATTAGATCTATTCAGTACTATAAAGGAGATACTATACCATCATACATACGTTGAAAGTAAGACATGACATCAGAGCTAGTAGTGGGTATCAATACGTCATTGCATAGCCTCACTATTATGTAACATTTATATTGAATGTACATATATTCGTAGCTTGTATTGTTACTTTCTGTATATATTTCTTTTGAAGTTGTTTATAATACCAGTAAAGTAATAACTTCTGTGTAAAGTAACTTTTGCTCCAAGGTCATTAGCCCTGCCATTATCCGTAATAAATGCTACTAATACATCACATGCAATAATAATCAGAATAAATTATGCGAAAATTGTCTCTTAGGTAATCATAATATATTCACAGGCTAGGAACATTTTGAGATCTAGGTTTGGGAATAGGGAACTGATTCAACTGATTGCTTAAAGTTTAATATCAAAGATACTGTAAAACTAGAATATTTCGTGGCTATTAAATTTTGTGATTTTCATCTAATATGTGTATATAAGCACATGCTTAAGGCCCAAACCCCTCATGTTATCTCTGGTTCATGTGCAGAAAATTTAAGACATATTCTATGAGGCAATGTCACACCAAAAAGCAAAACAAAAAACAAACTGTCATAATGGGTATTGGGCTACTTCACAATCGGGTAATTCCGTGAAAAAATATGAACTATGGTGTTTTGATGAAAGAATAAAATGTCAATGTTGTATGTAAGTAAGCAATAATTTCCTATACTGATTGTGACTCTGTTTACACTGGTTTGCTCACAATAAATTCAGATATGATTGACGGAAAATCCCGAATCTCCATTGCACTTGAGAATATCCAAAATCAGTGAACGAAACTATCCTCCATTATGGCTCTCTGTTACATATTAGTGAGCTTAATTGGGGGTCTAATTAGGGGATCAATGTTTTGTATGGGCAGTTAATCATCCTGTTCAAATTGACTACACCAAGTAACACATAGCCATTAGTCTGATCGCCTGTCGGTGGTTTTGTATACAACATCCCGAATTTCACAATTGTTTAAGCTATTGCAGTTACTGAAACTGATACCAGACACTAGGTTTATTATATTTTGAAGCTATAGTAGCAATTTTGCCAACACATTATTGCTGAATATTGCTGAATATTGTATACAACTGTGATTCCAGTACAGCATAACAGTTCCCGGCTGGTTGTACAGAACGGCTTAAAGGATTATAATCGCTTGTAGTAGTACACTCAGCTACTGAAGCGACGCAATTACATCTAAATTTGTAGTTCAGAATCAATTTTTGGAAGGAAAGCAGGTAATCGTAATAGTAATTGGATCATGAAACATTATAAAGAAAGTGGTTCCAGCTTAATTTTTGATCATGCGTTAGATATAATCTCAACATATATCCAGGAATGTTCCGTTGAAGCTTTCCACCGTGCCATTGCCCATTGGATGGTAAAGTGCTGTACCAATAATAAAAATCAATATATCTTGCAATAATGTGCAAAGGGAAGTCCACGGGAAAAATCATTTCAGCTAATATTAAAGATTTTCGGATTATTTATTATTGGAACATATTTACAAATCAGCAAAAAATAAGAGTTCTTAATCTACTTAATCTTGTATAACAAAGTTTCAATACATGCATACCTATATAACATAGTTATCAAAATCATGGTAAAAATGTCATTGGTTAAAGTTGATATTATTTTGTCCGTCATTTGAGACATTAATCTTGGAAATGTCAAAAGGTTGACCCTTGAATGGAGATCCTTCAGCATCCCAGGCTGTGCGCAGCATGCTTTCCATCTTCAGTTGACTTGATGAAGGTAATCCCAGCCGTTTCTGCCTCTCATTCCACATCATTTCTTCCAGCTTTGCTTGAGATTCATCATCCAAATCCGTCATTGGTCTACTTGGGTCTATTTTGCGAATGGATATCTTGGGCTCATCTGTTAAAAGCGCATCCCACCAACGCTCTTGGATCTTTGCCAAGGTAATCAGTATATTGTATTGTTTAGGTTGGTCTGGCCTGGGTTGATCATGGACTAGCAGCCACACACACTCCTCCTTATTGATGTCCCAGGTGAGGTCTCCGTCAATCACCACCTTCCAACTATCGCTACTAGAATCAGCATCTTTAACCTCAACCTTAAGATGTTTCCTTTGAATTATTACTTTGCATTCTTTCCCTTTCTTAATATGTTGAGGAATCAATACTCTGACATTCACTTCATTTATATCCTGGCCCCACACATATTTCTCTCTAATAGCACCATTATAAGAATCTGCATTGGCTTGGAATTGCCTTTGTTGTCTTGTAAGTTCTGGATCATCATCAGGATCTTGTTCTTCAGAGCTTTCCTTGTCTGTAGTAGATCTAGATTCATTTGATGGGCTATCTTGTTTTTCAGTTACTTCTTCAGATTGATTTTTGGATGTTGATAAAGTACATTCCTGCTTTGGAACTTCTTTTGGCTCACATTTTGAAGCAGCTGCCTCACAAGGTTTTTCTGGCTCTTTTGTGGAGATTTCAACCTCTTCAACTTTAGCGACAGGAGAGACTGGTTCTGCTGGATTAGTCTTCTTTCGCTTTGCTTCTATTTTTTCTTTGTCTTCCTTTGCTTTCTTTTGATATGCTTTAAAAGCATTGAAGGCTAACCTCTCAGAAACTCCTGGTAGAAATCCCATAGTCTTCTGATCATTTAACTCGTGGTAGAAATCAGTCTTTCTGTACAAAAACGAAAAACACAGCATCAAGAAAATTGACGATGGTGCCTTCATTTTGCAAAATACCTAAAAATGCAGTATCGTACTTTTCCATTTTTTCTACTATCATAAAAATAGCACAACTGGTTTAAAAACCCTTGCTATAACGTGAATAAACGTGTGACCTTTCTAAGACTTTGAAAGTCAAATGCTTTGCCGGAAATGCTTAGTATACCAAGTACCATGGTAAAGACGAGTTGCAGTACTTACGTCTGATTTTAATGACGTAAGTACCAACGACGTAAGTATCTTACGTCGGAATACCTACATCGGAGATCAAACGTTTACTAGACGATACCTCGAAAACCAAGCGGGGTTTTTGTTGCAAACTGCTCCTAAACATCTCCACATTGAAACAAAAAACTTTTTGACGCTTTTTGCCATGAGAAACTACTTCCAAAATGACCACCCTCGTAACCACAAGATTTAGACCCTACATGTTTTCATTGATTCCGATGCATTATGCTACGTTTAAGTCATTATATTGGTCTTAATAATATTTGATTTACATTTCTATACATGTTGATGACTTTTATTAATACAATTAAATTTCCGCCATTGACCCGATCAACTGTTATTCGAGGTAGTATCAATGACAATAAAGAGTGATTGCAGACACAAAGTGGTACCTGGACATCACTTGGGTCTCACATTTTTTCATGGTGGTGCTATTATCAGATTGCATTTGAAGTTGATTGCAGCTCTGGGATTTTCAGAGAAAAAGTTTTATAAGCCCAAAATGTCGGCCATTACAGAAAACTTGTGTATATTTCTATACTTAATAAACTAGGCATGCTATTGTACTGATTTGAAGTGTTTAACCACATGCTATCTGTCAGAGGCTACAAAGATGGTCAATCATTTAGGGAATGTTCACAAATGACGTCACCTCATTTTTGGCCTTTTTTTACCCCCCTGCCACCCTTGTCAACTTTCGTCATCGTAGTTTCCCATGGTAACACCCGCCCTCCTGGTAAGGGACGACATCTTTGCCTCCCTCCCCCCCTGCACGACATGGTTTCGCGATGACATTTAACATTGATTTAACTGTGCCATAATATAAATACATTTGAATATATATGTCCATAATTTAGACATAATTTTACAAATGTATAGAGGACATAAAGCAAACATGGCAATGTGATTTAAACTAGCAGATAGTAAACAACTCACTTAACATGTCAGAAAATAAGTTCAAATACTGTTTAATAACTACACATGTACAACTTTTTTTCAAAAAGGTGACATCATCCAAGTGCCAGACCCCCCCCCCCACTGTCACCTTTTGCTACACCCCCACCCCCCCCCCCCTGCCGGATGACGTCATTTGTGAACGATCCCTTAAACATATGATATATAGAATGTTGACAGTTGTTGCCTACAGGAGCACTCATCCAGTCTAAAACAGATGCCCTTACTGGCCATGTGTTTTGGAAAGAGAGTGTGTCCAGCTCTCACTTCACACTTACACTTTAGCTAATTTCCGCTTCACGTGTACATTTAGCTCTTTTACCACTGAACACTAAATGTATTTGTCAAATTTCCCACTTCCCACTTAATTTTGTAATCATTTCCCACTTTACACAACAGGGCATCAGCACCCTGATACCTGCATCATATTGCCAAGAAAAAAATAGTGTGTTAATCCGGATTATAGATCCAGTCCTATCTCACGATGACGCTCTATTACCATCAAATATAATTTCATATAACTTCAATCTTATTGTTCTTCTTTCTACTTCATGTTCTTACCAACTGACCACTAAACATACCAAAGCATTCACAATGTAATACAATAGTCCAAATACGTATAGACAGAACCTCGAACACATACATTTATACATATAAATGATGGCAATATCGTTTGTGACAATGAAACCATTTTTCCAGTGACTTCTATTCATTTCCTGGCATATTCGTAACTAGTATTTGCATGTACATGGGCATACATGTATTGTAAAGAAAGTGGCCCGCCAGCAGTCCACGCTGACCTCACTCTTGCACAAGTGACCTCACGCATATGCCCCAGGCAACTTAGAAAGGGCTTAGATAAAAGCTCGGCTACAGACACGTTTCAGTGGCGCCACCAAGTGACCACAGTGGCCCCGCCAAGCGGACCTCGGCAGAACAGAAGTTACAACAGGGATTGAAGGCTGTAAAGCGAGTATTAAACTGTGACGCCTCTAAAACGTGTTGGATGGTTAGTCTAATAGATACGGCACCTGGCAACACATGGTCTCATGTATCAGGTGATCGTAAGTTCGATTCCATGGTCGTACCAAACTTTACAGGCTGACCCATAGCCAATACCAAGAAGTGTTAATTTAATCCTATAACAGACTAACAGTGATACTGGCTTACTGTTTATTTAAGCACATTAATTAATCACAACAATGGTTATAGTTAATAGCTCTTTGTGAGGTAAACATTCCTACGTTTCGAGTATAAAGAATATCACAGTATTCTAAGGATATTTCAAAGTAACAAGGCATCATGTTTTACAATGCTATGTACACTACATTATATCGTATATAAACTTGTCTCCTAACCCACATGTATGCACACATCGAAATTACTCCACAAGTACAACGTGTCTAGTCTGCACCTTCTTATAACTACCTGCTAACACTAGATATCATAGCCCCGTATATATTATTTCTTCAAGCAACATATAGTCAGCTAGAACAAACTGGATTTCGTCACAATCAGACCCTGAGTAAATATGTATATTAACAATGCCAGCTTTAATAAATCTAACATTTTATTGAAGTATCAAAAACACAATTTCAAATGATCAACACACTAAAGTCACACTTCTGTAAAGTTTAATGGAAATCGAACATTCGGAAATGCGAATATTCGTGAATATCTGACGATCAAACTATATGTGTGTAGAAAATCCAATCACTGCCGTCCTTGAGGCCGTACGGACACGGCGAGGAGAAGGTCTCACACCGGCTGCTTGCGTCGTTGCTGTAGAAGGAGAGACAGCGGATGTCGGCGACACAGCGCTGAGCGCAGGAGGCCCAGTCATGCTGGGCGTACACGGCCAGAGCCGGCAGCCCCACCGCGGTCTCAGGATCAAGGCTCACTGACCGGAAATGGGCACGTTCTAGAAAGTATGGTAAAAGTTGTAAATGACCATTGTAAATGTGCTTCATGGGTAATGAATACTAAGCTTGCGTTCATGAAACATGGTTTTCTGTATTCTTCACGGTCTAAAGAAATATTGCTTTTCTGTTTTTAGGGTTTTTTTTGTTGGTATCATGTTTATTGATGCATTTGCCATTTCCATAATGCATGTTGATGCTCTTATCTTCATCGTTGTCATCATAATCATTTCGTCTTGTCTTATATTGGCTTGTCTTGATTTGTCGTTATGTTCATGATTTTTATGCTTTGGAAATTTACTTGTTTCTATGTGTATGTTATTGTTGCAATGCTTTTATCACCGATAATTTTTTATCTTATTGCGCCAATTTGGCCATGTTCTCTTTTTCTCATAATATATGATTGTAAAATCTGTCTTGTAGACAGTATTGTTGCCAATATCAATACTAACCAAGTTTACTTCTTGTGAAAACAGGTAGTTGGCAATTGTAGTCAAGAACTGCAGCCTCTGTCGTAAGAGCTTCTATAGAAGACTCTGTAGTTACTGTCTGTGTAGTTGGGGGTGAAGCATCTGAAAACAATGCATAGAATCTGCGCACTCGCCAACAACTGCAGCAATTCCACACGACACAAAATGATCACATATGAAGTCATAAACGTGTTTCAAAATGTTCACTCAGACAGTATTGCTCACAATAGTATCCCTCATTCAATGACACACACTTGCTATCTCGCATGCGAAATCACACTGAAATAGTCTGTGCCAATTATGATCGGAATTACACTCAAAAGCATTTATACCACTGCCATCGTGATGCAAGTAATATAAAATTCTTTCACTCCCCTATCACTTAACATGTCAGAAAATAAGTTCAAATACTGTTAAATAACTACAACTTTTTTCCAAAGGGTGTCATCATCCAAGTGCTAGACCCCCCCCCCCGTCACCTTTTGTCATCTTTTGCTACACCCCCATCCCCACCCCCTGCCGGATGACGTCATTCGTGAACGATCCCTTAAACATATGATATATTGACTGCCCCTCAACATTCTCCAATGCCCTGTGCTACTTTCACCCACCTGCCCAGGCGGAGGCGTCGTTGATGGAGTCCCTGATGGCGGTCACGTCTGCTGCTTCCAAGGTCACGTCAAACAGCTGGAGGCCCTGCTCACAGAGACCACATGCTTTAATTTCGAATCTGGTTGTCTCTCTTTCATAGATCTCCCACGCGTTGGGAAACAAAGGTATCGTGAATAGGTTTCAATTGTGATCAGATATTACATACCATTTATATTGAAATTTATATATACACGCGCCACATACGGGAACATCCCGTCCGCCCCCCATAAAATGTGGGATTATGAGTGCCACAACATTTATCAGTATTTGATTTCTTTAATAAAACTAATCAAAATCAAGGATCCATCCCTGCTGGAAGTAAGTAAAAAAGATCATGCCATCTATTTAACAATGTGACAAGATAATAAATATGACAATGTTGGAACTACTTGGAAAGAGAGCAGTATCACAACGTTCCCCTTGTTAAAACCAAAGTGCTTACTTTTCGTACGATGAGTTTAATTACAAGTGATTAACTTAGAATGTTGTTGTACACAATTTAAACTCAAAATAACCAAATCAAAGATTCGGTACGTTTAACATCATTTTTGCAACTGACGCGGTTAGTGCGCCCACAGACTGTCCTGGTGATATTCATAATGCAAACCTGAAGCTGCGCCAGGATCATGTGCTGTACGAATTCTCCGTCCAACCACCGATTTTGACAGGGCCAGGGGTTGAAAACGTCATAGAGCCCTGAAAACAAAACACTGATTATGAATATAAGTATTTGCCACTGTGTTTCTGGCACATACATGCTATAATATGCGAGCCATAATAGGTGCCTGACTACATGGCTAAAAATACGACGATTAGTCGGGCACTTTCTACGTAATATATGCAGTGTACGTAGCATCAGAGGTAACGTACATGTACAGTATCACTCTAGATCTATGAACTGAATGCTACTCTATGATGGGTTAGATTATGCCCCCGGGATTCGTCTTCTCTCTTAACCTGTGTACACAACTGCATCAAACTACTTCAAACTGCATCAAACTTCATATAAGACCAAGATTTGACATGCCAAATATCTACGACGGCTTGAGACAGACGGATTGTCGTTGAAATTGGTTTTAAGCGTGTCTACACCACAACATTGTCCCACAAAACGTCGGATACCGTTTGAAGGAAGTCTTAGCGGTGTAGACTGGGTTTAACCTTAACACACAGGATGAAATCATAAAAATATTGTCTAAATATTCAAACAATGAAATTATAAAAGTTTGATCAGGCCATTTTTTTCTGTCCAATTTCTGTCGGCGTGTGAGTATTTAAAAAAATGTTGTTGACGCGTTGTTGTTGTTTTTTTTTTTTGTTTTTTTTTAATTTATTTTTTTAAGTAAAACTTACACCAATAGTTGATGCAGCTTTAAATGCCCCATCCTTGTATATGTTCATGGTGTTGCTGAATGAACCCGCTTCAAACGTGACGGCCACATGGACCCAGGTGCCCACCACGAAGAAGCCAGAGTTGGAAGTCCAAGACGGTTCATTGCCCGAGGTCGAGCGCAGCATTACAGAAAACCTGAGAAGAATAAACTACAGGAATCTACAGGAATTCCAGTCCCAACACTCACACACGCGCGCGCGTGCACACACTCACACACGCACGCACACGCACGCACACGCACGCACACGCACGCACCATTTATGGTATCTTTAAACTTTTAATCTCTTGGTGTGTTTTCAGGATTTCTACTAAAATAACTCAGGCACGTTATTACAAAATAAAAATAATTTGTGTTTAATAGAATTATAGAAATAACGCAATGCATGTAATAAACTGTTGAAGTCAAACGCCAAATTATATGACGGCCATTTGTAATATAACTTTTTTTCTTGATAATTAACTGCTCAAGCAAAATTTCCCACACTTGTTTTATACCATTCTGTTTGGGTCAACAATAAGTACTTGTGCGTATACGGAATGAATGTTTTGAAACTACGAGCACTGTTTTCGTCTACTGTACGTACTGTGTTTGTATGATCCTAAAGTTCATGCCGAGGCGGTTGTGTTCGTCGTTGTACCACGAGAAGATGGGCCCCTCGGCGCTGCTGTCTGTGATCTTCACCCAGCCCGCGAACGTGAATTTCGTGCTCAGGCTCAGCTCAGACCCCGACGGCGTGATCTAAATACACCAACACATTGTGCTAATGTCACTGTTGTTGTTGTTGTTGTTGTTGTTGTTGTTGTTGTTGTTGTTGTTGTTGTTGTTGTTGTTGTTGTTGTTGTTGTTGTTGTTGTTGTTGTTGTTGTTGTTGTGTGTTGTGTGTTGTGTGTGTTGTGTTGTTGTTGTGTGTTGTGTGTGTGTTGTGTGTGTGTGTGTGTGTGTGTGTGTGTGTGTGTGTGTGTGTGTGTGTGTGTGTGTGTGTGTGTGTGTGTGTGTGTGTGTGTGTGTGTGTGTGTGTGTGTGTGTGTGTGTGTGTGTGTGTGTGTGTGTGTTTTCAGACAATCACGTGACATTTATTTCTTGGTTTAAACAAACGCTATGTATTTGTTATACAAAGTACAACAAAGAGATTGTGCAACAGCTACATTTATGTCTTTGGCGTGCATGTATCAGAGCGGTTCAAATATTGGTTCCTTACAACGACTGCATGTATCTTAACATCTGCTACGGTTTGAACAGATGACCTCTACTGCTTGGTTGTTAGACAAGCGTTGGTTATAGTTTTTACGTAACTATTTTGAGATACATTATCTAGCTGCAAATCAAAAGTGATTTGACACCATTCACCCACGCTGTTACGTCGTGTTATCCTCAATGTACAGTCTACGTGCATAATACGTTGAACCACGTGCACCCGGTGTGAGGAAATACCGAGTGCCTGTAATATTTTTTTTTATAGAAGCATATGAAAATTATATAAACCTTTCAAAATGCTAGTCAAAAGACGAAGCTATTCACGCATTAGCATGCCATTAGACGAGTGCGTGTATCTACATGAATGAAAACAGTTTCCATTCATTACATGTTACACAACCCCATGTGGGGTGTACGTCACCCACTTAACCACTTGAAAACTCCCAAAATCGAAAGGGGATTACACGGAAACTCTTTTTGCCATTGCACAAAACGAATATCATAGATTGGTCTGGGTTGTATGTCTAAGTTCAATTTACTACTAAAACTATTTAATGTCATATTGAAAGCTGTCCTTCTGTGTAATGTTGCTGCATGTTTATATCTGCCTTGGAATATTCTGACCAACAATATACATCATATACGCCTAGCTCAAGTTACACGTGTCCAACTGTATTTCACGAAACATAATCAATACAGTTTGATGTACAACTCCTCGCATGCTCACATAACGCCAATGACCCATTCACACTGTCACTACGAACCCAAATTTTTTTCTCTCGGTACGTTGATAGAGCCTGGCTGTGAAATTTCCGGCCGTCCATTTGCGCTCGGCTGTGTATACACGTGTTAGACCTGGCGGCTGCTTGGATACCTTGAGATAATGCTGCTAGAACACAGGGCCTTGGGTGGGCAAATACATATGTTATTATTAGTTCTACAAGCACTCTTGTTCTCACTTCCGTGCACCTTCGGGGGCAGTAGCCTAGAGTGACTTCCACCGTATTTGGAGCGGACAGAATGCTGGCATTATAGTCCTTGTTCATTAGAAAAATGTATTGTCAGCGACGGATTATTATTGTTATTGTAGTGTATGATAACTGTCTGTACCTGTTTAATGATTAGATAATTAAAACCCTTTTAGTGAGCTGAGGATCTATGAGACAAAGTAAGGCATCGACGTATTTCTATGGCTGGACATATTCAGTGTCCGCATCCCAGAATTGATGATATTAACTAGATGAATTCCGCATTTTTGTAACATCTTGCTGTGAGGTAACACCATCACTGTGCTACATGTACATCAAGAGACGGTGGTTCACCTACGATAAGGCTTTATGTGCTCTCATCAACTTGTTAGAAATTGCTCGGGGGGGTTCTTGGTCAGAAAATGAGTACGGACGTGCCACAGACAGGTTGAAAACGGTACCCACCAATATACCTATTTTTGAGAAAACGTGACCCTCACTGACCCACAATATACCAATATCTGAGAAAATGTGACCCACTAATATACCAATATCCGAGAAAAAGGTGACACACCAATATATCAAACTCAGATTCTAGTACATGTAGATATCAAGAATGAATATAATGAATATCAATATTTTTTATCCTGGTGAATTTACTAAAATGTGAAAGACACCCTGAAATATATCAAAAATGTGAAAAAAGACTCCCAGAATATACCAAAAATGTGAAAAAGACATCATAAAAAAGACCATAGTTATAAACCAACAAAATACAAGGCTTTGCTTCATCAGCTAAAGCGACGCAATGATATGATTCAACGATGTCCACTATAATAAAAGGGTGACGCTCGGTAGTAGATATTTACGGTTGTCGATTGGCACCTTACTTCGCATTGTAATTGACATTGACCACATACAACCACTTCCCAAATCTGTAATTATGAAATTATGTGCTTTCCAACACGCATTCACTGTGGAGTTATGAAAACAATGTTAACAATAGCACTAATGGAGATCACTTAATGAATTATCGACTTCACAGCTCCTGTATTGTTTATCATAACACAATAATCGCGGAAATTATTTCCATTACCACCGATTGTGACTTTGGTAATTGTTTACCAGAGTTGAAGAATGAATAGATTTATATTGAAATTTTTGTCTGAATACGTGGAGCAAAGAGGTATTGTCCGCCAAAGACCAGATCACAAGATCAATTTGTGATCATTTGTGTGATCGTGAGCGTTATGTCACTTAATGCCCTGAGTGTGTACAACTACCAGTAACTGTGTACGCTTGTGTTTGAGATTCAATGGTATTCAACACGTAGTCATTATGTTTGAAAATCTCTACACTCGCCCATAGTTACGGATGTTACTGCTTTGCCGGGCATAGGGCGGGCGGACTTCCTCATTATGGGTTTACTCTAAGATATAATAGCATGATTGTGCATGCATAATAATGAGTATACATGTATATATGTAAATGCGCGGGGAAGGCATAAACCTTGCTCCAGGTCCCAGTGAAGATAGTGACAAAAATAGACTAAAAGTGAAGCGACATCTTTACTAAAAGTTGAGACTCTAAAATGACCAGTAATGCGCGAAATGGCAATAATACAGTGGTTATATTTGAAACATAGCAGAGGAGAAATACCTTTAATTTAATCTAAATGTACAATGCAAACATTGCATTTCTTGATGACTTGTGCCCATTTAATTGGGGAAAAGGTCAAGCGAAAACGTTTATGATTGAAAGCTTCAGGTGAGCTCTCAAAAAGTGGTTCAAAGTATAAGTTTAAACTAAGATTAATGTGTAACTGTTATGTAAAATGCAATCTCCAACATGTACATATAATAAAAATAAACGACTTTGAAGCGAAAAGATACATGGTAGCAAAGAATCAAGTCTCAACATCAACTATCACAGGTTGCCTTCGGATGGGCGACCGTGTATTTTGACGTATCTGGGTAATAGCACCCTGCATATATGTCGTGACGGTTACGTTGTAGAAGGAGTCACGTGTGAAAGCTCTGGGGTTCAATCCTCCACCATTGTAGAACTATGCGTGGAGTCAGGTTTCTATTCTTTATTGTTGTTCCCATTCAAAAGGCCCCTAGCAGAGCTCAGCAGCTGATTATATACATGCTACACTATCAGACTACTGTGATTGGTGTAGTAAGGCTTTAGACAACGGCTCTAGCTAGCTGGACTTATTCCATGTTTCAGCATCGTCAAATCATCTGATACTCAGGTCGAGTCATTGCTGATCTACTTTCAATATTGTGAACCAATCAATCTGCAGCTGCTACTTCCTGAACGAATAAGCACGTTTCCGTGTGCCGTCGTGCCGTGGCATATATGCACCTGGATATGTCACGTTGCTTCTTTATAGTCACTAATTCACTGTTATCGTGCTCGAGCAACTTAACATGTTCTCCAGGCCACTGCCATCCTTTCTACACTAAATTTAGTCATTCCTTTCTTCTCAACATGGTAGTTTTATGATATAAAAAATCCTATAATAACGTTCTCATTCTTAGTTTTCTCTGATCTGAGTTAGGTACGTAAGAGGTATGATTGTACGTGTATTCATAGGCAGATCCAGGTGGGCGCAGGGGGCGCGCGCCTCCCGTTTTCCCACCAAAATACTTCATTTTCATAGGGTTTTTCATGAAATACCGTAAATGCGCCCCCTCGTTTCCTTAAGTGCGCCCCCCCCTTTCGAAAACCTGGATCTGCTTATGCTGTATTGTATATCAAGAAGGACGACCAAAAACAGCACCCACCTCGATGTACGAGTCCGCGGTCGTCTGTGAGAACGTGGCTGCCGTGGTGAACACGCCGTTACCGCCGGGTAAAAATTTCACGGCGTCCTCGACCAGCCCGGGCGGCACGCGGCCCGACAGCTCACTGGCGTCTTTCTCCAGCGGCCAGGCGCCCAGCAGGTGGCCATCGTACCCTGGGGGCGGGGTGTAGAGTTTATCGGACAGGGCTCTTTTGTTTGACATAAATGTGGGCAATGGGGATTGTCAGTGTCTCAGGTCAGTGTATACCATTCCTGGGGTGATTGGCAGTGTATAGAGTGTGTAGAGAGGCTAATGCAGAGAGTCTGGCTGACATCTCATACATCATGCACGTGACATTCAACACTGTAATTTCCTTACTAGACGATACTATATAAAGAGCTATAAGGAGAATTAAACCAGTGAATTTAATTAAATGTATACAGTGCATAGCTGTAGAACCTTGCTATATCTCTCCTAGAGAGCTATGACTCTCCCACTACTGCTTTTCAGAAACCTTCTGAGGATGACATTGCCACCAGGAGAATCATGAAAACTGTTATTTGTTTTAGCGTTTGTCAATTTTTTAAGTATTAAGATGTGATAATTAGATAAGTACAGTTATTTTTAACTAAGATGAACGGCTGCTGTTCAGATTATCAACTTCGCAAAAACATAACTTACTCTGCAATTTACTGTCATGTTCCTCTTTATTAATTATTGCGATGGTTGGTAAACAATTTGCAATTATTTTTCAAAAAGAAAATTCATATACTTACATGCTGCTAGGCACTGGTCCACTGACACCAGTACAAAAACAAATACACGGTATATCATGTTTGAACCTCAAGGCTTCATTAACTGCACTCCAACCGAACTTAACACGAGCTAATGCTCGTGACAAAACCTTTACTCACATATGAGGCAAGCGTCATTAGGGTATTAGACTGTATATACAGTAAAGAGTTTGGAGAGAGTTGCTCTTCAAAGTGGGAGAATCGGGTGAGCACAATAAGAGCCTCGTGTTCGAGAGTAGAGGTGAAACTGCAAGATTTTAGTTTGTGCCTGCTGACATACATGTAGGTGGCTTGGTTAGCATTTCAAAATGGGTTGGGATTGCTTTTTAAGGAACTGAGATGTGGGATAAAAGGCTTGACAAGAAAAATATAGCAGTGTAGGAAATATGATAAAAAGGGGACGTGGGATTTCATGACCTTTTGTCATAATCCCTCTATCCCAAGATAGCTAGCTACCCATGCTAAAGGCCTGTAAACCGAATATACGGTCATTTCTCGTAAAAGACCCTCTTCAGATGTTTACCATTGATTTCCTACATTGACAGTCAAACGTGAAATGATCTAAAATAAGGGAAACGTTTATTTCAATTCAAATCAAATCTAGTCAAATCATTTATTAATTCAGACATAGAGAGATAGCATGTGATTGAGCTTAGTGTAAAAGCATTCTATAACCTATAATCTTATATAGGCCTATGTAACTGCTGTTCATTGATAGGAACACAAAGTGCTTCCATGGCCGAATGATTAGGGAGTTGGACTCGTGACCAGAAGGTCGTGGGTTCGATTCCCTGTCGGATCTGATGGTAAGTGGGACCTAGCAGGTTGCACATTGCTCGTGGTAGCTACACGTTAAATAGGTACAGGTCATTGGGTTGAAAGACTGAGTGAGTGATTGTGTGAGAGATTAGCATTGTTCGCTGAGAAATGATCTCATGGATCAATGGTGCCAACGATCCGGTGTAAATTGTAAAAATCGTGTACAAGACTTGAGCAGGTAAATCCCCACATAATAATCTCTTAAACTCAAATGGTATTTACATCATATAAATACCCCAAAGGTACAGGTCCATATGAAGAAAGATCTTATGGACAGCAAAGTGCTCTATTACATTGTGAGTGATTGCGTGAAGAGAGATTCCGAAAGCATTACATACAACCAAAATAGCGGCATGAGAAATGAACATGCTCAAAAACGGTGATGTGATCAATCAAAGTGTTGCCAATGATCAATGGTGTAAATTGTAAAATCGTGAGAGTTTACAAGCCTCATCAATTTTTTTGTTGAGATAAAAGGAGTGATTTTTTTCCCCACTGAAATTAACAATCGATTGTACTAATAAGAACAAAAACAACTCAAAATGAAGCATATTTTACATCATATAAACTACCCCAAACATTTTTTATAATGAGCAAATATACGACCAGAATGGAAGCAAAAAATCTTAGAGCATTTGAGTGTGGCTCGGTATAGTCACGGTCTTTATGTATATTAACAGGGTGAAAAACGGTGTATTCATAGCTCCTTCCTTCCACATGACCCGTCCTTCCTGGTGGTCGGAATTCCTTCCTTCAGGCTTCCTTCACATTTTTGTTTTGTTTGTTTTTTTTGTTTGTCAGGCTGCCTTTTTGTGTTTTTGTTTTTTGATTTGTTTGTAGAACCTGGGGTCGAGCAAAACGGCCATGTTTTACCATGTGGGTTGAGTTTTCTTTTGTTTAGCCGGGCTTAAAATACATCAATCGCAGAGTACTATGCGGGGCACTACTGTAAACCTGTATGGACGGGTGTGCGTATAGTCACGGTCCTGGCAGGTGTAATTTTTTGGTTGCAGTATTCATAACTCGGTGTCCTTATGGCGGGTCAGTATCCCGGAATTCTGGATCCTGAAAGTGCATACTGCCGGGATTGTTCGGCATAGTCACGGTCCTGGTTAAAAAGGTGGTTATGCGTCCGGTTTTTTTCCCGGAGATAACAACTTCATGGGCATTTGTTGGGGAAACTGTGGATTCTCCACAGTTTTGGGATAACAATCCGTTATTCCCAACAAATTATCATATTTAACTAAGTTTTAGCCCCAACAGCCCAACCAGCATGTTGCATGATCTAGTTTAGTTCCTTTCTTTCCTTTCTAAAGTTTACGTAAATGTTATATGAGATAGGTGGTTAATACACAAAACCTATCCTTTATGGAGAGCACTAATTGTATTTATACATACGGTGTATGAGGTAATACTTGATAGCACATGTCATGTCTTATACATGTTTATCTAAGTAATTTACTTGTTTGTAAATGTTATTCTATGTTAACAATATTTCCCCATATCAATAAAATTTACAAGTTATCATGACTGTGACAAACTGATTTTATTTATTTGCCATTTATTTATTTATTTGGTTTTTGTTTGTTTATTTATTTATTTATTTATTTATTTATTTATTTATAATTTATTTATAAACCATGGGCTAATATAATGATAAGAAAGATATAAAGATTGTCGTTTATAATTATTACTAAATGGTTAATTATTAAATGTTTACAAATAACATATAAAAGGTAACGTTCAAAGTTTTTTATTTATCAAAATCATCTTAGTACAACATACAGGCTGCAAGATTTGAATAAGAATGCATTAAAATGCTACTTATACATAATTATAGATAATACATTGAGATAATGAAATAAAATTTTAAAACAAAGTACTTTATACACAATCATATAGCATTTACAATGTAGTATACATGGAATGCTATGGACGGCAGAAAGGATCCCATGGAAATATACGGCATACGTACGTATACGGCATAGGCTACTTTTTATTTCAAATTATATTTACCGAAGTACAATTGTCTTTACGCTTTGCTATATGCAACAATTGTTTTATCAAATATAACTCCATACAAGCAAAATGAATCTACAAGAAAGCAATTACAACATGCGTCATGGGGTCGTTGTGTTCCACGATGAGCGTGGAGACGCCGCACCATCCACCTTCCCAATCACTTTTTGATAGTTCCTGGATCGGACACTAAATAACTCACTTTGTCAGCGTGAACCGCATGGGTAGATATTTACAGGCGCAGTTTTAGTATCTATCAAATAATATAACGACTGCAGAACATCAAGTCACTTATCACTTCAAAGACAATGGTCCAAAGGCATCCCGCTGTAATGCTAGAACAAATTTTTTTATTTGACTTAAGAGTGTTAAGACAAAATGTTATCCATATTTTGGAAGAGACAAACCCTGGCATCTGCAACACCCTCATACACCCCCACCCCTCATAATTGTATAAAATTGCAATTTTCAAATACACATTAATATTAGTGTTTAAAATGTTGTAAACAAATAACAAGAACACCATAGCTGTTACCGTGTCCCGTAACCACCCTTGCGGTGCTAACATCATCATGTTTATGGTGGACCTTGAAAATGTCATGAAGCTCGTTTGTTTTTAGTATACATGACTGCACACTGGGTAACACCCCTGTCCTATAGATGACATAGATCCCTCACAGAGTCATTGAGTATCTAATGCCTAATGTGCAGCAAAATATAGGTTGATGTTTGCCAAACAAATGCGGCACCGTCCACCATCCCAACCAATCTGAATATGAATCTTAAACCCTATTACATGAGCCGTTTTGTCAGTTGTCAGTTTTACAAAACATATTTCGGCAGGCTGACATTCTATATTGACAGGTGCTTGTTGTGTGTTGTAACTTAATGGTAAAGCAATATCATGTCGATATATCGAGTGTATAAATTTTGTCTCAAAAGACTGACGCGAATATCATCAAGTTCTTAACCTATAAGCTGGCTACTGCCAGAGTGTGTAGAACATCCAATCACTGCCTTCCTTGAGCCCATACGGGCACGGCGAGGAGAAGGTCTCACACCGGCTGCTCACGTCGTTGCTGTAGAAGGAGAGACAGCGGATTTCGGCGACACAGCGCTGAGCGCAGGAGGCCCAGTCGTGCTGGGTGTACACGGCCAGAGCCGGCAGCCCCACCGCGCTCTCAGGATTGAGGCCGACGGATCTGAAGACGGCTGTTTCTGGAAGATAAAATATCTGATATATCATTGTAATGGTCTGATAATGTGTGTTTGTGAATCAATTTAATGGTTACACACAATTTTTCTTTTGGAGGAGTCTTAGTTGTGTAATCTTTTCCATCTCAAATTTGGTAGTATTTCTGTTGCTGGATTTGTCATCCAAGTCATGTCATTTTGCAAATTACCCAGCCCGTTTCATGTTTGAACAAGATATTTTTAATATACTAAAGTCATAATTTTCAGAAGTGTCTTCATTGTCATTTAGTGGGGTTTTTGTTGAATATGCTATGATGAGTTAAAACAATCACCTAAGCTGGTTCGTGTGACGTCGGCAAGCTGACAGCTGTAGTCAAGGGGCAGGGCTTCTGTGGCGGGCGCCGCCGTGACGACCGACCCTGTGGTAGGTGACTCTGCGTTGGGCTCTCCTAAGGTTGGTGGTGCAGCAACTACATCGTTGTATGAATGTTTATAGAAGGTAAAACATCTTGTATTTCTATGTCAATAACTCTGCTTTAATAAGTATAGCTATAGGATAATGGGAATGCTCGTAAGATCAGTTCAGGATAATATGATACAAATGTTACCACTTTAAATGCATAATTTTCCATTGTACGCCTATGTCACAAAGTCACATTGTTAGTGTGCAGTGTGTATAATCTCAAAAGTCTGAAGCTCAACTATAAATGTGTATTCTTACATGAAATATGACAAGATACCAATTCTATAGTCTACGTTCTAGTCCCTTAGCTGGTTGCTTATCCCGTCCAACCCACCTGTCCAGGCTGAGGCGTCGTTGATGGAGTCTTTGATGGCGTTCACGTCTGCCGAAGACAGTGCAGCATTGAACAGCTGCAGGCCCTGCTCATATGATAAAATATAAGATGATACAGACCTAAACCAATGGAATATACAGAAAGAGGTAAGTTCGGGATTTAAGTTTCATATTCACGGTTAAAGCAACAACAAACACCTAAACTGCACATTTCGATGTTAATTTCCCGAGAAATAAAGATGATTATGATAATATTCCTATTTTATTTGTAAGCATGTCTATTTACCGATATACTACGTACTTTCTATTGCAAATTTGAAGTCTCAAATAATCTTATTTGCTTTTGATAAACCACGGCATGTGGCAATTGTCTCATCACAATCATGATCTTTACATTGAAAATGAAAGAACATTAAAAACTAGACTCTCGCACACGCCTTCCTAACCAGTCGCCCGGTCACATATTGGCAGGTTATAATGCTGCCGGGCGAGGGTGAATAAATGCTACAAGGCCGGGCGGGGCGACTAAGGTCAAATCACCTATTTAAATGTGGTCAACATAAACATGTAATGCCACTAGCAGTTGAAGTACTGTAGTGTAAACAATATTGCTCTACTACGAAATGGCCGCCTGCAGCTTAGACTGCTTGCTGCAAGCTAATATAGGCAGCAAGTGGTGCTGGTATAGGTTTATAAGGGTATAGATGCTTTAGATGACAACGTGAAATTAAATTAAATTTTAGCGAGTGCAGATAAGACAGTGATATGGGCATTAGGTTATTATATAAATATGTGTTTTAAGAAAAGACTCATAGCCAGATCTCATTAGTATTATTTCAGGTGTTTGTGCCAATATTCTTTTTGTTACTTAATATGATCAAAATTATTATTATTTCACTTTTTTATGATACTGGTGCTATTATTATATTTTTCATTATATATGTATAATTAAATTGTCTGTAAAGGATACTCTGATTAATAAAATGAATTTGAAAAATTTGAAATTTGAAATTTGAAAATATAGACTTTGTTGCAGGGAAGCAACAAAGAGCGGGAAAATCTTATGTCAAAGTAGTTCATAACTTAGTTAAATTCCCTTGGGTGTTGAAAGATACCTATTGTTAAACAAGTGTAGTAGTCCATATTTGAAGTCAAGAGATTAATTCTTTGCAACATTGTTAGAAATACCTTTGATTTTGCATTCTGTGAAATAAGACCCTCCAGAATCTGACCGAGGGCCGCAGAATGCAAAATCCAAGGTGATTATTAACACTTAATACATAGTTCTTTTGTTTGTGTCAGGGTATTATTAGAGTTAATCACCAACATGTATTATTGTATTCCTTTCCAATGCTGCTATACAATCAACTTAATTATAATGAAAAATCTGTTTGCCAGTTGCATACTATTTATACTATTTCAAAATCCAGAGAACATCAGGGGGCTAGGTCTTTTTTTTTTAAATAGTTTGTCGAATATGTCCCCAAAAAATAGTTTGTTTTATGTGTTCAGAAAAAATAATTTGATTTTCCTATAAAACAAATTATTTTCATTCACAAAACTGCACAAAATCCCCCGTGTATTTTCGTCATATAAAATGTTATGAAAAAAAAAAGTTTGTTGTTCAATGAAACGAAATAAAAAAAAGTTTGTTTTTGTGGGGTCTCTTAAAAAAATAGTTTGTTAGCAGGTGACTTTGTCACCAGGCTAACACTTGCCAACTCCCTTATCTTATGCTTGAGTGACTTTGTCACCAGGCTAGCCACAATTAAGGCCGAGGGGGGGGCGATTATGGTAAATCATAACTGTTTGTCTGTCTGGCAAAAATGTAAAAATACATCATTTGTTGCACTATGCTTGATTAAACTATTTAAACTATTTATATTTAATACTCACCGCTTTTTTGACACACTATTATTATTTGGTTTGGCATTGGAATTAAGTAAAAAAGTAGAATTTTTAAACGATAATCCATCATTAGTTTTACTCAAATAACCTTGATTAAATAGTGATATTGAAAAAAATAAATGTTAATTGAATTGCTTGCGTGATGTTGCTTCCACCATTTTTATTTCATAAATAATACTTGGTCGTAAAGGCTTCAAATGGCTCCACTAAAGCACTTTACAGCTTCAAAACGATAATGTTTATGTATATCTAACAAACATAAAAGGTTGAGAACACTTAACTCCTTGATTGAGCGTTAAACAACAAAATGCATACTTTTTTCAATAGCTGTCTATTATTATAATTTCTAGTGCATTGATTGTAGAAAGGCTTTAAGCCAAAGGGCTAATATGCACTGTCTAATTAATGAGTGATGGATTTGCCCATAAATATCAATAGTTCTTTGCACTAACTTGTAATAATAATAACAATAATAATAATAATAGGGCGACTATGGAAGTCCCCCCCCACCCCACCCCCCACTCCCATCCGAGTATGACATCCATTGACATAATTTGAAAAATGTTAAATGCTCATAGATGATGGGGAAAGCATCAGCCGTCGATCAAATTCACCTAGTGAGCACCATAGTCACTGAGTCCCAATGGTCGGCGTGTGTGTTTCAAGATGTAACATATTGGGACTCTGTGACTCTGGTGAGCACGATGATCACACGCAGTAGATAGACTGGCCTGATGATAAGACGCTTTTAATGATCATAATGCAAACGGCACAAACTTGAAGTTGCGCCGCAATCATATGAGACGTGCTGTCCTCCATCCAACCACCGATTAAGACACGGCCAGGCGTCAGAAACGTTGTAGCGCCCTGCAAAAAGAAACCAACGTAATCCAACTGAAATTTGAATGGCCAATGCATTCGGATTCATATGCCTGCTACATGTACGTTAACGTAATTTTGGGATGGTCCTTTTTATCATACCCAACTTATTCTATAATAGTGTTTACTTTACAATTTTGGTGTTCCGATCAAGTCATAGATTTTAAGTAGTAAAATCTCAAATTCTATTTGAAAAGTATAGCATTTACGTATGATGGCAGATGCATCTTAATCATAGAGAATAATGGTTACACGTTGCTGGCACTGTTATTTATGTATCTAATTATCATGGTCATTTTACCTCCCAAGTATATCACTAGTAAAAGATAAGACAAATGATATTAGCTTACAATAGGATTTTCGTGACCCACTGGATGCCATCCTGTAAATCATCAATGTATTGATGGCAGAGTCGGAAACGACTGCGATATGACCCAAAATGGTGTTGATAAAGAAGCTAGTGTATGTAGTCCACTCAAACTCTCCTCCATCAGAGAACCACAACATACCCACCAACCTGGAAAATAAGAGCATTTTTCTTACGTGATCATTGACCATTTTCTATGTTTCTTGCATCAAAGACCTATGTTTTTGTAGAGTTAGAATCAACACCACAGGATCTCAAATAATAGAATCACAGACGTGCCCTTCAAAATCTCTAACGCGGCTGTAATATACTAGATATTATAAAATCGGCTAAGTATTGAATTCCACTGTGATCTATGTACGTTTGTACAGCCTTTTTCATGTCCCTATAAAAGTGTCATCATTGTCCTTTGAGCAATTACTCTTTTGTTCATGGAATGCGTGTTTGCCGATAGTTACGCTTAGGCTTACA